>CM034157.1:138486734-139686734 GCA_019776745.2 Taxus chinensis
AGCAAGATGAATTGTTCCTGCTGACTCTACATGAATCCTAATATTCTTTCCTGAAGTCCTCCTTTGTGTTTGTACTTGACGTGTTGGAGGAATTGGTGGCCTCTTTGCAAGCGGAACATGACATGAAGCCATATTACTTGCATGAAGCAAACAACAAATTGTTAGAATATAATGATTGGGCTTTGTAAATGCTAAAAAATTGTAAGGAAACAAAACATGCAAATTAAACTACCATACAATATACCTTGCATAGACAAAGACACAATCGTTACATTTTGATCTCCACACCCGGAATGAGTTTGATCTTCATCATCAAACTCAGTAGTTTCTTAATAAAATACACGTAGAAAAGATCAGTAGAAATATTAGAATACATAATCTATAGTAAATGTTTGAATTCATAATTTATATAAAAAGCTAACTTCATTATTCATACATGTAATTAAATGTGATGGTAAACGTGTTATGTATATCGACCCCCTAGGTTGCTTTTGACGAGGTCTTATTGGTGTTGATTCTGCTGAATCCATGTCAGAATCAATAGAGACCTCTGGAAGGGCTTTACCTTTAGCAATTTCCTCCTTATGTGATGCTGCAGCTATACTTTTTCTCTGCAAAATAAAATCATACAATTATTATTTTATTTAAAATATTCAAATTGAAATCGTTATAACAAGTAAACAGTAAAAGTAACTATTACCTGTTGTTCTTCGAGACTAAGACCAATCATCTTATCATTGATTGTAGTAGGAGTTTTATGATGCGTCAATTTGTAGTATGCTTCATCATAGAAAGCAAGAATATAATTGCAACAAGAAAATACAATCCTCAATTTATCAGTTTGATTGGCTTTGCAGGCATGGGAGATATCTGATTTTATTCTGTTGGACAAATAACTACACCAATCGAATTGTTGACCTGCTAGTGTTCGTAATAAATACTGAACTGCCCAATACAGAATGTTTACAGATCTTCCCTGTAATAAAATCCTAGCCTGAAAAAGTGAAGCAACTACAATAAAGAATTTGTTTGTAATACCTTGTAGAAGAAGGCCTCTTGATGAATGATTAAGAGGAGCTGCAATTACAGAAAAGAAACGTTAGATCCTTTGTGTGGTCGAGTAATGTTAAGAAAAAAATCATTTGAAAATAATAAACTTACCATCAACCTGTACATTGTAATGAGACTCCAATTTTTTTTTGTCTTCATCTATAAGGACAACCTTTGTAGTAACAAGTGGCTTATTTTCGAAAGGTAAACCTGTTAACCGATGCACGTCCTCGGGTTCAATAGAAAAAGAAATTTGATGATGTTTCGGATGCATGACAAGAATGGAAAATTGTCCATCATTGTCATTGTAAGAGGTGAGTAGGTAATCAAGGAATGATGTATCAGTGTTGAATTGGGGCATGTTCACAAGCCCGGAAAATTCTAATTTTTCAAGCCAATCCTTTGAAGCATCTTTTGCTTTTAGTAGAGCTAAAATAAGTGGGCACATGAGGTTTTTGTATTGAAATTTGGGTGTAGGAATAGATGTGGTACTAACCATTGCTAAAATTTGGGAGAAGTGAAATTTGGGTGTAAAATTGGAGAGCTCAGAGCACTGGAAATTTATGTATAAAAGTGAAAAAATGAACCTTAAAAGGGTATTTATAGGGCCCAGGGGTATCATTAATAAACATTAAATTCATTGGTAACAATGCCCAACCCACGCTGTCCAACCCTTCATTCGTCTTACCCACCCATTCAACCCTCCCATCCAACCCTTAGTCAACTAACCCTCATCGGTCCAACCCACCACATCCAACCCTTGTCCGTCCAACTCCTCACCCGTCCAACCCACCCAACCAACCATTGCTCGTCCATCCCCTTCTCATCCAACCCCTGCCCCATCCAACTCTTATCCGTCCAACCCACCTGTCCAACCATTTCCCACCCAACCTCTTCCTGTCCACCCCACCCGTCCACCCCACCCGTCCAACCCCCCGTCAAACCATTGACCATCCAACCCACTTGTCCAACCATTGACCATCCAATCATTGATCGTCCAACCATTGACTGTCCAACCTCTGTCAAACCCACCCATCCAACTCGCCTATCCAACTTGCCTGTCCAACCTACCTGGCCAAAATTGTGAAAAATGAGGGAACAATGCTATGTGAAATCGCCTTTGCCACCAAACATTTTTTTAGAAATTCACCAATGATTCGAAAGTCGATTTATGAGATTTGCCAACGATTCGAAAGTAATTTTTTAGAGGGGTCTTCATAAAATGAACCCTGCCACCAGGTATAGATGGTGCAAAGTGATGTAGCCATTTCATGAATAAATCTTTTGTCATCCATGCATGAGGTCGAGCTTCCATGCAGGCAACGGGCTCACATTTTGCCATGTAATTCTATAATTACTTCTTCCCAACAAATAGAATCCTGGAATGCTCTGTCCTATAGTATTTACACAACAAAATATTGTAATCCATTCCTTGTTATTTGGAATAATGTATGTGACACTTCTGCTACCCCTTTTGGTAAGCACTCTCATTCCACAGTTTCTTCCAGTCTATAATCCAGTCTCATCACAATTCCATATGTTGTGTGGCCCATATGGGTTGGCCTCATAGACATAAGACAAAGTAATCTAGAAAGAATTAACAATTGATGGCCTAAGACACACTGCCTGATCTTTATCAAGGCCTTCACTTGTCCCCAATGTTAATTCTAGATGCCTTTTTTTTAAAACCAACCCACCATGACTTACCAAGAAGACCATCTGTAAAAGGGTTGGACCTGGTTGCACATATTTGTGCCACATATGCCTTAAGTTGTATAATTTCTATTTCATGGCCCATGTCTACCATTTCATTACACCAACTCACTATCTCAAGCTCTTCTTTGCTAGTAAGAATTGTTGGTGGTCCCTTCTTTCTGGTGGTGGTGATACCCATCAGCGAGGAAGTAAGAGTGATTGCTGGTATACCCCATTTTTTGCTGCAAAACGTGTAGAAAATACATTCTCTTCAACATATCTCATAACACTGTCTATGTCAGCTTTGTTCCAGTCATTTCTTTGTATTCTCACTCTTTTAGCTGAAGATCTCTTTCTTGTTACTTGAATGTTGACTTCTGGAGGTGGACTATTGTTTTCTTCTCGAACACGTGCAATTTGCATCTTGAATTTGCACTTGCACGTGAAATGTGCTCTATCAGTGATAGGATAATGGTTGTACTCATTTCAAGATTTTATGTGCATGTAATAGGTATTTTTCGATCAAACTTTATTTTTTAAATAAAGTCCAAAAGTGCAAATACCCTCACAACTATTGGGTAATGCATGACGAATGGCTCCTCTCCCTTAGCATGAACGAGAAGCAAACCTTTAAATTGACATAATTTTTTCTTACCATGGTCACATTCTTCATATGACCACTCAATTTTCATGGAAAATAGATTTTAAATTGATTGACAAGGTCTCTTTGTTGTCCTGTCATCTTCTGGTATGAGTTTGTATTGCAAATGCAAAAAATAGGGTTTGTAATATAATGAAGGTGCAATTTCAGTGGAAATTGATACCCTGATTTTTCTCAATAGTTATTGTACTTTGAAATCATGGCTATGACACAGTTTCATCCTGCTTGTGTTGTTGAATTTGATATAATTGTAATAGGTTACAGGTCTTTAGGAATCTAACATGCTGACATGGCCAAACTGGAGGTTGGAGGATACATTACAAGTTGGAGGATAATTCCCCTTCTCTAATTAGTTATTAGCTCGGATTTTCAGTTAAATGCTTGAACAACAATTTTAGTATGATTAGTATGTCTTTTTTCTAGTTTGGTTGTATTATGTGTTCAGTTTTGGTCTTCTTTTATTTAACTTTAATGAGGAGTAAATAAAGTTATGATTATTTTGTAGCTAGGAAGACTTCTCACTTCTCTACTGAAAGGGGGAAGAGATTGCTAGTGGCCTTCGATCAATGGTCGGTGATTATATGAGTTGACATAGGAGTTGTTAGGATTGGAAGTGTTGAACAAAAGGTTGTCAACAATTGTTGGGCACATAGACATGTGTCATACAAAGTATGAGAGAATCATTGGAAATGATTTTGTGTTAGACCTTATGTGGATATCCTTAGTTAAGTAGTCTTTGATCATGTTTATAATGTAGTATGGTACATAATCATCAGAAGTGATGGGTATACTCATGTAGTGCATGCTCGGGTAGTGTGTATCATTCATGTATGGTGTTCATCATCGTCCCACAACTCACAGGAGTAGAGGGCTTTGGAAAGAAGAGACATAAGTTGATCCATACCACGATGTACAATGTGCCAAGTTACAAGTGTGACAAAGACTATTAAAGACATCACAATTATGTGCTCTAGGTTCATCTTCTTCTATACCCCTTTGGATCAAGGGGGGATGTTGGATTTCCAATCCAAATTTGTTTGTGTTCAATTTTATGTTATATTGTTGGGGCATGCCATCTTTTAATGAGACACCCCCATTATTATTTTGTGGCAATAATTGTGTAGAGGGTAGTTAGTTATTAGTTTATCTCAAATGGTTCATTCCCATATAATGATAGGTCTCCTTTGTAACTTGCTACTTGTAAGTTATATATTGTAACCTAATCAATATTGGGAAATATTAACAACATTTAACATTTGTCTTCATATTTGACTTTTCTTCTACCGTAACATATTTCATAAAGCTTTCAATGGGGAAAAGTTGTTGTATTTGAGAAGGCAATTAAAAGTTAAATGTATACTTTGGCATACTACAAGGGGAGTAATTCAATTTATATAGAGAACATTGATAAGTAGATTACATGATTGATCATGTCGAATAAATCCATGCTAACTATTGCTCATGAAAGGGAATGGAAAATATGGTTGAGACCAATTCAGGAAGAGTAGTACATACGTTGAACATAAGCATCATAAAAAACTACTGACTTTCCTTTTCCTCATGGTATTGTTAAAGAATGCTAAAATAAAGTTAAATTCCAGTAAAACTAAAATCACAAATGTTTGAATTTAAAGTATGTAGGAAGTCTTAAAATAGATATAAAATGTCTTTTAATTTGGTATAGAAGCCAAATTGGCTAGAGTACTTGGTGTTTTGGGAAATTTGAGTATTTTTGTAACTTAAGTTATGGAAAATGTAACATTAGTGTTTCAAATCCTTAGATTCCCCTATTTTTCGGAAAAATTTATGAATATTTGAGTATTGAAGCTACAAAGCACCATGCCACTCACCCAATAACAATACAAGAATAATCCTACCAAGAAAGGGTACACATTAAAGGAGAAGACAAATAAAGAAAACCCCAAAGGACTTGAAGCTATAGTTCCCCTTTGGGAATAAAATATATCATTAATGGAGATCTAACTCAGAGAACCCAATGCGTAAGAAGCTTCAAATGGAAAGGATAAACATTATATGGGTTTGAATGTCATTGTTTGAGAAGAGGAGTGCATTCCACTAAGAAATGTTGGTTAGTGCCACCAAGAAATGTTGGTTAGTGCCACCAAGTCTAGTTTTATGGTTATAAACCATAATGTAAAAGTAATAGGATTTCCACTCACATGGAATAAGATGGATAATAAGAAAGTTAAGGGAGGAAAACAAACAAATTATAAATATCTAACGCTAAGGCAATTTACCTCGAGATCATAATGACACTAAGGATAAGGAGACACATGAACAAGATCAAGGTGGGTTAGAAGAGGTTCAATCGATACAAAAAGTGTGGGAATAAAAACAATGAAAAGTTGAAAAGAATTTGTACCCTCATCTATTTTAGGTTAACCTTCTTCTATGGATAAGTCTTTACATCAAGGACTAATGGATGCAAAGATATACAATTGATCGTACATCTTATCAACCAAGATTGAAGCTGCACTCATTCATTGAAATGTTTATGTGTGACTCTATGCCCTTTCTTTGGCATACAAGTCTATACACACCAATATCATTCAATTAATAGGAAACATTCCAAACACACAATACTTCTCTAAACTGGTAGGAGAGTCTTGAAGCCTGTCGAGTTTAGATTAGGAATTTTTGGGGATTGATATACCCTAATATCCAACGTAGGAGAATCCAACAAAGAAAATTAATAAGAAGAACTTAGCTTGGAGGTCAACCTATGAGGAGAAGAATGCCCTCTTAGAGGATGACACATAAAAGTTGCACATGTTAGGTAGGGTAAGAAAGAGATCCTTATGGAAATTTTTCAATGGTAGACAAGAATGACACACAAATGGAGATATAGGGCTACACAATCATATAAGAGATGGAACATATTTTTTGGAGAGGGAGTATAAAACAAGTCTCTCTTGCAATGGAATTAGAATTAGAAGGGAACCTAAGGGGAAAGGTCCAAGGATGAAAATGGAGACAACCATGTTGAGGTGGATGAGACAAATGTTTCAGTTGAAGAGAAACCAAAGATCTTATATAGTTGGTACATAAGCTCGGTCAATCATTAAAGACCTTGCAATTTTTGTTAATTTATGTTAGCCCTTGGACAATAAACAATAATAGATTGTTTATTTCCAAACACACTGGGTGTTTACATGAGAGTAAGATAAACTACCATACATCCAAGTAGTATGATTGGGGAGGACTGTATTGGGCCAAGTTTATTCATGCCTAATTTAGGAGCTTTTCCTACTAGTATTCCTAGCACTTCATCATTTGTACATTCATGGTTAATCTAGCCTTGAGTTCAAACAACATGTCTTCCTTGAAAGAAGGCTTTCTAAGAATAGCTAGAGAGTACCATCCAAATGAGGTTGATATAAAATTAGAATAAGGAGTGGCACAAACATAATGGTACAAAGACGACAAGGAAGACCATGAAATATTGACTTGCAATAATAATCATGAGCATTAATATGAGGAGAGGGATATGTATGCATATTTTACTGTATGTAGAACAACACATGAATGCATCAATACAACACCATTCTAAACCACATCAACTTGCAAAGGTCCATCAATTCAAGCATGAAGCCATGAAATAGAGGATGTTAAGGTTTGAATATGAAAATCATTTTTTTTGTTTGAAACATGGCAAGTCATAGGCCGCCATATCCCATAGTTGAGGTGGGCAGACTTCTTGGGCTAAGTGACCAAGGACTAAGGGGTTTCCATTCCGCCAAATTCGCCTGGGGAATGATCCCGACGTCATCCCTTATTTGGGTATCTCTTGGCTTCGCTTTCAATGAGAATTGAACCCTGGTGGGCTCTTTAAGAGCCAAACATCTTTCACCATTGAGAGTTTGAATTTAAAAGTGCTCGAGAGCAGGTGGATAGGGTAAACAAGGAGATAAGGGAGCATTCCACCAAGGATTCTATGCTCAAGATGGGTTTGGTCAAGTAAAAAAAACAAGTTGTGGAGTGTAAAACATAAATGAATGTTGAGGAAGCAGAATTGGAGGTAAACATCACCAAATAGTATATGAAACAAAAATCGTGACAAATCAAACATTGAAGTTAGAACAAGAGATGATAAAATTAGGAGGAAGGAACACTTCCCATTCCCCCTCACAACCATTTTGTGAATTGCACCCTCTTTCCTCCTTGATTGTCACCATCACACCCATTTAAGCTAGGATTTCAACCTTGATTATATGGTTAGTCATCAAGAATGAAAACTTTGTGTTAATAAGAGGAGACTTGTAATGTATATAGTGTCATATGGAAAAATCATTGAATAAACTTTGTAGGAAATGGAATCTTATGAATTGTGTTGGGAGTTTACATGGGGTTGGGGTCCAAGATTACCCTTGTTCCCAACAGACTCCAATATATGTACATTATACTAAAGAATACACATATAATATTAGATCATCTTGTGTAGTATCTCATATCATCTTCACATCATTTTGGCATGCTCATCATCTACATGTATTAAAGGTAGGTAACATGATTTTTGTTTTGTTTGATCATCTCGTGTTATATTCAATAAACAAATTATTAGCGTAACAACTGATTAACACGATGAGATTCCTCTCCACCATCAGTTCGAGCTTTTGGTGTGATGACAATCGTTTGGTATCAGAGCTAGGCAGTGAAGCGCGCCAGCCCTAAAATAGTTCTTAGATGGGTGACCTCCCAGGAAATTCCCGGTGTCACTACCTCCTAATGTTGTTGGGCCTGATTGGGTGTATATCTGGCTCCATCGTGTAGAAGGGTGTTGGCGTAGCAGCTGATTAACACAATGAGATCCCTCTCCACCATCAGTTTGAGCTTTTGGTGTGACGGCAAATCGTTTGGTATCAGAGCTGCATGACTTGCCGTCACACAAAAAGCTCGAACTGATGTTAGAGAGGGATCTCATCATGTTAATCAGTTGCTTCGTCAATACCCTCCTGCACGATGAAGCCGGCTATACACCCAATCAAGCCCAACAATATTAGGAGGAAGTGACATCGGAAATTTCCTGGGAGGTCACCCATCGCCACACTACTCTGGGGCTGGCGCGCTTAACTGCTTGGCTTTGATACCAAACGATTTGCCATCACACCAAAAGCTCAAACTTATGGTAAGGAGGGATCTCATCATGTTAATCAGTTACAACGTCAATACCCTTCCGCACGATGGAGCCAGGTATACACCCAATTAGGCCCATCAACATTAGAAGGCAGTAACAATAGAAATTTTTCGGGAGGTCACCCATCCTAGCACTACTTTGGGGCTGACGCGCTTAACTGCCTGGTATCAGAGATGCACGACTTTGCCGTCACACCAAAAGCTCAAACTTATGGTGGAGAGGGATCTCATTGTGTTAATTAGCTGCTACGCCAACACCCTCCTACATGATGGAGCCGGGTATACACCCACTCGGGAGGTCACCCAGGAATTTCTCGGGAGGTCACCCATCCCAGCACTACTCTGGGGCTGACGCGCTTAACTGCCTAGTATCAGAGATGCACGATTTGCCGTCACACCAAAAGCTTGAACTGATGGTGGAGAGGGATCTCATCGTGTTAATCAGTTGCTACGCCAACACCCTCCTGCACGATGGAGCCAGGTATACACCCAATCAGGGCCAATAACACTAGGAGGCAATGACACCGGGAATTTCCTGGGAGGTCACTCATTCTAGAACTACTATGGGGCTGGCGTGCTTAACTACCTAGCTCTGATACCAAACGATTTCACCCATCCCAGCTCAATTGCCTAGTTCTGATACCAAATGATTTACCGTCACACCAAAAGCTCGAACTGATGGTAGAGAGGGATCTCATCGTGTTAATCAGTTGCTACGCCAATACCCTCCTGCACGATAGAGCCAAGTATACACCCAATCAGGCCCAACAACATTAGGAGGAAGTGACACCAGAAATTTCCCGGGAGGTCACCCATTGCCACACTACTCTAGGGTTGACGTGCTTAACTGCCTGACTCTGATACCAAACGATTTGCCATCAGACCAAAAGCTCGAACTGATGGTGGAGAGAGATCTCATCGTGTTAATCAGTTGCTATGCCAACACAAATTTCATATTTTTACATATTGTGTTTGTATGCTGAAATGTGTTCTATAGATAAATGTTTTTTTAATACATTTTATGTTCATGTGAAGTTCCTTGTTGTAAGGCATAACGTATAAGATTATGAATACATTATGTTAGTGTTCAATGACAAGAAACATTTTAGAAATGAGCATGATCATACATATTGAGCCATTCATATGAGTTATATGGTGAAGAGGAGAATGGTGAAAATTTAGACTTTGGGGATTTATATCACATTTGCAAGGGTGACAAAGAGCAAACTTACGTCACCAAAAATGACCACTTCTGTAAGGATGGGCTATTCCACAAATTGAAAAAATTTGTATACCAGAAGAACAAAGAATTCAACTCATAAGAGAAGCACAAACTTCAAATGTACCATGAAATTTGGGAGTGGGAAAAAATGGAAAATTTGCTATAGCATATTCATAAACCAAATATGAAAGAGGTTGTGAAATATTCATTTGTGGATGTCTACTATTTAACATAAGAAAGCCTAGCAACAAGAAGATTGGATTGATCATGTTTGCAAGTAGACCATGGGAGCACATCTCCATGGATTTGTAGTTGGTTTACCCATGTGCAAGAAAGGGCATGTCTATTTTTTTTGTTATAGTAGATTAGTTTAGCAAAGTCCACATTACTAATTCCATGCAAAAAGACCATTAGGGGATAAAAGGCAACACACTTATTCTTCATTGGTGCAGTTTGGATTTACCATAGCGAAATTACCACATTGTTTTGTTTATATTTTGCAATAATTTGAATTTATTACCACATTTTCAACCAATGTCTACCACTTATTGCATGTTTTGTTTTTTTTCAATTTTTTTTAAATGCATAAAAATGCAAAAAAACAAACACCATTTAAAAATAAGAATGAATGTTGTATGTTTTAAAGTCAATCTAACAAAAAAAAAATGGCCAATTTTTGTTCATTTTTCTAACCCTTCCAAATTGTTCGAACTTTCCATGAGCATTTAGTTTCAACTTATAGGATTTTCTCAAGCATGATCTAAAATTATTTAGAAATATTCACAAATTATGATTTTACTAGTACTTTGTAATTGACAAAATGATATAAATGTATAGACCACATTGTTAGGGCCATTAAATGACTAAATTTGAAGAGAAGGCAAAAGTAGGAACTACCATTACATATTGTAAATATTTCTAATAAAGAAATGTACAATTTAAGGCTTCTAGCATGGCTCAAAATTTAACAGTTTATGAGTATAGTCCATTTTTTTAACAAGCAAAATTTAATTACTTTTAGAATGAAAATTAGATGACAAATTTTATGTAGATTGTAGACTTTTACTATAAACAAGTGTTTGCTTTTAATATGTAAATTAATTTTATTGAAAAGTTGAAAACTTATTTATAAGTCATTTCTTAGAATTAAAATTTGTCAATAAACTTAGAAAATATATTATCTAGAATTAAAAACGTCAATAAGCTTAACATCAATAAGCTTAAAAATGAATTATTGGTTTACACTACATCCCATATCTTCTTCTGACTATTCACCTTATAGTATATTGTTATATTATATAAATGCATAGATTTGCATATGTTTAAATTCCATTTTACTACACAAGAGTAAAGTTAAAGTAATATATTCACTTAGATTATATTCAATCAAGTTATACTTATAATAAACTAATATTCTTGTGAGTTTTATCCTTCCTAAAATGGTGTTTCAAATGAAGTGAAATTTTCATTAAAGATGGTGTTTTCAACGAAGCTATTTTATAGATAGAGTAATATATTCCCAAAAAATCTTTAATACAAAGCAATTTATTTACTAAATATCTCTTCTCTAAAATCACTACATTAGTTATAGTGCGGAAGGGTTCATCTTATGAAATTCATTGTCGTGTTAGATAATTTACAACTTCAAGGATACATTTCCTAATATCATAATTTCTCTAATTATGTGAAAATCTTGTGGATTACTTTAATTCTAATCCTATCCATTGTCCAATTTTGTATAATTTGTCGAGGTGTTAAATGTATTTAACTCTTCATTTCTTTAGTATTTTAAATTTTATTAAACTTGTTCTCCTGAATTGAATGATATATTGATTCAAAATTATATATAAAACACAAAAGATATCGATAAACATGAACAACATCATCACTTTTTAAAAAGAAGCTTGAATTGCATTCAAATTGTTATACTTTCTACACAAGCAATGTTTTCTAAAAATATAATTTAATAAATATAGGCAATATCTAAATTTTAATATTGATTAAAGTACTATGTAAACCTTACAATCTACACTATAAATTTCTCACTTTAATTTGTTTATATGTAAAGGCTTTTAAATGGGCCCACACTCATCTTAGATGGAATTAACATAGTCTCAATCTTAGAATTTAAATTCTCACATTCATTTGAAACACAATTAAGATCTCAATCCTCAAATTGAAAATTGCTAATTTCTCTAGTGGGATTTGAACTTGAGTTGCTCCAACACTAATGTATTCAATTAACCATTAAAGTACATCCTAGGGGACTATTTCTCTACATAGTTACTTAATACCTATTGAAACTCTCATAAGTAAGTGAAAAAAATTAGCCCTTCAAAACAAGAGTATGTTAGGGCGAATAGGAAAGTGACTCAAAAACACTTACAATTTGATATGGCTAAGAATATTTAAACGAACATCATTATTGCATAACTACTAGCATATATTAATTTGTAGCTAATATATTTTCTTCAACATAGAGAAAATAAAGAGCATCATATTTATGATTGTTCAATTAAAATTTTCGAGAATATAATACCATAATCCATGACACTATTTTGTAGAAGTTATATAAACAAGCCTATAATATTATATTTAAGTCATATAAACAATTATACCATATTTTTAAAAAATGCTAAACCATACTTATTTTATTTGGGTGGTCACCAAATATTAGGTGTTGTATTAATCTAAAACTCAAACTTCTTAATTATATACTATATTTCATTTTTTAAGAGATAAGAAAAGCATATTTAAAATTTTAGATAAAAACACATAAAACTAAACATTTAATTTTGTCAAGTTCATATTATGATATCATCTAAATGTACAGACACTCAATTAAAATAACTCATAACAACAATATAAAGTCAATCAATTTTTTTACACATATGCAAGATTATTTATTTACAATCCATTTCTTACATCCACAATATCAGGGAATCGGTTTACCCTACAACAACCAATAATAAGGAAGCATTTTAACCCACATCAACCAATAGTAGGGAATCATTTTACTCCATATCACCTACTTTATTAATGGATTTTTTTTCATACATTATAAATTGGATAAATCAGTAATGGAAAATTTCCATCCCTTTAAAATTGCTTTTATTTGTGGAAAGGATGTGGATCTACCAACTTCAGTGCTCAAAGGTATGCCAAAGATATATGTATAATAAAATAATTATAATATACACAATATTGATAAAATTGCTTTATAACAAAAATAAAATAGATAATGATATATAAATACGTGGAACATAACAATTATAATGGGCAAGATTGTCTTGCACACTTAAGTTTCTCCAAATGTTGTTGTAGCTTAGTCATTTGAGTTTGCTCGAATTGTTCAACTTCATTGATGATAACCCTATATGTTGCATACACCATTAATATAAGATATTATTCATTAAAAAACATAACCTACATAATAACATTTAAAACTATGTCCTACAACTTAATTTAAAATTCAAGTTCACATTATTTGTAATTAAATAAAGTCTCAATTGGTGAAACAATTTACACAATAAAACCAAAAGCAACCTTAGTTGTACTAGTTCTTGATCCTTTGTCTTTATAGCCTCCTCATCCTGACACCCAAACACCAAACCAAGTAATTAACATAAATTATTTTTCATAAAAACATTAAAATTGATTTTTTTCTTATAATGAGAACACATCTAAAATGTGTGAGAGTAACCATGGGGTAAAAAACTAATAGATACCCAAGTTCACAATTAAGTAAACATTGTTACAAGACAACAATCACAAGTGAAATTGCTTGGTGATGTCCAACATATGCCGTACAAAAGTCTTACATTACCTCATAACATATCCCTATGTCATAAATGTACCTAGTGTATAAGTCGTCATAAAATAGTGAGTAGATGATTACTTTTACCCCAAGGGCTTACATTCAAATTAATTATGAGACTAGAAACATCAAATCATGGCAGAGAGGCTCTCGAGAAAAAATGAAAGCGCACCAAATATGGTGCTAGTTGAATTTATGGATGTAGAATTGTTTCACATCATGATACCCCCTTCATAGTATGAAAACATCGGAAATTTCCTTGATTGGTAGCTGCTTGAAGGACATGAGTAATATAGAGTGAAAGAATTTTTATATTAAGTCAAGTCATTCTCGTAGATACACCAATCCTTGTATACATTGGTTGTATAAGATGGGTACTTGATAAGTCTTTGGAGATATGTGCTTTGAGAAGAAATCCAAGACTTTTAAAAATTATTATAGGGTAAATTGTAACACTCGATCATAGTTAACAAAATATGGTGAGTGCACTATAGAGTTTAGAGCACCTTTTGGCTTAGATGCCACTTATGATGGTTTCTTTTATGCCAAATCTCATCCCCCAAACTTGCACACGACATCATAAATGTGGCATGTCTTGTGGTGAATATATTAATTACATGAGCGTGCCCAACGACACGAACCAAATCCATCATTAACACAATCACCTCCCAATACTACTGGTAAATGACCTCTAACAAGAAAATCCAAGCAATATTAAGTGAAACACACAAAGCACTAGGCAAAAGACATGAGACTAGATGCAATTGTGAGGAAAGTCGTTGCAGGCCTTTGGTGGCTTACCCTACTCAAAGATGTGAAGCAATGTGTATTGTGGCATGACACTTGCAAACAAACATGTTTACCATTTAAAAGAGACATCATGCTTTTATACCCTATATAACTGTAAAAAATGCTTGAGAACGGGGCATGGAAATGATCAAAATGCTTGAAATCAAAACCAAATTGCAAGACATCTCTTTGACAAGCACGAGCAAGTTCTTGTATAGGTAGATTAAAGGAGGTTTGTCATACCTTTGCATCTAATAAGCAAGCACAAAATTACTTCATAAATTCATTGACCCAATATCTAAGGAGTTCAAAATATTCCATTCCCTATCAAAATCCCATATTGCCTCAGAGGCAATGGTGAAGTAAAGCCCAAAGACAATTTTTTGGTCCCGATAACATATGAGTGCTTAGGGTAAAAGAAAATGATTGGGGTGAGAAACTTTCAATATTAATATAAGCATATCGAACAAGTTACAAAGTCACAACAAGGAACCCCTTTTTAGTTGACGCCTCGAGACGAGGTTGTGGTTCCAAGTCTAAGAAGGTAATGAGAAGACCTTAATAATGACACTAGTGAGAATGAGCAGGTTGAACAAGAAGAGGGTAAATTTTTGGTGGGTTATCGAGATTTCTAAAAAACAGAGGATATATCAAGGCATGACAAGCACTTGGGAAGAATGAATATTGACATTGGAAACATTCGAATTAAATTTTAATAGACAAAGACAAATCGACTTAGGAACATTTAAAATGTTATGGCTTTATTGGTTCGGAATATATGAAAAATGGTACAATGGAGTTGTTGCACTCAAGAACTTTAATGATGAGATAGTTGTAGTTACAATTAGCAAATCAAAATTGAAGTTATACATAGTGTAGAATAACCTGAAAGTAAATTTACAAATACTACTCATGGAAGTAGCGAGTAGCATTGTTATGAGAGGAAGAAGTCAATGCATGATGTGATACGAGAAGGGAAATATTTTGATAGATTTCCCATAAAGGAAAAAGGGAATTAAATAGTTGAAGAAGGAATTGATACAAAAAAATGAATGCGTAAGTCTAAAAATAGAACAAGTTCCAAAAATAAACATGTAGACCACCATTTTTATAAACATTAAAAGTTGGCCCCATGTGGAGTAGAACATAGACACTACTAAGGAAGAGTTGCAATTTTTTTCGATAGGTAAATTGAGGGGTTCTATTGGGGGCTCACCCATAAAAAAAGATATTGCAATACATCATCATGTGATACAAAAGTATCAGTAGAAAGGAAAACAAGGGAAGAAAGAGGATTATGAGAGAGGGATCCCTTGTACAATGACAGTAGGAGACCCTTGCTCATATAGAGATTGTGATTTGTCAGGTGTTGTGATCTTTCTAGGAGGCATTCTTTTTCCTGTACACAATTGATCAATCTTTCGTGTCATTAAAATAATCCAGGCTTGAATCTCTTGGAAAAATGCCCTCTATCAAATCAATAGGTTGGTTTGTAGTTGGGGCGGGGGGGAGGACGGGGGGCTCTTACCATTTTTCGGAACTTGTTCAAAGTGAGCAGAAAAGGCCGGCTCAACCATTGCCCCCTCTCGAAATGTTGCCACATGGGTTGGTTGTGGAATCAAAATCAATTGAATGCCCACTAAAGAACCTACACCCCCCACTTGAGAATTTGAAGTAGAGTCCTGAGAATCTATACGAGGTGTTGTTGAGGGGGATAATCCCTCCACCAAGAAGTCACATTCATTTGCTTATGTTTGAAGTGGCAAAAGATTGCTGCCAAATGCCTAGTTTCAAAGCAACAACGAAAAAGAAAAGGTAATGCCTCATAGTCCAATGGCTTGACCCAACGGTGGTCCACCAATGAAAGACAATCTCTGCTGGAAGATCTTTTGACACATCAATACCAATCAGTATACGGATAAAAGTTGTGTTGGAGAGGCCCAAAGTAGCAGGGTTCGACTTTAGGTATCTACCCACTTTATGACTAATAGCTTCAAAGGATGACTTAAACCAAAAAGGCAATGGTAAGTTCCAACTTTAACCCAAACAAGCATGGCATTTAAAGGTTCAGTAGCTGCGTTGAAAGAGGGTAACCATTGCTTAATCATAAGGCTATGCTCAGCCCAGACCCGAGTTTTGTCCAAGAGAACAAAATCCCATTCAATAACAAAACTGAAAACAACGATAAAAACCCCTTGGCACAAGTATAAATCACCAAATTTTCCGAGTTGAGGGGTTTTCATGAATACATTATCCATTTCTAGAGCTCAAAGAGTCTGGGCCAAAGTCTATTAAACCTGCAAATCAAGCCCTTTTCAATTTTTTAAAAAATGACTAAGTTTTAGACCTAGTTATTAGGTAAATGAAATTACTTTTTTGGTGTGCAAAATAACAAGAATATTAAAAATTTACCAGAATTTGACAAGGTTGTGATGAAGAATGTAGTATGGAACATTGATGATGCAAAAATGTGGGTTATTGTATAATGTTAAGCAAGGTGAGGTAAAAAACAAAGCAATATACAATCAAAGGGTTTTCATATAACATATACAGTGATTAAGAACCATTGTTATGGGATATATTGTTTAGACTACAAATAGAGATATGGCTGGAAATACAACAGTAGTTACATGGTTCGGAAGGATGTAGGCCCAACCTATAACAAAATCTACACCCTTCTATGCTACCTGTGACGATAAATGAAGGTAAAACATGCAATTAACGAGATAAAAATAAGCTCAATTCAACCATATGATTTGGCTGAAACTTAGTTGGAGATGTAGAGTAGGATGCTCTTATGAGAGATGCATAGGACACTCTAATCGGAGATGAGGCAGATTCTTTTATGGTGGGAGTCCAAAGCAGGTTCCTCTTACAAGGAACATGAGCATGTTGTGGGGACCTATGAGGAAAGTTCCAAGGAGGATAAGGAAAATGAAGGGGACAACCATGATGCAAAAGAAATGGCGAGGACATTAATATTATTATAAGAATAAAATGTATTTTTAAATACTGGCAGGTAGAAGACCCCTTTTTAGCCTATTTTCCATTGTATTCAGTCGGCTAAAGGGAGAATAAAGGAGGAATTAATAATCTAATTTTAGTACTAAAGTAATTCTTATTACTGGTACTTTAATTAATTATTAAAGGTTGGTGGAAAAAGTAAAGTAATATTAAAATAGAAAATAAAGTTACTTTATTAATCCCACATGGAATGCCCCACTTGAAAAATAGAGACAAAAAAGTATAAAAGGAGGTGAAGAGGGGTTCATTTGGCATCTTTGGTCTTATTTGATATCTATTTTCTGGTTTGGGCTGATTGCTCTTCCATTTCTACATTGAAGGACGAAAACCCTTTGGTGTATTTGCATTAGAGGACGAAAACCCTCTCTTGCCAAGGTTGAAGAACAAAAACTCTTCATCCTTTTGTGAAGATCCTTCATTCAAGAGTTTCTATTGAGCTTTCAAGGAGTATTTCAGATTTTCAGCAGTGATTGAAGACCCAATATTGCAGATTTGAGGCATTCCAACTAGGGTTTGAAGACAAGAGTGTTTGGGCAGATTTCTACCTTCATTTTCAGCCATATCTAGGGTTATCTACACCCTTGTGGGTGGAGTTTGACACATTCTAGGGCATTGTTTCCCGGATCTCATCACCAACAACTTTGCCATAATTTTGGAGGCCATATTCAACTTTGTTTCAGTGGATTTGGGCTTGGGATCACTTCTTTCCGGCCACTTTTGTAAGTTGTATTTCTGCAGATTTTCTATAATAAAATTCCAGCTCTTGTTTTGGGTCTTAAAAATTCAGTATTTTGGTGTTCTTGCATTGATAAATTATTATAAATATTTTGGCAAAAGATTTGAGTAATTTAAGATCAGATTTGTGGCTATTTTTTGGTCTCTATAGTTCGCCATATCTAGGGGTATTTCAGATCTAAATTTGGATAAATTGCATTATTATCCTAATATTTCTTCATCCAATTGCTGCAATAAATCAAAATTTTCAGGTGTTCCCTTTGGATAAGGAAATATCTCCATTGGGGACATTACAGTGGTATCAGAGCAGTGATCCTTGCCAGTCTGTGTTAAGAAGAATTCAGATCTTGATGCAGATAAGGATCAGATGCAAGTTTATCAAGAATATGAAAGTTAAGAGTAAAGATCCAAGGAAAACAACCAGCTGGATGATCTAGATCAGGGAAGGAACTTGAGCATCCAGTTTTATCAAAGAATGTAATTACAAGGAGCCAAAGGAAGTGGCAACACTGTTTTGAGGGAATCTCAATGTTAGAGCCAAAGGGAGATTCTAAGTCTATGTTTGAGGGAATCTCAAATGAAATGTGTGATGCATTGAGTGATCTATTATGGACTTGGCCAAGCTCTACATGGACACAATCCAAATCACGAACCTTGGAGTTATCACAACAAATAATAGTGAAATTAGGAAGCTCTTCGGTCAAGCAAGGACCTCCATTAAACAACACCATCAAATATTTCAGCCAAATTCCTTGGAAAGTTTCTCCAGTTTGAGATGAGATCCAAAGTCCTTTTGACATGGAGGACTATTTTAGAGGCATATGGTGAAGAATATGCAGCCCTCAGTTCTAATGGTGATCGAGAATGTTGTCTTATTTCAAAATTTTGCCAGTTGAAGAATAGTAAGGGCACCATAAAAATCAGAAGATCTTCAAATGTAGTAGCCTCAATGCAGACCATTATGACTTTGGTCATGAATGAGAGTGATGATACTTCACAACAATTGTTATCCTTACTAATGGCTGGTTTTTTCCAAAGTATCACCAGTTAGTGCACTTGCTAAAAATGTGGTTGATCAATGTGAAGAAAAGTTTGAAAAATATTAACCAAGGAATGAGAAGGAAATTAAGGAGCAAGAACTCCAAGTAAAAAGAGTGACAATGAAGAATTGGGATCCAAACCATAGAGCTTATTAGTAGAGAAAAATCAGATGGGGAAGGAACATGGGGTTGTCATTGTTGGAAGAACCCATAAAGAAAGGGCATTTCTGGGTGCCCATAATCACTCTCAGCCTCCAAAGTTATCAACAGCAGTCAATGAAGAGCAAAATGAGATGGATTAGACTTCAGTAAGATGCCACAAAGACATTCAAAACATATATGAACAAGGTATGAAGGTAGTGCAAAAAGAGAAAGCACCAATTGTAGAAGTAGCAAAGGCAAAAGGAAATGAATATCTTGTCGACACTCCAAGGTATGAAAGGATTGGTAACATGTCATATTTATTGCTGCATACTAAACCATTTCAGATTTGTTGTCCTCATGAGAAGCATGTTAAAAGGAGTGATAAAATAAAGGATACAATTTGCAATATGGGGCATGTGGACTCCTTGATCCAAGTTCATAATTATGGGCACCAAAGGGTATGGGATCCCAGTAATATTCTGAGTTCTACAAAGGGTAACAATTCTGATTTCAATATCTTTGATGTTGTTAATGTCATTGGGAAAAGGAAAAAATCAGAATTGATTTTGGATAAATGTAAGAAAAGCTTGGTACAAGTTTTAGAAAGTAGTACTCAGAGAAATTTTGGTTTGAATACAAAGGGCATTCAGGTGGACCGATTTGATGATGGCCAATGGGCAGCCCTTTGTCTGTTGAGTTGCAGGTCTGAAGTTTTACAACAACAGTCAAGTAATGTGGGTATTCAACCCATAATAGATAGACAAGACAAGATTTCTAACAAGGAGTTTGGTGCCAAGCATTTGGGCCAAATTGCTAGTGTTCAAGGCACACAAAAGAGTGTCAAACAAGGAGCATATGAGACTAAGTTTCAGGACAACCTTATTGGAGAGTTTGCACATGAGAAAAGCACCTTATCGGGTAACAATGCTAATGTTCAGTCTGCTGTACTTTTCGGAACAACAAGCAATAAAAGGCAAGTTGATGGTTTTTACAACCTCGTTAAGGCCCATGAAGGTGTCATGTGCATGTATCAACAAGTTATGGGTGTAGTCAAGGAAAAAGGGACTTCATCAGGTGTATACAAGACCATGTCCAGCCATTACAATTCCCAAATTGTAGCTGTACAAGTGAGTTCAGTCATAGAGTTGCTGATTAGTAAGAGATTTTTGAGTAAGCTTTTGATTGTTGAAGAAGTTTCAGTCATTCTTGGATCATTTCCAACCTCCAAATTGTTGATAGGGATAGTTTTCAAAGAGAAACTTCAGTATTACAGCTGTTATATCTTTTTAATGCTCAAGGGAATTGAGTTGGGACTGCTGCAAACAATCACTTGAACCTCACATTGAAGGATTTGGAACATTTTGGGGCTGCCTACAGCTGTTGCACTCACCTATCAGCATTTTTAGGGCTTATTTCAAATCAAATGTTGAAGAGGAAAGCTCGGGCCAGTATGGAGAGATCACTTGGAGACCAACATAATCATGATGTCAACAATCTAAAGAAAGGTGAACAAGTTGAGGACAACCAACAATATGAAAGTATTGTGGAATTGATTCTTCTTACTATGTCATTTCAAAGGTGTTATTAGGGGCAAGCTTGTTGAAAAGAATGATCATATGTCGAGTTCAATGCTTCATAGTATATCACAATAAATGTATGGTCAACACGAACACCAAAATTTAAATAAGGGTAGAATGAAGAACATGTTGAAGGGCAAAGAGCACATAGATCTTCTCATACAAAGTCAAATTGTTTGTATATGAAGATTTGGAGTCCGAATGGTCTTTGCAGATGCAAGACATATCACTTTTTGGAACCAAGCTTCACACTTGAAAACAGAGCTATAAGGATAGTCACCATTACTAGGGCAGCAAGATGTTTGATATGGAAAGTGGGTAAGCCATATGGTCTTTTTATATTTGTTGTCATACAAGTAGTTTCAATCATTGGAGTTAGTAAATGGCTGTTCTTGGACATTGTTGGGGCATATTCCATCAATGTTGGGTTGTTTCCAGCCCCCATGTCATTGATAGTGTGGAAATTTTGGAGAGATGTCATGCTTACAATTGTTGTACTTTCTTTTCTCATTTGTTCACAACTTTTCCAGCTACTTTTCTACTTATAAGACACCTAAAAAAGAGCTTCCAATCATATGGTTGAAGAAATTTCAAGCTACTACTAATATTGGCATATTTGTAGATGTTTTAATGTGGTTTCCAACCACTAACATCCTGATTTTTGAGAGAAAAATGCAAGGTTACAACTGTGTTTGGGACAACATTACTCAAGTTTTGGGAATCCATCATTTGAATGGAAATTATGAGATGATGGCAAGCAAAGGAAGGGAGCTAGCTATCATGTCCATAAGGCATGATGAAGAGATTGTAAAAGTGTTGTTAAACACTTGTTTTTTTTGATATGTTTGTTCCATGTGCATGTCCATGAATGACAGAGAAGAAGGGTACTTGCAACTTTGCATACATTGGTGAAAAGATCCAATTGTCAGACTTGAATTCATGTTGGTGAATTCTTCTGATTTTTCTAACACATACCACAAAAATTGTGGAAGATTCAAGACTTTCCAAGTTGGCATCATGAGGGCTACATACAAACCAAGGCTCAAAACTCAAAACTCAGATTTTGGCAAGAGCTCTCTCATTTGACAGGCATGGGATCTAGGCTTTTGGAGCACTACAACATGTTTTACCTCTTGGACATGGTACTTGGGCATATGAGCTTGCATTTGCTTGAGGGCAAGCAAATTTGGGAAGGGAGGACTGTAATGTCCCCTTTTTCAAATTAATGGACATTAATAATATTTCTAAGTTGGGCCCAGTCAATTCATTATCTAGGGGCAACTTATTAATATTATTATAAGAATAAAATGTATTTTTAAATACTGGCAGGTAGAAGACCCCTTTTTAGCCTATTTTCCATTGTATTCAGTTGGCTAAAGGGAGAATAAAGGACTAGGATCAGGTCCTTGCTTGGTGCCCCTCTCACTCTGGGAGCATAGCAAAGAAATATGTGATTCGTTGAGTAGTAGTCTCCCTGGAAGGGGGATGGAGGATCCCATCGCGGAGCTTAAGAACTTCTTGTAAATAGAGAGCAAGACACCTATTTTTCATAATACCTAAATAAGCTCGTGAACGTTGGGCATTTACGGAATAGATAGTGAAACCTCCCTCTGATCTCATAGTAGATGGGGCACCGGAAAATGAAGTGTTCCTCTGTCTCAATCTCCTAGAGGGAGCAAAGTTGGTAGATCCTCTTGGACTAGTCCAACTGGTGATCGCTCTCAACCCGAAGCCTGTGGGAGCCAACTCTGAACTGGCCCAGGGATATGAGAAGAACATGCATCCAATGACAAGAGATATAGGTGGGCAGAATGACGAGTCCATTGTTGACTTCGAGGAAGTGATTGGCGTAGAAGGCCATCTTCGGGCGTAGCTCATCTCGGGGGTTGGTCCAAGTAATTTAGATGAATTGTTTATATATATATTGTCTCTGATGATTCTGTGCAAGTCCTACTTGCTCGGAAGGAGGTGTGCAAGAGCATCCATGGAGTAGCTGAAAGGGGGGAGACGGTCCATGTTGATCCCAAGGGATCCAAGGAGATGAGAGGCCCCGACATACCAGCAACGAGCACGACCACTACGGTTAGAAAGAGCAATGGCCTCAGAAGAACGATAGGCAAGGTAGATGTACCTGTCTCTACCTGTGGAAGAATTTGAAAGTCCCTGGATACGGTGCAAGAGTGAGACGAGACCAAAGATGACCTCTAGTTTGAAAGGGCAAAGCCCCAAACTCGGCAAGGATGATATTGTGAGGAACAATCTCTTTACATCTGATGATCTGTCTGAGCATAAGGATCTGAACTCGCTCAATAGTAGCCCAATTTGACTCCAGTAGGGAGGGACCCCAAACCTCAAAACCATAGAGAACTGTGGGTCTCACAAGAGAGTCCGAGAGGGACATCTTGGACATGTCCTGAAAGTGGTGGCGGAAGCACTGTCTCTCCAAGATCGCTAGGGAACCATACCCCTTGTTGATGCGGGGTTGAATAGCCGGGCGTAAACTGAAGCGAGGTCTAGAGAAGAGTACTCCCAGATAGGTGTAGGAGCTGGTGATCTCCAGCTCCTCCCCCCTGTAGAAGAAATGGAAATCAGAGGTCTTCAGCCCATTGAAAATCATAACCTTGGTTTTACCCAGGTTGACTGTAAGTTGTCTATGATCACAGAAGAGGGCTAAAACATCAAGTTGTCTCTGTAACCCCTTCGCAGAAGAAGCCAAAAGGACCACATCGTCCGCGAAGAGAAGAATGTAGATCAAAACCTGGTGAAGAAGACAACCGTCCCCGTCTTGTATGTGGCCCCGAAGAAATTCCTCCAACTCATCAATATAAATACCAAACAGAGTAGGAGAGAGAGGGAAACCTTGTTTGACCCCGATGGTGCTCCTGATGAAGTCGGAAAACCCAACAACAGTACGAAGGCAACCCAAGACCTCCTCATACAGCCGAGTGATGGCGGCAAGAAGGGTTTCGGAAATACCAATGTCTCTAAGTTTGCAGAAAAGAGCTTCTGTGCAGAACAGAGTCAAAGGCTTTTCGAAAGTCCACAAAGCAACAGAAGACTCTGGATGAACGGTGACGTGCTTCCTCAATGATAGCACAGAGGGTGAGAATGTGATCAATAATTTGGTGCCCTGTCCTGAAACTTGCTTGTCCCCTAGCTCTGCACTGGTACTGCTCTAGAAACTCGGATAACTACAAGTGGAGAACAATGGCATACAACTTGGAGAAAGTGTGACCCACCATAATTGTCCTGTAATTATTAGGATCAGAAGTAGGACCGGATTTGTGAATAGGATGGATAATATGGTGGGACCAAGATTGCAGAAACCAATACACACCACCTGATTGAAAAGGTCTACCAAATAACTGTTGATGGTGCTGATCCCTTGCTTGAAAAATTCTACTATGGAAGCCTTCCTCATCTGCTGCTTTGCTGCAATTCATCACCGATATGGCCTTCTTAACATTTGTGTAGGTGAAGATGTGGTAGGTGGAGGGTGGGGACACAACCTGGGTCTGGGGTTGACCAGGGATATCATAAAGGGTGGAGGTGTGGGTGAACATAGTGTGGGGGTCAAGGTCCAGGGGTAAAGAGGGAGCGTCGGGGAATGATGGTATGCCAAAAGTGTTTGGGGGAGTGCAAGAGTGAGGTGCGGAGATCCCTTCTCCTATTGGCAATAAAGGTACGCTTCTTGTGATGAAGGAGATGACGATAGGCAATTTTGAGGGAGGGGAAGGATGGGAGGTCATGGGTAAAGGCCAGGCGGAGCTGGCGGTGAAGGGTTTTGCAGTCGTCATCATACCATTGGTTCATGGGGCATGTCCTCGTACTTAGGGGCTTGGAGGTGGAATGGGGGTAGGAAAGCAAGGTTGCCTCGTGGATAGCAGTGGCAAGAAGGTTGTACATCCTAGTCAGTAGGGAACATAGTGAATTGGGACAAGGAGGGGAGAAGCTGACAGAGATGAAAGGAGAAGGTTATGGGGTCACCCTCATCAAGCTCTCAGAGTGGTACGTGGAGGGAGCTGACAGTGTGAAAGGAGAAGGGGGGGCTAGGGGCCTGGGGGCATAGTTTACAAGGAGAAGGAGAGGGCTGCATGGTCAACAAAGGGAATGGGGGAGACGGAAAAGTGGTGAATGAAGGGAAGAAGGTTAGGGGTAGTAATGACGTAATCAACCACACGAGTGCCACCACAGTGAGGTTTGCAGGTGAAGAACTAGGAATCCGGGAAACAAGATATGCCATTAAGAATTAGCAAGTCATGAGACCTCCCCCATTTGTAAAAGGTGTCGGCCATATGTCGTCAAGGGCCTTGCCACATCGTCAAACTCCCTCTGAAGACCAACTGAACCTAGGTCCACCTTTGAAGTACAAGAGCATCAACAATCCTGTCATGTAAGGGAACTTGGGAGTTTTGGTTCAAGCGTTGAAATCACCCAAAAGGATGACCTCACCAACTGCAGAGAATTGAGAGATGCCAGTAGAAAGGTCAAAGTTGGGGTCCCCATCCGGGCCATTCTCAATGGCAAAGGAAGAAGAGACAGGAGGGAAGTAACAAACTACAATATAAATGTCTCGAATGAGGTGTGGGATCCGCCTAACCTTGATACACAGAAAACGGGCAAACTCATCCTCGGCCGCCATAAAAATCCAGTCCTGAAGAGTGTCCCTGACCAAACAAGTGACCCTGCCAGAACCGCTAACTCCTCCAGATCTCCTAGTATTTTTCCTGCAAACAGAGAGCCAGTATTACCCCCCTAATGTCTCAGGAGAGGACAAACGGGGCTCTCATGAGTTTCTGTTACAGAAAGGAGATCTGAGGGACCCAATGCTTCTTGTAGGAGACCAGGTGAGGACCAACAAGACCCGTTTCCATTCCAACATAAAATGGAAATGCCCCTGTTACGACGCCTCTCCTAACGAGGACCATCATTTGGACTCGGGAGCTCAAACCAGGAGGGAAAGTGGCTCGAATCACTGGTCTGAGGTTCCGAATCACCGCTCATTTACCTACCTTCCTGGTTGCCATGACTATCTCCCGGTTCTGTTTGAGTTCTGCCACTTGGGCTCTACTTAGATCTTCATCAAGGAAGATCTTATCCGAGGAGTGAGAATAGTCTCCATTTAGCCCTAATAGCTCGAAGCCTGTCTTTTGTTTATTTGAAGCGAAGGAAGAGGGTAGAATCAAGACCAAGCCATGCTCTATCAATTTGCACCTCCGGCAACCCCAACTTGTTTGTGATAAAATCTGATGCAAGGGCTAAAGGATCAGAAGAAGTAGGAGGTGTGGGCAGCCCTCTTACCTTGAGATTGGGCTCTCTTGCTCGTCTGTTTCTTTCTTCCACAAGTTTTTCCTATACAACTTCATCCACAACTGTAATAGGAGAAGTGTTTTGGTCCTTACCTTTCACTATTTGTGCCCATGAATCCAATTGTTTCCTGAGACTTTCATGTTGGGTTTGAATCTCTTCCCGTTTGTGCTCCAAGTTTGAAATTTTTGCATGTAATTGATCGTTA
Organism: Taxus chinensis; assembly: GCA_019776745.2. Lineage (NCBI taxonomy): Eukaryota > Viridiplantae > Streptophyta > Pinopsida > Cupressales > Taxaceae > Taxus > Taxus chinensis. The sequence goes on from CM034157.1 coordinate 138,513,158, forward strand.
GTACCTATAGGAATGGCCGGGGTAGTGAAATCCGTAAGTTGCCTGTGCAGTGAGATGTTGTGCGCTTCAGCTTTCTCCATTCGGGATGTCACTTCAAAAACCTCAGTTCGTAACGTTCTGTTAGATGATTCCACTATCTCAAGCATGTGTTGTAATTCCTCTATGATGTTGGGTAAGCTGCCATCTTGCTACCCCTGTTCATTCTTCCCAGCAGAAGGGGTTCCTACAATGGTGGAAATGGAAGGAGACATTGGTAAAGAATGAACTGCTTGTAATGGTGTCAAGACGAGGGGAGAGATGAGGGAATCCCCCAATTTGTTCGTATTACTAGCTGAGTACATGTGCATAAGTAGCTTGGCTGTGGAAGATGTATTGCGTCCACTTTTTAGTGCCCACAATTTTCTTATGCCCTTGAATCTGCAGGTTTTCAAATTTTGTGCCCACGACTTCCTGTGCCACAAAGTTCTATGCCAAATAATTTTTGTGCCACGGTTTTGCGATCCCCACAGAAAATTCTGAAATCTCAAGCACAAGGGTCGAACCGTTGCAGGCAGGGTCATGGAAGCCCGTCAAAGTCCAACGAGGGCAGATTCGCGAGTAAAATTTTGCATTCATAGGGATCCACGAATGGAATCGAGGCGAGACACAACCTTTAAAAGCTTGCACCACGAATCCCGAGCCACGAACTATGGTGTGGCCACGGTTTCCGTAGGCAACCCACAAAAATGAAGCAATTTAGTGAGACGGGCACGAAAGGAAGGCATAAAAGGATTCACGATAGGCATGGGGATGAATTCACGATAGGCACAAAAGGAATCACGACAAGCAAAACAAGAAACACTGGGCTAGGGAAAAAAGGCAGTCTTGAGTCTACTTTGTATTTGAAAACGACAGTCGCGAGTCTGTTTCAAGGGCACATAGGCAGTCACGAGTCAATTTCAGAAAACCCGAGCAACATCATTCAAAAAACCCAACGAAAATTAAAAAGTACAATGTGATGTAGAACATTTTATCCTTTTTTTTAGTACTAAAGTAATTCTTATTATTGGTACTTTAATTAATTATTAAGGTTGGTGGAAAAGTAAAGTAAATTAAAATAGAAAATAAAATTACTTTATTAATCCCACATGGAGCGCCTCACTTGAAAAATAGAGACAAAGTACAAAAGGAAGTGAAGAGCGGTTCATTTTGCATTTTTGGTCATTTTGATATCTATTTTCTGGTTTGGGCTGATTGCTCTTCCATTTCTACCCTGAAGGACGAAACCCCTTTGTGTACTTGCATTAGAGGACGAAAACGCTCTCTTGCTAAGGTTGAAGAATGAAAACTCTTCATCCTTTGTGTGAAGATTTGATGCAAAGCAAATACAAATATTCATATATGTGCACAACTAATCAAAAGATGACAAGTAGTCACCTTTACTTTACTCTGCATTTCGAGGATCATTCTTAGTTCAAATGATGGCTTATTCTACGCTACTGCTCAATTTGCCTTAAATAGCTTCAGTGTTCATTATAGGTTGCCTCATACCCTGTCCCTGAGGTCACTTCAAGCCTCCAATGACTGACTTTTCATTCAGGGTTACTCTGCACTTACCTTAGTCACTCACCTCTTGAAGTTTCTCAACCAGTCCTCCTTCAACCATGCAACTTTTGGGTTTTAGCTTCTTTCATACTCCCTCAAGCAAATACCTTACTCAACCACCCCAAAGGAGGTTTAGTAGACCACCAAAAATGACTCAGAACAACTCAACTTGCAATGCTTCTCTCCTTGCACAAAACTGTCCTCTTCTTCTTTTAAGGCAGTGTATGCTTGGTTCACCTGTGGGTTAGACTTCTAGAGGTGACTATAAGACCTCATAGGCTTCCTTAGAATTCTCTTGCCACCTGAGATATGTTCCCAAAATTTGGAGATCCGATTCCTTCTATAACTCCCTATAGTTCACCTTTTCACTTTCTTGCTCTATACCCTTGACTAGGTCTGCTTCTATAGACTGTCATGCACAGAATTGTTTCTAGGGAGCTTCAATACAAAAGGAAAGGTTTTTCGAGCACCCTTTAGAGGGTGTTAGATGTCTCTACGTTTTCTGTGCCTAACTCCACTTCTATCACACAGCTCCTTTGTAACTAGGACACTCTTGTTAGGTCTTGACTGTGTTTCCTTGCTTCTTACCCCAACTGTCATGCATAAGTCTAAATACACCCTCCGAAATACAAATTTCCTTCAAAATCTTCTACATTGGATCCTTGCCGTGATAGGTCACAAGTTTGGAAGCAAAAGAGTGAGGTTTAAGGTTCCAAAATGCAAACCCTAGCTATGACTCAAGGAAGCCCTCCTAGAAGTCCGGGAGGAAGGAAAAGCGTGATAACAACTTTTGTATGCAATCTCAAGGGCCAAACTTTTCCTGGAGGTCTATTTCGAGGTTGTCCAAGTATTCGTCTTACCAGTGGCTCATGACTTCACGTGCAAAGCCCTTCTCCACTCTCTCTTTCCACTGCCCAGCCTACATGCATACACAGTTCACAGTTGGAGAGCTCTTGTATCTTATACCAAAGCAAAGCAATCACAACCTGAGTTACTCACTATTCACCCAACACACTATGCAACTCCTTTCTATCAACCTTACTTGAAGACTCAGCAAGACTGCATTGTCAAGGGTTACAGTCACAGATTACATGCAATCACAGTTCAAAAGAACTTTCACTGTTAAGTCTGATTATGCTTGCATTCAAATATCTTGTATGATGATTTGATTTAACCCTCTTATGGTCTTACACCTTGCCAACAGTTCCACAAGCAACATGCTTCAAAGTGACACCATTTGCTATTTCATTTTCAGTCTAACAAAGTTGCTGCCTCAAGTTGAGACACATTTCACAGTATACCCTGTTCAAGCAAGTATTTACACAAAGTTGGAAACCTCACCAAAGATGCTAAGATCAATAAGTAAACATTTTTACCCTCCTACAAGGCTTGGAATGTTATCAACACAGATTTCTTACACTGATCAAGTTTCACAGTTCACTCTAGCATGTACTAACCCACACACACACACAATGACATTCACATAAAAACTTGGAAAGATGTCCTTCACAGATCAGTAAGGCCTTTCAAGGCAACATGCAAAAGATTTCTGCCAACATTCAACATACAAAATTGTCCTCCATAGTCACATGCACACAACACATCACTAAATTTCACTCCTTGAAGCTTCACATTGATTTCCATTCGAATGGGAATACCTTCATCAATTACATGACCTTGATTAATAACCTCTCTACCTGCATTAGCTCGAGATTTATGACTTGTCAGATCAGTTACAACATGTTTCATAATGTGAACTCCTTTTTGAAAGTTATCCTTGCTTAGAATGCCTTATATTTGCATGGAATAGCTCCTTTAGGACTTAAACTCTAGAGAGAGAGTCTAATGATCTCAAATGACCCCATTCTACCATTACAAAGCTTATGAGCTTCAAGTGCACAATCAAAATCCCTAAAACACACTAAAGTTGACCTCACAGTTTTGAATCTAGCATTTTGGAGGGAAATGCCACATTTGAAACTTGAAAGGTCTAGACTACAACTTAGACAATCAAACCACACCTAATAACCTAGGACACACTGCTAACACACTTGACAAGCCCACAAATGTCCTTATGACTTATTTATAGGACGCTCCTGCATCAAAATCCTCCATTTCAGCAGTTTCTATTGAGCTTTCAAGGAGTCTTTCAGATTTTCAACAGTGATTGAAGACCCACTATTGGAGATTTGAGGCATTCCAACTAGGGTTTGAAGACAAGAGTGTTTGGGCAGATTTCTACCATCATTTTCAGCCATATCTAGGGTTATCTACACCCTTGTGGGTGGAATTTGACACATTCTAGGGCACGGCCGTCCCAAATCTCATCACCAACAACTTTGCCATAATTTTGGAGGCCATATTCAACTTTGTTTCAGTGGATTTGGGCTTGGGATCACTTCTTTCCGGCCACTTTTGTAAGTTGTACATATTTATAATAAAATTCCAACACTTGTTTTGGGTCCTAAAATTATATATTTCGGTGTTCTTGCATGCATAATTCATTCTGAATATTTTGCCAAAAGATTTGAGTAAGTTTAGATCAGATTTGTGGGTTATTGATCTCTAGATCGGCTCGCCATATATAGGGTATTTCAGATCTGAAATTTGTGGACAAATTGCATTATTATCCTAATATTTCTTCATCCAGATTGTTGTTATGAATCAGAAATATCAGGTGTTCCCTTTGGATTTTATTATATCCCATTGGGGACATTAAAATAGTCTAGAGAGGGATGGAAAGATCATACAACTATGAGTTGGGATCATGTTCATGAGCATGAGGTGGAAGCATAGGTTCCCTTGAACTGCAAGGAGGTGATAAATGTGGGCATAGTCCACAAGGTTGTCACAAAGATAGCACAACCGCTCGGAAGAGGTGTTGGCATGTCTAGAGCACCACGAGGAGGCACTAGTACAACATGAATCTCAGACAGATACAGAGCATGAAACCACTCAAATTGAGCATACAAAAATGGGGCAGTAGATGGTACTAGCTACCACCTCTTATTTTGGGAGGAAAGAGGGGACCAACACCAACACATGGATTATTGCATGAGTTGAAATTTTATAATTGAGCACTGGCAGAGACAAGTGGGCATGTTGATGTGCAAGATTGCAAAGGCCTATAACAAGGCCAACATTGAGAACTGCAAGCATGGGATAATACATAACTACATGCGAGATGCTTCCTTGTAGAGACGTGTACCGAAAACATGTCAAGAGAAGCAAGGTGCTAGTTGAACAAATGGAGGATGCATGCTTCCATTCCACCCTTCCCTTGACCAAAAATCAGATTGACATTTGGTTATAACACATAAAGATGGGAATTAGAGGAACGAACTTGACGAGTTTGAGAAGTTGAAGAGATAACATACCTTAGCAAAAATAGTCTACAAAAATCATAGGGAGAACTACTTAAATATGAATGCGAAGGTCTATAAATTGAAGAATGAAGTTGTATCAAATGGAGGAAGGCAGACCCATAGAATATGAAAATCAAATTCAATTACACAAGTTGGATGCTATATTTTCTTGAGAGTGGATGGACAAGGCCAGGAGGAAGGTCACAGAGACTTCAACCAAGGATTTTATGCTCAAGCTGGAGTAAGCCATGTACCAGAACAACTTGAGATGGAGTTCGATATACAGATGAAAGCTAAGGAAGTAGAATGGGAGGAAAAATACACCAAACGGTATAACAATGCAAAAACTGCTACAACCATAACATTGATATTGTAGCAAGAGATAATGTATTTAGGAGGAAGGAGAATTTCCCATTACTTCTCACAAAGATTCTAAGCACTACACCCTATTTCCTCCCGAACTGCTGCCACCACACCCACTTTAGTTATGACTCCAAGCTTCCCAACAATTCCGTTTACATTCCAAGCAAGTGTGACACTAGATGAGTCACATCCTACCCCATCCAGTTATCAAGAATGATGAATTTATTTTAATTGAGGGGATAGATGTAGATTTGTAATGTAAATAGAGACTCGTGAATAAATGATTGAACAAAGTTCATAAGGAGTGTAGTGTTAGAATTGTGTTAGGAGTAGGAGGGTTCTAAATGATTTTTGCATACATGTGTGGTTCCAATGGGTTTGGGCTCCAATGTTGCACTCGGTCTCCCTAAACTCTTATACACATATAACACTCCTAGAGAACATGTATATCATATTAGATCATCTTGTGTAGTATCTCATTGCATCTTTGCATATCATATCATAACGGCTTGTGTAGTATCTCACAACATCTTTGTATATCAATATGGCATGCCCATTTGATATATATCCCAGTTAAATGAATATAATGATGTTTGAGCATCCAATGTATTCTATATATTCTATTTGACGAACTCTTTTCCTTTTGTTATGTAATGTGCTTGTATGCTACAATGTGTTATGTACATAATTATCATGAAGGATGTTTAGTGTTCATGTGAAGTTTCCCTCCTCCAAGGCATAACAAAAAAGATGGTACATATGCTTTCTTGGCCTCCAATGACAAATAAGATTTCAGAAATGGGAAAAATCATGAAGCTTGAATCCTTTGTAGAATTTGGGGATGTATATCAGCATTCACAAGGTGACAAAGACCAAGATCGCAAAGTTAAAAATTATCATTATTGTGATGTATTGAAAGAAAGAAGAATTCAACTTATAAGAGGAGCACAATTGAAAAGTTGCATGGCATTTTGGAGTGCAAAAACAATGACTAATTTATGATGATATGTTCATTAACCAAAGATGAAAAAGAATGTGAAAACTTTCATCCATGGATGTGCATTATTTAGTAGAAGCAAGCCTAGCAATAGGAAGTTTGGATTGTACATGCCATTATGTCTCCAAGGAGAAATTTGGAGACCATTTCCATGGATTTCATAGGTTGATTACCCATGTCCAAGCAAGGACACGACTTCTTGTTCGTAATAGTAGACTGGATTAGAAAAATGCACATTATTAATTCCATGCAAAAGGACCATTAGGTGACAAGAAGCAACATACGTGTTCTTCAACAATGCATGTATACACTTTGGGTTGCCCAAATTCATCATTTCATTTAGATTTGAGATTCTTGGGCAAGTTTCAGACCACATTGTGGGGAAAGATTGATAACAAGTTGAAGAGACCCATTCCTCTCCATTCACAAATGGGTTGATCGACAACACTCCTTCCACAAAAAGATGGTCAAATCAAAATAGTGAATAAAACATCAGTGCAACTCTTAAACATGTATAATATGAACCTATGAAATCAAAAATCCTACAATAGGGCCGTACCTCAACATAAAAGTCTCCATTTTAGACATGTTTGGGGCATTTAACTACTCCATTTTTTGTTTTCAAAGGACAGCAAGAAGATGCATATTCAAAAGCATCAAACAATGAGAAACTCCTTGGGAAAGTGAATAAAACATGACTCAAGTTTTAGGAGAGGTTGAAGGAGTTTCTAGCTGAGTAAATGTATGTGATAAGCATAAATTCAATGCTCAAGAAATAGTTAGGCATCATTTGATCAAAGGCCAAGACAAGAAGCTGAAGTAGTAGTAGCATGATCCCTTCAAAAAAGTAGAACAAGCTAGTGACAATGCATTCAAGTTGAATTTTCCCTCCTAGTGAAGAAGTATTCATAGAAAATGTGGAGAACTTGAGCCTCTCCGAGCCATCCATGTTGGATGATAAAGCATAAGGGTAAGTATTGTCTTCATCTAAAGACTTTGTACTGGATGTACAAGTTGAGTTAGAAGAGTATTAACTTATTAAGTCCTCCTAAAGAGTACCGGAAACACAAGGGAAGAATATGAACATTGTCAAGCTGCCAAAAAGAAAAGTTCCCAAGCAAAGAAACATGTTACTTTAAAGAGACGCTAGGGGATTTTTTCCTCATCTTCAAAATTGAAATTTTGTGGAAGCAAAAGCATCCCAACATGGAGAGGTATGACCCAAATGGATCAGTAAGTAGGAAGATTGGGTTTTAGACACAGGACCTCCAAACGCTGACCTATCATCCCAAGACACCAAGTCAACATGAAAAGACAAGACCTAGGACACAATAAACCATCCAAATAAACCTAATCCTGCATCAGTACCCCTGAAGTCAACAAACCAAAATACATCAGAAAGATCAACAGACCCCCAAAGAAGTGCTCCAGCTTGTAAAAGTTGGACAAAAGTCATCTTGGACAGATTCGTCTGTCGGTGAATCCATCATTACATTGACAAACCAAAAGGAAGCCATTCTCCAATAGAGATATGAGGTGGAAATTTATCAGGATGGATTTTCCACCAGCATATCTACCAACGCGTGAATATCCCCTTCCCAATCGAAGACCCTTAGCCTATTTTGTCTACCCGACGGCTAAGGGAAGAAAATAAGGGTGACTTAAGTTATAATATTTTATTATAAAGTGTAAAATAAAATAAAATATTATAAATGCACTTATAATAAATTATTATTAACTTAAAATAGAAAAAAAAAACAAAAAAAAAATCACTTAGAAAAAATAAATTATTCATGGAAAAATGCGACTTGCATTAGGAGCAAAAGAGAAAAAAAGCAAGTGGAAAAAATAATTTACCCAAGGAAAAATGTGACTTGCATTAAAGGAAAAAGGTGGGAAATCATTTAAATGAGGAAAAATTGATTGGTTGGAGGTGGCCATTAGGCCCAATTCTTCTATTTAAGCAATGGGACTTGCTTGGAGAGGCACACTTGATATTTTCTCTCATATTTTCTGATTTTGTATGAAGCTTTCAAGCTTTGTCTAAATTATTTCTAAGGACGAAACCCTTTAGAAATATTCTCTTGAGGACGAAAACCCTCCAAGAGTTTGTGAGGATTCTCACCAAGGGTTTCCATTGTGCTTCATTGAACAAGTATTTTCAGTTTATTTTCAGTAGTTAAATTGAAAGAAGATCAAATTGCAGATTTTTGATCAAGGGTTTGTGGGAAAATTTAGCAGTTGGGTTTTCTATTTTTTCTATGTGGAGCGACCCACTTGAAAAATTCTGAGGCAAAGTTGGAATATTTTGAAGGTATTTTGGATCTGATTTTATTGTTGCTATAATTGCTGATTTTTATAAATCAGAATCAGCCCAGTTTTCAGAATTTTTGGTGTCTTAAAGTGTCATTTTCAGCTAATGTCAAGGGCAGCTTGTCTGCAGATTTTTATAATTATTTCAGCCTTCTTTTTGAGCTCTAAAATCTGTAGTTTCTCTTCATATTTTGGCTTTATAAATATACATACTAGTGTTTGGATGATCAGATTGGGTGAAATATTTTGAGTGGGTTTATAAATGTTGATCATTTGATGGAGAAGTTTTTTCTAGCCCTAGTCACATTTTTCATAATTAAAATTCAGATCTGCATAATAAAAATTGATATAATTTTATAAATTTGCATTTGGGGTTGGGATTTGCCTAAAATCCATTTGGGGTAAAATTTGCCCTTTTGGGGACATTACAGTGGTATCAGAGCGATGATTCTCCCAACCTGTGAAAGAAAAGAAAAATCAGATCTGAAATGAAGAAGGTGACCATGGAAGGGTGTGATTGGAGAGTCTCCTACATATAAGATAAATGAAGTGAAGAGATCACTAGAGGCCACAAAGAATTGCAAACTTGTTGGTTGGATGCTCAGAGAGATTTAAGAGACTCCATTCATAGGAGCCTTTGCTGAAGTGAGCAGATCTATACAAGGGGATGATACTATGAATCATCATCCAAGAAATCGAGAGATTTTTACAAAGTTTCTCCAAAAGGGGGAACAATCAGTTGAGGATGATGACATGAAGACATGGGAAAAAGAGTATGCAACACTCAATCCCAAGGTAAGAGCTATGTTGACCTTCGCTGATTTTTGTGAATTAAAGGATAGTAAAGACACAAGGAGAAATAGAATTGGTATGCAGGAAAAGAAGATAAAATTACCATGCAAAAATTGGAGAGAAATCAGCCCATAGAGTATTCCACCATAAAGCAAAGTAAAGAAGAAGAAGCTTCAAAGAAAAGAGGTATGATTTCTAAATGAGCAAAATAATTGCATTAGTGAGGAAGAAACATTGCTTGTTTCAAGTTGGAGAAAATGTTTCAGTTCCAAAGGTACAAGGAAATGATTTCATTGTCATATGGGATGGATTTACCAAGCAATGGGATATTGATGGGCATGAAATTGTGAAAGAATGTTGAGAATTGTGTTTGGAAAATCATGAGTCACAATAGGGGTGGGTTGTTTTGAAGGTTTCCAAATCAGCAGCTGAAGGTAAACATTTTGATGATCTTCTCTTGAAAGGAAATTGCATAGTAGCAAGGATTCATGTGTATCAACAAATATGTTATTACAGCAGTTCTATCATGAAGGTATACAGCCTATTAAGGACAAGAAAGGATCATGGTGCAACAAAGTCAAGTTATATTGAAGACAAAGAATAGAAGATCTTATGGTACTCCAAGGTATGAAAGGAATAATAACATGTGTCAAATTTATTGCTGCATATAAATCATTTCAGATTTATTTTCTTCATGAGAAGTATGGTAATACAAAGTGTAATATGGAGCATGTGGATCCCATTGTTCCATTTTCATGATATGGGCATTATGAGAGCTACATATTTTGGCAAGAGCTCTCTCATTTGACAGGTACGGGAGTAAGGATTTTGGAACACTTCAACATGTTTTGTCTATTGTGCATGGCACTTGGACAAAAGAGTTGCAATTGCTTGAGGGCAAGCAATTTTGGGAAGGGAGGATTGTAATATCCCCTTCCCAATCGAAGACCCTTAGCCTATTTTGTCTACCCGACGGCTAAGGGATGAACACAAGGGTGACTTAAGTTATGATATTTTATTATAAAGTGCAAAAAATAAAACATTATAAAAGCACTTATAATAAATTATTATTAACTTAATAAATAAATAAAAATAAAAAAAAAAAAAGGCAAACAGCGAAGCAAATACAGGGCAACATTTACTCAAGAAAAATGTGACTATTCTAGACAAATGCGAAGAGAAAAGCAAGTGGGGGAAAAATCATATTAAATGAGGAAAAAATATTGATTGGTTGTTGGAGGTGGCCATTAGGCCCAATTCTTCTATTTAAGCAATGGGACTTGCTTGGAGAGGCACACTTTTGATTTTCTCTCATTTTCTCTGATTTTATGTATGAGCCATTGGTTTCAGCTTTGTCTATGTTCCACTCTAAGGACGAAAACCTTTAGAGATAGTTTGAGGACGAAAACCCTTCCAAGAATTTGTGAGGAATTCCCACAGTTGGGGTTTCCATTGTGCATCATTAATAACTTAAATACTAAAGATTAGGAGTAAATCGACCAAAAATACAATAAATCCAAGTTTGTACATATATGGGCACGAAATTAGCAGCGTGTCCACCTGCAGTAAATACTCGCCAAGTTTTGGAAAATTATCCAGTAAAAATTTACTAATCTGTCTACTTCTTAATCATCATCACTCATGATTCTTTCAGAAGATTGCAAGAAGTTGCTTGGTCCAAAAAGCTACAAAAATGGATTTTATGAAAATAAGAAAAATATTGCCATCAATGCGCAGAGCTCAAGAAAATAGACACTTTTAGAGAAAATGACACCTGAAACGGAGCCACAGAATGAAAGTTATGGCACATGCAAATTTTTATTTACATCTTTCCGAACCCTTTCCAAAAATGGCAAATTTTTTCCTAAGATGAGTTGTTTTAAGAATGGAAAATCCATTAGACAAATATTAGGACAAAACAAGTGCAAACCTTCCTCTGGCTTGCTTCAAGAGTAAAAATACGGTTTGAGCACCGGATTTCATACGATGTCTCCATAGAGGAGTTAAATCATTGTCATGAAAATCCAGGATGATCCTATGGATTTGCTGGTGCTCTTGTCAATGACCTCCCAATTGCAATTCATATTTTACAAGATTTTTGGTCTTTGAAGAGCTAAAAAATATGCAGATATTATGATCTCAAACTTGACATGGAAAATGCCCAGATTATTTTAAGAGGAGTATGCCTATATTTTAAGCGGACGATTCCACGGCTTACAGTAGCTGGTTTGAAGTTGTTTTGGAAGCATCAGTTGGATGTCACATCTAATGTTTGGTTCATAATTGCAGGACCCATACCCTTACAGTTCTGGACAAAGACTAAAATGCAACTTCAAGAAGTAAGTAAAGGGATTTAATTAGCAAACGTTGCCATATCCAAAGGTTCTTTACGTTGTCATGCAACTCTTTTAAAATTTCCAATCAAAGTTATAGGAGCTCTAAGTGCAGGTAATTCTCTTTCAGTTTTGAAAAAGATAAGTGGATTGTTGACTTTTTTGGCTGAAAGTGGAGTCCTTAGTGGGGACAAAAATAACAAGCTGATGCTTCAACATAGGTGAAGATGGAAATTAGATATATGTGCCACTGTCTTAGGCATTAGAAATCACAATAATGCACAACCTTATTCAAGTATTTCAGTAATCAGGAGCACTTTAGATAATAAATGACGGAGATCATCCTGCCAATCTAGTAACTCAAAAGTGTGCAATTTTGAAGTTTAATCTCCATTCAGGGTTCAGTGCTGATTTACAATTCTAAGATACAATCAATCGTAAACGGATGTTAATCTAGGATATTTAGAGAATAATACTGGTGATTTAGGTGTGTGCATTTAGGGTGTAAATTTAGGTTGACATAATTACAAAATCTACTTTCACCTCTTTCCTGGTGGAAATATCAAATGTTTCAAATACATTCTAGGAAGAAGAAATCAACGTGAAAGATAGCATTGATCCAAATTCAAGAATATGCTCAGGTCGAGCTATAGGAAGATTCAACATTATAAGGACCAGTCCAAATCCTTGTTAGCCTCATCTGGCAAACCATAAAGGTAGGAAAAACCTGCTGGTACAATCTAACAAACAATGAGTAATATTAAAAATACCTTTTAAAACATCTTGTGGCAAAACTTGCAACATTTCATTCGCAAGATAAAGTGGGATGAAGCAACTTATTGCTAAAAATATGGCCCTGTGGTACATGATTAGAGTTAGATCAATGGAAGCAAAATCCTAGGTTTATGTCTTAAGGTATTATGATGGCCTCAATGTGCATTTACACCTAGAAACAGTAAAAAGGGTTCCAGATGAAATGCCCAACTGTGGGGTGAAAATGCATGAGTCCCTTGTTATATTCAGTCGCTAAATCCTAGCATTGTGAAAGCCACGATGTCTCCATAGTTCTATATTCGGAATCCTGCTTAGTTTGAGTGACGGTTTAGACATTTGATGCATGGAAGCACCATTTGTTTCATTTCCACATGATCGCCTTCAGGATAACATATTGGACTGGCTGGTTCCATGAGCACATCAACCGGCCTGCATTGGGCTGCAAATTGTCAACTCGGTCCATGTCTGTTTCATCCTGAACTGGCCGATCATACCAGTAGTGATTTCTTACCTTTTTCAAATCTTGTTTGAATTTCAACCGATTAAAACACACAGCACTTGTAATTAAAATAATTTGCCATGCACAAACCGGTACATTAAAACTGGACCATTTCGGACTAGTTAGTGCTAGAAACCGAACCAGTCTGGATTCATGCCAAAAAAGAACCGGCCGAGTCATGTAAAAGATAGCAAGTGTCTTTACAAATATTTTTGGCAGCTAAAATTGAAAAAAACAAGCATACACCGATTGAACTAGGGAATAATCGTCAAATGAATACAGTTGTTTAATTTCACGAAAGATCCTATGACCATAGATGAAGCACTCTCATGAAGATGTAAATGGCAAGTCCGAGGAACATGGTGATGAAAATACGACTTTCAATTATGAATATGCTCAGGTGTCGTTTTCTAGCACTAAACCAGTGGCTGAATATAACGTCTTGAGCTCAACTAGATCATGGCAGAATTCCCCATCTAGTATCTTCATAAAATAGGTTTGTAACTTGTAGGCAGGGACACATAAGTATATGTAGCGTCTTGCAATCTTCTGAAAGAATACATACCAAGAGATTTGGAGAATAGACCTGTCGAGAGACAAAGGATTATTGTAATGTAGCCAAAAAATGCTTTCGGAATACCATAATGGCGAGTTTATGGCCAAATAATACAGTTTACTTGTTTAGTGGGTTCGTCAAACCATATTTTTCCCCCCCGAAAAAATTCTATACAACTGTTAATATATATATACATGAGCAAAACTTTGCAAATTTTGTGTTAATTGTTGGAATCAGTCAATTTAGTTATCCATATTTTGCCCCCCAGGTAAAATAGGATGAGCCATGACCCCACACAAGACGAAGCCAGAGAATTCACATTCAAATCCTACAATCAGGCAACAGAAGGACTCTACAATGGAGTAGCAAGGCCTACGAAAGATCAAACACAGCCCGTGCAAGAAGAAATTCAATCCATGAAGAAATTTATGTCGAAGGCTTCTAAAATCCAGGCTTCAAATCCATGAACAAGTTAAAGGCAGGTTTTAATGAATGAAGGAAACATGGTCAGTTGAAGTGAATGACGCACCAGAGATTGAAAGAAAAAGGGGAGACTCGAGCGAAGCGCTCGAAGCCTCCATGTGTCCCAAGGGGCTCTGAGGGAATGAGTTCAGTCAAAAACGGAGCCCCAAAAAAAGGACTAAGTATAGAGAGCGAAAGCTGCACGCATCATCTCTGGCGCATCCCCAAAGGTAAATCCAAAAGTTGACCTAAATGAGCATGGGCTCGCCCATGTAGTCCAAGTTGAAAAATAGGACAGAGCGGGCCCAAAAGGTAAGCATCCCAAACATGAGCGTCAAGCTCACCACGTGTTCAAGGCCTGAAAAGGTAGTAGTGACCGTTGAAAATTTCAAGAGTTTGCGGAGGCTTCCACGTGTCAACCCAACGCTCCTTCAAAGGTAAAATCCTGAGCAGGGTTCCCAAATGAGCGCGGACCGTCCACATGTCCCAGGTCCTAAAGAAAGGGACAAGGATTGGAGTTGAATAGTCAAAGCATTGAGGCAGGCTAGCAGAGGGAGCCAAGTGTCAGGACGATGCTAACTCAAGAGTAAAATTAGGGGAAGGTTTCCAAATAAGCACCATGCCTCCACATGTCCCCGGTCAGATATATGACCCCGCCAAGCAAAAGACTTAGTCAAAACATGAGGAAATTGAGCAGGTTGTGGAAGAAGCCAAGTGTCAGCCCAACGTAACTTCAAAAGAAAAATACAAAGGCAACCCCCAGACATGCGCCATCTCTCCACGTGTCTGATTTAAAAAGGGGCCCATTTTGGTAGCTGGTTCCCACCATTTGTACGGACCCGATTCAAATTTCAAATGGGCATATCTTTTGACTCAGTGCTCGAAATCCAACAAATCTGGCACCGTTGGAAAGATCTCGGCCTCATCTACGCCATGGAGATCTGAAACTTTAATTTTGGAGAGGTTAGGTGAAAAAATGAAGAAACGTCTTTGGGCCATTAATACAAGATCTATTTTCCCCAACAACCAGATCGGATTTGATATGGATCCGTCGTTCTTCCTCCTTCAAGGCGCCGAACAAGAAATTGATGCAGACATGACAGATTTGGGGTGGATTTGCAGGGGGAATTGATGATGGTGGTTGAGCTTCGAACTAGTTTTCCCGCTTCTCTCTCCTTCTTCCCTCTGCGCTAGATCTATAAAAGAAGGGTCGGGGCTCATTGTAAAAGGTTGGACATTTCTGTTTTGCGCCCTCCCTTCTTCTTTTGTTCACAGAAGGATTTGTGGAGCTTTTCTAACCTCTCCTTCGGGTTGTAATGCAAGTTTTGCTTCTTGGCCACTGCAATATACTGTATCGACTCTTGAGCAATAATATATATGTCTGTGGATGATTCTCGACCCTCTCATGTATACATTGTTGCCTTTCCGATCTCTTATTGCAGTCTGGTTATCTGTGCATGTTGTTTGTATTACATTCATGTGGTCTGTGTTAAACTGCAAAACGAGTGTCTAACATTCCTTTGGTGTATCACCTCGTTAGCTTAGGTTTATTTTCTTGCATCTCTCTAACCCTGTCTCCTTGGTAGATAGAATAGACTTAGAATAGATCCTCTGCAATTTGTTTGTGTACACCTGAACAGAGGGATAGGAACTGGCCTCAATCCGGAGAGCTCTCTCAACTCGCAAGGTCCCACACCTTGAGAGATGCTACATGTTGTGCAATCACACTGAGAGTCTCAACCCATCTGGTTGCAGACATTCGGGGGTGCTGTGATCCTGCACTAACAGTTTCTAATCTTTCAAATATATTGTTTTCATTAAAAATGTAATTTTTAATGTTTTTTTAGTAAACCGGTTCATAACGCGGTTCCGGTCCGGTCCAACCCACAACCGGTTCCAAGTCCTGTTCCGATTTTTAAAACATTGCTACCACTACCTGGTATGTTGGTATGCAGGTTTGGTTCCCTAGTTGGCATTTTCTCAGGTTTCTGAGGTCTGAAGGATATATTCAATATAATCAAAAGGTACATTGACTTTATAGGATTCAATTTTCACCAGATATGAGAAGGCACACAGTGAAGTAGGTCTTGCAAATAGGATTCAAAGACAGAACATGGAATCCATGGCATAAATGCTTAGATTCCTTCACCAAAATTCTGATTATAAAGCCTGCTGCTACTCTATTTTTAGACTTTGAATTGACATGCCAAGCCAAGCAAGCTAAAAATATCTATTTAATTCCCATATGCACTCACAGTCAACATGAAAAATAGAGCATGGTAATAATCCTCAAAGGACTTGTCCAGTTTTCAACCTTCTTCAGGCGCCAAAACATGGATGCTTCCACGGCAATTAAAGTACAAAACAACTGAAAGCTTCTCTCAGACAATCATCTTAGAATAAAATCAAATGCTGACTAAGTAACCTTTTTCAACGACTCATGAAGTGATGTTAAAAATAAGAAGGCAAGGATTGTTCGACAAATTTTTGCAGCCCTATAACTTCAGCTGAAGTCTCCAATCAGATAATCCATCTATTCACTTAAGTGAGTTCATAACTTTAATTGATGGTCAATGAAATATGGCAATAAGAATGTGTTTGTGTCAAAATTACTCAAATTTATCTCTTCCACCACTTGGAGATTACCCATTGGCACTCTAAAACCCCTACTTCCAAAAAATGCGACTTTAAGCATGGAAGAAAGCATTTCTTTCTCCTTGTATGGTTAGTGCAAATTGCAGTTAAGAAATTGCTCTTCCCAAAAAGTGCGACTATAGCTAATGACTTCAGATAATGTTTTCATCAGTATGCGTGAAAAATCATAAGCATGCATTATATTTCCATCCTTCGGATTTAGCAGCAATCCCCTTGCAAGTGCACATAACTTTCACTCCGTAGGCTCCGTTTTAGGTGGTTTGGTGGGTTTCTCTACAGAAGTGCATGTATTTTCTCGAGCTCTACGCATTGACATGGCAATATTACCTTGTCTCTATGTTTCATAAAATGACCATTTTAGCTAGCTTAAGAGTGTTAAACCAGTGGAGCTTAGGAGTGTTATACCAGTGGATGTTTCAGGAACTACCTCACTCATCATACCTTGTGTTGATATGCCTTCCAGTCTCTTTAGCATGTGCACATTAGGTAATTAATATAATACTGGATAGCTTTCCCAAAGACCCTAGGCACCTGTTCGTGAAAAGTCTGGCAGGAAGAATGAATAGGCTACAAGAATTGCCAGAGAAATCAAAATGCAAATTGACACTATCTCTGGCTGAAAGTAGCTGTCCAAAACCTGAAAGAAGTCAGTGGGCAATTGCTCGAAAATTTTCATCCGATTAGTTACATCTGCAACAAATTCTTCCCCCCCGAGTGAAATTTTGCTTTTTGATGGTCAATACATGATGGGGTGAAGTGCTTTCATAATGCCAACCTTTAAATGTCATTCCAATAATTAGCTCATAATCTACCTGCTCCCTTAAAAGAACTTTCACTTGTAGGTTTAATAAATCCCATAAATAAAATTTGAACTCTTGACAAAACCTAGCGAAAATGGAATATAAAGAGTGAGTTTTAGGAATGTGGGTATCCATGGGGAATACCTGCTTGTTTTATGCACTAATGACTGGGGATACCTTAGAACTGATGCAAACTCCTTGCAGGCTTTTGTAATGCACAAAACTTTGCCTATTATCCTGAAAAGAACGAAATCTCTTTGCTGGTCAAATAAGGATAAGTCCCAGATTTCAGGGTGAAATCTCGGGGACCACCAAAGGCATGAAGCTACCCTCGGCGATCAAAGAGTGGATTCTGGATCGAAAAGCAAACCATGATAGGGAACAACAACGAAGACCTTGTGATACACCAGAAAACAGATCCTGAGCTCCTATGCAATTACCAGAGCCCAAAAGCGGTCTCTAGTGCCCAAACGCCCCTGTCCAGCACCCAAGCGCCCCTCTCCAACACCGAGCACCCATGTCTGGCAAGGAATTTCTGCATTTCAGAACCTATGTACAGTTTAAGTAATAATGACACTAATTCCAGGTAATGCCTGACTGTCAACACTTTTCAGCCGCCTGCTACTGATCATTGTTACTGCAGATCTTAAGCGTACATGTCAGCTAAGTCTCTTCATCTATCTCTTTGCTTAGGGTTTTATATTTAAAATTTTAGCTTGCTTATGTCATTTCTATATTTCAACATATTACATGACATCACAATTAAAAAAAGTAATGACTCTGCAATATCAAGATTTAATTAAAAGCTAAAGTGCTTAAATCGGGGATGTTTTGGTGTCGTTTGCTGATCAGGAAAATCTATTGGCTATGCTAGTGCAGACTCGTTATTTTGTAGAACAACATTGCACTTATTCAGTTTTACTTTCTGGGGTTGGAAGAAATACATTATGCAAAGTAAAACAGCAGAAAGGAGAACTTTATATGATTCTGATTGGACAGTGTTGGTGTCCCATGACTGTTGAGCATCTTGCAATGACTCACCGTGGAGTATAGAAACGCAAATGGGGGTTGACCAAGCAGCTGAACTCATCAAGTCAACTGAAGTGCAACAGTTGCTTAGAAGTTGGTAGACGCCAGTGGATAGGTTGCAATCGATACCACCTGGGATTAGATACACTGCAATTTATGTGTAGTACTTTGGCTACTCTGGTGGGGACCCATGGAGCTCACTCCATTGCACAAAACCTAGCCGCGAACGTGCAAAGCCCTACATAGTTACAAGTTCTATATGCAGTGAATCTAAAGTTACACAAGCCTAGAGGATGCTACGAATCTGTGATTTCCATTAATCATAAGTTTGTGTACATTTGCATGGAGAGAGCCAGAGATTGCAACTGGATGTCCTCCAAGGTAAAGTCGAGAGCCTTTTTAGGCAAAGGAATTTTACAAGAGGCATTATCCTGTCCATGCATCCATCCCCACATGGAGTTCTGATCCTAAGTTTTAAACAGGCACTAGTGGAGCTTTCCTGATGTGTTAACAGGCATCTTTCTTGAAGGAGTTTCCTCAACTTCTTTTGGAGACATTTGTAGTGCAGACAGTTTTTCCCGTTCTTTACAAGAGCTGGTAACCAGGGTTTTTTATGGAACAACTTTTCCCTTCGGGCTTATGACACAAGATTTAAAACACTCCTCTCTAAGATATCCTATGATATCCACGCTTTGCAGCACATCTTTACAATCTGTCATGCTGTGAGGGTTGTTGACCCCTTTCTGCATCATGGAGACTTGCAATGAAGAATTTTAAGGATCTGTAAAATTGATCCAAGAGACAACAAATTTAGTCTAACACTTATTTGAGCTTGCATTGCTTGTGTTGAACGGATTTTGGAGCGAATTCGAAGAGAGAATTTGGAGAATTGCATTTGGAGGTAAGTTTTTTTTTTAAATTCTTTCAAGTTTTTTCAAATTTTGTGTATATTATTTATGTTTTATAGATTCATATTGTAATTCTAAATACATGTAATGTAAAATCGAATGCTTGTAATTTTTTTATAGTCATTTGCAGCCAAAGGTATGTATTTTTTTTTTACGCAAATTCATTCTAAACTATTTAAATTTTATGTATGTGTATTGTAATCGATTCATATTGTAATTCTAAATACATGTAATGTAAAATCGAATGCTTGTAATTTTTTTATAGTCATTTGCAGCCAGAGGTATGTATTTTTTAAATTTTTTTTACGCAAATTCGTTCTAAACTATTTAAATTTTATGTATGCGTATTGTAATCGATTCATTGAATATGTTTTGTAATTTTAAATGCGTTCAATGTGATTGCGAATCATTTTAAATTTTTAATACTCATTTGCAACCGTAGGTATATCATTTTTATTAAATTACGGTGAAATATGGTTATTCAGGCACGTTTTTTTTTTTAAATTTAATTAAGCTTACGTTTTTCTAATTTTTTAAATGTGCATTGTGTTGCAAATTAGAGCTTAACAATGGCATCAGGCTCGGCATCAGGTTCGGCATCTGGGTCAGCATCACTAGCAGGAACCGTTCCTGCGAATGCCCGTACCAAAGCTTGGAAGTATGGTGTACGTGGAGCAACTGTAGGAGCAGTTACTTGCAATTTCTGTGGCAGAACAATGTCTGGAGGCATCAATCGTTTGAAGTATCACCTTGCATCTATTGTTTGTCGGGATGTTGTGGTTTGCCCCAATGTTACGGAAGAGGCAAAGCGAGAGATGAGAGCAGAGTTGGCAGAGCTAGAGGAGAAGAAACTAGAGAGGGAAAGGGTGCAGGCAGCCATAGCACAAGCTATTAGACCTGGGGCTGCAATGACAGAGGATTCAGAGGATGATGCGGCAACAATTGTGGGCTCTACTCGTGGTCCACGCATACGAACCGGAAGAGCCGGAAGAGGCACATCTTCATCGAGTTCGAGCAAAGGCATACAGAGCTTTTTTGTGGCAAGGAACACACCTGGAGCACAACCTTCATTGCAAGGTACAGCCTGGAACAAGGATATGCACGAGGAAGCGGATAAAGCATGTGCAAATTTCTGGTACTACAACAACCTTCCATTCAATGTGGCAAAGAGCCCATACTGGGAGTACTTGGTGACAACGTTGACAGTTGCAGGGAAAGGGTACAAGGCACCCTCTCCAAAAGATTTGAGTGGGAAATTGCTACAGGGTGCAGTTGCAGATGCCACTACAATTCTAGAAGAGCAAAAGAAACAATGGAACAAATACGGATGCACCATTCTTTCAGATGGGTGGACGGATGGAAGGAACCGCACCCTCATTAATTTTTTAGCGGCTTCAAATGGTGAGATGGTGTTTTTGAAGTCTATTGATGCCTCTAACATAGTAAAAAATGCAGAGAATTTGAGTGTTATGTTAGAGACGGTTGTATTAGAGGTTGGTGTACAGAATGTTGTGCAAGTTGTCACAGACAATGCAGCAGCATATGTGGCGGCTGGGAGACTACTGCAGGAGAGACATCCATCACTCTTTTGGACTCCTTGTGCAACTCATTGCCTTGACCTTCTTTTGGAGGACATAGGCAAAATTGATTGGGTGAGGCCGGTTGTAGAAGATGCAAGAAACATAACAAAGTACATATACAATCACCCTTGGGTTCTGAGCTTGATGAGAGAACACACAAAGGGGAAAGAGCTTGTTCGAGCCGGTGTCACAAGGTTTGCAACTAACTTCTTGACGTTGCAAAGTATTTCTAGTTTGTTGACATCTTTGAAGCAAATGTTTGTGAGTCAAGCATGGCTAGACTCACAATATTCAAAGAAAGCGGATGGAGAGAGGGTTGCAAAGATAGTTTTTGATGATATCTTTGCAAAGAGAGCTATAGAGATCATCAAGGTAATTTCAAACTTCGATTTATATTTCATTCCTTTATTTTAATTTGTTAAATTATAAATATATTGTTTTTACTTTTTTACTTTATTTGTAAGTTTGTAACCTTACATTTTAATTTGTGTGTAGGTGTCAGAGCCGTTGGTGAGGGTTTTGCGTTTGGTTGATGGGGAGCAAAACCCTATGGGGTATATTTATGAGGCCATGGATAGGGCCAAAGAGTCTATCCAAAACTATTACAGGGGGGATATCGTCAGATATGGTCCCTTTTGGGAGATTATTGATCGGAGGTGGAACAATCAACTCCACCAACCTATTCATGCAGCGGGGTACTACCTCAACCCCAAGTATTTCTTCTCCGACGGCTTCACAGATGTGAACGGAGAGGTTATGGAGGGCCTTTCAACATGTATTGAGAGGATGATACCAGATGTTGAGACGAGGGACCTCGTCATTTTAGAGCTGCAAAATTACAAACGTGCTACGGGGAGGCTCTTTTCTTCGGTGTTAGCTATCCGAGGGAGAACCACACAGACACCAGGTAATAAAAATTAGAATGTTTACCAAGTTACTTATTAGTTACAGATTTGATTTTATTAATTACTTATAAACTTTTGATTATCTTGTTTGTAGGTTCTTGGTGGGAGGATTGGGGAGGAAATACCCCGCATCTTCAAAAGCTAGCCCTCAGAATTCTATCTCAACCTTGTAGCGCTTCTGGATGTGAACGCAACTGGAGTTTGTTTGAGGCCATTCACACGAAGAAGCGCAACAAGTTGAGTCAAAAACGGCTCAACGACTTGGTTTTTGTGCAATACAATCTCCGGCTTCGCACAAGAAAAGTGGAGGCCACATCAGAGGAGCTTATTGATTTGGATGAGATAGATCCATACAGCGAGTGGACTGGGCGAGAAGAGGAAATCCCTGCGTTCACAGAGGACGAGATTGCTTCTTTTGAGAGGGAAGCTATGGAGGGAGAAGCACTAGCAGCTGGAGGAGATATTGGATTGGATGACATCTTTGGAGGTGATCTCCAACATGCAGCAGAGGAGCCACCACCATCTACTTCCAGGTTGGAGCCAGAGTCGCAGCCTTCTAGGAGGAGCGAGGAGACGCAGCCGAGTGTGGGGACTAGTAGAGGCACTAGACCCTCTCCCCAATATTTCTCTAGAACGGGGAAGAGGAAAATTGTAACTTATTGTATATTGTAACTTGCATAGATATGAAATTTATGATGATATTTTTCAATGTCAATCATCATAAATTCATATTACTTATCAGCCGGCTGTTGTATTCGCATGATGATGCGATTTTGTATTGTATTTGTATTCAAATCTAATAGAAAACACTTCTCCAACATTTTATGGACTCATTTGATACATTTTGTAGCTATGTGTTGCTTAAAATTTATGTTTTTTAAAGAAATTTGCGTATTTTTTAAGTTGTCGAGCAAAAACTAAATAGATCCGTACAACTTGTTGCTCAACAAAACATGCCAAAATACTCTATTATTCCAGTAACTGGAGTATAACAAAACAACTATATAACGTCAACTTGAATATGCTAAACTTATAAGCATGTCATAAAGTCACTTTTATTCAAAACCAAATATATCAAAACTGGTGCCTACAACTTGCGTCAGGAGTGTTGAGATTTTTTTTCTCCACTAACTGTTGCAAAATGGACTTGAACTCGTGCCATTGACGCCCAGTAAAACAGTGAGCTCCGGGTCTGTGACAACTGTACATAATAAGTTGTTTCCTCAATTTTTGTTAATGTGAAAGACGGTCTGAAGCTTTGAGAAGTGTTAGCAAACAATAAGAAAGTTTAGTTTCATGAATACATGGTAGATAAATCATGGTTGAACACAAAAAGCTATTAGAATAATGAACCTTTTACCATCAACATTCGTGGAACAAGCTTAAGATTGGGGGTTTCACCCTTGTTAATTTCATTGCTAAATTACATGGTCATGACCCTTCCCTGTCAAAAAATTTTGTAAAATCTTGGAAAGATGGAAACATTTCAAGGTCAGAGGAATGGAAATGAGGTTTCAAATTCCACCATTGCTTGCGATGGAGATGAAAATCATGGGCTCAAAATATTTAAGGATAGAATAATCGCATGGATCTAGCATGAAATTGAGATGTTCTTTGCATGGGTCAAGGAAAGGTGCTCTTTCTTTACTGATGGTATCGCCAGGTCATGTATCCCAGGAATATGGAGATTGTTTCCTTGCCAAATCATGAAGTATATGACTTCAAAAGGAAAATACCAAAAAATACCTATACTCATCATATGACCCTCTGAATATGTTCTGCCATAAGGTCATGGTGAGAATTATTTTTTTCTATTTATGTCAAATTGACACATTCTTTGATGGCATTCATATTATAAGGAAAATTCAGAGATGCCTTTGCATGAAGGGCTCATCCTTCAGATGTTTGAAAATGGAAACCTATTCTGAATTCTTCTTTGAAAGATAAGGAGGAGGAGGATGATCTCACTCTTGTGGAATGCCTTACTAATATGAAGGCTAGGAAATGTAAAAATGTGGGGGAGGATTCTAAAAAAGAGAAGAGTGAGGAAGGTTCTGGTGAAGCGACTAACCTCAAGAAAGAGGAGTTATGATGGTAATTTAAAGGGTTTCATTAGGATGGAGTAGAAAGGTTCAATATTTATAGGGAGTCCTTCAAGCGATGGAGGAAACCAATGTTGTTCAAAGGGAAACCATATTGGATGTCATCAATGCTTCTAAGCAAATTGTCTCACCTAGGTGAAGTCTAAACAGAAGGTTTTGGAGCTGGAGCTATCTTAGGTCAAAAAGCTAATTGATAGGTTGAAAG
Source organism: Taxus chinensis (assembly GCA_019776745.2). Taxonomy (NCBI): domain Eukaryota; kingdom Viridiplantae; phylum Streptophyta; class Pinopsida; order Cupressales; family Taxaceae; genus Taxus; species Taxus chinensis. The sequence goes on from CM034157.1 coordinate 138,537,380, forward strand.
GGATGGAGGAAGGCACTAAATGGAGGAATTTCAATTTATGCATCAGTAGTTTCGAGGATGAATGGATCGGAATTTTGGTTGTGAATGACCCGAACGGAATTTACCTGAGGGTGTGAGAAGTTTTACAATTCAACTTAGGTATGTCATTTCCCTAATGCTCAAATCAAGGTTGCAGATTTTGGTGCCTTTACAACTTCAGAAATTTTAGCACTCAAATTTTGATTTTGTGTTTTGTGTGTGCTTTGTGCAACAGGAATCACATCTTGCATTTAAAGAAATCAAGTAGCATGTTTAACATACTTTAGAAACACACTGTTTCTTTCCTGCTCATTTAAAAAGACAAAATTGCCTTTTGTAAGAATACTATAGGAGATTGTATGTATCCTCCCTCTGGCTAAGTGCTACACGTGGAGATTGTGTGCCTCCTTTTAATTTTTACTTCTTGTTTGTTTACAACATAGTTACCAGGATACAAGTACCCGTATGAGGAGACGGCGACCAGTATGCATTTTTCAGAAAAATAGGAGATGGGTACTCAGAGACGGCAAAAGAAAATATATAATTATATAATGAATAATATTTGTGCCGACAAGGAATTTTCAGAAACCCATTTGTTGAAAGGGATATGATGCATGAAAAATTGTCCATTGGTAGACAAACTAGGGTATAGCTTTTGATTCTATCAAATAGGGTGATCGGAAAAGCTTGGAATAGTTAAATAGGAGGGTCACTATCACTATAGACACTTGGAAAGTCTTCCTAAAGAGGAATAAACTTTAGTTAATACTATGGATGATTGGCTACATTGCCGGCTCTTTCCCGCGAGCAGTTCAATTTCTTTCTGCCTACCATCCCTGGCCTATGAAAAACATTTATAACATTTTAAAGTAAAGATATTAGATGTTTACAAAAGATAAGAGTAATTACATTGATACTTATAATTGATATCTCATCATATTTAGGGTCAAGAGTACAAAATATATTTTGAAAAATAACTTTGAAATGCGAGTCTCCAAGATGAGAACCAACAAGTACTAGTCTCCAAGATGCATTTTTGTGGTAGGAGACAAGTCACCATGTAACACCCATATACAACCTCAAAGAAATCCCAGTCCCTTCATTTCTGAATTCTGAACTTCAAAAAGCAAGTTTTGGAGCATTAAATAGCAAGAAGGGTAATTCCACAGATTGAAACTACATTATTGGGTACTACCCTGGAGATCACCCTACCCGTACCCATGTGGTTCTGGTATTGGTACTTGTCTGGGTACCTCTTGGATTCTTCTCATATCTTGGGTACTTGACTGTCATAATTAAAACATAATAACAACAAACATTGATCAAAATTAATTAAAAACACTACTAACTAAACTGTTGCTAGTCCTATTGCATCTGGTTCTAATGAACCAATTGCTGATTCGGATTTTCTTCATGAAGAGCAATATGTTGATTTTTTCATGTAATTCTTGAGTTTGACTATAACTATTAACTATTTCCCTATTTTGAAGAAACAATGTGGTATATCATATGTCATGACTCCTTTAATATTTTGAATCATCAATTATCAGAAGAGTTTTTTTAGTGTAACATATAATGGTAAAAAAGAATATTTTGTTTTTGTTTTTATTTTTATTAATTTTTGTATGGACGAGCTATACCACACCCAAGGACCCAAAAAAGCAGCAAATCCCTGTACTGGTAATTGGTAAATTAGGAAAGGCATAGAGTGAGATTTTTCTTTTTTCTTTTTCAAGCTAGTATAATAAGAACATACAAGGTTGATAACATAAAGAAAAATTAAAAGTTGATGTCACAAGAGAATGCAGAATAGGAGTCATTGATGTCAAAAGAGAATGCACAACGATCAAAGAGAAATAGTGTCCTTGATGTATTACAGTGATCAGATTTAATATAATAACATGAATGTAATGAACAACAATCACATTGTATACCAGCGTTTTAATTATGAAAGGGCCAGCGATTTCATCTAAGGAAATAAAAGAAATAAACAAATATTAAATACAAGCCCAGCCGACCCATTTGGAAGGAGTTAAAGAAGTTAATTAATATTAATTTAAGAGACATATCTTTTGATAGTCGCCCCTCTTGGGAAGAGGCACATTAAGGCTATAAAAGATAGATGAAAAAGTTGAGAAAGACAATAAAAAAAAAATGAAATAGATACATCATTTGAGAAGTGAAAGAGAGAAAAGAGCAAAAGTAAAATGAGAATATCATTTGAATAAAGAGTAAGAAGGAAGAGCAGAAATATAAAGCGATTTGATTTCATTAATTGGACCAACGTCCATGTTGGAAGTATGATCTGATTTGTGTGTATGAAGAGAAGCGGAATTGCCATCATCCGGTTGAAGAAGCAACTACAGAAGGTGGAAGTTTATATTGTTGAGGTCGGTGCCTCACAAAATTGGGGATTAGTGTCTCCAGTGGGTTGGTGCTCACGAATTGGCTGAGTTGGTGCTTGGCATTGGGGATTGGTGTCTCCAGTAGGTTGGTGCCTACGAACATTTGTAAAGCATTTAATTTTGGGCTGGATTTGGACGGTAGATCCAAGCAGTCTTATTTTGTGGTTTTTCCCAGAGAGGGTTTTCCACGTAAATTTGGTGTTGCTCTATGTTATGTTATTTGAATGCTTTTAAATGCTTTAATTGTGGATATAAGTTTTAATAAGTAAAAGTTTATCTTATACTGATTCACCCCCCCTCTCAGTATAAGTGTGTGCTTAACAATTGGTATCAGAGCAGGTTCCTTCGGATATAGTCTAACCGCTAGAAGGTAGATCTCGGAAGCACACATGGCTAGTCATCATGTTCAAGAAGGTTTCTCCACAAACAAGGCTCCATTGTTCGACGGAACAAACTATGCATTCTGGAGCATAAGGATGCGAACATATCTAATGGCCCTTGGTTTTGATATCTGGAAATCAGTAGTAACTGGATATATAACACCACAAACTCCACCAACGGATACAACCGAAAGAAGGCTAGTGAAAATAATGCAAAAGCCATGAACGCAATTTTGTGTGGCTTATCAGAATCAAAATTTGTCAAAGTAATGCATTGCAATTCGGCAAAGGACATCTGGGATAAACTTCAGACCATCTATGAGGGTGACAACAAAGTAAAAAAGGCAAAGCTCCAAACTCATAGGAGACAGTTCGAGAGCTTGAAAATGAAAGATGAAGAAAATGTTGCGGCATATCTTCTTCGTGTGGATGAGATTGTTAACACCATCAAAGGGCTTGGTGAAAAAGTTGAAGAATCTGAAATAGTTCAAAAGGTACTAAGGTCTCTACCATTAAGATTTGATGCAAAAGTTTCTGCTATTGAAGAGATGAAAGACCTAGACCAGTTGAAAATGGACGAGTTACATGGAATTCTCACAGCCTATGAGATGAGGACAGAATCAGAGAAGCCATCAAAAAGGGAAGCAACCTTCAAAGCTTCAAAGAAAGGGAAAAATAAAGAGTCTGAATCAAGCGATGAACAAGATGAGGAGGCCCTGTTCATCAGAAAGCTTAAAAAGGGATCCGGCAAATACAAAGGTAAGCTACCTTTCAAGTGTTTCAATTGTGGTAAAATAGGACATTTTGTTGCTAAATGTCCACATAAGGATGATAGCGATGATGAGGAAAATCATAATGAGGAAAGGAATAAGAAGGAAAGCAAACCTCAATACAAGAAAAGCTTCAAACAAAACGAATATAAGAAAAAGTTTGGTAAGCACAAGAAAAGCCTCTATTCCAAAAAGGATAGTAGCTCAGCTGAGGAAAGCGATGAGAGCATATCAGACAGTGACAGAGAAGAAACTTTGTTCATGACTATAGAAATAAAAAATGATGCCTCTACAAGTAAAGACACCTTGGAAGAGGAAGAAGATGTCGAAGATGAAGGAGAGGTAGATCTTGAAGAACTCATTTGTGCTTTAGGTGAGATAAAAGTGCTTAAGAAAAAGAATCTGAAACAAAGATTACAGATTCAAAAATATGAAGAAGAAAATTGTGCTTTGGAAACAAAAATGTCACAAAGTCTAGAGGAATCAGAAAACATGATCATTAACCTAAAGATTCAACTTGAAGAGGCAAAGAAAACAGAGGAAGAGGTGAGAATTCAATTGAAGACAAAGGAAGAAGACTGTAAGAAGCTAGAGTCTGAAATTGTTACCTTGAGGAAGGAATTGGAGAAGACAAATACTCAATTGAAAAGCAGTTTAAAATTTGAAAAGAGCACTGAAGTTCTGGATGATATAATCAACCGCCAGAGGTCACCATTCATCAAGACTGGTCTTGGCTATGAGGAAAAACAAGAGGTTAGTAAGAAGAATCTGGATTCAAAAGCTAATGAGCTACCAAAGAAAGAAGATAAGCTTCCTCAAAAGATCAATCCTCCTAAAGAAGAAAACAAAGGTGAGAACCAGTGGCATGATGTTCCCATAAGAAATCATAGAAGATCATTCTTTCCAAAACAGTCTCATATGATCAGGAACCAAAGTTCATTTTATGGTTATTGCTTTGCTTGCAATGATTTTGGTCATAGAGCAATGGAGTGTAGGACACATGCAAGAAATAGGTATGCATGGGACAATGGCAAAAGTACTTATGAAGTTTTAAGTAGAAACTATAACTCATTTGACCCGTTATTGAATTACAAAGAGAATATATGTTATAATTGTAATAACTATGGACATATAGCACGCAATTGTAGAAGTGTTGTTGTAGAACCCCCTAGACAGAACAAGAAAGTGAATGCTCCTATGTGTAAAGAAAAGAGAACTTACAAAAATTTGGAAACAAAAGCAAGAGGAAGTTAATCAGGACAAGGAGAAATCTATGATTGTGCAAACAACATTTCATGCACAAGACGAAGGGCAGCAATGGTATATTGACAGTGGATGCTCAAGGCACATGACTGGGGACAAGAGCAAATTTCTCACCTTGAAGAAAATAAGTGAAGGCACGGTAAAATTTGGAGATAATGCCACGACACAGATAGCTGGAAAAGGTACCCTTAGCCTTGATAATGGAAAAACAAAAACAGAAAATGTATTGTATGTTGAAGGCTTGAAGCATAACCTTCTAAGTGTCAGTCAAATGTGTGATCAAGGACACACTCTCACGTTTTATGCTCAAGGTTGTGAGATCAGGAAAACAGACACAGGAAAATTAGTTGCAAATGCAAACAAAACAACAAACAACTTGTACATACTCAGTGAAGTTAAGGGAGAGAAATGTTACATGAGTCAAATTGATGAAAGTTGGCTATGGCATAGAAGGATGGGCCATATGAATTTCGATAATCTAGTGAAAATCAGCACTAGACAAGCCGTAAGAGATATGCCGAAGATTACAAAACCATCAAACATTCTTTGCAAGCAGTGTCAGCATGGGAAACAGACAAGGGCAAGTTTCAAATCAAAGGAGTACTCAACAACTAAGCCATTGGAACTAATCCATACAGACCTTTGTGGGCCTACAAGAACGCAAAGCATACAAGGTGAAAGTTATTTCATGTTGCTCATTGATGATTATTCTAGAATGACATGGGTCACTTTTCTAAAAGAAAAATCTGAGGCGTTCGAGAAGTTTAAAGCTTTTAAAGCCTTGGTGGAAAATGAAACAAATTTAAAGATCAAGTGCTTGAGATCAGATCGAGGAGGTGAGTTCCTCTCAAATGAATTCAATGACTTTTGTGAGCAACATGGAATAAAAAGGCATCTCTCTGCTGCAAGGACTCCACAACAAAATGGAGTTGTAGAAAGAAAGAATCGAACTGTTCAAGAAATGGCTAGAACAATGTTAAATGAATCTAAGCTATCAGACAGGTTTTGGAGAGAAGCAGTTAACACCGCAGTCTACATTTTGAACAGAGGACAAATCAGAGTAAACAATAGCAAAACCCCTTATGAGTTATGGAAGGGTAGACCAACATCAGTCAAATATTTCAAAGTGTTCGGGTGCAAATGCTTCATTAAGAGAGATGAAGAAGACTTGGGAAAGTTCGACTCAAGAGCTGATGAAGGTATTTTTCTTGGATATTCCTCAAAAAGTAAAGCTTATAGATGTTATAATAAAAGGCTGCAAACAATCGTAGAAAGTGCCAGTGTAAAGATGGATGAAACAAGGCCTCAAAAAGTAAGTGCACAAACAAATGATCATTCAGAGGGACCAAACTTCAAAGAAGAAGAAGAAGTAGAAAAACAAGAAGTGGAACGGGAAGATACTAAGGCACCATCAAGATTTGTCCAGAAAAATCATGCAGAAAGTCTAATTCTTGGTGATAAGGATACTGGAGTACAAACTAGAAGAAGAATAGTAAGTACATCTGAACAAGTAAACTTCTCTTTGTTATCCAAAAAATAGCCCAATTTTTTTTGCAAAAGTTAGCAATGACAAACATTGGATTGATGCTGTGGAAGAAGAATTGAATAAAATTGAAAAGAATGAGACATGGGAACTCGTTCCTAGGCCAAAAGACGATAATGTAATCAGTACCAAGTGGGAATTCAGGAATAAGCTGAATGAGGATGGCCAAGTAACAAGAAATAAAGCAAGGTTGGTTTACAAGGGGTATGCTAAAGTGGAAGGTATTGATTTTGAAGAAACCTTTGCCCCTGTTGCAAGATTAGAAGCCATTAGAATGTTTCTGGCATATGTTGGTTTTAAGAACTTCAAAGTTTATCAAATGGATGTGAAATCTGCTTTTCTAAATGGCAAGTTAGAGGAAGAAGTATATATTGAACAACCAGAAGGTTTCCTTCTATCAGAAAACAAGGACTATGTGTGCAGATTGAAGAAGGCACTATATGGGCTAAAGCAAGCCCCCAGAGCCTGGTATTCAAGGCTTGATAAATATCTACAAGAACAAGGTTTTAAAAGGGGAGTTGTTGATAGTAATCTCTATATCAAGACTGAAGGTGAGAATCAGTTGATTGTTGTGGTATATGTGGATGATATCATTTTTGGAGGAGATAGTAAACGAATGTCCCAAGAGTTTGCAAAAGATATGCAAAAGGAGTTTGAAATGTCCATGTTGGGTGAGTTGTCATTTTTCCTTGGTTTGCAAATTTCTCAATCTAACAAAGGAATATTTATCTCCCAAACCAAGTATATAAAGGAGATGTTGAAGAAGTTCAGAATGGAAGACTGCACACCTGTTAGCACACCCATGGTTACAAGATGCAAGTTAAGTAAAGATGATGAATCTCCTGAAGCGAATCAGACACTTTATAGATCCATGATTGGCAACTTGTTATACACCACGACATCAAGACCAGACATCATGCAAGTTGTAGGCTTAGTAGCACGTTTTCAAGCAGCCCCAAAAGAAACACATGTGCAAGCGGTGAAAAGGATATTCAAATATCTAAAAGGCACTTTGGACTATGGCTTGTGGTATCCAAGAGATGAAGATTTCACACTAACATACACAGATGTAGATTGGGCAGGAAGTGTTGATGACAGAAAGAGTACAAGTGGAGGAGCATTCTTTCTTGGCAAAAATCTTGTGTCATGGCTAAGCAAAAAACAGCCTTCAATTTCTTTATCTACGGCTGAAGCAGAATACATAGCAGCAGTGTGTTGTTGTACACAAGTCCTTTGGATGAAGCAAACATTGAAAGATTTTAAGATAGAATATGAACATCCAATCTCAATACTCTGTGATAACACTAGTGCAATAAACATTTCGAAGAATCCAGTTATGCACTCTAGAACAAAACACATTCCAATCAAGTATCACTTCTTGAGAGAACAGGTTGCAGATCAACAAGTAAAGATGGAGTACATTGCCACAAAGGAACAAATAGCAGATATCTTCACGAAGCCCCTCCCAAAAGAAACTTTTGAGTTTCTAAGGCAGAAATTGGGAGTGATCCATTCTTCATCTAGTCATTAAAACTGTCAAGAGAAGCATGGATTAAGGGGGAGCTAATCATTGCATTATTCAGCTCCATGGATATTTTGGTGATATACATTGTGATTGTGTTGTATATCCCTTTGCCATTGATGTCAAAGGGGGAGAGTTAAAGAAAGGGGGAGCAGTACAACAAGAGGAAGAAGTCCAGAAAGAGGGAGTATTCTGGTTGGAGATGATTATTTCTTTGTAGGGTTGCCATCAATGACAAAGGGGGAGATTGTTGGAAATATTGTCATTGATGTCAAAGGAGTTGTTGATGTCACAAGAGAATGCACGGAATAGGAGTCATTGATGTCAAAAGAGAGAAATAGTGTCCTTGATGTATTACGGAATGGCTTCTTCCAACACATCTTTTATGGTGAAGTCTCCCTCCACGTATCCTTTTAAGTTAAATATATCAAAGTCAACTAGCCTACACTAGCCACCATGCCCAATGCCTACGGAAAACATATGTTCCTATTTCACATCTGACACAAGACACTTCTCCTTAGAGAAATTTACAACAATATTGGAATTCCCGGTTAAGTGACGAACATATAAGAGATTTTTATGCAAGCTAGGAACATACCTACCATTCCTTACTAATAGTTTTTTAGCATTATTCATCAATATGAATAACTTCTATCCTCTTCACTGCATGTGACTTTTCAATTGGTCAAGACAACTAATTTCAGAAAATTTGCAATAATCACAGTAATATGATTCCTTAACTGACAGCAAATAATAGCTTTGTATGCAGCCAGGAGTCATATGTACCATTCCTAGCTAACATTGTCATTCGAGCATGATGTCGTATTCATCACAATGCGATACACTCTTCTTCATAATCCCCTTACATTTGCAATTGACTCTCACATTAGTCCAAGACAACATGGCTTTTTGAACAATTTGTAATCGCAGTAAAGGTACATACCAGTCCTTCGACATTAAAAATTTTTGAGATGCCCAGACCTTAATGATCTAGCAATGGTAGCACTTTCATTCAAGTGATGCTGTAAGATTCAATAGAAGCATGCTTTTTCAAAATCTTGTTCCTTTGCAATTGCTGCCAATTTGTCAATGCACTGGCTTTTTGTTTAGTTGGGAAATTGGTCATACAGCTTTGTTTGCATGAAATCCTTTTTAACATGTGTAAGTTTAGGACTACCTAATCAACACTTAGGATGATCTTTCCACCATTAGATGTAACGTTTCCACGAATGTCCCAAAGGATTGAGCTATAAAACTGTTTTCCAGAACTGGACTACAATGGTTGAACTTGTCTCATTTCCTTATTGATGGCACCGATGGTCTTAACGACTTTCATCAAAAAGGTGTTCCGATAAGGACTTTCAGCCCTCTTAAATGTTTTTCTGAAAACAATAAATGACTCGTAGGTACAAACTGCCAAACTGTTCTCACCAATGTTTGAAATCTTGTTCTTCACCTTTTGGTTAATGGCGGACATCTGGTTCCTCGAAGATGGCGTTCTAAAGCTAGGTGTTCAAATCAGTCAACACCTACAGCTTCACCATCAAGACTCCTTTTGATGTCTTGTATATAATCCACAGATTCAGTCCATAGCATCCTTGCCATAGTTGGCATTTTTTTCAGGACTAACACCAAAATTCTTCAATGAGTCAACACCCGACTCTTCTGTGAACTCCATGTATGTGTCATAATTATGACCGGTCCTTTTGCTGCACTTGACAAAGTGGCGTTTTGGACCTATTGGTTCCAACTCACATACTATTTGACTTCCCAATCCACAAACTAGTGCAGCAAAATAAATTATCATAGTTACCTAAGACTCCAGGACGATTTTTTTTTCCAAATTTTGGGGGTAGTGCGGGGGCAGCTGATTAAAATAATATATAAATATTTAAAATATATAATTAAAGTGATTCAACTATAAAAATAACTTGGAAGAGACTTAAATAAGATGAAATAAAACCATTGTAATTGATCAATTGCCATACATGAATTTGATATTTCTGATACCCTGAAATCAAGAATGGAACAACATCAAAGTACAGTACAAAAAATCTGAATACAAGTTTTTGACCCTCAAATCAGATGCAATGATCTAAAATAAATTCCATGAAAATTCCTAGTTGGAACTCCTCAATGGGGATCCCAATCAATTCCTGTTGCATATTATTTTCTTCTTCTACTCGCTTCAGCTCCTCGGGATCTACATCCCATTGTAATGCTGAGGTCCACTCGTACTTAAGGATTTTTAGTCCGAAATTTTGCAGTTTATAAGGAGGAAATGTACAACAGGCAGAAGATGTCAGGGACATCCCTCGTGCCGTCTCGACAATGCGCTGGCTGTCCCCGAAAATCAGCCAAACTGTGTCAAAGTCGTTTGTAGAATGACATCCTCAAAAATTCACGCAAATCTCAGTGACTGCGTTGTATTTATTTTGTTTTGCTCTAGGATACTTTCAAAAATCACGTTTTTTCCTCTTTCTCGTGACGTTCTGGACTGTGTTTATCTTGCAAAAATGTGTCGCTAACCTTCCCGTTGACACTGGAACTGTGCCCTAGATGCATGTTTTCAGATAGTCCTCGACTTCTGGCCAGCAAATCAATGCAACCTGAAAATCGTGTTTTACAGGCATGTACCTTCAAACTCGCATTTTACAGATTGCTGTGCCTTTGTGACTCCGCTTTGCTCAAAATGCCTTAAGGGATATTGTTACTTCACAATTTCTCTTAAAAATCACAAAAGAAAAATGTGACTACCAGGTAACTTTTTACTAGTAGATCTGTAAACCCTTGACTACCAATGTTTTTGTTATTGGCCCTTCTCATTGTGCCTTCGAACAGAATGAGTTTTTCTTCTCCTTTACTAAGAAATGTGAGAACCAATAACAGGGTCCTGTAAACTGCTGTGATGTCAAATATTCATCGTGTTTTCTAGACTGCACGAACTCACCCTTGAACTTGCATCCTTCAGATTTTTCAAATCTGTAATGACATGTCTAATGTTGACGTCTGCCATGACGCCAGGAAGACTTTGCACCTTCAAAAACCCATGCTGGTAGAGGATTTGCCCTAGATGCCTGCAAAGTATCAGCTTGAAGGGCTTCCTCAAACTTTATACCAAGAACAGATAAACCTTTCTTCCTTGCTGTTTGTACTCTATGCCAAGTAGTTCGTACCTTGATTCTTGCGAGCTTCCTTCGAACTGCACCAATGGCTTTATCGAGTACCAATATTTAGAAGATGTGAACCGAGAAAGAATGAAGAGAAACCGGAATGCACACTTTGAAGTTAGCATGTTCGTCATTTTATTATGCTAGTAGTAATAATATATTTGAGGAGGTTACAACTGAACACTAGTTAGTACATAACTAACAGTTTAACTAATATACCTTTAATATATTTTACTAGAGTTTTTTATTGACGACCCTATTGGTGGGACTAGCTTGGGTAGTACATGACATACCTGTTCCCCACTGCTAACTGGGTACTTTGTGGTGGAGTGGGATGGTGATTGGGTGTGAAACGGTCCTTAGATCTGAATAAAGAAAAGCATGAGATGATTTTAAGAGAATCCTTAGTGCGGAAAATATTTTACGGCACTAAAAGAGCCTCGATTTAACGATGTTTTGCACAGTCAAAAAGGCAATAGGAAAATAATTAAAGGCAAGCCAGATTTGACAGAGTTATGTTAACTCACATGCTTCCACTTTCTCCTCCAACAACAAGTGATTTGTGCATGTAGACACTTCTAATACTAAATATCTTTATTGTCCCGTCTCCACTCATATGCTTATTGGCATTGATGTTCAGGTTGGTATTCACTCTCTTTAATACTATATGTCTCTCTTCTAGCATTAAAAATGCACTTGCAAGCTTCCTTGAGAGTTTCGAACTTGGTGCTTACTTTGGCAGGGAACCATTTCAAAGCCAAGTTCTCACATCTTTAACTTGTTCAGTGGAACCATTGCATACACAATACATTTGCCAGTGTTCCCCGTGTTTGTTTATGGTCACTATAGTGTGGGGATAATTGTTCCATGAGGGAAAACTCCTACTACTTAGTCTCCCATACCCATCTAATTCTCAATGATATTTTCCTAATTTGAACATCATATCCTAGGATTTCAGGGGTACTTAGTAGGCATCCCTTTTTCATGATCCTACATTTTATTCCTTTCCCATCTCCCCCACCGTCCTTCCAAAATAGGGGTTGGTGGAACATAGGTGGAGACCAAATGTAAAGTTGCAACTTTGTTTTTGGTAGAATTCCAAATATGCCATTTTCAACATGCAACATTTCTTCTCCAAAAAACTTGTTCATCCACAATTTGAATCAAGGTCATAATAATTAAAATACAATTTGATCCAACTTTCCCATGGCAGATCTACAGGTCAGTTGGTCAATCATGCCAAATCTAGCATCGTTTTTTTCAATTGTTCTATTAGACGAGGAACAAATTCTTGTTATCCTCCACTTCAGAAAAGGTTCTCTTCCACTCCAATATTTGGGACTACCATTGGCAGCTAAATAGATAAAAGATTGGACATGGCTTCTAAATAAAACAAAAATGAAACTGCAGAAATGGACAAATTGATGGTCATCTTCCGGAGGACGAATGACTATGGTTAATGTTGTATTCCAAGCTTTGTCCATATAAGTATCCTCCATCATGAATATTCCTGCCAGAATCCTAAAACAAATGGATTCTTTATGTCAGAAATTCATTTGGAGTGGGGTACAGGAAATAAAAAAATGGTCGCTTTTCAAATGGGAGATTCTATGCCAACCGAAAAAGTGGGAGGATTAGGATTCAAGTCTACTTTAGAGAATAATAGAGCTTTAGCAGCAAAGCTCTATTGGAGATTGTTAAACTCTCCACATGATTTGTGGGTTGCTAATATTAGAGCCAAATACGCTGAAAACAATCCACCGGAGCAGATTATTTGGTTGACTCTTCCTTCTAAAAGTTCCCCCATCCTTTTAGTTCTAAGACTTGGAGAAGAGCTGATTAAAAGATACTCCTGGATAATTAATAATGGCCACATAGAAAACTTCTGGACTGATTCATGGGATGGCCATCCACCACTTATTACTCGGCATCCTAAATTACAGACAACTATGGAATCTCTTCATGAAAAAGGTTGAATTAAGGTTGCCAAATATTGTTAGATTACTACCCATTAACAGAAAATTGGACAACATTGGATTCCCACTCAAGAATGGCCCATTAGGATAGGGGAGGGAAAACAACAATTGATGGATAATATTCTTTCGACCCAATCTCTTTCAACTTCTCCAAAGCTGGATTCCTTAGCTTGGGGGAAACACTCTACAGGTATCTACTCAGTCTCTGCTGGATATGTTTCTATCTGTCAGGTAGCTCCTCATCCCCTTAGGGACATTTTTCTTATATATTATTTTCCTTCATACTGTGGAAAGTGCTCACAACAATTCAAAGAGTAGTTTTAGCTAATATTTATAGATTTAACAAATGAATGTGTTTACATTTACATGAACACATCTTATAGGATATGGAGGCTCTTTGAAAGAGGATCATTGGATTATCCCTTAAAAAAGTGTTGATGCTAGGTGTAATGAGGAACCATTACTTATCTGTTTATTCAATGCCCTTTTGTGGCCCACCTATGGCAGCTTTTATCTAAGTCGTTTGACCTCTCCTGGGTTCGTATTCAGTCTCTAGCACAGCTGATTAGAGAATGGGGAAGTCAACTAAGGGTTAAAAACCTTTTACCGGCTTTATGGTGTGGTATCTCCCTTCTGCTTTGAAACACCTGGAAGAAAAGAAACAAAAGACTTTTCCAGCAGGACAGCAGGGATATTTCTTTGGTGTGGGAAAAGATAAGAATGAATGTTGCAATAATATTTTCAAGCATAAGATATAGTATAAACCATGCATGTTATTTCTACATGGAATACAATCACCTATTGTGTAAGATGCTCCATTTGCAACCCATGATTTCTACCGTAGCTGCCTTCAAACCAAGGAAGAAAACTCAATTGAAGAGACAATGGAGGGGTCCTCCAATTGGTTATGGAAATCTGATAGTGATGGTGCTTCAATGGGCAATCCGGGTCAAGCAAGTATGGGAGGCATAGGTAGCTCTTCTGATAGTTTTGTAGCTTTCTTCTTCTCTGAAAAATTGGGATACACAACAAACAACTTAGCTGAGATAAAAGCACTTTATAGGGGGCTACAAGAACCGATGAAAATTGGATGGCAGAAAATCCAAGTTGAATCTGATTCTATGCTTACTCTTAGATTGTTATCCAATCTGGACTTAGGTCATAGCGAAAATTGGCATATAGCAAAAGAGTTGGGGAAATTCACAGGTTGCAGCAGAAACTCCAAAAAATCCACTTTAGCCATGTTCCTAGAGAGATCAATAAAGTGGCATTTGCATTAGCCAATTGGGCTCTTGACCACCACAACCAACTATGTTATGGTCCTCCTCCGTTGTGGTGGTCGACAAAGCTTCAAGCAGATTTGAGGAAAAAATTAGACTCTGATTTGCATTAATGATTGCTAATATGTCCCTTGTTGTGTATACTGCCCAGGCTTGGACTAATAGCTTCCATGCCTGACACAGTATAATATGTATACTTTGATTTCTCTATGAAATAAAATGGGAGGGATTTTAACAAAAAGAAATTGGCCACATGGCACTGGCCACATTCCCTGTCAAGTTAAATACTGAACCATCTTATGTTTATTGATTATGATACCAAGCTGGGTAGACAATTTAAGCTTTACTAATTGGATATGGATGATGAAGGTTTTTGAATTATTATATGACAAGAATATTTCTAATATTTGGGGCACCAAGATTTATTATTTTCAAATCTAAGGGACACCCTAAATTTGGATAGAAACTGTCCATCAAGGAATCTATCCAAATATATTATATCAAATCAGATACATAAAATATGGAATCTTCTCAGATTGCAATCAAATGGATCAAAATTGGTGAAGTCAACCATGCAAAGAGTTAATTTTTTTAACAATAGGTGCATGCCACATATAATAATGAGTTACTGTTGAGGAAAACATGCATAAAGTCTATAACTAGATTTATTAAAATCAGTAATGAAAATTACATTCAAAGTTTCATGCTAAAAATATAGCATGATGATGGGAGTTATTTCCCATTGGATCACTTGACCATTTCTGGGTACTTACTTAAGCAATCTGGATCAATGAGAGACTACGGTTATTTCAAAATAGGTATAGAGGTAGCCATAGCCACTTGGACAGGTTCTCCAGGTCTATAAGACACCTTATCATTGCTATGTGTCTTCTTGTTTCTAACTTCAATGAACATATCATGGTAAGAGAATAGAATGGAATACTATCCAGGAATCTATAAGACCAACAGTAAAGGGACATGTTATGACTATCTTTGTCTTACATAGAAAATCCACTTCAAGTTGACAAGCATGAATTGTTCTTTATTTAATGCATATTTGCCAATTTATAGGATTAAATGTAAACCTATGTATTGGTATCATCCATGTATATTTCAGAATCATAACATTTAAATTAGCATGATAAGAGTTCATGAGCTACAGTTGTTAGCAACCTAATGATGAATAGAGGGACTCTACCTATTAATGCTATTAATTCTCAAACCTACATATGAAACATTCAAACCCAGAATTACTTTGAAAATAAGTCGCACCTCCATTATATATACTTGACTTCTAAATGTTTGAGACTTAATGTTGAGGAAGATTTAGGGTTGGTGAAAAATGTATTGGGTCATTGAAAAGTAGTAGAACCGACTATGAAAAGGGGGGAAAGAGAAATTAAGTGGTTTTAAAACTAGTATATACTTAGAAAATCCATATCATCAATTACATTGTGGTTGAAGATGAAAAATGCATTGATAACATGCTGATAAATACCTTATTTTTCCCGTAAGGACACATACTAGAATTGACTGGTAGACAGTGATGAGTGGATTTTCTAGGTATGTGACAAACATTTAAATAATTGGCATCACAATTAAAATTTTCCAAAAATTAAGACTTTCATAACTAAAATCAAATGAAATAATGATGAATCCCATTCTTGTAAAATGGATAATATTTCAATATAAATAGGTGTGGCAATCCTTGGAACTGTGAAATACTTGTAAAGCTAATAAATACCTTAAGTCTGAAGTGGAAAATTTAATGAAAATTAAGCTCACAAGTATTGTCCAATGATCGATAACTTTTCTTCAATACAAGGCATACATGAGTTCGGATTTTCCACAACAAATGGACAATTTGTAGATTCTCTACGTTATCTCATACCTAGGTGTGAGGAATAAATCAGTTTAGATATCAGAAGTTGATTATTGGACTTGTCAAATATATATTCATGATACTCCAAGGCCTTCTATAGCGACCAAGAAACAGTAAAAAGATATGTGCCAAAGCAGCTGCTCGATTTAGGATGAAGTGGCCGTGTAAATATTGTTTTGCGAACAGGGTCCATTAAAATTTTTCCAATGAAGTGGTATTTAACTGACAAATATGATCAAATAATTTATTCTTCAATTAGGATTGACTCCTCAATCAAGGCGGTATAGAGAGACCACAAAAGACCAGGAAAGCGTAAAAATACATACTAGAACATATCGACATGGACAAATTTAAAGACCAAAGTCCATGATGTACTGTCATTATGTCTACATGATGTTAAGTTCCCAATACCCAGTTGCTCAACTTATTATGAATTTTAGACCCGAGCAATGCAGATATGCCGCTTACACAGCAGATTATGTCGGGATAGAGTAGGAATATACAAAGGTCAAATCTAAAGACATAGAATGTAGCTCAGCTGTCCTATGATAAATTAAATATCCATACGATGGTTCATGACAATAACCTAGTAAATGTGGCAACTTATCTAAGATTGTGATGTGGCTGACTCTAATGCACATTCTAACTAAATCACCATTTTTGTGCTCTATGGCGTGCTCATACAATCTCAAGATGACTCTACACGAGTTGCATGGTTAATTTATTCAAAATTCCTTAGGTGCAACCTAGATTTTCTCGAATATGGCATCATTTAAGAGCGTGAAAGGATCGAGTTCCTCTTCCGGATGATTAAGCTAAAATTTAAAATCTAAGCCTAATTTGATGCTATAGTAGCAGTAAATGAATGTAATAATGAAATACAAAAATATACCAAAGCAAGCTAAGCAATAAATTAATGAAACCCTAATGTGAAAAGGAGGGTTAGAAGAGCCTTAGCTGATTCACTAGAGTTGTATGGAAAGTGCACAGAGCTAGAACCGGAGATAAATACAAAGCACTGAACATCACACAAGAGCCCAAAAATGTAGATCTGGAGAAATGGACTGAGACAGCAGGCACCTGGAGAAGGACATGGGTGGCACCTAGGTACTGATTTTAGGTGCACCTAGGTTTGTGCGAAATTCTCAGAAAACCTCTTATGATATTAGGGTCACAAGATGTCTCACAAGATGCTCACCTTTTGTCGCTATGGATTCGCACAATGATCGTTGGAGTCACCAAAAACTTGCAATGAAGAATAGACCTGCAAAACCCTCAAATAGACATCAAATCTCAAAAAAGAAAGATACAAAATGAGGGGTCAGACTGTCCTCAGTCTGCCACAATGGTGGACTTACAACTGAGTGTTGCACTACATCTTAGACCCAATGTAGTTCTATGTGTGTGTGTACAGAATTGTGCCCTAGGTTTCTCTTGTGTCAGTCACACTTGGATAATGAAGTAAGTAGCTAGATGTAGAATATAATAAATGTGTGCATGGAATAAAATGAACTTCCCTCCTATAAAGTGTGATGAAGAAAACCAGCCCTTGTGTCCCTTGTGATGGAGCTAGATGGATGTAATGGAGCTCTTAGATGCCTTGATGGATGCAACCTTGGGAAGTGATAGATAATGCTTAGTGCTTGGTCATTTCTTATGATCACATAAATTTATATTTATATGATTCCTTACTTGAATTTCATAATTAACCTCGAAAATTCCGACTACCAAAAAGATAAGATGCTCAAATGGCTAGAAAGGACCCAAAAAGTGTGAGTAAAGTACAAAGAGGACAGGGGCGCCCAGAGGGGACAAGGGTGCCTAGCGCTGACATCTTGGCTGGGCACTGGTGTCCAGAATGACCAATGCTGAAGACTAAAAAGGCAGACTGAGCAAGTAAGGGTGCAAGACTGAAAGTAGCAACATAAAGCAAAGAAAGGTGGTCAAAGACATGGGTTAATTATTACTTTTCTTACTTAGGAATCATATGAATAGTAGTATGTAATCAGGACTAGATAATTACCCAAAGTGTGATTTTGTGTCTACACCGGACTACTATTTTTGGGCACCCTCCTTGCCCTAATTTTGTGTTGTGAGTTCTTTTTTGCTTCTCAAGCCATTCTAAAAAGTTCTTGTGCTCTACAAAGTACCAACCAATCTAGAAGGCTCCATATATTTGCCTCCTAGTTTGTGTGGCTCAAGGAATGACAAACACTTGTGCCCTCCAATTTCATTGAGATCCACATGTCCATTTCATTTGGCACTCATTTGATTATTGTGAAATATTTTAGAACGGCTTCCTAGGAATTTGAATGCTTACAAGGACCCGTACACATGTTTATCGACCTAGAGCTCACCATTAGAGTTGTTTCATGCCCTTTCTTAAACGTTGTCCCTTTGAATATGTTTCTTTTGTCATCCTACCTTCTTTGTGTTTTATTAAAGTTGGGCTCACATGGGATTGAGACACATGTCAGCATAACAAAGTGCCTTGTCAACAGGCTCAAATAAAATCCACGAAGTTTGGTCATTGCGACAAATGCTACAATCCCATGAATTTGTAGTTCATGGTCTATTATGCCCTCGCATCCCCCTTCCTTTAGTTGGCATTGAGTACCCAAGGAGCCCATATTAAAGCTATTTCATGCCCTCTCATAAAAACTATCTCTTTGATTTTTTTTCCTTTGTCGCCCTATCTTCTGTGTGTTATATTAAAATTGGGCTCGCACATAATTGAGACACACGTTGGCTTCATGGAGTGCCTCTTCCACAAGCTCAAATAAACTCCATGAAGTTTAGGTACTGCAACTAATGCTACGAACCCATGACTTTATAGTCCATGGTCTGTTGTGCCCTCGTGTTCGTCTTCCTTTAGTTGGCACTATATACGAGAAAAAGTATGGGCCTTGCTTATAAAGAAAGACTATCCACGTGACAAGTGGACAAAGTCCAAACGTGCCACTTAGTGTTGATTCGTGCCCTACGAGCTATACGGGTCCATGATTGTGAGACTTGTCACAATCACAATCACTCGGGCTCTCATGCTCTTTAAGACTTTGTGGCTCACTTAAATATTAAAAGGTCATCTCAAGCTTAGACACTGTGACCCAACAAGACTTGATAATAAAGGGACTCGTGATCCTTTTTAAATATGAAGTGATCCACAACCTTAGCATATTAATGACTCCACGAGTCTTAGAATATAAAGTGATCAAGGATTAATTAGATCCTTCAAACAGCTCCACTTAGCATGTGACCCCACAAAGTTGAGACCCAAGGATTTATTAAATCCTTTTGCATGCTCTAGTTAGCATAGTGACTTGAGTGCTTGCTTTTAAACACTTAACAAATAGTTGGAAACCCTGCTACATAAATTATGAGCTCAAAGTGATCACCATGAACCTTCAGCTATTGTGACCCATTGTGCCTTTCTTCCAAAACAAGGGCAAAATAAAACCAACTATTTTTCGTGATGTAAGATTGCTTGTATGCCTTGGATGCTCCCGCATCACTCCACCACCCCCTTGTTACAAAATATGCAAGTTCTCTTTTCCCACTCTCCTCTTTTCTTTAGGCACTATCCACTTGCTAGTTTCACATCTATGAATGATGAAAGCTAGTCCTTAGCCGAGCCATCAACATTTTTTCCTTCCATTTGATTTCTGCACTTAGGTCTTTTCATCATGGTCCCATGTGGGATCAAATTCTTTGACTGGTATCCTTACTTCTGCCCATTTGAATTTTTCTCTCACATGCCTTTTTTGTTTCCTTTTTAGTGTTTGGGCACTCTTGCATGCTAATGACCCATTTACTCATCTATTTGTTGTTCTGTTTCATCAATGTGTTCTTCCTTCTGCTTGACTCTTCCTCTACAACCATTTTCGGCCACCGACGCGTCTCCATAATATGTGTCTTGTTTAACTAGCTTAACATCCAAAGCATAGTTGATGCTTCTAACAGGAAAGTACATGTTTTGGATGATACAATATCATACAGAATCGATGTCTTAATTTTGAGGCTGCTTTTGATTAAATGTTTTTGGATTCTCTCTATCTACCTCCGTTTCAAATATGATATATTGCTGCCCCAAACTTCACATCCATAGAGGAACATGGATGTGACACACAAGCCGAACAACGTTCTCTTGGTTTTCCAATCCCATGATTCTGTGTTCCTACATCTATTTTGTAGCAAGTATAAAGCCTTCCACTCCCCTTGTATTTTTTTCCCCTGCATGTCTCCCAACTAAGCTTGTTGTGGAAATCAAACCTGAGGTACTTGTATTGTTCCGACACTTCCTTCGGGCTTCCTATGAAAAGAAACTTAATTTGTTTCTTTTTTCTACGTAATGAAAAGATCTTGACTATGAAAAGATCTTGACTTTGGTTTTGCCAGTATTCACTTGCATTCCAACCTTTTGATAAAAGAAATCTAGGGCCCTCAAATGTTCTCTCAAACCATGTGTTGTTTTTGTAATTAGGATAAGATCATTCCGCATGTAGGAGTAGCTATACTACATATCTAGCTAGGTCAACACCCCCTCCACCATCTTTGTTTATCCACTCTTCCAATTTATCAATGTATAGCCCAAACAAAGTGGGGGATAATGGACATCCTTGCTTAACACCAATGTCACTTCTATTGCATTCTGACATTCCTTCACCTGTCCTGATTTTGGCTCGGACTTGATCACAAAGCCCATGTACCACCGCTCTATACTCATTTAAACTTCCAATTTCCTCCATCCCGCTCAAAAGTTTGCTTCTAGGCACATAGTCAAATGCTTTTTTGAACTCAACGAAGCAACAAAAAGCCTCTTCTTTTTGGTTATCCCATACTTTTTCATCAAGTGCCTAAGAGTGAAGCAGTGGGTGATGGTGGATTGTTTCAGCTTGAAACCTGCTCGTCCTTTTGTTCTTTTCCCTTCTTTTCTGCCCAACTGTTAAGTTTGCGCTCTACCATGCTCCTGAATAGTTTTCCAAGAAGAGAATTAAGCATGATAGTTTAGTAGTTTGACGGATTATTGATATCGTTGCTTTTATAGAGAGGAATGATGACTTGTCCAATATGTCAGGAAGCCTTCTTGGATGAATTTATTGAATATATTTTTGATGTGTGGTGTGAGGACTTCACAAACCCCATTTTAGATATTCTTTTTACAACCTGTCTATATCTTGTGCCCTAACCCCCTGCTAGTTTCTCAATACCTTGCTTGATATCCCCTATAGCAAAGAGCTCAATTGTGTTGATTATCATCTTGGAAGGGATGTCATCTGATCTAGTGCATAGAGTAACATTGCATATTCTAACCATTGGGTATTTGTGATATTATTCTTTATTTGTTTTCTCTTTTGTTGTAGTTCTCTCCAAAAGCTTTTAGGGTTAGTTTTTCCAAGAGAAATTAGTTCTTTCCTCCTTGTACTCTTCTCATGAATCCTGAGGATTTTACCGTGGTGGGGGTGCCTTCTCCTTGCTGATTGTTTATGTGCATGTCAATCTTTACATATATTGGATTATATATAGGATCATTTTGATGACCTATGTTAAAACAATTTCAATAGGATATATGCTTCAAGTGGATATACCCGCAAAACAGCAATGTAACTGAGGAAATTCTACGGAAAAGCAGTTTTTTTAATAGTTAATGGTCCATCCTGCTGTCCCCTACTCATTGGCTTGTCAAAGTTGGAACGCATGCATACAGTTTTCGAACATCTTTATTCTTAAATCTGTCACCATTATCAGTGATAATGACCTCAGGAAAAACGGTTTCTTATTTGGTGATGGTCCATCTTTCTGTCACAATAAGTTTTTTTTTTTATTGAATTGCTAATCATTCATTGTGTTTATTTAGTTCGAGAGAAAAGTGAAAATATGAAAAAGATTGCTCCAAGCGAGTGCCGAGCATTCCACTTGTTCCAACTGAACAAACAACATGGATGCAATTTTATTTATCAGGTTGATCTAAGTAAATTAGTATAAGGAGGAGATAAATTTTTGCATACTAAGTGGAGGTGAATGCATAGCTTAGTTACAAATTTTATCTCAGTATGATGTCAATGCACTTAACGAAAATAGTAAACAAATGGTTCCATTATTTTTTCTTTTTATTGAAAGAGGTTTTAAAAGTGTGTGAAAATAAGACCCAACTCCCGAAGTATAATGGGATAGTGGTGTTGAGTTTCTCAATTCATTGGGAAGTGATTACAATTTTCCTTCCAAATGAGGATAGCGAAAGCACATAGCTTTGTAGTAGAATGTCATCTTGACATGGTGAAAGTCATATGTTCAACCATGATTATCCCTAAACCAAATGTGAGTCCTATTTTCATTTTTCATTGCTCTCTTCCCTTATGAGGAAAAAATTCTAGGACTGAAATGGGATCCATTAAATATTATTAAACTATTTAATATATTTAGATATTCTTATATTTTGGATGCTATTTTCATACAGGGCTGACATAAGAGAGTAAGAAAGGCTACAATGTGAAATACAGAAGTAATGACATCCAATCTATCTTAAGAAAGTTCATATATATTAAGATTCTAATGAATGTTCTATCTTAAGAATGTTTAAGATGTATTACTTCATCCTTACTAACATCAGTTATAAAGAAGCAAATACAGAAATAATACCCAACGTATCTTGATAGAGTTGATACATATATTTAAAAACATTGATATCAATTGGAAAAAAATTGCAAACCGTTAGAAAAACTGAAACAATGACTCATTCCGTACGGAACCAGCCGATTCAGTACCATTCAGTCAAATTGGTCTATTCCGTACTAGACCATTCTGAACTAGTTGAGAAACAAGTTTTGCCTTGTAACATTTTTTTTCCAATTTTATCTTTTTAGTTAGCTCTTGCCAACCCTAACCCTAAAAAGATGTTATATAGACCCCATTTGGAACAACAGTTAATTGTCTTGGATGATATTGATCCAACCTCATTATGGGTAGGAGAGAGTCACCCAACAGAGTTTGATCTTGATGACTTGGGGTGGATGGCTTTGGATGATGAACCATTGCTAGCACAAGACATTGTAGGCACTAGCTGTGCTACTATAGCTACTGTTGATGTCCTCAAGAAGTCCGATATGTTCGAGCCATAACAACATGATGACATTGATGAGGACGAGGATCCCATTCTTAGTAGTGGTGTTGAGTTTGATAATTGATATCATACATGTAGTGGCTTGTAGCATATTGTTTTTTGGACTCTATAGGCCATTTAGAGCCTCATTGTTTATGTGTTTTATTTCGGATATGCAGTGCACTTGGTGCCATTTTGCTATATTTACCCTTACATGGTATATATATGAGCAAAATTTGCATATCTTGTCTCTAATTGTTTGTAATCATGGTTTGGAATCTTTAAAATATATTTTTTTCTTTAAAATTGTAATATTTTATGTATTTTTTAGTAAACCGTTTCATAATTTTTAAATCGGTTTGGTTCCGATTTCTAAACCCTTGGTCGGTTTGGAGTTCGGTTTTGATTTCTAGTGAACATACTGCTCAAAATACTCGGTTCAATTAGTTAACGGTTTATGACGCTCCCGTAAATTCCCTGTGCCTTCGTTACTATCTTTCGTGGTTGATCATCTTGTTCAAGACTAGTATTGGAATGAGAGTTATTCTTAGGTATATACTGGTTGTTCAATCAACTCGAAATCGTACTAAACTGCACTGTTGGTTCTCAGGGAACACACATTATGCTTTCAAATACTCCAAATCAAAGTCCGTTATATGTTGGATCACTTATCTCATCTCAACTAGGGAAATGAGTAGTGCTTTTGAAGGTTCTAACTTATGAATATAGGTTCATTTTATCGGAATTGGTTGTGCATACTCCATTATTAAAAGGTTAGTTAACAAAGAATGCAGGAAATATGCCACGAAATTTAGAAACTTGGATAGTGAAAGAAATCAATGTTCAATGGACATTAATCACAAAGATGTAATATAATGGATAGTAGGATGTGATTGTAGGTGAAACATTTGATGCACTTGGGAAAATATTACCCACATTCTTTATGAATTCACAACACTGACTTAAGTTTTTATGTAAGGCTCTTAAATGGTTGTAAGAAAGGACTAGGACCACTCGTTCTTAACATTTTTGCCTTTGACATGGGTACTTGTCATCTTCCTTTCAATTGATTGTCTTGAAAGTCTTTGCGACTCTAGGGTGGTGTGGGAGCTCTTGATTCTTTGAAGTTTTGCCACTCCATTGATGAACTATTCAGGCTTTTTCGTTATATTGGCATTGATAGAGGATCCGTTAAATCCGCCACTCACTGTTTATGCATGAATTACACATAAAACTTGGTAGTAGAACTCGCTTTCCGGGTTGACACTTTTGTCATCAAATGGCTTAGGATGACACCATAAAGACATTGGGGGTTAAGTGATAGGGAGAACTATACTAGCGGCCAGGGAGAATTTTAGGGCAGACCATTTCAATGTGTTTTAGAGTTGATTAGGAGTAGGTGTAGAGGCATTGGTGGTATTGCGGTGAAAATGTAGAGCACCAAGGGTTTACATTGCAGTGAAAATGAGATTTTTCCAAGGGTGTCACTGCAGTGACACATGTGCATCACTTGTTGAGGGTCGCATCAACACAAGAATACTTGGAATGGAGTGTAGACACAATCTAATGACGTGTCCTTTATGTATAAATATATTGTATTGGGTCTTCGTATATGTCGGCCTTGTGTTTTAAAGATGGATAGGTGTGTAGAAGAGAAGAAAGAAGGCATTGAGATATTTTCTATGTGATGTATTGAAGAATGATGTACATACACTATGATAAAATCTAAAGGATAGACTGACTGGATCAGTCACGTATTTTCATATGTGTATGTATGGTGTTTTGTTTATGCTTACAGATGTAATGGGTCCACTTAAAGTTCTAATGGAGTGAATGTTTATCATGAGTCAAGATCTATCTCTGTGTGTCAAATTAGCTAGTTTGAACAATGCTTCCTTAGCATGCATTTATATGACACATTTATGCATAACAGTTGAGACTCAACAGTGTAAGATTCTAGTTGTGTGATCCCTAAGATGAGCTGTCCATTGTACTTCTAGAAGCATGTGTTACTAGAGATAGCAGAGTAATGGGAAACTAAACTGATAGAAAAATGTTTTTAAATCCAAAGTAAAATATTGATTATTATTTAATCAAGAGGAACATTTATTGTCTTAGAGACCCAAGCGATTAATTATGGGTGGAATTCCCATGACATTTGCTGTCCTTGAATGCTCAAACTTTGCAAAAGACTTGTCTCGGTTTGTAATAGAGAAACTAATCATCTGAACACCATAAAAATTCCAAGCATTAGAAGCAATCGACACGTGTTGATGAGGGCCATAGATTATTCTTTTGAGACAACATTATATCTAGATATTGTGTAGTCAGGTCCTCAAATAGTTGGGTGAGTTTTGATCCGTTCAAAGAAGAGAAATTGTCAAAATAGTTATGTGGTCATTGTCACTCAAGACTATGTGAACAGATCATCATATTTATGCATTCAAGAGCATCCAAATCAGTAATTGACTAAGGAATAACAAATGGTTATGATTGGGGGACACCCTTTTTGAGTGGGCATGTACCCTATTTAAGAATTTAACCCAGTGGTTGAGGCACCTTTAGGACTAGCAGTTAAGGTAGTCTTTGAGGTTAGAATGAGAGAGAAGGGAACAAAGAATAATAGGGCAATGGTGAAATAGAGATTAGTCTTATAAACAAAAAAGAAGGAAAAAAGTGTGAGAGGAAAGGTCTAAGTGTGGTTTTTCCTTACTAGAGCAAAGAAAAGAGTATTTAGGAAGTGAATGGAGGAAGTTGCTGCTGATCAGTGGCACAACAAACATAATAAAATACAAAAAAAAAAGACAATCCAAGAAAAACAAAAATACAATACCTGAGGAGCTAGTATGGGTATGGAGGGGTTATTTTAGAAGGGAAAGTGGAAGGAGGATACCCTAACATTTTAAGAACACATTTAGGAGAATACGTCAACTATTCAGGAGGAGATGACAATTTCTTTTTAGAGATTTAGGGTTTAGAAGTAATCTTGAGAAGTTGGTTGGGTGAGATCAGATTAACTACTTTTGTTTTCCATTGGTAGAATCTTTTGTTTGAGAAAGAGGGAAGAAGAAGAGGAAGTGATTACTGGGAAATGTAAGTGATCTGAATTTTATTGAAGCAAGATAGTTGTGGAAGAGTTAGAAAGTAGTAGAGGAGAACATGCTCTTAAACAAAGTGTCCAGAGTTGGAAAACCTTGTGAAAACCAGCAACTGTAAGACTTATCAGATCCATACATGTTTGGGATGGGAGGCCCCTCTACCTAATGTTATTCTTCACCCTGCATAGTACAGAGAGGAGACAGCAACAAGCTATAATCCAGCCGGCCTATTGGAGAGTTTGAGATTAATTTAAAGGTGAAGCACATATTCATATTTTTAGGCCCAATGGAGAGGAAAGATTAAGATTGTTAAAAATCAATGTATTGCCAGCAGTAATACAATCACTAGAGGAAAGAGAAATTAGATTGAAAAGATTATTTTAATATATAGAGAATGCAAGTGGAGGTGGTAGAATTGTAGAAGATTGTAATGGCTAAAAATCCTTGGAACAAGTAAATAGTGATTAAATAAAATTAAATGCTTAACCCACTAGTAAATTTATTCCTAAGAATCTGAAGGATGGAGGTAGAACTAAAAGGGACAAATAAAACGAAGCAAACACCAATAATTAGAATCCTAAAGAAGAAAAAGGAAATTGGCAGGCACAAATAGTGCAAATAATAATAAGACCACAGGGGGTGGCTTCCCTTGATGAGAACATTAACAATCAATACCCCACCCTCCTCTCCCATGAACACATGGTGATTCAGAATGAAGCTGCTGTTATGTTTGGGAAAGATATGTGGCAGAGCTTAATCTGTTTGTTCCAGATTCATATTGGAGAAGCTCTTCGGGATTAACATATCCCAATATAATTTTCTTGTGATTTGGAGGGACACTCGAGGGAAAAATTCCTATGGTGGTATATAAAGATCAGGCTGGGGCACAATTTTAGGTGGGGATAAAGAAGAAACTGCAGATAAAAATACATTTATCCTGAAATGACCCCACATAGACTGTATCAGCAAAGTGAAGATCTCGATCCTGAGAGATAAGAGAGTCAACAAGATTTGTAAAAATTCATTCACGAAACATAATGTCAAGAAGCTGAAAGAACTTCTAATGAGGAACAGAGCAGAATAAAAAGGCTTGTGCAGTATTGATTGTTGTAATATCCCCTTCCCATTCGAAGACCTTTGGCCTATTTTGTCAACCCGACGGCCAAAGGAAAAACATAAGGGTGACTTAAGTTATATTCTAATTTATTATAAAGTGCTACCCATTAATAAAAAAATTATAAGAGCACTTATAATAATTTAAATAAACTTAATATTTATAGAAACTTGCTAAGATGGAAAAGGAAATAGAAAAATAAATTTTTGGTATCCTTCATCCTAGGGAAAATAGAAATAAATGTAAAATGACTTGCCTAGTAAAGGGAAAATGACTAAAATTGAGAAGAGAAAATCATTTTCAAAGAATTGAAATTGTAAGAAAAAATGCTTTGGGTCTCTTCTTCCTTAAAAGGAAAAGTCGATTTGGGAAAAACATTCTAATTATCTTGAAAATATTAAATGTGTCTTCAAGAACACTTTGAGCTTTTGCCAAAAAAAATTCTATTGACGAAAACCCTTAGTATTTTCCTCCTTTAGAAGGACTGGAAAATCCTCAAAGCCTTTAAAAGAGGAATTTCTACACAATTCTGATTGAGCTTCCTGATTGCAAAGAGCTTGCAAAGATTTCTACTATTTCTCCTTGTTGAAAACTGAAAATTGCAGCAGTTGACCCTTCTTTGTACCAACTGGAGCGACCCACTCTTTTGTATCTGATTCCATGTAGTTGGGACATTAGGGTCTGAAATTTATTGTTGCCCTATTGTACTGAATTTTGGAGTCAAAAATAAATTAATTTCATAATTTTTGGAGTTGATTTGACAAGCCTAAATGTGCTGAGCAACCACTTTTTAGGGCAAAATTCCAGTTTCGAGCATGTTGTGGGAAACTAATTTTGGAATATTATTCTTCATATTTTTGTGGCCCAAGATCCAAACCTTTTTCTCATTTGGACTCCTCTATGTGGGCAAAAGATATGTCATTTTTGAAGTTATGCTGCAGACAGGGTTTTTAAATAGTATTTATTGCAGCCCCCTTGTTTACATCATAAATCTACATACATATTTGGGCTTTATAAATTAGTGGTACTAGATTTGAGTGGAAAAATTAAATATAAGGTTTGATTTGTGTGGGTTTTCCACTTAACCCTAGTCGCATTTCCATTATAAATTCAGATCTGCATAGTAAAAATCTGACTTGGTATTTTGACCAAGCTTGCATTTGGTTGTGGGATTTGCCTAAAATCCATTGAGGGGCAAAATATGTCCATTTGGGGACATTACAATGGTATCAGAGTTGTTCCTCCAGCAACTATGTAGGTTAAATATGGTAGTTTGGAAAGATCTTAATGTGGGTTTTATGAAGGAAATGTTCACCAACATGGTGAAACAATAGGAAGCCACTAACCTTTATATTGAGCCATGTATTATGATTTGAATCAATTTTTCTGGGAGACAATATCCCATATGGTGTGATATGACAATGTTATCAAACTCGGCCAATTGTACATAGCTTGATATCGATTCTTGTTGGATTGCATGGTTGTATTTGAGTAAGGGTTTCAGATGTTGATTGCCATTTGATTATTGCTTGATTCAATACTTGGTTGCCCAATGTGATGACAAGTATGGCTAAAAATGAAAAGGATGATTAAAGTAGGTTAAAAAAAACTCTAACGAAAGAATAGCTTCTCGATGAATCTAAGGTAAATAGAAAATCCATTGATTAGAAATATTGCACTAGTGAAACATTGTTTGTTAGAGAAATTATTCCATCTCAGAGAGACTTCAAAGAAATCAAAATATGTAGCAAGGAATAAATAGGTAATGGAAACTCTTTAAAATCCAAGAGAGATCATGGAAGATAAAATATGCTGAGCAAAGATAGTGATTGTATAGCGACTAAAGGACATCACAAAGAGTTCAAGGAAAAGATGCATGATCAATTGTAAACAAAGAATACGACCCAAGACAAAGTCTTTAATATCCAACTTGCAAATGAAGAGCCTCAATGAAGACACTTCTGTGAGATTGCAACCTATAAATTTCCATAACCATGGAAGCTTTGAAATGAGTAAACTTTCAAAATACTTTCATGGGCATTCAGACGATGTCTCTGGAGGCAACTAAACACTATGATCTATCTTGAACTACAGAGGACATGGAGATGGTATTGAAAGGGGAACAATTTAATAAGTGAGGTATAAAGATCTGCCTATTCCAAATTTCCATCAAATGCTTTGGTATGGAGCCAACACCGATGAAGTCTTCAATGGAGTCTATAGAACCATTGATCCATACTATGTCAAAAGAATGAGGATCTTGTGGATCAATATGGTGGCTAGTCCGACAATGTTAACATAGGGGACTCGAGGATGGTAGATCACTTCAGCAAAAGGTCTCTTGTGCAAAGCTTTCAGATAAAACAAGATGCCTTTGCCAGAGGGCAAGAAACTTTGGAATGGGAGGACATGAACAAGTCCCCTTCGTCATCAAGGTATGAAGAACCTATGTAGCCTATTTAGGTCAACCCGACGGCTAAAAGGATATCCCAAGGGTGACTTAAGATGCAAGATATTAAATTCTGTATTAAGTGTTTCATGCACACTAAAAACAAAATAAAAATATAAAGCACTTATTTAATTTATTTCCCTTAATAATTTTAGAATCCCTTACTGGACATTTGGATTCAAGATACGAAAATTGGACGTATAGCCTAGTTGGAAAAGGTGACCAAGCGTTTGCCTTGGAGAAAGGTGTATTTGAGGAAAAACCTAAATATGTTTACTATGTATATTCCCCTAGTGGAAATGCGACATGCATTGAGGAGAGAATTAAGCTCAAGCTTACCGTATTTACAAAGCATTTAAGTTATTTGCGTCTCATAAATAAAATGCAAAAAAAGAAGGGTAAGGCCTTACAGAAACTAACTCTGGATATTTCTAAGCATGACAGGTATGTTTTGGTCTCTTCAAACCACACAAAAGCTAGAGAATACAAGAAATAACATTGGCTCATTTCTGCATAAACTCTAGGCAATCAATTAAAGGAAACAAACATACCTTAAAGAATCACAATCCTGCATAATCCAAGCAAGTAACTATTGTACATTCACAAAGTTCATGAAAAGGTTTAGTCAAATAGCATTAGCTCAAGCTAACTAGATTCAACAAGACAACAGAGCAATTTTCCCTTTGCAGACATCCCTAAATCACCTAATAACTAAGATTGCATATCACATCTGGGAAACCGAATGTAAGAAACATCTACTCATGAAACGAGACTAACAAAGCTCAATTTCTTACTTTGCAAATTTCATTAAAATTAAAAGTGCAAACTCTATTTAAAAAACAAAGAGATTTGTTGTCTAGGCCTCCATGACATGACATGAATTGCTCAATTGAAAACAATTATGCAGCTCACAACTTAACCATTGTGAAAACTCCATAGTATTGAATTCACGGCCAAGGGTCCTTTTACAATAAAATTGAATGCATTTATAGGCATGAGACTGTTGACCACTGCCTTTGCATGATTCCAGAGCTTCTCGAAAGTCCTACCTGATCTAAAAAATGGAAAAAACTAAACAAAATAAAAAATGAAACTAACTATCAGTTGAAAAGAGATTTTTGGGAACATGCTCCCATTAGCAATCATTCCCCCTAAAATAGATTTTGTGGCCCTGTAATAACAATCATAATTCCCTCCACTTTTAAACTGCATATTGGCGGTTGCCAGAATTGCATGGACAAAAAAGTTCCCCCAAAACAACTTATGAGAATGACCTGATTTGTCTTTTAGGTCAGTTCATCAATTTGATGGTTAAAATGAGCTTAGTTAAACTAAAATCAGTTTTTTTTCGATCTCTGCTCATCCTTAATTCTTTGGTCATAACTCTTTTGAGCTGGGGGCCAAGATTGTAAATCCAACTAAAAAGCATCTGAAAATGTTCCATTTGGGGACATTACACAAAACAAACTAGAGCAAGTTGTTGCTCAAACATGTGCCTTGATCCGTTTACTTATGCTTAATTAAATAATTAGCTGAAACCTAGTATATTTTAAGTCAAATCCAAAATAACCCCATGAATAATGGTGATTGGTTAATCAATTGAATTGAATCAAATGATATGAGCTGATTAAGTTAAAAAATTTTTGCAAAGGTATCATTTATTTAAAAGCATAATTTACTCCCCACGTTAAATAAAATGTTCATGACCAAAGTATCCAAAAAATCAAGAGAGCCAAAAATCCAGAGGTAACTTGTGAATTGGGTGTCTGAGTAGAATTGTGTCTCCGTAGATCTTTGAATCTTTGTCAAGGGGGCAAATCATTGGCCACTAAAGAAGTCTTGCAAGTTACATCCAGCATACGACTAGGCTAGAGTCCTAGGAATTAAATCCTTTTGGGGGTTCTATCAAGTCTTCATTGTAAAAGGTACAATTGTAATGCATTGTGCCAAAGTCTATTTTTTTCCTTATGATTTATAGAATAATATTTTATTGTATTCTTTCGCCCAGTTAGTGCGTGTTTGATGATCTGCATGATTTGAAGTTATCTCTTTGACAAAATCTATGAAGACCCATAGCTTCGTGGTCCCTTTCTATTAAATCTCTTGAAGAATTAGGAGAACCCTAACCGCTGAAATTGCATTAAGCGTTAACCCTGAACTTGCCAAACTTGCATTTGTGTTCTCCTTGATCATTAAAATTCTCATGGGTACACTAATGGTAATATGGGTACCCTTAAGGGTTAAATATTTCAGGGTACATACCCAATATGCTTCTTTGAAATACAATATATAGTCAGATGATGAATAGTTACGATTGTACTATATGGCTAAGTACCCAGGGAACTCTGTGCATTTATCCTAAACAACATAAATTGGCATTTTTTCAAATTATTTTGTTACTGGGAGTACTTAGTTTACTTCTTTATTTGTATTTATATTTAAATAGAACCTTGTGAGATGGGTCTAATTGTTTATTCATTAAATTGAACATATATTAGCAGATCTGGCTCATGTGGGATTCAAATATGTTGGCTGACTTATAATGACTCGACTGTTGTATGGTGTGGAAATCTCACAAATATCCTTGTAGTTGTCTTTGATAAGACTTGGACCAATTTTGGTTGAAAGCAAATGAATAAAATTTAGGTCAAGTTTACCCTAAGCTCCAAATCAATCCGTCGGCTAAGAAGATAGGTTGGAAGGATAGATGCAGTTAAAATTACACTTATCTTTTCAAGTTAAAAGCAAACTAAGGTTAAACATTTAACAGATCGATTGGGGTGGATCAAATGTTCTAATGAAATTTGAAACCTTGACAAGAGGCTGTTTTCCAATTGACAAAATTAAAATATCCCCCATGACTTTAACATTTTTTTAATGTCCTTGAGACTTAAACTTCAAACTTATCAGACATGAAGATGTCTCTTACCTTGAATAAACCTCATCACCTATGTATCAACATAGTCCTTGACACATTATGAACTCTTATAATACAAATACAGTCTCAATTCTCAAAGTATTGGAATTTGTTTTGGAATGTTTTATCAATGTCTCTTTTAAGTTGCAATGAGTCTTAGGGGTTTCATTAAGTATGCAAATCGCTTCGTTAAACGATCCCGGCCTTATACAATATATTATATTTGTTATAACAGTACCCAAAACTTATACGGTAATTGAGGTTTTTAAAAATTTGACTATAAAATTCAGTAATGAAACTACCAACAATGTCATTTTAGACTTGATTGATGGCGATATAGAAAGAAAAATGATCTACTTGATTAATTAGGGAATTTTACATTGGATCTTGTCGCCATTTGTCTAAAGGAAGGTCCTTAGAGAGACTGAGAGCTCCAATCACCCCCCCACTCCCTTCATTATAAATCAATTAGATCCATACAGAATTTCTATTGATCCAGCAAATTTGATATTGTGAACACGGATTACTGCCAAAATTGCTATCTCAGAGAAAATGATATTAAGAAGGGATGCATTATGACATTAGTTTATATCAATCAAGCATATTTCTGTAAGTACGCTTCCTATTTTCAGTGGTTCTGACTGTAATACTGTAAGCCTCTTCATAATGCTGTTATGCTGATGTGACTGATTCAAATGGACCACTAATTTGGCTTGCAAATTCATTCACATGATATTGAGCAGTGACTCTGCACAAGTATTTAACTACAATGAAAATATGTTGTATAATCCGAAAAGACTTTTGGAATATGGTTCAAAATAAAGAAATTATTTGAATAGAGCCTCGATGTATATTTTGTAAATGTGTAATCAAAAAGGACAAGTTGTACTTCACCTGGAACTTATCAAAGGGAAGAAATGATAAGAGTTTGAATGTATTAATTAGATATGTAAATAAGAGAACTATTTTGACCATTTGGAAGGCTCGCCATCTATCTTGCCTGGATTGGCCTATACTTAGACCCCAACTTAAACCACCCTCTGGAAATTCTGAAAATGGCAAATAGCCCACTGTAAGGCCTTTCCACCTGGTTCCTGCATCGAACCCCCCCTTTCCAGTTTGTATACCACCCACCAATTTGCAGGCCCTCACTGAACTCTGCATCTACAGAAAAAGAAACTGACTCTGTTGAAATCCCCTTAGAAATGGAATTGAGTGATGAGCTTGGATGTTGAGAACCAACCAGATGTATTTGATGAACTACCCCAGCTCTTGGAACCTTTCAAGTGAATGTTGGAACAAAATAAGTGGTCCGATTTCACTCCATGTATGAAGAATCCTCGAGGATGGAAGGGGAATACTAGGCCAATATCTATTTAAACAAGAATGTGCAGAATTTCATGCCCTCTGAAGGTTGGAACAATAGAGGACTAGCTTCAGCATCCGAAAAGCCATGCAGTGATCCACTTGAGTGACCGCCCCAGCCAGAAAGATACTTTCCTAAGGAAAAGGCGAGGTTTGGTCCCTTGATTGTAGCTCCGAGAGCAGTTCCTTGACAATGTTGGAAAAGGTCTGGCCCAGTAAAGCTAGCGGACAAAATCCTGTGAGATGCTTGGTCCTGGAAGAATGAAATTTGAATTTATTAATGTCAAGAAGTAACGTCACCATAAAAATAATTTGCACACTTTCTAATATGAATTATACAATTATTAACTATGAATATGAATCATTCATAAGAAAAACCATATCTTCAGTGTCCTGAAATGAAAGTACGCATATTTGATATCACTCTTGTATAGAAAAAAACACATCAAATCTTTCAGCCTAGGAAAAAAAAAAGTCTCGTCTTGCTTTAGCACATTATTTGAAACCCGTGAATGTAGCATATCTCAATTTACGAAAGGTATATGATTCTATAGTCAAATTTGACATGGTATTTATTAGCATGACATGCAAGCAGAGTATTTCAAAGGGCATCATCCGAATCAGCACTTCAAGGAACATAAGTTAGCAAAAAAGGAAAAGAGGCAGACTCACTAAATCAACATTATCTTTTAAAATTCAGAACAATGTTTACTAATATCGAACCTTTCACAACTTGAACAAATTTAACCTTCAACATATGTCAAGTGGAGTCACAGAGCAATTAAAAGTCGCTCCTTGAAACTTCCTGATTCACCAAATAATTGTTACATCCATGAAACATGAATTGGACACAATTTATATTAAGCTGAGGATCCCAGAACTTATATACCCATTTTCATAGTTCACCACTCGACTCTAAAGGTTGTACAACTAAAGCCTCCTGAAGATGAGACATAAGAGACTTCCTTCAAGCTATCAAAGAAACAAACTAAAATCTCAAAAAAGAGCTTGATTGAATCTTTATCCATATTGATATTAATTGTCAGGGACCATGAAGTAAAAATTCAGAATATCTACCACTTTTAGAAACATATTAGGCTGGCAAATACAAAATAGAATGCCATTAACCAATATATACACAATGTGAAAGGGCGCATTCCTTCACAAAGATACCTATAAAAAAGCTTATCTATAACTATGGTTCAATTGCAATAATTGTTATGAAAAAATTCTTTGAGACAGTCCAATCGTCTGGTGAGGATGACGTAGAAGTTTTCACCCCACAACAACTCAGTGGAAAGAACAGCTCAGTTCTCAAATTCAAGCTTGTTTAAGGCTTCACTTACATTTTAATGTTGTGAAATCATTAGCAAGTGAATTGCGGCACTAACATTGTTCAGCACCTTGCAATTTCCTTCTGTAGGTGAACTGAGTTCAAATTTTTCTTGGCACAAACATTCGTTTTGAGAGATATAACACACGATACTGCCATTATTAACAAGAAAACTGATGAATAATCGTTCATAGGTTCATCATGGTCAGATGAGAAAGAGCTACAAATCCAAGCTGCCAACAACTTGAAGATGTAGAAAATACTTGAATTCAACCTCAATCAGTGGACAATGAAGGGGAATGAAATTCTCAAACAAGGTGAAAAAATCTTAATAATTAATATCTAAATACTTGAAATGGAGAATTGCACCAATCATCTAATTATAGTGGAAGGTTTGCTGCTGCACATTTAAAATTATACTAAGAAACACAAAAGGATTGTCTAATTAATAGTGCAGCTACTTCGCATTTGAAGATCATACTAAGAAATTTGAAGGAATAGTTAGGGGCAATAGAGAGAAAAATTGCCAAATCATTAATTGAGGAAGAGATGCATGCAGAGAGATAAATAATAGCTGAAAACTCAACCAGGCATACAAAAAGTTAAAAATTTGGTGAATCAATGCAAAAGATTATCAACCTTCTTTTCCAATTGATACTTGTTTCAAGTCGACCATCATCAACTTAGCTCAGCCATATAAAATGCTAACACAAACCTACAACTGCAACATGTTGGAAAGAGTTTGTGACTCATCAAATTTTTGGCCATCGTATCCCCAAACGGCAATTGTCAAAATACCAAAAGATGTATTAGGAACCAATAAAAAAAATGTATGGTTAAGACGAAGTTAAAATGGTGTCAACTAATTCATCAGTCCAAAACTATGTTGCCAGATACGGGTACGGGTAATGGGTTTGATACATCGGATATGTCGATTTTAAAAAACCCTTGGGTACAATACGTCTTGGATACGTCCATGTGTATATGTGTGTATGTATATGTATATACTCATTTTACTCATTTTTTAGTCCATAAGAAATTTAAAACTTTAAAAATATAGTACAACCAATGTTCAAAACATTCAATATACTTAAGATTTTACATTCTCTATGATATACGAATATTGTATTCCTTCGTGTCTCATCCATTTCCTTTGAGATTAATTTTTGTGTTGTGATGGTGGCCATAAAAGTTGTATATAGGGAGCTCCTAAAGGACTATCTATTTAAATGCGAGGCAAGAGATTGACTCTAACTAAACTGCCAATGATAACTAAAGAGGTCAGTCCAATGGTTGGTTCTTGCATTCATATTATCCAAAATCACCATCTAATCCTCCTTAAGGATGCGGGAAGGAGTCAATGTTGTGCCTTGATAGTTTCTGGGAAAGGATGCTCTTTGAAACTTTAAGCTATGCAATTTGTGGTTCCAAATTTTTCTATTAGTATTGAAGATCACCTGAGATTTGATCTCATAAATAACTTGTACGGAGGCTCAGATATATGTCCAAATTTCTATGAATAGCTTCTTTCCTTGGCCAATTGCGATGATCCCAAATAATTACCTCAAACATTCTTGATATCCTTTGAATATTTTCTCTTCAATAAACTAGAGGGATTTTAAACAATCTCCAAGTTTCCTTGTGGTTGTCATGCCCTCCTAGTCTAGTCCTCAATAAAACTAAAGTTTGTTTGAGTCAAAATAAAATAAAATAAAACTTTTTTAGAGCCCGCCACTGCCCAACCCTGCGGGTACGTCATGGGTATGTCAAAACATACCTAGGGCGTACTCGGTACATACCTGGATGTACCCGAGACGTATTAGTATCGTACTCGGGACGTATCCAAACCGGGTACGTATCCAAGGGGTACGGCAGGGTGGGGGGAGAACCCTGGTAACATAGGTTGGGCCTTAAGTGTGGACTTGGAGCATGTGAATCAGTGAATGCTACCTGAAGAAAAAATATGTCGAGAGAGGATGCTATTGGCTTGGGGACGGTGGCGACAGCAAGAAGCATGGGCTAATTTTGATCAACTCTTTGGAAAATCAAATGCAATAATAGACCACCAACTTGAAAAGGAACTAAGTAGTTTCAATCCACAATACTTCGACACAATTCAAGATTTTCTTTCTAAGGAACTAAGTAGTTTCAATCCACAATACTTCGACACAATTCAAGATTTTCTTTCTAAGTTTTAGTTGCTTGGGACTCAATATAAGGATTTTCAAATATACAAGGACGCGCAATCGATTCTCTTTGTTTTATCCAAGATGGGAAATACTTTGTTTTTGTCTCAACCTTTCATTCTAGTTGAGATGCATTGGGAAAATATTTCAAGTAGCCATTCAACAAAAGTTATCCAAGCCAATAGTAAAGGCAATTGTTTAAGAAAAGTATAAGAGTGGGACTCCATGATTGAGATAGTAAACGCAGTTGTTGTAGAGAATGAGTGCCCTGAGTATGGGACATCAGTAGAGATCTTGTTCACCACCATATGGGATATCCTTATCACCAAGTGGGAGAAGAATTGCACACCTTTGCATTGCTTGGCTCACTCATTGAATCCCAAGTTCTACAATGATGGATGGCTCAATGATGGGCCTTCATGCGAATTCCCTCATATGGAAAGAGAGATTTCACAGGGTAGGAAGGTAGCATTTAGAAGGATATATCATGACATAGCATCTCTTGATGACGTGGAGGAGGGCTTTGTAGAGTTTTCTTCTTGCGTTGGGAGATTTGGAAGTTGTGATGTGATCGGGAATACAGGTTATAAAGCCCTATGCTTGGTGGGGAACTCATGAGGGAACTCATGGGGAACGCAGGTTATAAAGCATGCCTTATTCTATAGCAGTTAGCCATGAGGATCCTCGTTCAGGTTACTACATCCTCATGTTGAGAGAGGAATTGGAGTACATACAAGAATTCGCATAGTTTGAAAAAGAGTGGGCTTGAGCAGAGACAATGGTGTGTGTGCACTCCAACCTCCGTCTTATCGAAAGCATGAGGGATGACAACTTGAAGGGAAGGACAAAGATGTGGGATGTAATTCCTGATGACATGAGTTTGGACAACACTGTTGAGTTGGTATTAGCCAACTTGGATCTTAATGAACTAGTGCTAGAGCCAGTCATTGAAGATGGTGATCCTCCTGAGAGATCATCCTCTACACCAACAAATGCAGAGCTTGAATTGGATATAGAGGAGAACGGAGGAGAGAGCAGTGGCAGTGGTGGGGATTTTGACATGGAGGAAGATGATTGAGGACTACGAGCTATGAGATTCTTCCATCTACGGTTCAAGTATCTAATATCTATCTTATTTTGTATTTGCCATTGGCATTTCCACCTTGCACTTATAGTATCAGTGACTCGGTATCTATGTAAAACATTTTGATTTTGATGACATCAAATTACTTAGTGAGAAAACAACAGTTTATGATTCTAACTTGTATTTTATGTGTATTGAATATTCTAAATTCTTGTGCATTTGATCATCATTCATCAATGACGTAGTAACTAGTTGTATCAATATTTTGTAAATGTTCTAATTTCTAGCAAAAATCGAATCTTTATGTCTATATTTCATTTTTTAAAATATATAATATTTCCCCCGAGTCCTATTTTGGGGGTCGACGTGTATCATGTTGGATACTCATATTCACATGACTTCAATCCCAATGTAATGTGACTTATCTTATAAGTCATATCGTGAATCCTTATGGTACAGGTTCCACAATATTTGATGGGCCATTCTTCTCCTTTGTGTCTTTCAGTTTTGCATTTTAAACACCAAATTCTTGCTTTCGTGATTTTTACTTTGCCATATATTTTCATTTAAAAGTGGATCTATTGGGGGTGTGCGTCCCTGCGTAACATTGTTTGAACACATTTGGAGTTCTTTGAACTATACAAGGACTTTTCCACAATTTTCTTTTGATTCTTGGGTTGTTTTGCCACAAGCACATCAATCTTCTGTTTGCTCCAATGCCCCATTTGTATGAGTTTTTCCGACAAAGCGAATACATACTTTGTAAACTCTTCAAATGTGGGCTACTTGAAATATTTTCCCAATGCATCTCAACTAGAATGAAAGGTTGAGACAAAAACAAAGTATTTCCCATGTTGGATTAACCAAAGAGAATCAAGTGCCCGTCCTTGTATATTTGAAAATCCTTATATTGAGTCCCAAGCAACTGAAACTCAGAAAGAAAATATGAATTGTGTCAAAGTACTGTGGATTGAAACTACTCAGTTCCTTTTCAAGTTGGTGGTCTATTATGGCATCTGTTTTTCCAAAGTGTTGATCAAAATTAGCCCATGCTTCTCTAGAAGTGTCCATCTCCTTTACGTGAAAAATAAGCTTCGGTGCCACTTTCAGACCGATAACATTGAAGACTTCATCACACCTGCTAAACCAGATGATCTTCTCAACAACATTGTTCAGCTCTGAATCTGGACCGGTTCTAACTCTATGCAGACCTTTGTCATTAAGAAACATAATCATAGCTTCCTTCCAAGTGAAGAATTTGTTAGCATTCCATGGGGCAATACATTCCTACATTGGGTAAGTTTCGTTGTAACAAAATGAAAGAGAAAATTATAAAAACATCCAGTGTTGAGTACAATTAAAAAGTGCAGAATTGCAAAAGAACCCAACGAAAATCCACACAAAGAATGATGAAAAAAAAGAGGCTTCAAAGTATTCCTCTCAAAGGGCCAAAATCAATATCAATTTGAATGCTTTCTCCTCCACAACCTTACCTATTTTCTCACATTTATTACCTTTCGGCTTTGTCTTGGTTTGCCTGTTCTACGGTGTGGTATCACTGCCTTTGCACTCAAGAGTCAAAACTGCCGTTCATGATTAATGACATACAACTTTTGTTATGCTTCTATATCGGGTTCCCCAATGTAAACATGCATAGTGTCTACAGTGTGTTCTTACAACTTAGTAAGGAAAGCACAGCACAACAGTAAGTGGAAATTGAGTGCACCACAGCTATGTATGAAAATAACAAGAAGAAATAGCGATAGATTGGTATATCTTGTTCTCACTAAATGATTTCTTAACTTGGACCGAGTTCACCTATAGCTGTTCAGTATAAGATTATCAGCAGAGGTTCTAAGGTGGGTGACAAAACTTATAATAACTTGCCAGCATAATTAGAATTAATATAATTTTGTGCTCAACTATATATTAAATGCACCCAAGTATCCCTTATGCTGCCTATATGTGTTTCCATTTGATGATAGCCAACATCTCCTGGTCATACTAAAGATTTAAAGTGAAATTCCTAGGAAAAACAATCTTGTTCTAGAAAACACCATCCAAGAGCAAAGCAATCACATGTGTATTCACAAGGTTCGAATTCGTATGCGTATTTGCATTCAATAGGGGAGAAATTGTGAGCAATAGGTTATAAAAGTTAATATTAAGATTGAACAATAGATTTTTTCAAAATGATTAATATTACACATATAAGATAACAAGTCTCAACTTATTATATCTATGATATAGTTATGTTTATAATGCTAAAAACGTAAAAATACTGTAGGTTTTACATATTTCATAGGCAAATATCCTTGTGATAATTGAAGAAAATAATGTGGGACTGGGTTCTTCAAAGAATTCAGACTAAACGTCTCTACTAGAATAGCAAAGATCTCTCTTTTGAAAGTAGATGAAGTGTGGTAAGCAGAATTCTTCAAGCATTTCATATTTATTATGTTTCTTGTTGGCTGCCTTCAAAAACTCAATTTCTTCTTCTTGAGCAAATTTTGAGAATGTACCTCTAGTCAAAACATGGTATCCAGGGTCTTCCTTTGGTTTTTCGGGCTGTTTGTATTATGCCCACAGAAGAAAGAGGGTTGGGTTTAAAGGATATCGTCACACAGGGACAAATATCGGCAGCCAAGTGAGTGATCCATTACTTTGAAGGTTCTTCTTCAAGGAAAATTATCGTGAGGCATCGGCTATTAGCAGCCCACAATTTAGCCAAGATCAGAAGCTCCTTCAATCTTTGTGATATTATTGCTGATCCTACTAATTTTCAGATTGTTGGATCTTTTGTTCTCAAAATTATTTTGGTGGCCTAGCAAAAAACTGTAGGTCTGGTCATAGAGCATTTCTAGTAGTCAAACTAGGTGGGATCCGGCTAACAAATCTCTATGGACCTAGAAATTACAGGACATGTCTCTAGACACCATCCCACGTATTCAAGTTCGTCAATTCAGAAAAAAAAGGCATATTATTATGGAAGGATTTGTGGGAAATGAATACATACATTTGGAAAGATTGGCAATCATTAGCCTGTGAGTATGTCATGTCCCTTTTTGAAGGCTGATTTTTGAAGACCTTAACCCATTTTTCTCCCCGTGGGTCTAAGGAAGAAAACAAGGAGAAGATCTGGATTACATTTTTATTGTTGTTTAGGTAGTTAATTTTATTTTTATCATGTATCCTATTGAGAAGCCTAGCACTCCAATAGTAGGACTTAAGTAGTTA
This sequence comes from Taxus chinensis, assembly GCA_019776745.2. Classification (NCBI taxonomy): domain Eukaryota; kingdom Viridiplantae; phylum Streptophyta; class Pinopsida; order Cupressales; family Taxaceae; genus Taxus; species Taxus chinensis. The sequence continues at coordinate 138,579,468 of CM034157.1, forward strand.
GGAAATAAAAGTATTTTGAGAATGTAGGCTTCAAATACTAATTAGCATAGTTGCAGGGAGACGCGTCCCCCACCTATTGGGACACATACCAGGTATAGGTACACGTACCAGGTACGTCTCCCATACATGGGAACCTTTGATAACGTCTCCTCCCGTCTCCCCCCACACAGATTTTGAAGATAAAAAATTACTGCGCATTAGTGTGTTTATTACTGTCTGTAGAATTAGTGTGTTTATTACTGCCTGCAGAATTAGTGTGTTTATTACTGCCTGCAAAATTCTTGGAGTCCACCATTGAGAACATGTCAGTAGGACTTTGTACACTTAACAACAATGAGAAGCTGCATCTTAATACAATTAACAATAAAAATGAGCTCGAAACAAATTTTGAGATCATAGTCATGACCATAAAGGATAAAAACATGCACTTCTCTCCCAATTCTACACCTCACCATGCACACGTAGTAGCCTTGTGCTTGATTATGAATGCATTAAATCCTGAAGTGCAGTTTATTCTTAAGATGGAATCAATGTCTTATGTGGATATTTAGTAATGTATAACAGAAATAGTGCATTCTGAATCTAAATAAATTAATAATGTACAATAGTATTTTTCTAGTAATTTCGTATATATTGCCGTCTCCCCGTACCCGTCTCCCACTTTTCTAAAAAATGTCGTACCAGTACCTGTACCCGTCTCCACATACCCGTACCCGTACCCGTCTTCTGATAACTATGCTAATTAGATATTTAATAGCACTTTATCTTAATGGGTCCACCATCATTTTGTATTGTAAAGCACTCCTTGTGGTTATAAAAGGAGGTCGTTTGGCCATTATTGAATCATGCTTTTAGTGAATTTTCATATCTTGGTGAAGGGTTGCTTGTGAAGCACCTTTTCCATCTCTCTCAAGGATGAAAGCCCTTGATTGAGACCCCCCCACAAGGATGAAAATCCTAGTGGAGAAGTTGGTGTGGACAAAACCCCACACTACACTTGGTTTCATACACTTCATTTTTTGTTACAACTGATTAACGCCTAAGCGACTTGCTTGGGACGTTGTTTTGGGTGAAATGGTTGGATTTTGTAATGTCCCCTTTTCCAATCGAAGACCTTTGGCCCATTTTGTCAACCCGACGGCCAAAGGAAAAATATAAGGGTGACTTAAGTTATAATAAATTATTATAAAGTGCTATAAAAAAATAAAATAAAATTATTAAAGCACTTATATTAATTTATTTAGCTTAACAAAAATAAATTGTAATCCCTATGGAAAATACGATTTGCCTTAAAGGGCAAAAGTCATTGTAACGGGATTTATTATATTTTAATCCTCCTAGAAAGGATAATGGCGACTTGGGCCAAAAGGGAGTAATGAAGCCTAGGGAAAATAAAAACATAATTAATTTATGTATTTTCCCTAGAGAAATGCAACTTGCACTAGGAGGGAAATATTGTTGGGAAAAACATTTAATATGGGAAAATATTAAATGTTTGCATAGGAAAAATCATGTGAGCTCATTGGCTGATTTGGAGGTTGGTTGTTGGCTCTTTTCCTTTAAAAGGGAAGTCGACTTGCCTCTTCTATATGGCAGATTTTTCATATGATAATTTCTCTTGCATTTGAGCTTTGAGCTTTTGCAAATTATATTCTAAGGACGAAAAACCTTAGTTTATACCTCTTGTGGACGAAAACCCCAAGGGATTGAGAGGGGATTTCACTCAGAAATTTCCAGCGTGTTAATCAGATTTTCCAGGTTTATTTCAGCAGTGTTTGTGAAGAGTTTTTTAAGGTATTTTCAGTGGTTTTTGGGCAGCAGTTGGATCAATCTGTTGTGGGCAGTTTGGCAGCATTTTCCAGAGGTATTTCCTTTAAAAATACTTGTCAAATATTCTCCATAATATTATAAACCAAATCGCTGTATTTTCATCATTTTCTGAAGTATATTGTAAGGGTTTCTAGGCAGAATATTAATCAGATTTCAGATCTGATTTCTGGGTTGTTTTGGCTGCAATAAATTCAGTTTTTTGCATGATTCAGTTGCTAAATATTTAGGTAATCATTTGGAAACGAAAATATAATTTTCGGGTGTTATTTGCATTGATATCTATGTAAAACCCTAGTCGCATTTTCCCAAATAAATTCAAATCTGCATTAAGGTTATTGCCATAATTATCATAGATCAGTATTTGGTGTTTTTTTATTGACCTAAAATTGTTGGAGAATAAGGGAGGCCCATTTGGAAATCTTTGAGTTTTTATGTGAACAAATTGCATGATTGGATTCTCTATAAATTCTAAAGGTGAAATATTCCATTTCTATCAATTATTTGAGTACATATGAGTGTTATTTCAGTTTTGGAAATTAATATTTAAATCTGCAGTGGAAGGGTTTCATGATTAATTTAATATAGCACTTGTGGGCTTCTAAAAATCAGCTTCCTTGCATTTAATGATTGTTGGTTATTTATTATAAATTTTGAACATTTTTCCTAAAGGTTTGAAAATCCCATGCGAATATCACCTGATTGGTGGTTGTTCCAACACAAAAAAATCTGAAAATCTGATCTGCAGATGATGACCTATCTACTAATCTCTGAAATTTGATCCAAGTTGTGCCATGGCTGATAATTTTGATATGATCTTGCAAAGTTGTTGATTGTAAGCCCAAATGTAGCTCTTGATTGGAACTACCTCAAAAGATTAGTGGGTTTTCGTCCACAAATCTGAATACATCGGAGGGTTTTCGTCCTCAGATGTGGATTGCAAAGGAGTGTTTTCGTCCTCAAATGCAGAAGTTGTAGCAGCATCTCAAACCTTCAACGTCCAAATAGAGGAGAGTAAAAAGATCCCTCTAATACCACTGCAATATTCCTCTTTTTAAATCTGAATGATATAAACTGAAAACTCCACAAAAATTGAATTTAAAATGGTATCAAACTGCCCATACAAACAATAATGAACAGAAAACTGAAAATAATTTTATTTGATGCAAATAATCACTTTCCAAGATACACACAAGGCCAAAAATGGTGATTTGGGGTCAAATAACAACTTATAAGTGAAATCAGAATTTTTCTACTCTTGTATGAATTTACAAAAATAAACCAAGGGCTGGAACAGTGTAGAAATAACAGCAGTGATTATTATCAAAATGGTACCAATAGAGGGCTGCAAAATGATGTTAAAATTGTCTTTAGTGATGCCAAAGATCCTCCAATCATCCACAGACCGAATCAGCAATGAGATACCCCTCCAAAAGGGGTCGCAAATCTCCCTAGGTGGTTGCTTTTGGCCCAAAAGTTCCCAGATTTGTTCTAGCTGCAAATTGACTTGAAAATAATCAATGTTTGACTGATCCAAACCTCACAAATTCAGATATATTTTGAAGATCAATTGAGAAAAGGGTGAAAACAGATCACAAAATGCCCTAGATCTGAATTATGTGTCCAAAAAACTACAAATCTAAAGTGTAGCCCAATGGTAAACCCCGGGTGGATTCACCTCAAAAAGTTGAGGATTTTCGTTCCCCAACCTTTAAACCTTGGAGGTTTTCAATCCCCAAAGCTCCTTCTCCTTAAGGGTTTTCGTTCTTAGAAGATTTGATGCAAGAAAATAGCTTAACATGAAATGATAGAAAATAGATTGGCCAAAAAGATCCCCTAAAATGAATGCCCAAACCTCCTTTTTATTACCTTTCCTTGCCTTTTTCCAAGTTGAGTGCTCCATGTGGGACTAAAAGTGATTTTTAATTTATAAAGTAACTTCTTTGTTTCTATTTTATCATAAAGTCACTTTAATAATAGAAAGTCCCCCTTTTAATTAATCATTATAACTTAAAGTTGCTTTTTCTATAAATATTACAAGGCTTAATAAAGCAACTTAAAAATACAACGATAAACTACTTCCCTTGCATTTCCCTTTAAACCCCCGAGAAATCATCTAGGGCAAAAAGGGTCTCATGGGGAGCTCTGTTAAAGAGGGGCCATTACAAACTGCTAGCAATATCTGCCAGTATGGAACTTCAATGTGTAATCTTTTGGATCACTAAAAACAATATCTTAATAATATGGATTTGAGAAAGAGTGAAAACTATTGAACTCTGTGATGAGGGGTGTAATGGTTTCATTCACAAAGTAACCATCCTTATCTCTCGTGATATGCTAAGCTTTTACAACGTGACACTATTTTCTCATAGAGGAACCTTGTTGTGTTACTCATAGAATTGTCTATTAGAGCTTTGACCTCTTCCCACTTAATCAAATACTTTGTCAATACCATAATATGCCTATATTGGCAGAGTTGGCTCGATTTCTTTAAAATCCCAAGTCTAAACCCCGCCTTTCAAATAGTTCCCTCGTGAGTAGCTTTCCTACTCTTTGACAAGTCTCACACCCAAATGCAAACACCTAATTCTAACCTTAACATTTAGTAGTCATTTGTACATCAAATAACATTTGTTTCTACCAAATTAAGTTAGTTATAACATAATGGTGAAAAATAACAATGTGTCAAGTCTAATTATCTGAGTTCCAAGAAACACCATGTGCAAAGGATGCTTTCTACTCAAATCGCTTCGGAGGTTCAAAACATGCCGCAAATGCTCGAACCCCGACCAAAAATTCCCTAGCTCTCTTAAGTGTTATCGACTTGAATTACTCAACCCTCAAATACAGCCAAGTAATTATTACTTTATAATTATTAGTCATTTATACAAAAAATAACACTTGTTTCTACCCAAACACAATGTCATTAATTTACTCATAACATAATGGTATGAAATGCCCCATGCACAGCCCATTTCAGCTCATAATAAATTCTGCAACAATTTCCGGGCCCAAAACGCTTCAGAAACATGTTTTCAGCAAACTTTTTGGTGTTTCCAGCAACCTGTGAGCATTAAAAAAAAAACTTTGAAAACTTCTAAAAATGAAGAAAATGAAAAATAAGAACGTATCCTACAAGTATTGAGCTAGTTGCATCTCGTTCTAACGATTTGGAGGAGAATCTAGATAATTGTGATAATTTCTTCTAGATTATAATCCCCTGCATCCTGAACTAATTTGAAATTTGCATTTGAATTCTGAACGTAGTTACTTATAAAACAAGACATGAACATATGAGATTTTAAGTACGTTGAATATTTTGAATTTTCATGAATGTCATATTTTTTAAGTATTCTTTTTTCTAGGTTAGAGAGGAAAAGTGTATATATATATATATATATATATATTTATTGTAAGGACCTTTCCATGTCATTTCATTTCCAAAGGTTCCTGAAAAACCAGCATCACCACATTTCAGATCCTTTTTTGTTTCCGTTTCCTAGTAATGTATCTTATTATTATTCATTACACACACACGTGCGTATGAATGCATGTATACATATGCATATGCATGCATGCATACATGTATCTACCTATATGTATACATGCATGCATACATATACATATATTACATGCTTTTCTGTGTTATGTAATTTTTTAGGGTTACTAGAAAACCAGCATTTTCACGTTTCAAATCCTTTTTTGTTTCCATTCCTAGCTATGTTGCCAGGATACAGGCACGAGTACCGGTTCGGGTATGGGTTCGATACGCGGATATGTCAATTTTAAAAAACCCTTGGGTACGATACGTCTTGGATATGTTCGTACATATATATTAAAAAATTAAAATATATATGTGTGTGTGTATATATATTTATGTACATATACTCATTTTACTCATTTTTTAGTCCATAAAAAACTGTAATAGTAATACAAAACTTGAATCATATGATATAGTTATACGAATATCATGTCAACATCAATACAAACAAAACTTGAATTTGAAAAATATACTAGGATCAATGTTCAAATTTTCAAAACATACAATATACTTAAGATTTTACATTTCATTGATCATGTGGCTGCCATACATATGATATAGGAATATCAAGTGAACATGAATCATGAATACAAACAAATCTAGAATATATTATCTAAGCTCTTCAATTCTTCTTTGGCTCCTTTGCTCATACACTTGCAAAAAGATAATGAATTGTTTGTGTGATTTCAAAAGAGAGGGTGAGTGCTTTTTATAACTTTTTGAGGTGATTAGGGTGTAATATTTTATTCATTTTAATATTAGGGTTCGGTTTTATGCATTGACTAAGTCAAAAAATATAAAAAAAGGTTTTAATGCTTTAAATGATGTTTTTGACGTAGGGTACGTGGCGAGTACGTGGGGATACGTCCCGGGTACATCCAGACGTACCCGTGGCATACCCTAGACGTATCCCCACGTATCCAAGGCGAACCCAAACCTGTACCCTCACGTATCCGTACCAGATACGTATCAGGCAAGGTTCAGGAGGGTCTGGGACGAACATTGGCAACATAGATTCCTAGTAACACTGCTTATTATTATGCATTATTTAGTTATTTGAATTTCTATTACCTCCATTCTATAAAATATACTTCAAGTATCAGATACTACTAAAAAAAGATGATCATATACAATATGCACATTAATTTGAGTAATTATCAAATACTAATAAACAATAGACAATCATATATAATACGCACCTTGATTTGAGTTTTCATACATTCATTATGACTTTCTAAATTCTTATTCTTCTGAATTGATAATTGCACCTGCAAAAGCCATCATACATAATTATATTTATAAAATCAACAAATGCCTACAAAACAATTATATCAATGTTTCTAATTTAGCTTATAATAAATAATTTTTAATAAAAAGGTCAAAATTAGAACATCTTTCACAGGAATCAAGACAAGAATTTTTGAACTCCTGATGTAGCGCCCACCCATGTTGGACCCAAACACAAGGCCAAACATAACAGAATAATTTTTTTTGACTTTCATATTACTAGATACAACTGTGCGACACCAAAAGACTCACAAGGGTTTTCACGACGCCACATGTAACATTTACACCAACTTGTAGAGTCATGCAAAAGCAAAAATGACAAAATGTGCAACCAATGTCACACCTAGATAAATGAACAAGTATGAGACTACGACACAATCTCGACATGAACAACACGAATACTAACCTCCACACTATCACATATTCAGGGTTCAATCTTTGTCGTGTTCAAAAATCCAATTTCAGCCTTAAAGGTTTGAAGAGCATATAGCATGACAAACCTACATTTTCCTTTTTCTCTAGATTGCATTTCCCTTACTTTGTTTAACACTTAATTTAAGATGACTTCCACTTCACTACCATTTACATTTTCTTATTTAACCTTATAGGTCTTGAATCCATTAATCATGAGAGCATAAAGTTCCATTCACAATGATAGACATTAATTATTTCGTTTTGGGTTTAATTTAAAACGCGTACACTTAATCACATGGAAGTGTTAACATCGGTTTAAAAAGCATTATCATTCAAGGTAAGAATCTCCTTCTCTCAAAAATCCATAACTCTATTACCCATCGCGAATATTTTTAGAAAATAAGTGTACGCTAATTTGGTTCACATTTCAATTGCCATTAATTTGCAAAACCCAATGTTAGTTCCAAACGTTTTGAACACATAAACGTCACCCAACAAAAGTTTTAGGACTGTGGATACTAAGTTGGGTTCAAAAAGACACTGGAAAATAATAGTGATATTATTGGGGTTGATTCCCCTAAAAATGTTTATGCCAAGAAAAGAAGGAACCCAGGACAGGGAGAAGGTAAAAAAGCAGTTAAAGAGTCTACAATTCCTCCTTGCTTCGATAGACTATATCGGAATAAAAGTCCTTTGAACCCCCTTTCAAAGGATGTTAGGGGACTAAAATAATCTTACTTTTCTTATATAAATATTTTTATGTTGGAAAGTGAGAGGATTAGAAACTATGGACAGAAAGTCTATTGGTAGGTTAGACGGCTTAGAAAATCTAGGCAAGAGCTTGATTTTGTTTTTCTTCAGGAGGTTAAGGAAACTGGGATTGTCCTGGAATCGGCTTTAAAATTTATTTGGCCCGGATGTGTTCCCCTCTGTACTAAACATGCAAAAGGGCGAGGTGGATCTGTTATCCTCATCCATAAAAAATGGATTGAGGCACTGACTAAAATATGGGACCTCACCTTCCATAATACAGTGGTGTGGGCTACATTTTGTATAAAGAATCATAATTTTGGTATTTGCTTAGAATATGCTCCCAATGATTATAGAGATAGAGTTGAGCTTTGGAATTGGATGGCCTCCTCTTTGCCTGAAGTCCCTTAGGTTATTGGAGGAGACTTTAACATGATTGAAGGCAAGGAAGTTAAGAATAGAGGGAAGACATTTTTTGCGGAAAGGCAATGAGCAATTCTTATGGGCCAAATTCAAAAGAATTTTAAGAATCAGTGACCCCCTAGATGGTAACAAAATCAATAGTAGAAGTATTTGGTTCACGTGGTGTAGTAACCAACAAGGAAAGATTAGGGTTTATCTGAGGTTGGATGGCTTCTATTTTAATAAGGAACACTTCTTTGTTCCAATGGTAGTGGATTCAAATGATGTTGCATTTCTTCCGTTCACCCTTTCAGACCATCACCCTATGGAAATTACAATTCAATTCAATGAAAACCCCCTGACCCGAAACAAGTATTGGAAGGGGCTGTATAAGCTCAATATTTTGCATCTTCAGGATGCTGACTGTGTTGCTGGAATTAGAACCTCATGGATGCTTACTAAAAGCCTTAATAATTTAGACTCTAAGATCTCTTATTGGGACAGATCAATCAGCCCGTGTAATAACTTTATGAGAACCTATGGTCAGTCGAAAGAGATTATGAGAACAAGGAAGCAAGCAATTATCCAAGAACAGTTGATCAAAGAAGAAGCTTTGTTACAAGAGGACCCCCAAAATCCTTCTCTTCCTAAATGATCTAGTCACGATCAAGCATCAACATAGGATGCAACAGCAATTTCTGGCTAGAGGAGCCCAAATCAGATCTCGCTTACTATGGCTGAAAGGAGACAAAGGCACCAAAATATTTTTCAGAATCTTGAAAACCAAGCATAACAGAGAGCAGATCAAAGCTATAGACATAGGTGGGAATATCTCTGAAAATGTGGAGGAGGTTAAAAGATCCTTCTTCTCTTTCTACTCTTCCTTATTCATTGTTGATGATGATGGGGACAATATAATGACCAATAAAAGACTTTGCACTAGGTGTATCCCATTGAAACTCACTCCTATTGTTCCAGCTAGTATAGAAGAGGATGTCTCCTTGAATGAAATTCTTTTTGTAATTGATTCCCTTAAAGTTGATAAAGCACTTGGTTGTGATAGCTTTCCCGTTGAATTCTATAAGACCAATAAATCTTGGATTGCCCCTGAACCCTTAGGAGTATATAGGGAGACTATTCAAACTGGTTCTTTGGGTAAGAATACCAATAGAGGGGTAGTAAAGCTCATTCCAAAAGAAAGGGACCCCAAGCATATAAAAAATTGGAGACTAATCACCCTCCTCAATGTCTCCTACAAAATTCTTGCAAAGATTCTAGCTAAATGGATTTCTCCATTGTTGAATTCTATTATTTCAGTTATCCAGACTGGATTTGTAGAAGTAGGTATATTTTGGACAATCTAATTACAAGTTGGGAAGGGATACAATGGGCCAAAAATGTAACCAGAATGCTTGTATGGCCTTACTAGACTTTGGAAAATCCAATGATAGAATTGAATGGCCCTTTATTGATCTCATGTTAAGGATTCTTGGTTTCCAAGATAGATTTCTAGAATGGTAAAGTCTTATTTTGTGAACACAAGTTGAGATTAATGGAGAGTTGACTAAACCTTTTAAGTTACGAGGATCAATAAAACAAGCTTGTCCCCTTGCTCCGGCCCTCCTTGTCATCACAGCAGAGGCAGTGCACTATCTTATAAGAGATGACTCTCTTGGCCCCACTGTCAAGGGTATCAAGCTCCCTGATGATCAAGAGCTTATTGATGTCCTTTTTGTTGATGACATTGCACTTTTTTCAGTTCTTGAAGAAGACAACTTCAACCAAATTGTGAGAAGACTTGATATTTACTGCTTTGCCTTTGGCTCCAAGATTTCAATCCAGAAATCCCTTGTGCTTGGTTGGAATGATTCCCCTCCTGACTGGTTCCTTGCCCTAGGGTGGACATAAGGAGGACCTCACAAAATGGTTAGATATCTAGGGATTCCCTTCTCTTGTATCCCCTCCTTCAAAGAAATGTGGGAGTGAATTTGTAATAAGATTAGCAAGAAAGTTACTAGATGGCAGGGGCATCAGCTCTCTTTATCGAGATGAATTCACGTATGTCAGAAAGTGCTTTTTTCTTTTATCATCTACTACTCCTCATGTTGGTTGTTTGGGAATGCCCAATTTGACAAAATGCAGAAAATCATTAGGGAATTTCTATGGTCAGATGACAAAGGCAATAAAAAATGACATGCAGTTGCATGGAGGATTTGTTGTAAACCAAAATACTTGGGAGGATTGAGACTTAAAGATCTAAAACTTAAGGGCATTTATCTTGTTGTCAAGCTTAGGGGAGTGAGCCTTGGAAGGTGTTAGTAAGGCACAATATTAGGGAAGGCTATCCAAAGGGCAAACCCATCTGGAAGGGATTACATATGGCTGATTTAATGTTTGGATCTTTCTCTAGTTAAGACTGCAGGCTCCCCTGTTTTTGCTTCTTTATGGAAGCCCTAGGAAAAGATGAGACATCTGGTGGCCAGGCAACCTCTATTCTCCTTAGCAAGGGGCCAAATGTGAGGGATATAAATACTATTTAGTAGAACTTTCAATATAATAACCTTCCCCTAGCCAAGTTGAGGGTATATTCAGCTAGCTTATGGTATAAAAAGTGCATTAGATCGATGGGTGACATTTTTTGAAAATGACAAATTGTTAAGTTGGGAGGAAGTCAAATAGAAACATCAAGCTTCCTTACACAGCTCTGAACTTACACTATTCTTGAGAAGTTTGTTTGGCCTTTTTCATTAAAATCCTTATTGAAGATGATAATTCTTTTGGTCCTACATTAAGTGGAATACAGGGACCCCTCTATGTGACATCACTAACAGTCAGTTGTATGAAAAGCTTTTCTTTTCTCATGATGTACCCCTCACTCTTGACAAACAATGGTCTCTTTGTGATCCTCTACATTCTTGGGCCTTCAAATTTAGGGTCATTTGGTCTTCTTGTATTGAGCCAAAAAAGTCTTGTTTTAAGTGGTTGTTACACAAAAAGCTTGTTGTGGGGCCTATTATTGCTAAATTTGGATTTGCTAGTCCTTTTTGTTCAATGTGCAGTGAAAATGAATTTTTTGAACATTTATTTTTTCAATGTCATTATGTTGTCTTGATCTACAAACCTGTCTTGAAACCTTGGTCTGTGTTGATTGGAAAGGAGATCATTTGGCTAAATGTTCTTTTTGGTTATATCTATTATGAACATAAAATTCATGTTTTCTTTCAAAAATTGCGGCTTATAATGTCTACTGGAATTCTATGGTTTTATGGAAGCAAAGGGATCTTGAAATTTTTGAATGAAAAGCTAGGGTCTTTACTGACTTCTCAAGTGAAGTCATTCGCAGAATTGTACATATGTGGGTCTCTCTACTACTAAACTTGTCTAAGGATTAGCTCAAGAAATTCTTGAAAACTGGTTTGTTGAAAGTCACTGCTCCATACATCATTGTCCTAGGCAGTTATCCAAAATTTTGCCCCTTCTCAGACTGGAAGACTCTTCGTTCTACTGCTGCCTCTGTAACAATTTCAAAGTACGAGTGGGAATTGATCAAAGGATCATACTTTAATCAATGCATACCTATTTGATCCTCAATTGGCTAGAGATCAAGGTATTGGTTCTAAAAGTGAACTAATTGCAGTGTACAGGGACAAGACTCTAAGCAATGTTCTTCAAAACTCGTCGGAAAAAGACCTGCAAGAGGAGAATAGTTCAGATGATAACAGCAGTGGTGGTGTTCCTTATAGCTCAGTTGTGGCAAATGTTCCTAGGTGGCTGGAAGTTCTCATTGACTCTAAAGTCCAAGCTAATGTAGAAGCTTTGAAAGAGATTTCTTGAGAAAACATATGAAAACAAAAGAAGAAAAGAGAAACTTAAAACAGTGGTGGGTGCGAAAGGTAAAGGACAGACAATTGGCAACATGGAAACAAAGATGGAGGAGGACATTGCAGAAAAGCAGAGATCTGTGGTTGAAATAGGGACCGATTTGGTCCAAAAGCTTGACTCATAATTGAGACATATGGTGGATGATCCCACTGTGATAACTGAAGAAGAAACTATTTAATGTTTTATTTCTGGATTGTCCTGTGATAAGTTTCTTGTAATATCCTTGGTGTGAATACTCTGAGACTGTTTAAGTGATTGTGTTATACTTAGTTTTTGTGACCCATTATCTTGGGTCTATTTGGGAATATAGGTTTTTATCAGATTGTCCCTTGTGGACATCTATTGTTTTGTAGATGCTATTGCAATATAAAAAATGGTATGTTATGCATTTACTATTTTGTGTACATTTCTATTGATAAGTCTAGTATCTCAGTACACATTAATTAATCTACACAAATGAGGAATGAAAACAAACATATTTATTGATAAAAGTTACATGTTAGAACTAACCTTTTTCTCCAACACCTTGATAATGTTAGCAAGGTCACCTCTCTTCTCATTAAGCGAGGCAATCTCTTCTTGTAGGCACAACTTTTCTGCACGTAACTCATCATCTATGCATGTCTACATTCCAAACAAATCACAATCAATTGTGTAAGGATGTACCTCTATAACAGAACATGCAACAAAATCATTGGCAATTTAAACACAACCAAATTAGCAAGAAATGTAGTAGAGCATGAATGCGGCACCAAATGCAAGTATGCCCCATCAATAAATGGAAATATTATTCTTCAAAATTTGATTAAATGATGAAACTTTTGAGAAATCCAACTCGTTGACTGCCGAGATTTAGATTGCATGTGTACCCAGATTTAGATTGCATCTGTACAATCAAATGAAAATTGGGCCTTCTTGGAATCTCATGCCTTAAACAATTGTTGTAAAACAAATATTTATTGTAAATTCTGGAGCAAATGTTCCTTTACAATTTGTTGGCTAGATTTTCTGCATAGCATCAAACCTAGGCAGTCATGAGATAAATCTCCCTCATTTAACCGGTGAGGCTCCCGTGTCAGATTTGTCAATAAAAATGTGTTTTTATCTATCAGGGGTTTTACTTTAACCACTTAGTTCATGAACCATAACTAAGAAGTTCTGCAGCAAGTAAGCAGCTGTTTAAGAAAGGAAAATTATAGAAGAAGAAAGTAAAGGAATTACAGAGAAGAAATGAGGAAGATGTGCATCCCAATTAGTAGATAGCAGAGCTAATTGCATGCACATAGAAGAAACTTAATAGATTTGAACACACAGAATTATAAAGCAAAGGCAGCTCTAGATCCAGATCTACAATAACACAAAGTTTACTTAAAAGATCTAAAGATTTAAAAGCAAGAAACACAGTACGCCGTGACACAAAGTTCTCCGGAAACCTGCTTCTTTGTATTCCTCTGCAACAAGTGGCTCTCAGGGGTTCAGCACAAAGTCTAGAACACAAGATTGCTTCTTACAAATTCTGATCGATCATTAACCCGGAGGTTCTTCTCCTACTTATAGAATGTAGGAGGGAAAGTACAAATAGAAGACTCAAACTGAACTAAAGTATGAACAAGTAAAGATGACATTTGGCAATCATCCTCAACTAACTTCTTCTTAAGTGACACATGTATCACTTAACTAATAGAATAGTTCCACATGACTTCAAGTAATGGTTGCAAAACCAATAACTTAGAAGTTTTACAATTTCATCCGGGAACATAGAAAATAGAAGAAGAAAGAATAGAAGAAGTCATGCCAGCTGTAATGTTTACATCTTCTTCTTGTTCTGATATCTGATATACTTGTCGAACATATAATTCAGCATCCTTCCATCTGTTTTAGCCACTGCTTCCTTCTCTGTCCTGAACTGCAGCAACCCTTCATTCAACACTTTGCTGCATGCTTCCACCTCTTCCAAACTCGGCCCGAACCTCGCAATGTCTGCCTGCAGCGCCACCAATCTACTGATAGAATTCATCGTGAAAGGCTTGGTAGCTTTATCAATTCTCTTTTGCACCATCAGAAGAGAACCTTCCAGGGAATCATGCACCTCGTTAGAAACAATCCGCACGTATGAAGTAACACCTCCATCCACTCTTTCCTCAGTGAAAGAAATGATACTGTCTGGTAAATCTGATGTTCTACTCTCAAGCACCTGCATCCTTTTCAGCAAAACTCTGCAGATCTCCAAACGGAAAGATACTGCAAACTCTAGCTGCTTCCCCTTCTCGACTGATCCATCCGGTACAATTTGTTCTGCAACCAATACATCTCCCGGCAGCTTGTTGATCTCGGCCAAAATACTCAGGTTACTCTCTGCAACTGTATTCATGCCTTCTATGCTTTCCATCAGTTGCTTTAGTTGATTTGCTGCATCTTTCATAACCTTTAGGCGGGCTGGCACTTCCCCAAGTTGCACAGAAGCTTGACGAATAATCAGATCCTTCCATTCGTCAATAGCCTTTACTTGATTGCTTGCATCTTCCATTTCCTGCATAAGATGATCACTCACCTGCTCTGAAATGGGCTGAATGGAAGGTTTAGCAACCTTGGCTATGATCTCACATAATTGAGATATTTGCTTCTGCAGCTCTTCTTTCTCCGCCTTTTCACTGTCAAGCCTAAGGAACAAAGCATCCAGCAACGTTTGCGTGTCCTGCTTCAATCCTTCAGTGGTAGCTTGACCGAGTGGTATTTTGGTCACCGTCACATCTTCTGCCATGAGCTCCTCTTCTATCTTTCCTTCCGCCGGAATTGATATCTCAGCAAACTTCTCTCCCGAATCTTTGATGATCAACCTAGAAGTTGCTTTAGCAACTTTAGGCCTTCTGTCTCTTCTGCTCAGATCCTGAAGTAGCTGCAAGTCATGCTCCTCTAAGTTCATCTCTACTCTTGCTTCCGGAACCAACTGCAAAGCTAACCATCCCGAGAAGTTATTTCTCGGGGAGTAAGAAGTCACTGAGTGCACTACCATCTCCCGCTCTGCATCCTCTCCGTCAGAAAGTGCCACAGTGTCATGGCTGCCATCTTCTGAAACATCCAAGGACAAAGCTCTTTCGAACTCCGTCATCTGCAGCTTCAACATCTCCTCTGGAACGGGTGCTGAACGAAGTGGCTGCGGAGAGAAAACGAATGTCGCCGGTTTCAATGAAGGCATGGAAGCATCCTGCTGCTGCGGTGCAATAGTTGGTGATCTTCTGGGTACTGGAGAAGTCGGAGTCAAAGCTATGGTCGTAGAAGTGGTCTTCTCTTTCTCTTGAGATCTTCTGTGTACTTTCAACTTCTCGGACCTTCTGCTGCTTTCTCCTTCATGCTTTCGTTTGAGGGAATCTCCTGCGCCGAAGTTGCCCGTGATTTGATTCATCAATACTTCATCAAGGCAGTATCCCTTCGTTAGCAGCCAGTTCGAAGTATTCACCAACACAGCTCCAGATCTCTCTTCAATTGAATGGCAGCCTCCAATGTTATCCTGCAGTATAGCTTTATCTCCTCCCATCTGATGGTAAGTGTCAAGTACCACGTTCCCATCATCTTTAAGATCCGCAGGTATCCGCGCTAGTCCAAAGTCGAACACTTGCTTTGCTGATAGCCTGCTGAAATCTTTCTTTCTAACCTCGTACTCACTTCTGCACTTCATCCAGAAATCTTCTAACGAAGGCACATGTGCGTACTCCTGGGAGATTGTCTTCCTGGCTACTCCAAATGGATCGAAGTTAAGCCGTGCAGGGAAGAACTCTTGCTCATACTCGGATAACATTTGCGCTTCCATCCCTCGAGCTCTGTGAATGCTGATGCAACTGTAATATCCCACAGTGATTGGGAAGAAGCCCGTAGACTTGTGCCGTTTCAACTGAAGGTCGTGTAACTCTACGAGTTGCCTGCTCAGCTCCATGGCGATCACTCTATCACTTGGATACCTGGGCATCTTTATAGGTTCTCCAGAAAAGCCCGTAACCCTGAGGTATGTGAAATCTGCAAACTGGATGAATAAACTGCCAATCTTGGACACTGCTTCCCACGCTTCCTTGCTTACCCTGTGAGTCTTCAAGTCTTTGTCTAGCCTGCAGATGAAATCGTAGAAGAAGTCATCGTTGATCACTTTGAAGTCCTTCTCGCATGCAGGTACAGTAAGCTGTGGGTAGCACTCGAAAATGGGGTCCTTGGAAAGAACACCACATCTATCCAGCTTGGAAAAGACACCCTGTGAAGCTGCAGCATATACCAAGTACGAAGTCATCTTGAAGCTGAAAGTACGCTTCACGTTCCGAAGTTGCTCACCGATGTTGCTGCTAATAATTTCCGACCAATTGATTATAGAATCAACCTTGTTGATTTCAATGGTCCTGATGAAAGCATACATCCATGTACGGAAAGTGTAGGCATTCGCTTCGCCATTCATCCTGCATAGCAATTTGACGACATCATCTGCCTCCTGCACCAAATTGGACCGTGGAAGAGTTCTCGGGAACTTTGAAGGGGATCTAGGCTTCTTCATGAACCGGCTGTTCATTATGCTCACGCAATCAGCTCTATGTTTCTCCCATCTACTGTCAGCATCCTGAATGCTAATAGAAGTCACCACCTTTCGCACTGGAATCTTCAGACAATAATTGATGAATTCCGCATCCAAACGAATTATTGTCTTTCCCGCAACATCACGCACTGATCTGGATGAAGGATGATAAGATCTAGCACACTCCATCACGAACTCTGGCAATTGGGCTGTACATGGGAAAGCTGCAGCTCGGATAATTTTGCTACTTTTGACCGCACGCATGAGTGAAGTCTTTCCTGCTCTGGATCTATCAATCAAATCAGAAAGAGGTTCTGGGCCTAGATCCATGTCTCCTATGTCTGCAAGTTTGGAAGCAATGCATGAATCCATCGTGCTCTCTTTTTCATCTCCTTTCGCCATGGCTTTGTCTATCTTTGTCTGAATAATTCTTTTTCTTCTAACTTGGCCGGATTTCTTCAATACTGGTGCAGATCTGGACAATTCTTCAGATTCGGAGGATATTTGCAATGTATTGGACATTGATAAAAACTCCTTTTCTTTTGTAAAGCACCTGTAATGAATTCCTGCAATTTATTCAGACAAAAATGGCCACCGGAGCATGAATAGTGAATTTAAATTATAAAAATCTGCACTTTTCAAGCCTGCTGCCCCAAAAATTGGTGTTTAATTTGCACATAAAGAGAGCATGAATCCTTTCAATCAACACCTGAGCTCCTGTAACACCTGTGAAAACAACTATGCAGACAAAGATCAACCTTCTCCAAAGCATGCGCCAAATCTGGAAGCTTTTAGCCTTGTTAGCACTTTGTCTGAACAAAATCCTTCCTCTAATGGGGGCGCACTTTTCCTCCTGGCTGCAATTCTTTACCTGTGAATTAAATAATTCACCCATATGGCTGCCCATGCTTATATAACCTTCACAATTCTATAATTAATAATTGCCCTAACAATTAAAGGCAATTAATTAATTAAAAATCATGCTTTTCTCTTTTAAAAATAGCATGTTTAAGGACAGCCATCCAATAAATTAAATTAATCCAATTTAATCCTTCACACAGCACTTCACTCAAGCTTCACAGTGTGCTTTGACCATAGCCACTGAAAATAGAAATTAATTTAATGTTTTAATGCCTTAAAAAACATTAAATAATACCCAAATGGGGCGCACTTTTTGAGAGGAAGAGGGCAGCCATTAAATAAATTAAATTTAATTAATTTTGATTCTATTTCTTTTATTCCATCCTTTGACTTGTTGACTTTTCCTCCAAGCCAAAATTGGGCGCACTTTTTGAGAAGAAAGATTAATAAAAATAAGAATTTTTTAATTTTTTTGCTTTTAATCTCTCACCAAAGGGGGCTTTGACACTTTTTTGCACATGTAATTCTATTTTTAAGAATTTTTTATAATGGGAATTTTTACCCTGCAAGGCAGGCAATAAATTCCCCCCTGTGCCTCTATCCACTGCAGCTTAAGTGATTTTTATAACACGGGAAAAAGTACCCTGCCAGGCAGGTATAAAATTCCCACCCTGCCTGCTGCTTATATTTTTCCCATTGCAGCTTAAATCCTTTGTTTTCCAAAAATGCGCCCATCCCCGCAGGGGCTTTTCTGTGCACGACTTCGCTTTTTCCCAGTGATCCAGACCTCCGATGGCGACTTCCTCCGGGCATAACGTGCGTATATGTTTTCCAGCTGCTCCAGGCCAAAAATCGGGCTTACCCGGCAAAGGAATTGTTCTAGAGAAATTTCACAGAAAACGAAACGGTACAACACAAAAATAGGAAAAATTGCTAAAAGTTACAAAATGGTACATAGGAATAATGACATGTTCGATCATAACAGAGTTAAAACGGAGCGCAAATAGCCTCATACGGGGCTCAAAATAATTAAATACAAATTTCCCGCAGACAAATCCCGACGACAGAATATAACAATTTTGGGCATCTGGGTATTTGGCGAAAAAGGCTAATATGGCTCTTTGGGAATATCTTGACGCAATACAAGAACTTTCAGGCAATAAAAACACAAAACGACCCATTATTTTAAAAGTACGAATTTTTTTTCGGATAGGGTAGTCACAGATTTCAGGATGAAATCTGGGTGACACCAGATCCACAAAACTACATCAAACAACCAAGAATTACAATCTTGACCAGATCAGAAATCTTGCTTCAAGATCACTTTTGTGTAGTGACAAACTGTCAGGAACAAAAACAAATAAACCTTGGTAGGTTTAGTGACTAATAAGGTTTCCAATATGTCATGTCATGGTAATTCATTGTGGCTACGGCGACTGTATCGCACTGGCATGGCAGTTTCGTCTTGATACCCATGGCCTGTGGGGTTTCACTCATTTCAGAAAAGAAGACGACTAATGACAGAGAAGGTATCTTTTCAAGTTTCTTGACACTCTAATACTTCCTTTACTGGTGAAAGGACATTTTTAATAAAACATATTTATTAGAGACATAAACCCAAAGCAGCATGAGACTGTAAGAGTGAGATTTGAAGAGTCCCTTTTTGGTTTTAAGAGTAAGATTTTCTGGTGTAAGAGTAGTTGATTGAATGCAACAGCAGGGTGATTGTTTATTCTCCAACTGTTGTTCATCTTTGTAACTACTTTTGGCCATAATGGAAGGAAGGAATTGAGAATGTTGGCATTTGCCATTTCCAGCTGGTTTTCTCCACACTATGGTTTCCAGGTTAACAACGTTTTGCTCAATTGTCTTCTGGTTGTTCTTTATCATCTCCAACTCTGCCTATGCAACTATTGTGTTGTTTTATTTTCAACAACATTTGAACACTAATTTCAGCACTTATTGCAACATCTCAGTCGATTTAAAGTTCATTCAAGTAGGACAGTTTAAACGCACCTGTAAATTTACTATAGCCATCGTGTATTGTATTAGAGAAGTTAATCTTTGGGTATGTGGATAGTTGTTGATAGCCTTATGAATAAGAGATTTCAATCAAAGGTAGAATCAAGAGGTCGTAGGAAGATGGCCAAAGGAGGTGAAGAAAGTCTTGGAAGAAGAGTTGCCTCGTATGTTGCAAGAAAACTTGGAGTACAATGATGAAGACTCAAGAAAGCCTTATCAAACAACAATATCTATCTACTATGAATCAAGCATCCATGGATAAGGTGGTGCATGCTCTTGTATTCAAGAAACTTGCAGTGGCAAAAGAGCAGTCCCTTATAGAAGATGAAAAGGAAAAGTTGATTTGGACATCGATGGAAAGGAGCTTTCTAAGGTTTGCAAAGCTAAGGTAAAATTCTGTTAGGCCCATTTTAAACTTGAAGCCAAAGTATCTTTATATCAAAGCTTTTCATAGACAATTTGCAGTTGGTGAGATTATTGATAAATTGTCAAGGAATAGAAGAGGTTTACTTTAGTGTGCATGAAGTTTAGCAAGGCACAAAATATTTGTTTTGCACACCTCTCAAAATTAATGGTGAATTCTAATCTAGTGGGAAAACTAACTTCATTTAAGAAGAATAGGCCAGTAGTGTCTAGTTGGGAAGGGTTTGAGGAATTGCTAGAAGAATTTCTATACCATATTGTGCAGTATTTCAAGCAAGGTTCCAAAGTTGCAGGATTATAAAACAAAATCCTTAGAAGCCATGTTTATGCACTTGGACTTTTGGAAGAAGAAGATATGATGATTAACTACATGGGAGGATTGTACCCACACATTTTGGAAAGAGCATCTGAAAGAAGCCTGAAGACCATGATGAAGTGCACAATTTACATTGAAATGAGAAGAAGCTAGGTGAAGATGAGGAAGAAAAATCAGTCCAAGAAGTAGCAAAATTAGTCAAACAAATCCTACAATAAAGGTAATAAAGTTGCCAAAATTTATCAGGAAATTAGTGTTTCCATGGTATTTAATATTTTATGGTGTGGTAAAATATTACTTACATAATATTGTTATTAGTATGGTAGAATATAATCTGTTATTATATTCTAACATAATACATTAAGTATAGTTTGTAATGGGTTATTGTAAATATTGTATCAGGGTTTAACTATGTGACATTGATTCTGGAGAGAATTATGGGTTGTTGACTAACCTGTCTATAGACTTTGCACTCCCTATTATTATGTGCTATATGAATGCAATTAATTACTATTCTTTATTAAGTTTATTTGTGCAAGTTTGAGTTTATAACTCTTAACCAAAAATTATTTGGTATCAGAGCAAATCTCAAAAATGTTAGAAATACGTTTATGATTATTGCTAGGGAAGGATTTATTGTATTGTCCCAAATTATGAAAATCTTTATTTTAATATTTGTTTCACAATGCATTACGTAGTATAGATATTAATTAGTGCTCTGTTACCTCCTTTAATCACCACAGTTCTGATTGGAAACGGAAACTCGGAAGAGGGAAGTGTGGAAACGGCAATGGTTCAAAAAACCTTGGAACGAAAGTGGAGGGAAACGTCATGTTCATATATTATTAAAAAAATATATATTATATATCACTCAGTACTCTGCATCATCTTCAAGCTTGTATTCCTCAAGAGATAATTGATAAATGCACTAAAAAAGATTTTGTTTTGCATTGATTTTATTTTGAACTTGCTAAAGGGATCTTAAACTCATCTTTCAGAGCAGAGGTTCATTGCTATATGATACATTAATTTCTGAACAAAAGGTTCTAACATTATATATTTAATCAGATTGATACATGTATCTGTAGTACACAGTCTACTATTCGAGAACATGCAAATCTGCCAAAACCTACGTGCATTTCGACCTTTGTTCCTATAATTATGATCTGCCATCAACGAAAGCTCTGGTAAACCTGTGCGGCATCCAATTTTCATCTAAAGAGTGCTAAGGAATTGTTAAATGATTAATCAGGGAGGCATAGATATTCCTAGGATGGAGGCAACAAAGGAAGGAGGACAAGCAACACTCCTTCCCCAGTCCATAAGCGAAGGGCCGCACAAAAAGTTGTGCCATGTGTGTTTGCAAGTGTGTTCATTATTATAGTTTTGTGTTTCATTTTCTAGATCTGAATGTTGTATCCCTGTGTGTTGTAATCCATTCCAAAAGATTTCATTTCCTGTTCAAATTCATAAAATGCAAGAAAAAATTCCTATGTAATCCTATTTGATGAAAATGTAGTGGAAAGATAAAAAGCAAAAGGATAAAACAACATCATCTTACATTGAAGAGGGTGAACTATGGTTTTAATACCTAGGTTTTGTGGTTAACCTTTGTAAAACCATTGCAGGTTGTATAGATGGTTCCTACTTGACTTCCCACACTGACTAGAAGATTTATTCCCTACAGTTTATGGTTGATAAGCAAATGGTTTTTCATGGTTCCCACACTAAAGTCATTTGAGTTCCAGATAACGTGATGAGAAGTTGATGAATTAGATCTCTACCTTCATGGTCGAATTGTGTACCAAAATCATGAGTATGCAAAGGTGCAAGCTGCGGAAAGAAGAGTGATTGTGTTTTACCATGTTCAAACTAAGGGGGGAATTTAGGAAATTATCTTCAATGGTTCCTTGTTAATATTTTACTATGTGGTACAATATAATCTGTTTTATATCCTAACATAATACATAAATAAGTATGTAATGTATTGTTATATTGTAAGAGTCTGATAGCCACTCGATTCTAGGAGAGAATCATGGGTTGTTGACTACCCTATCTATAGGTTTTGCACTCCCTATGAATATATTTGAGCGTATCCTGAATGGAATGCAAGAGAAGTAGATTACTATGGTTTATTAAGTTTATTGGTACATAGTTTGAGTTTCAGTTAACGCTGACCAAATTTATCAAAAAAATTGGATGTTTGTAAGGATACAAAACATCATAGTTAGTCAAGTGTTAGAGATGGACATACATACTGGCTTATTCAAACAAAGACAATTAGAAGGTAAGGAAGCTGCCACAATGTCGCATGAATGTGAGGAAGAATGATATTTGAATAATTATTGAAGTTTGAGTTAAAGATGGACATATTGAGAATGTAATGTCCCCTTTTTGAAAGCCCTTAGCCTATCTTTCCCTATGGGCTTTTGGGATGTTGCAAGGGGAAAACTATGCTAGTAATTAATGATATTGCCTGGAGAGTGATTATAATCATTTGTCATCATAAAACAATATTCATTTAATTATTAGTTTTCATTTAATCATGGATGCTAAGTGGTTTTTCCACTACTTTGTATTATTGCTCATAAAAGAATATTTATTGAACAATTAGTGTAATTTATTATTTTATTTAATTCCCAAAAATACAAAATTAAAAGGGGATTTATTAAATAATATTAGAGTGGCTTTTAATGTCAAATAGACCCTCAAAAAGGGGACGCCACACATAGGGGGAAAAATAAAATAAAATGGGAAATTATAAAGCATGCCTTATAATTTCAAATTGTGGTTTTCCCTCCAAAAGGGAGTCGCTCCACCTTGGGAGAAAACTATAAATATATGTTTTGCCATTGAGGGAAGGGTTATGTTGATGAATCTTTTGATTTCACTCCATGCTTGGAGTAATGGGATGTATGCCCTAGCTCTCTCTCTCACTCATTGTAAGCTTCACTTGGAGCCATTGTTGAAGATATTGAAGACTCTATTGTTCTCCTTATTGTGCTCTATTGTGTTGAAGTGTGTTTAATGCATTGTTTTCTCTATTCTAACATTGGCGACTTGGCTTATGTGTTGCTGCATTAATTTGCTGAGTTAAATTTGCATGTTGGCGTTCCATTTTAAGTGCTTTTGTAAGGATTTTATGGTGCTAATGATCTGTTGTTAATGCTGCAATAAATTCCTGCCCTGGCGACTTGCATAAGTGATTATTTGGCATGTTTTGGTGATGTTTGAGGTGGTTAATCAATCTGGTTTATTTTGGTATATTTATTCCAGCTATGGGACTTGATTTGGGCATTATTCTAACATATTTCAAGGGTGAATCATCTATATTCATAATCTGATCTGTGTTGGCTTGTTTTTCTGAGTTTGAGTAATTATTTGGGGTCCATTGGAGGGTTACAAAGTGCTGGAAATAATTTAATAAATTTATCCTAACCCTAGCGACTAGGTTAATGATTTTGGGGGCTGTTTTGGAGGGGTTACGGTGGTTCAAAAATTCATAATAATAGCTCCTTGGAAAGCTCTTGATTTATATAAAATTCTACAATTTATTTGAGGGCGAAATATGGGATATTGAGCAAGTTATAAATTTTCTAAGTTTCAGCTGTCCTGGTGCATTTTTATTTAATTCACTGCTGCAATTAATTTCAAATTTTGAAGTGGTTAATTTCCTAACTAGTTCTCCCATCTAACCCACCACCTTGGCTCACTCCAACCCCATTTGGGTTGTATTGAAGCTAACATTGGGTTATTTGAGGTCGAACTAGGAGGGTTTAGTCCTTCTAGCATCGATTGGATAAGTTTAATTTGCAGATTTGAATAATATCCCAAAAGGGGATATTACAGACTATGAAGTTTTCATGCCATGCTAGCTTCAGGACTTCAACAGTGAAGAATACATTGCCAGAGACGAACAAGAAGTGGTGTAGATGTTCCCCCCATGACAGTAAACGAAGATGATATGTTCATGAGAATGATGACAAAGACAATGTGTGGAAGGAAGTTGATGGTTAGACAATAAGCAATGCCAACAAAAGTTGACGAGGATTTCGTTGTTAACAAAGGAGAAAAACATATAGTCAGACAAGGTTTCAATGCAAGAATAGAAGATGAACTTCCCTTCACACTTTTGAGAATTCAAGGGACAGGAGGTACAAGTGACAACAAAGCCCACTCATCAATTTCACACTTGAATGTTATAAACTATGACGGATCTACAAAATATGCAAATTTGGTACAGAAGATAAACCTAATTTGGTTTCTGTCAGGATTGTGTGGAACCCTGTTTTATTGGGATCTGTTATAAGGATTTTTATGAATCCTTAGACACGTCATTCTTTGAAGGGGTCCCCAGCTAAATACTTAACAAGATTGAGTAGATGGTCCTGGTCTATTTCTTACTATTTTCGATAGCTGCGCATATATTTAATATATATTATCGAGGGTTGCCTTTATTAGGCTAAGGCAATAATATTGGGAAGCATTAGAAAACAATTATTTGGTTCTTTGGGTACCTCACACAAAGCAATGTTACAACAATTACCCTTCATAATGGGAATAAATAAAGTCACATTTGATCCATGTTACATCTTTATTATTAGTAAAAGCATGTTTTTGTTTACTCAAATGTCATTTCCATGGAAATGTTTGCTCTGTTTATACTTTGAACGGTAACTTTTGCATGAATCTTTCCTCTTGATTAAATTTGGTTTGAACTTAGAAAAGTAAAATGTTAAATATGATTGGTGTATAAATGCAAGGTGTCCATAAATTAAGGAGTCTAGATATAATAAGACATCCATAAATCAAGGAGTCAGAAAAGCAAAGTATTCATACAGGGAGTGAGCACAAATTCTGAAGACCATCAAGAAAGATCACTAGGAGTAAAACTCCCTAAACTTTGGAGCTAAGCAACAAAACCAGTCATCAATACCATTAAATAGATTGAATTGGTGGAAAGGGAAATACCGATAAAGAAATATCCATATAGGACAAATATTGACTCCACAGAGAGGGTTTATACAGAAAGCTTAGCAGACACTGGCATCAAGAAAACATTCAAAGTGAGTACAAGTGAATGTAGATCTCAAGTAGTGATCCATCCCAAGAAGGGAAGTAAGAATTTGTGTCAACTTTAGGAGTTTGAATGCTACAACCTTGGAAGGATTTTTTTTCTTGTCCTGTTCATCAACTCTATTTTGCAGGAGGTAACAGAGAATGGAATCTTATTCATCTAGAACATTATCAAGATACAAAAAACGAACATTTCGGAATGAGAGATTCAAAATTATGTCCACGGTGAAGTGAATCTACATATAACACATAATAGCCCTTGGCACATCTAACACAGACTACTTTCAACGCACTATCTGGTACATGTTTCAAAAAAATCGTCTGTCAATAACAAAGTCCCGAATCCATATAAAATCAGTGCAGTTTTGAAGATGGACACGCACATTAATGTACATGTTGTTCAATCCTTTCTTGTACATGTGAGATACTATTGCAAGTTTATAAAGAACTTTGCAGAAGTATCAAACCTTGCAGCCCACATGCGAATGGATTCCTTTTTCAGTTTCAAATGAACAGCTGGATGTGTTCAAGGAATTGCAAGGAAAAACTGTATAGTGCACTAAACTCAGATTTCTCAAAACAGAATTGATAGTTTCCCATCCATGTTGAAGTTTGTTATTTGTTGCACTTCGGTGTAAAAAATCTTGCCCAAGCTGGTATATTATCCCTTGTATTTTGCGTGTTGAAATCTAACCACGGGAGATGAACTACAGTTCTATGGAACAGGAAGCATTGGGTGTAGGGAACTCGATTAAGTTCTGACATTACTTGTAAAGTTGACACCTTTTAATCCTTTAGTGATCATCAAGATTACCTATATCAGATTATCAAACCCGTCATCTACTACAGAATATACATATAGTTACTGCTGTCTGCTCTCTCTCCTCGCAAACTTATTTATCCTAACTACTTTCATGTGTCTCGTTGTTTTACAGGTCTACCTCACAGATTTGTAAGTATTTCTGCAATTATATATATTTTCTATTTTTATAGAAAAAAATATCGTGTGTCTCGTTGTTTTACAGGTCTACCTCACAGATTTGTAAGTATTTCTGCAATTATATATATTTTCTATTTTTATAGAAAAAAATATCAACCTTCAGGGATAAATCTATGCCCGCCACCTGGGTTGAGAGGTGGAAATCTCTGATCTTACTCTTCAGGCTATTGGTATCGCCAAAGCCGAGGGGAACATACAATAAGAACGAGAGGGACTGGAGAGCCCCCTGGCCATTCCTTTCAACAAAGCTATTACTGCCAGTATATCTGGATAAAGGAGCAAGAAAGAGAGGACAGCTACTAATGCCCCAGGAAAGAAAGAGAAAATCATGAACCAGAAACTAAGGAATGTCTGTTTGGAGGCTAGAGAGGATAGCCCTGTTCTAGAGTTAGACTTGGAGCAATTGGAAGAAAACATTCATCTGCTGGCCAACATGGAGCTTGATATGTCACTTTCTGGATATGCAAATCTCTGTGGAGAATCTCTATGAGTGGGCAAGAAAGAACCAGAAAACTCATGGTGACTATCAGATTAGATCTTGTCCAAGAGGTTATTTCAAAGCTACCATTGCAAATGAGATGGATTGCGACCTGAATTTTCATGAAGGCCCATGGTTCTTTCATAATGTAAGGATCTTCAAGAAATATTGACCTCGGATTCAAGCCCACAAACGAAATGCCAGCTCAAGTACTGGTATGGATTAGACTGTAAACTCTTCATGAGTTATGGTTTGATCATGTGTTCAAGAGTATAGGAGAATTCATGGGAGGTTATATTTGCCCCTAACAACCACTGTTCGTAGAGAAGTTTCAAACTATCCTAGAATCTGTGGTGCTTGAAGTTGATCAACCTCTTCCAAAGAACCTGACCTTGAAATCTGGAGGTTTGGAGTAAATACAATCCATAGATTATGAATGCATTCCTTCTAGATGTAGAGGTAGGCACCAGTATGGTCATCTGGCGCATGAATGGCTGATTTTAGTTAAAACCAATCAGCTCCGTTGGAAAAAGCTGATGAGGGGTTCCAAAAACTAAAGAAAACAATATGACATGAAGGTTGTCAAAATTGGTAGATCGAAACAAGAATGACAAGGGCTCAAATAAGGTAGCTTTCATCCAACATTATAAGATCCAAGAGTGATTTCAGCATAACAAGACAAACACTGCTATAGTAGAGAAGAAAGAATTATTGGATGGTTATCTCTACAAGGATGAGGTTGAGGGGATATTAGAAGAAAACAATGTTTCGCAAGTGCACACATGCAAAAAGAGGGAATGCATGCCATATCATTGGAGAAAGAAAAGGTGATTGAGTCCTCAAGGTGTTCGTTCATGATAGATAATTCTTGGCTGATCCTGAGTATTCGTATGAAGAAAGTCAAGACAAGGAAAAAAGGAGGCAAAAGATAGGAAGAAGGTAAAAAGTAACAATAAAATCCATAAAAACTAGAAAAAAGCAGGAAAAATCACAAATAAAATAGAACCGCTTTTTACTGGTGAAAAGAAATTTGCAGACAGCAGGTAACAAAAAAGAGGGAGGATGGCCATGCAAGTTAAAAAAACAAAAGGAGAGTTCGGCCGATATAGTAAATGGATCCCAAGCTTTTCTGGAAGATGTCCTCGTAAAGAAAAGAAAGGCTACAAGGAATATTAAGATATTGCAAGGATAGAAATTTTTTAAAAATCATGTAATATCAAAGAATTGTTTTCAATCGCAAAAGATGAAGAATCATGCAAGGAATAACTCACATGCATTTGCTTGCATGTATAGCAAG
Source organism: Taxus chinensis (assembly GCA_019776745.2). Classification (NCBI taxonomy): domain Eukaryota; kingdom Viridiplantae; phylum Streptophyta; class Pinopsida; order Cupressales; family Taxaceae; genus Taxus; species Taxus chinensis. The sequence continues at coordinate 138,607,596 of CM034157.1, forward strand.
AAACTAAAAAACTCTCAAATCAACCTATGTAAATGGCATGCAATGCAAAAATCACAAGAAAAACTGTAGGCATGCTAAAAAAATATAAATACTCTTAAGTTGGGGGAATTTTTTTTTCTTATATGCTTAGCAAGTATCGAAAATGTGTTGCTCGCTTCTTGATATAATTGTTGGACATGTTCTCTTTTTTTGATAGTATACTATTTACCCTTTATCAAAAAATAGTATGCCCCTCTAATTCCAGTTGTAGGGGTCGGGAAAGGGTTTCGACTTCCCTAGTTTTCGTTTTCCCTTCTTTCTGCCTTCGTGTCTAGTTTTGTGTCTTTCTTTTTCCTATCGGGTTTGGATATAACCCTTGTGCAGCAATCACCTCCCAGGTATCGTGTCCCATGGAAAATGCAAGGAAATGTATCCCTCTATCAAATAATGGTAAGATGTCTTTTAGGGATGTGCTTCGTGGATCCTCATCCTCGAATCCCTCCACCAGAAACTTCTAGAAAATATCTCTGAGAATGCCCAAGTTTGATCCACGGAAAAATGATAAAGGATGCATGCTGGCGGCTGATGGAACTCTAGTCATTCACCTCAAGAAAGAAGATGTGCAAGATAATCTTCGTGAACTGGAAAATCGAGGTTTAATAGTTAGATTTCTTGGATTTCGTCCATCGCTTATAGCTCTGAAAGAATGGGCTAACAAATCGTGGAAGACGAAAGGTGAGTTCACGATCTCTGTCTGCCCTAATGGTTATTTTTTTATTTTTTTCGATTCAGCAGCAAATAAGGAATTTGTGTTTCAAGGAGGTCCTTGGTTTATGGGTCGTGCGGGGTTATTCATGAAGCCTTGGCACCCCATGTTTAAACCAGAGGAAGAATTACCTTCGGTGGCTCCGGTATGGGTGAGACTCTATGGTTTACCAGCAAAATACTGGAATCAAACTGTGTTTATGGCTATTGGTAGTACTGTGGGCAAATTTATGATGATAGTTGATGCTTCTATCCAGTTGGAACAAATGATTTATGCCAGGAACTGTGTCCTCATGGAGCTAATTAATCTTTTACCCACTAAAATTTCATTAGTAATTGATAATGAGGAATGGGAGCAAATGCTGGATTATGAGAACATTCCCTTTCGTTGTCGTCTATGTCACGAATATGGCCATCTTGTGAAAGATTGTCCAGCTAAAGTGCCAGATTTGAAGGAGGCTGAAAAAAATAAAGAGGAATTTGTCATCCCAAAAAAGAAACAGGTCACAAAAAAATGGGAAGGAACAACCGGCAATCAACAACTCAAAGATATGCTAGTCTTCAGGAGGAAAATGAAGAACAATTAGAAGACCTCATGGAATCACAAGTTCCAAAAACACAGTTGGATAAGCCCATAGACGTGATAAACAAGCAACAGATGGATACTCAAAATCAGCTGGTTCTTTTTCAGGGTCCTCCTAACAACAATGCAGACCAAAATGGAATTAAGAGCTACCAAAGGAAAACTAAGTTAAATGACAAAGTTCAGGAATAAAATCAGACTTCAAAGGAAACTGAAGATCTGGGCAAAGCATTAGTAATTAAGGAAAACTCCAAGACACATCATGAAGATCTATTATTAGGAATGGAACAGGAAAAAAACAAGAAATTCAAATGGGACACTAATATCAAAGTGGGAAGGAAGCCCAATCAAACTAAAATTCAGTAGGAAGGACAAAAGTAGAGTAATTCTGGAGCAAGTAGGGACTTGTCCCAATACCTTCAACACCCCATCCGATGAAGATCATCACCTGGAATATAAGAGATTTGAAGGGATCCCCTTCAAAGTTTCAAGAGCTTAAAAGGATGATTGTGTTAAACAAGCCAGCTATGGTAAGTATTCAGGAAACAAAAGCCTCTATGGAGTTAGTGTCTACTCTTGCAAATAATATGTGGCCTAAAGCTCAACATATTTCTATTAGTTCAGCTGGAGCCTCGGGAGGTCAAATTACTCTATGGGATCCTAGGGTAATTACTGTTCTTAATTCATGTGCCATGAAAGGAATTATTTGTTTACATGTGTATGATAAGATGGAAGACCAACAGTTCCTAATGTGTAATATATATGCCCCAATTTCTGTGGAGGACAAAAGGCAACAGAGGAAAGGAATGGACTACATCATACGCTCTTTTCAACAGATAGCACTTATAATGGGACGAGACTTTAATACTATTCTTAATCTTTCAAAAAAGCAGGGAGGAAATAATCATTTGGATGCTAGTTCAACAGAGTTGCAGCAGTTCATACAGACTCACAATCTAGTGGATGTTCCTACGGACAATGGGATAATGACATGGTCAAACAGAAGACAGGGACATGAATGTATTCTAGAAAGATGGATCGATTCATTGTTTCTGAAGAATGTTGGATAAGAGGATGTGCTCCTAAAGCACGGATACTTAACAACAGTGGATCCAATCATTGGCCTGTTTTCTTGGAAATAGGAAAAACTCTCCATATCAAAGCACCTTTCAGATTTCAATTGATGTGGCTTCGTCATGTTGATATTCAAGATCTGGTCCGTAAGTGGTGGATGGAAGGGAGGCCTAGGCATGGAACACATATGTTTATGTTTGTCCAAAGGCTGAAGTACGTAAAATTCCAACTTCAGAATTGGAACTAGATTGGATTTGAGGATATTGCAAAAGAAAAAGCTCAGATTTTGGGTGAGCTTGAAAAAATTAATGTTATTCATCGCAATTCAGGTATCTCTATGGATCTCTTTAAGAAAGAATGCAGTTTGAAGGCAGATCTCAATGAATGGGAAATCAGAGAAGAAATCATGTGTAAACAAAAATCTAGAATTCAATGGCTGAAGGAGGGAGACAAAAACTCAGCCTTCTTCCATAAATCCTTATTATCTAGGAGAGCTCAAAACCACCTTCAATGTCTTTCCACAGAAGGAGGAGCTAAGGAACTTTCAATGAATGGTATGAAGAAGGTGATTAGCCAATACTTCCAACATCTTTTTATGGAACGACCGTTGGATAGAAATGCTCAAGAACAGTTGTTAGATCTGATTCCTACACATATCACACTAGAGGATAATGACAAGATGATCCAACCAGTCTCGGAGGAGGAACTCAAAAACATAGTGTTTTCCATGCAGAAAGGCAAAACCCCGGGCCCTGATGGGTTTCCCATAGAATTCTTTCAAGCCTTTTGGGAAATTATTAAATCAGATTTATTACAGGTGGTGGAGGAAGTGAGGACAGCGAAGACCATGCTTAAAGAGTTGAATAGGACCTTCATAGCCCTCGTACCTAAAGAGAGAGGTAGAAGATATTTCGGGATTCCAACCTATAGCTCTATGTAATGTGGTGTACAAGATAATAACAAAAGTTATTGCTGAAAGATTGAAGCCATTCCTGTCAAAAATTATATCCCCTAAACAAGGGGGATTTGTTCCAGGAAGACATATTCATGATGAGATAGTACTTGCTCAGGAAATTTTACACTCAATGGAAATGTAGAAAAGGCCGGCAATGTTCATCAGATTAGATTTATCAAAGGCATATGACAGGGTGGACTGGAACTTTCTATGTACAGTCTTGGAACGATTTGGGTTTGCCATTGACTGGATTCACTAGGTTAGAGCCTGCTTTTCTACTGCATCTTTTGTTGTTTTAATAAATGGCTCTCCTTCGGCATACTTTGGTGCTTCAAGGGGTATAAGGCAAGGAGACCCTCTATCCCCTTTTCTTTTTATTATCCTCACTTAATGTTTGGGAAGAATAAGCAGAAAATCTTGTCAAGAGAAAAAATTAATGGAGTGCAATTGGCTAAAACTATAAAACCACTATCATATCTGCAGTTTGTAGATGATTCCTCTATGATGGGCAGCGCTAATGTGACAAAAGCGAAACAAATTCATAAGATCATCCAAACTTTTTCTTCTGCTACAAGTCAGCTTATAAACAATGGAAAATCCAATATTTTCTTTTTCTATTGCTCTGAAAGACAAGAAGATCAAATCCTGAATATACTCCAATTCCAAAAAGGAATATTCCCTTTGAAATATTTGGGTGTTCCTTTATCCCCTAGAAAGATGAGGGATTGGCAATGGCTAGTTGACAGAGTAGAACAAAAATTGCAGAAATGGACAAATAAGTGGTTATCAACAGGAGGAAGGATGACTCTCATCAAATCAGTCCTTCAAGCAATGCCGATCTATGTCGCTTCGGTGGTGAACATCCCTGGTACAATATTAAAAAAGATGGATTCTCTTTGTCAGAGGTTTCTATGGAGTGGGACACAGGAAAAGAAAAAGTGGACTTTGGTCAAATGGGCATCTCTTTGTAAACCCAAAAAAGAAGGGGGATTAGGCTTTAGGTCTTCCATTCACCAGAATATAGCCTTAGCGGCAAAACTCTATTGGAGACTTATTGTTTATCCTAATGACCTTTGGGCTATAAATTTTCGTGGTAAATATGCGGAAAATAGCTGTCCAGAGAAGATTATTAGAACAACCCTTCCGAATAAAGGTTCTCCAACATTAATGTTTATCAAAAGAGGGGAAAATCTAATTAAAAAGCAGCTTGTTCTGGATTGTTCACAATGGCCAATTAGCAAACTTTTGGACGGATTCATGGGATGGTAAACCCCCAATTATTACACTCTTTCCTCAGCTTCAATCAATTATGGAGCGCATGCAAGCCCAGGGATGGATTAAGATAGCAAAGTATATTCAACCAAATATTCAACCTTGGGGAGTTGATAATTGTTGGATTCCTATTAGTGAATGGCCTACAAGGATTGCCCAAGAACATCAAATTTTGTTGAACCAGATTTTGAGAGATCGAGCTCTTCTTTTCTCCTCTGAGCCTGATGAAATAGGTTGTGGATGTAGCCCTTCAGGGAAATATGAGGTGTCCTCCGGATATACCTTTTTAATGAAAGCACATCCGCATCCAGATCAAACCTTGTTTAAGCATATTTGGCAGCCAGGGATATGGCCCAAGGTAAGTTTCTTCCTTTGGCTTCTCACACAAAAAAGGCCCTTAACTGGTGAAAGGCTTAAAAAAAGAGGACTTAAAGGCCCATTTAGATGTGAGCTTTGTACACAAGCTGAGGAAACGATAGATCATCTCTTCTTTCTTTGCCCATGGGTTTCTCCTTTATGGCAACATCTGGCTTCGTTGTTTAAGCTTCAATGGAACAGTTGTGGATCCCTAGGACATATTACAGGCACATGGAAGGAAGCCATACCTAAAGGACAAAATCTGATTCCAGCTATGTGGAGTGGCATTTCCCTTCTATTATGGAATACGTGGAAGGAAAGAAACTATAGAATTTTCCGACAAACCAGCAGAGAAGCTATATATGTTTGGGAAAGAATCAAATCCAATTTCACAGAAAGCCTTAAACATAAGGTCTCACTTCCAGCTCAGTCAACTCCACAATGGGACCATATATACAAACAACTCTCTTTAGACCCTAAGGAGGCCACTATGCCTTGCTTTCATGCTAAGAGCACTACACAAAATATAGTTTCAGAAAGGGATCCGACTGATTATCATGGTATTCTCAATACTGATGGTGCTTCTAGGGGTAATCCTGGGAGAACAACTATGGGAGGAGTTGGGCGTAATGGACAAGGAGAGGTATGCTTTATCTTTGCGGAAAATATGGGTATCTCTACGAATAATCTGGCAGAAATTAGAGCCATTCGAAGAGGAATGCAAGAAGCTATCAAAATAGGATGGCAAAAGATCAAGGTTCAATCTGACTCCAAAATCATGATGAATTTACTAAGCAAATCTAATAATGGTTATCCTCCTAATTGGCGGCTTGCAAAGGAAATTGATCAAATTCAAAAGTTGCAGCAAAACTTCCGGCAAATTCTTTTCAGACATATTCCCTCGACAACATAATAAAGTTGCAGATGGATTAGCGAATTGGGCCCTGGACAACAATGATATCCTTTGCTATGGACCACCTCCTTTATGGTGGTCTACTAAGATTCAAGAAGATATTAGGACAATTCTTAATTTAGATTTTGCATAATGAATGGGAATATTGATAGTATAGTCTATAAGGCTATTGATATGGCTAATTGCTTCCATGCTTGGCATGGATTTTACCACCAAATTACAAAGACTCAATAACAGCTCAAACAAAACCAATTTATTTTGGCTCAAACTGGAATGGTTGTTTTTATGTCAATATGTTCAAGGACGGGTAGGGATTTCTTGGATGGAAAGATCTGTAAGACATGGTGGTAAATACTTTTTGTTTTATGGCATCTTCCTAGGTATTCTCGGCATTTTAATCCTTGTCAATCGGATTGAGGTTTTGCAATGACAATATCTGGGCATGGGTATCTACAACTTCAATTACCTCAATTCAGTTCTCGTGGTTGTCAGTGATTCACATTCACGGCAATAAAAAGAGCCCTCTCTCTCTCTCTCTTTCTCTCTCTTTGGGCATGGGTATCCACAACTTATTTGTGCACGGAGAATTGACAAAAAACTACCTCAATTCAGTTCTCGTGATTGTCAGTTCACATTCATGATATCTCTCTCTCCGGGCATGGGTATCTACAACTTCTTTGTGCAAAAAGAATCAACAAAAAACTACCTCAATTCAGTTCTTGTGGTCATAGTCATCTCAAATTCAATTGCATCCACCATCTTCTCCTCCTTTGTCCCATGCTCTTCCCTTCTCCCTCTAAAATTGTCATCATTTACCAATCAAAGTAGGAATTACATGGTGATCTGTCACAAAGTATGTAAGGCTTCCAAAGTCCTATAGACAACTAAATTTGGTCTTTGAGACTTGGCATCATCATTTTTGGCACTTGCTAACCACTTGGACAGACATATAGTTGACTCAAAAGAGCACACACTCATTGGAAGGCTAGTCAACTTAAGATCCTCAGACAATCTACAATTATCAAATCCTTGCTCCCTACCTCCAGACAATACTTGAAACCTAAGACACTATCGTTTGCTAGAAAGTGTCCTACTCTACCAATAATGTCTAGGAGTGACCAATGGTTACTTTTCAAATCTGGGCATATCCATTAGGTCAGTTTAGACACATTTCATGGGTTCAATATGGCATGAAAATAACAGAGAGACTTGTATATACAAATGACCCTTAATGTCATTCGTCACCTCACACACCTCTTATCTCACTTGGAGCACCCCTGTCACCTAGGGCATTCTTACACATCTTGGAGATTGTTACACAATACACAAAAGGCAGACAAATCTCAGAATGGATTCAAAGACCATTTAGAGTAGTCTAGTGAGCTAAATCTAAAAACAAAGAGGTCAGTTTCGCATGGTCCTAAGTGTTGAAGTTCAAAGAAAGGATCACATCTAGATTGCACATGTTTTTCCTAGCTTCACTTACATGGTGGGATAACTACATGTCGTTTGATTGCTAAACCATCATGGGGTGTGCTAAGGTCAATCCAACCAAAAAAAATAACCCCTTAATAAGGTGTTTTGATATAAAGCATGCATTTTACGGTTTGAACAAAGAAAAGATCACATAGGCTTCATAGCATCAAATCAAAGGGCCCGAATACCTCAAAATCAGATTGCAAACACAGCCGAAGGGCTCCATCCAGTATCAATCCTATTAAATCCTCCCAGACAACCAAAAAAAAAAAGACAATGTCGTCAAACAGGGGCATCCAACTTTGACAGCAATGTCTAGAAAGACTCCCTTCCCCTAATTTTCACCAAGCATGTTAATCACACATTTCGAAGTTTGCCTCGGGCACTGGCACTCTTAGTACACCACTCATACAAGCGGAAACAGGTTGGATATTTCCATTGTGTACTTTATAGCATTATCTCTCTACTTACTCTCTAGAAATATTCGGTTAAACAGTAAACCACAGTTACCATGTTCTACAAGTTCGGGTTGTTTGGATAGGGAAAAAAAGTTCGGAAGTCTGGGAATTCACAAAAGAGTTGGTTTGGTTTGGTTTGATTAAAAAATTTACAAATTTAAAAAATATTAAAAAAATCATGATCATCCATACTTGTTTAATAAAACTACTTACACATAAAAATAAATAAGCATACAAGTATACTAAAGTCTACAAGAGATAAATGCATAAAAAAATCCATTGGTGCTACTAAATTTTTGAAGTTCATACATATTAACATAAAATATAGCAATGAGAGTTTTGGATTATCCATTGTTCCAACTTCAAAGTTTACAGTATTAACTAAAAAAGGGAATGGAATTTTAAACATCTGCAGCATCAAATTTTGCATCTATATCAAATGTATTTTTAGCATCTTCATATAATCCTACACTAGTAGGCTCATCATTAACAACATTTTCTTCATCTCCAAAACATTCTTCTCGAAGGCAAGAGTTGTCATCTTTATTTGCAAGAGAGTAAGCAATTGTAAATTGTTATGCACAAACATAAGATCATGAGTTTTTGAACCCCTAGTTGATTCTTGTTTGTGTGGATTAAATCATGTGTACTCCAGTTTCTTTCATACACAGAAACATTGGAACATGGCTGAAAAGTTGTATGACGAGATTTTGCAGCTCCGGAGTTCAAGACTCGTGAGTCTATCACCATTTCTTTGGTTCCCACTTCATCTTGATAGTACTTTGGCTCCTTAGTGGGATAAAACACACTTAAGTTAGTGCTTGAATTGTAAGTTGTATCCCAAGTGATTTATGGTTGTTTCAACCCTTATTAGCCCCCAACCGTTGCAAGTTTCTGTGAGTTGAAACTATACGTTCTCGTGCTTTGCATCAGAGGAAGCTGAACTTGAGGGAGACCTATAGATAAGGCAACCCAATGTTCGGTCTGATGACACAAGAACTTAGGAAATCACACAAACACCCAAACTTAAATCTTTTAAAAAACCAAGAAAAGAGGATAAAAAAATTAGATCAGCTTACCTGTGCCAGTAGTCTTGAGTTTTGCAAGAACTTACAAAACACAAGATTGAAGTACCCATGGAATACCACCATAAAATTCATCCATCAATATTTATCCAAAGAGCGAGAAGGTTTACCGGTTTCTGCTTGAAATAGGTCAAATTACCATACCATGAAATGGGCCTTAATCAGGGAAGAACACAGCTGCCGCAATTTATTTATCACTGACAGCAGTACATCTCTATAACAAATCCCTGGCAAAATGGAGGTCTCCAAACCCCAACAATGGCTAAATATGAAAGATTAGTAGACCTGTATAAATGGGGTGGTCAAATCTGTTATCAAATAATAATTGAGTTTCACTTGCTCTAGAAGGCACTTAAATCCTGATCTTGTTCTTAGTTGCTCCCTATGAGACGGCTTTTATCTCTCAAACCATGAGTCAAAATCTCTTGATAGGTATCTCTCCTTGATGCCCTAGATCCAAACCAACAAGACTGGATCTTCATAATGGTATTTTCCTTAACACCACCAAATTTGGAGAGTTCCACTCGTTCCCTCCAAGGGTCCTCAAGGAAGTTTTTCGTTCACTTTGATGCCACACTGATGGATTGCCTCGCCCTTAGTGGATGTTGGAAATCCTAGAGCAATCAGCCCTAGCACCAAGTTCATAAAGTATATATGCCAAAATTGATGTGCAAATGAGCAAACCGAGTCTCCTCTTATACCCTAATTAGAAGTGCCAAAAATCATAAAAATAAATTATGACCGACCTCTAAAAGAATTGCTTTATCTTCTATTTTCATGTTGAAAACTCTTCAACCTTGAACCTCATAAGGAGCTTATTTTATCTTCAGTAATTTCATGTTGGGAGCTACTAAAATGCCCAGCCGATCCACCTTGTTGGACAAAACACAAAATAAAAACATAAATATGCATAAAGAAATTGAAATATGACTCAAGTTCTTCCCTTGTTCAACTTCTTCTTGCCCATTAAAAATGAAGATGAGCAAGAAGGTGTCCAAAAAATATGCCCATACTGTGCCTCAATTAGCATCCCCGCGGCTTTGCAATTTTTGGCGTTGTCCGTTATGACTTGAACAACATTCTCTTCTCTTGTCTCCAAATTGCCTAATTCTATGAATTTGGAAATTAAAAGAGTTTTCTACTCATTACTTGTATCAATTGATTTTCTAAATATTGCACCTTGAGGAGATATTGCCATAAGATTTAGGAGGGACCTTCACATTGAATCGAACCATCCATCACTTACTATTGTGCACTCTATTCTTTTACAGCTTTTCTTCATTTCATCTAGCTCACAAGATATGGATTTCACCTCCTCTTCAAGAAGACTAGTTCTTAGTCTATCATAAGAAGGTAACTTGTAACACTTCCCAAATACAATTGATGCGTCTATGAAGGATTCGAAATGTGGAGAACGGATAACATTGAAAGGGATGGCCTTCACATAAAACAATATAACTGCCAGCCCATCTACCTCATGTTTTTGTTGCAGTCTCCACGTGGACTTTATTGAACTTTCTAACTTTTTCAACTCAACTGAAACTCCCACTTCTTTGGGAAAATGGAGATGGAGACTAACTTAAATCATTGAAGGAACCCATTTATGAAATAGAGTATTGGATTTAGCCTTCTTTGCTTCTAAAGTTAATGATCCAAGATGACTCACATAAAATTTAACTTGCACTCAATTTATGAAATTTATATATTTTGCATTCTCTAAATTATCATTTGTTATGACATGTTATTTCACATCCGAGGATCCTCCAAGCTATGGTACCGAACTCAAGTTACACTTCCTATAATATTGCCAATGCAGAAAGTGCATCTCATATTTTTTTGTCATCTATGAACAATGTATTTTATCTCTAAGGGATGGTCATTGCTAGACATCTTAACCAACTTTTCTTTCCCTTTACTTCCCAACTTCTCTTAGAACCTACATATAATATAGTTTAACATTTTTTACGTATTAACAAATTAATAATTGACAATTGATTTAAAAATTAAAATAAAACCTAGTTACTTAAAATTTAAATCATTTAAATAAAATTGTATAACTTAAATGAAATACAACTTTACATTTTTAATTTGAAAATTCAAATTAACCTTGAAAAAAACTAAATAGTGAATACAACCTTAACATGAATACAAATTATTAAAATTTAATAGTTTGTAATTATATTAAGTTTAAATTTAATTGGAGCTTCAATTATTAAATTAAATCATATTAAAAATAACCTAAATGCTAAAATGAGCTAACCTGAACCTAAATAGTGAAATATTGTGAACTATTAAAATAAAAACTAACCTAAAAGCTAAAATGAACTATAACAATGTAGCGAATACGCATTGTCTATTACAAACAAAATGAAAAAAATACTTGATTATATGCAAATCGCAAGGTGAGAGTGAGAGGGACAGAAATGGTTCGTGTTTGGCTAGAATAACAATCTTCTCACCGCTTAGTGTCAATAGAGATGACATGTGTCACAAATTGATCGCGTTTGGCATCTTCTCCTTTCGTGTCCTGCTCATCTTTCACATTTGGCATTTTTTGTGTTTCACATCTCTTGCTCAACCCTTAAAGCTTACACAGTAGACACATTTAGGGATTTCTAATTTTTTCGTTTCAAGCTTTTTACTTTTTTCCGAGTGTCGAGTTTTTTGTTTTGCTTTATATGTGTTTTTTAATTAAAAACCCAATTTAAGAAACAAATCCACCAAACATATTTGGTTCCCCTTAAAAGTTTGTTTCGAACCGAACTTTGTAGAGGTTCATACAAATATATTAACTATGAATAAAACCCTAAATTCATGTTCAAATTACTGTACTTTATTGTCTTTGATTAAAATCTGAATTAGGACATCCCTGCTAATGGGGTTCTGAATGGATTAAAAAAGGTTAATCGGTGGCAGCCATTGCCTAATGGATGGGTTAAACTGAATTTTGATGGTGTTGCGAAAGGCAATCCTGGTCCGGCTAGTAGTGGATGTCTAATTTGCGATTCTCGGGGTCAACCGGGTTTTTATGATGGCTCTGGACTATGGTCACACCTCTAATAACATTGCAGAAGGCACAACTATTCTGCAAGGGCTCGGGGAGATTGATCCTTTTTGTTGGAGTAGGTTATGGATTGAAGGTGATTCCCGTATAATCATCGATGCTCTCTTCCCGCTCTACAAAGGCTTGAAAGCTAAATCTAATAATTCAGGAGATTCTCCTTAGGATAAATGAATATGAAACAATTCGTTTCACTCACATCCCTAGGGCTAGGAACTCTTTTGCGGATCTTCTTGCTAATTTCAGGGTTGGAATGATGGATAGAGAAGGGATTTTCTCAAAGACATGGAATGATAATTTCCCTAAGGCTTTGCAAAAAGCCTTAATTAATGACTTAAATCATTAAGTCATTTTACATTGTCCACTTGAGCCTCCCACACAAGATATCAATCCCCCGCTCATTATTTGGGATTCATAGCAATAAGGATGAATTAATGGTTCCATGCATGAGTTGTGTGGACATTTTCACTCCCATTTCCTTTTAAGTACCATGTTTAGCCTGACATTTGGCATTTTGCTTAGTTGAAATTGTAATAAAATCTCTTGCGTGATCTTGTTCTAGCTATGGAAGGTGGGGATTTTTCATGGGAAGCGTCCATCGACCCGAGCCTGTCAAAGGTCTAGGCATGGTTCTATTTGTTCTTTATTTTTCAGGGGCTGTAACCAAATATTCTTTTGCAAGATTGGATCAAGGGAAAAATTCAAAACCCTACTATGAGGTAATGACTCTCCAAAAAAAAATGTGGTCAATTGCTTCTAATATTGAAGGCCTCATAATGGAGGAAATTCGTTCTCTCATATAGCGGATTGATGGTTGATCCCAAGTATTTTATCTAGAAGACACAATATTTTTTATGTTTCCCATGGTATTTACAGAGCCAATCTACTCTCTAATACGTCTGGCCAGTTTTCCCTCCACCAGGATCATGTAGAGCTGGGGAAGGCTAGGATATATGAGGGGGGATGAGGTTAAATTTCACTCATAGGCCATCCTCAGGGCATTGCAGGCACTGGTAGCAGAGAAGAAAGAAATTTCAGAGCATATAGGGCTAGAGATTCATCCCAAGTCTCACGTAAATTTTCCATGTGATGGATCCTCCAACGAGTCAGATCAAGCAATGTCTATTGATTCTTATGTGGTCTACCTCATTCGGAGTAGTGGTGAAGGTGTTGGTGATGGAACCCAGCCATAATTTTCTATAGTTTTACTATTTTTGTATCTAGCATTTGTATACAACATAGTTGTTTTTGTTGTTTTTGATGTATATGGTTGGCTAAGCAGGCAATCTCTCATTTCTAGATCTTGCCACCTTCTTGTGATAAAGTGACTTATCTTAGACCACCAAGATGAGCTACGCTATCTTTGGCTACTTCACTGTAAAAAATTTTGTGGGCTAGGGCCCTTTCCCTAAGTAATATAAGCAAAAAAAATCTGAATTAGTACATCACTATGATTATTTTAGACCATTGCGTGCAAAATAATCAAAACAAGTCCATAACATTAGCACGCAAGCCTTGGAAAATTTTGTGGGAAAAATTAACCAAATTTCAGATTACACTGCAAGATCCATCACCAAAATGAAAAGATATGTTAGGATTGCGAACTAGAGCTCCTAAAATAGATAGCTCTATTTAAGTACATGACGTCAATTGGAACCATCATAGGAAAAATAATAAATTAAATGGTTGTTACAAGCATTAAATAAATGTAACTCACTAATCCAAAATCATTAAATATCACCACTACCAAGGTAAGGGGTTTCTCTTACTTTTTTGATAATGGGTCTCCATGAGTGGCTTGAGCCCGAGCCTCATTCGTATTCAAATATGGTGCTTGACAAATATCCATAGCTACTTATAAGCATCCCTTTAAAATAACGGTCCTTGATTGCGATCATCTTTGCATCTTCAATGATCCTGGACTGCGATTATCTTGGCATCTTCAATGTGAATGTGGTGCTCTGTTGAAAACTATTTCTCTGATACCACAAAATTTTCTAGAACTACCAATTTGATAGACTACATTTTCGCCTAGGTAACATCCAATCTTCGAACCTTATAGCCTTATTTAGCTTATTTGAGGTAGAAAAGTGAAATTGATGTTTGTCTAACTCATAATTCTTGAAATCTTGTTAGAGATGCCCTCAATATAAGGAAGGAATGCCATAGGCACCTCTCACATATCAAACAAGCTTTGTATATGCTTATGATTTATACTTGCTCACTTGAAAGCCTTAGCAATCTATTTCCCCTTACAAACGTTCCATTTCAAAAACATCACCAAATGTTTGATTTAGCTTGTGGCAATGTTCCGTCCAGTGGAGGGCCTTGTTTTATCCTCCAGAATAGATTCTTCTCTAGAAAGGCAAGTGGGCTTTATAACAAATCCACGGGCTGATCCCATAGGTCACCGTGTATTGTTAGATCCAAATGAGCTACCATCACCATTTTGAACCCTAGGTTCAGTCATCTTTTAGAAGGATAGGGCTAGAAAATCCATTGTATCCGCAAGTCTCTTGGCCGGCAATTAACTTGTCAACTTTGGCTTCTTGAGAGTCCATATTGTTCTCCTTCTTTGATAGTATCAAACCCTTGTTGACTTCTTCCACTGAAACCCAATGCCTTTGAAAATCCGAGCTCTAATGCCACTGTAATATCCCTTTTGGGGACAAAACTGAAAAAATAGGAAATTAGCTCAAACCCCAATATTCTCAAGTCTGATTTTTAAATCAGCAAACTGAAAATAATCTGAAATTAGCAATCTTCAAGGGCAGCAAACTTTTTATGGAATTCAAGTCCACTTTTCACTATGCAAATCAATGAATAATGCCACAAAACAATTATTCTATCCATGGAAATATTTATAAATCACAAATACATCAAAAGATGGAGGGAATATTAAATTACACAGCTGGAATTAATTATTTAAATCAACAGCAGACTAGCCAAATCTGAGCGCTAGGAAAAATAGTAATTATTTGCCAAATTCACCAAAATGGAGATTCCAGCCTTATAAATTAGGAGGAATCTGAATCTGAAATAAAATGTCAAATTGGTGCCCTAGATGGCACCAAAACACACTCCAATGCCCAAATCTACAAAAAGGTCTTCAGTGTGTCTTTACTCCAACCAAGGAAAAAGGGTTTTCGTCCTCCAACCACCACTAGAAGGGTTTTTGTCCTTCTAGGAAGAAGCCACACACTTGGGTTTTCGTCCAAGAGTGGAAGAACAAGGAGCAACAAGCCCAGAATGTCCAAATAGAGAAAATGCACCAATCAGGATGACCCAAATGAGCTCACTAATCTTCTTTTATATCTTCTCTTTGGGGCCAAAGCCCCCAAAAGACAAGGCCAACCCCTAAAGTATTCTTTTTAATCCTTAATTGGCTTTTAAAACGCATAAAACCCATCCAACCCCTTATAATGAGAATTTACAAAGATAAAGCATGAATATAAATGAAGAAAACTGAAATATAATCCATGATATTCCCTTGTTCATTCCTTGCTTGCCTTCGGAAAGAGGAAAGGCAATGAATCCTTTATTTTGGATCAATTCGAGAAAAAGGGACATTACAATTAGATAGGAAGCAAATAGGTAAGATGATAAGCAGCAATACATCTCCCTATAGAGTATGCCATCTATAGAGTGCATTGATTAATATAAATTATGTTTCAATGCCATTATTTTCTTTATCTTGTTTCACTCAACATTATTGCTTCGACAATTGCATACAACTAGATCCTCATCACCATGTCTAGGGGCAATACGAGATACCATAGACCTAAAGTGATTCCGCATTCTAAACATGTTGTGCAAACTCCTAAGAGATTATGACACACTCACCACCTCTAGGAGTATAACCTCAGTCAACAAAGACAAATCAAGTTGTGGAAACCATGTACACCTAAGACTTTTCACCAAGACGCACCTTGAAGCAAATATTCCACACTTCCTTCCTAGACTTAAAGTGATTGGGATGATTGCTTCTCAGGAAAGGTCAAATTGTCAATGCAAAACCCCACACTCGTATCTTGAGTACTTTTGTCACTTGTGATCACCTCGCATCCTCTTGCATCATGTACCCCCTATGCATCACCAAGGAACATGCCGCACAACATCGACACTTCGAGCATCATCTTGTAGCCCCTCTCTTCATGCATCTCCTACGTAGTACCAAGGGAAACATTACTCAATAGAAAACATCACCCACTTTACCTAATATACGTGGAGTGCACAAATGTCAAGGGTTTATCCTTTGTAGGATTGACGAGAGTACCCCCTTTCGGTGCCACTCTACCTTCTCCTCAATCTCTTGCAAAACCTCGCAACACTTCACAGCACTCAAAACACCACATAGCACCACGCCACACCTTGCAACTTCTCACAACACTTGTTGCACCTCGCAGCACTATGCAACACCTTGTAGATATGGTGCAAAGCTCAACCCCTATAAAGAACCTCCAATACTCACTTGTCTGCATGGACAGTTAGCACCATGCCTCATCATCTAGAGTGTTCTCCTCTGGACATCCTGAGATTTAAATTGCTGGTATCAGAGTGGTTCATCTTGAATGTCCCATCGATTAAGGTTGGAATATCTAAAGCTCAACATCAAATCACGAATTGCCTCAAACTATCTACCATTTCGTTTTAGCAAAGTGCATATGACGAGAAAAATAAAGAACAAGGTGTCGTCTACACATTATCAAAAATGAGATTACGAAGGATTTTAAAGAACGAAAGAAATTTTTGTTCAACCATTTTGTTGGAATCCTCAAACAGGTATTTCCATCGGATTATTCAAGTAAAGCTTTTGGTGGTCAAGTCCCCTTTAAGTTTCAAGTAAATCTAGATCATTCACATGTTAGAGAGGAAAAATAAATGCAGATGCAGTAGATAACTTGGTTATATTAGTTAGAGTCATAATTTTCTATGAATGGACTTTTTTGATGAAGAGAAGATCATGATTGCACTTCTGAAAGTTTCTTCACTAGTCAAGAAGTGGTGGCAAGCCCATACTTATATGGGAGAAAGACTAGATAGTAAGAAAAATTTGAAGCCAACCTGGGGGACACATTGCTTGGAAACCGTCAAGGATGAGAATACTATCTTGAAGATGTCTATGATGACCATTATATTTAGTGACAATAACTATGGCAAGGGCATGCCCGATCCAGTTGAAGCCTACACTGCTGCCTTCCATGACTTGTATGCGAAATATTAATAGCTCATTCAAGTCGGAGCAGCATAGACATCGTCAAGTATCGCAACAAGGGCTATGCAACCATTCATTCAATTTGAACTGAAGTTGGCCAAGGTTAAGACGAGTGGGAGAAGCCTATTGCTATGCAACAACCATTGAAAAAGAGTCCAAGATGAATGAAAGGCAAGCTGGACACATCTTCTGTGCCAAGGAAGACACCTTTGTTAGTCAAGTACAAACCATCTGAAGACAAGTAAATGATGCAACAAACATAAAACCAACAGCTAACAGATCTTAACACAAAGTGCCATGCACAAGAGCATTAGGATTGTAACCTTCCAGGAGCTGAGGATCTTAGAAGACCAGCCATTTCTAGAAGTGGCGGAAACAAACCCAAAAGTTATTTGTCTTAGTGCATCAACCACACAATTTGTTGAGGATGCATTGAAACAAAACAGTCTATGTTCGATTCATAGATGTGGGTGCCAGGGCAGCCATAGAAATTTTTGTTCAATTGATGGTAGTAGCATGAAGAATCTCATCCCTGAACCAATTGTCAAGCGAACTAGATTTACCATACAAGGCCTCATCCATGTCCTTATAACTTCAGTATGGATTCAATTCCTGCAACACCAAAGGTATACATATCACTCACCGATGTTGTTTCTCAGATGTAATCCATTCTTTCAAAGAGGAGCTAGTTTGTCATGTAACTCCAATTCCTACTTGTGATATAATCCTTGCGCATGCATAAATGCGTAGCCGCCATTGTGTGTACACAACCAATCCTCAAAGTATCACCATATATGTGGGCTATAAGAGATATTGGATGCTGAAGTGATTCCACTTTCTAAACATGTTGTGCGAACTCCTGAGAGATTGTGACACATTCATGGCCCCCAAGAGTACAACCTCAGTTGACAAAGACAAATCAAGTTATGGAAACCATGTACTCAAGAAAGGGTGAATGGTCCCCCCACAACTACACAACCCCACACTCTTACCTTGAGCACCTCAGTCCCTTGTGCATCATTGCACAACCTCTAGCATCATGTGCCTCCTCTGCAGTGCCAGGGAATATGTTGCACAACATCCGTGTTTTAAGCATCATCGTGTAGCCCCTTGCATCATGCACCTCTTGCACAATAGCAGGGAACATGCCACACAACTCAGAAGACAACATCACACACTTCATCTGATAGGCGTGGAATGCATAAGTGTTTAGAGTTTAGCCCTTGTGAGATTGAGGATAGCATCCCCTTTCGGTGCCACTTCACGTTCTGCCCAGCATCTCGCAACATAATGTAGTGCTCATTGCACCTCACAACACTTCTCAACACACGCACCCTCCAAGTACTGGGCAACACTCGCAACATCTTGCAACCTCTCGCAGTGCTTATTATACCTCGCAGCACTTGTTTCACCTCACGACACTGCACAACACCTTACATATATGCTGCACAACACAAATCTTGCAAAGAATCTCCAATACTCACTTACCTGTACGGACAATCTGTGCAATACCAAGTGGCGCCTCCAAGGCTTGTGTTATGCCAAAGCATCCGACAACCTACCACACCCCTGGCAAACAAGCCACATAATAGTCAAAAGGTGAAGAATCATCCATGAAATCCCAAGCAGTTCAAATTACATAACGATTTTTTGTACCTTTGCAGCTTTGTAATATATGTATACACATTTGTAGCAGTAGATAAGAAGCAGATGGGTAGAAGATAAGCAAACACATCTCCATCGAAAGTATGTCATGTATAGAACGCACAAATTAATATTATTTTTATTCCAAATCTAATATTTCGTTATCATGTTTCACGCAACATTATTGCTTCCACATTCGCATGCAACACATCTACATCCTCATCTAGAGCATTGATCCCCAGACTTCTTGGGATCAAGATCAATTTATGGAATGATTAAATTTATAGGTGTGCAATCGTGTGCATATATTAAATTATTGTCTTTTGGCTATCATAATGTGGTCTAGAAAGCAATTTTGCCTCGTGGAAGCATAATTTTCAATTTCAAGAATTGAATGTATATTCCTATCTATGCTTGAATTACTATTGCAATGTTATGCATGCATGCATGCATATTCACATTTCTTCAAACACATACCCGTACATATCATAGAAAAACAACATTCCATCCCCTTGTTCGATTTCAATCAAAAAAAAAAATTGAAGGTAATGTTCTAAAATAACAGACATGAAAGCATTTAGAAAAAAAATCAAGTCCCAAGGAAACAAAATTATTTCCCAACAACTATGATAAATGGTTAGCCAAATGTTTCAATCCTTGCCACGTATGAGTCTACAGAAATCAAATAATGCATATTCGCATTTCTTCATATGCATGTCCACACATATAATAGAAAAACAATATTCCATCCCCTTGTCAAATGCAATCTAAGAAAACATTCAAGGCAATGTTCCAAAATAACACACACGAAAGAATTTTAGAAAAAAAATCAAGTCCTAAGAAAACAAAAATGATTTCCCAACAATTATAACAAATGGTTCGCCAAATTTTTCTATCATTGCCATGTATGAGTCTATGACAACACTCAAAATATATATATATATATATATATATATATATACACATGTTTCAGAAAGCACTATTGTTATGCTTTATAGTCCAAGTGCAAAGCTTCCAAAAGACATGCCAAATAACAAACACAAACGGATTTTAGGAAGAAAAAATCAAGTCCCAAGGCAATGAAAATGATTTTTAACAACCATGACAAACGATTAGCCAAATATTTCAACCCTTGCCCATCTATGAGTCTACGACAACAATCAAACAGAAAATATATACGTGTCAAAAAGTACTATTGTTATGCTTTATAGTACAAGTGCAAAGCTTCCAAAACAGACACCGATATGAAAGGGAGTACCTTTTTTTTCATGTTTTCTTTCAAGGATTCAAGTTGATGTCGTAAGTTTGTGACTTCTTTCTCTAGCATGTCTTTTTCTTGTCCTATCATTGCCAAAGCTCTCTCACTCGAAACAACTTGCACTTGTGGCACGTGGGATGACTGCTTCTGCATCCGGTCCACTGATTCTGGTAGCTGTATTCCGATATTATCTTGTACATCTCGATTTCGCAAAGGAGTCGTATCGAACCCTTGCTTCAAGATTTGCCCCACTTCTGCGTGACATATGGCATAGTAACCCACATGAAAAATTCCACATATATAACTTAAGTGAGTCTGGACTTACCAAGTAGGGAAAGCCCGAATTGCATGTTACTGACATTCCATTAATATTCTTCATGACAAAACATAAAGCATTCAACAAGTATTGTCCTTGAAATTTTCGATTCTTCAATTTAAATAACACGAAAGTTTATACAATTATAAATTGATTAAGCGGTTAAGGATAAGCATCTGCTCAACTAACAATTCATGTAAAAAGTACCAACCATGCACATACTGCCATTCATTGAATACTCTCAGCAAACAGTCACTTCCACAAAATTTTAATTACTTCATGCATTATGCATATAACAGGGCAGTACCTTCCACACAACTCAGATAAGAACATTCTAACAAACATTTAACAAGCTGTCCCTTGGGAAGAACAATAGGATTGCAATATTTTCTTCAAACAAAATTCACATATTGATTTTTTCATAGCAAATTTGCAAAGGCAACACCTGTCTATATGAAAAGTTCAACCATCATCTATGATCAAAAGTTCTGGCTGACAACATTTGTTGAACAGATTCCTGTGATTAGTTTTTTCATAGTATGCCGCAACAACTAAGATGCATTTCTTCAAAGAAAACTGACATTGTATCGAGAGTAGAATGATCGTTCAAGGGATTTTATTAATCTAAAAGACAGTCCTTGTAAGCCAAACTGAATGTTTATTTCTTTACACCTGAAATAAGAACTCCATTGTTACTCTTTAATGTTTATCAGTAAAAGGTTTGCACAATTCACATGATCATTTTCATCAAAATCACAAGTTGTAGATGTAAAATAACAGTGATGTATGTGATCCCCAAATAACAATCACATTCAAAGAGAAACTGATGTTGCATTATGAGTTGCCATGTGTAAGGTATCCAGAAGCAGAAACTCTGTCATACAAAACAGTGCAGCATTTTTGTGCAAGGGCACGAACAGATGTATTGAAGTAGAGAAATGGCAGAAAAGAAGACACGATCATACCAGAAGACAATCACAAACTAGAACCACAGTCACAAACAATCACATTTTTTAGAGAAAAAAACAGCAGCGTTCTTCAGAGAAAAACACATTTGCATTTTTTCCTTTTTTACATTCACGATTTGATCAAAAATTGTAAGGAGGTACAGTTGAGAAAATTGTGCTAGGGCACAAAGAAGGATCAAAAAGAAGACCACGAGTCTCATGGATTTGAGATTATGAAGACAAGAAAAATCAAATCGTAGTTGCGGACCTGTTGCAGAATAGTGAGAACAAAAAACACAAGTATATACAAACCAGATCAAGGAAGATACAAGACCTAATCAAGGGTTTTCAGTCCCATCAAATATTTCAGACATTTTCATGTAGAAAAATCATGATATTTGGCAATTTAGTTGCGCAGACCAGACTGTGAAGTGATTTTGCAGACTACAGCAGTCTCTGTAAATTTCTAAACTTCCATCAATATTTAATTAATATTTTATTTTTTGAATAGATGATGTCGTAGGCAAAAAATGTCATTCTCGAGATTGTGGGCTCATTAATTAGATGTATTTTTGAGTTATTATCGGGGAGTCGAATTTTTGCATTGATTTAGAGGTCAAATTTTGTGTGAATAATGGTCAATATTTAAACTTGGCTCTGACAGAGCTGCAGATGTTTACTTGTCAGCATAGCAATGTCTGCAGTCACAAAAAATTGACAATCCTAGAGTGTTGCAACTACGATAAAATAATTCTCAGCACAAAAGAAGACTTGTTACAGATCCTTCTGATTATGACAAGCATAATAAGGAGGCCTTGTTGAAGTATTATCTATATGGTAAGCATAGCAGGGAGGCCCCATATATATCTCATCTGCACAATGGGGTCATCTATGCATAGTCCCCAACCCAGTCTATATCTATGGGATGATTTGAAACCCACGGTCCAGAATGCCACTGACGCAAGTATGTTTTGGACCAATTAAGTTCAAACTTCAGAGAAAATTTGGGTCCTATACCTAAAGAATCTACTTTTTTCTGCAAAGATGCATGAGGGTGGTTCCCTATCAAAACATCTTCTTTGGATGAAAGATCTCCGACACCAGCTCAATGCCATTAACAAAAAGGCCAATGATGACAATCTAGTTGCACTTGTTCTGAACAGTTTACCGCCCTCCTATGAAACATTTATAGAGGCCTTACACATGATGACGGAAAGCCCAGAAAGCCAGACCCTGACGCTTGATCAAGTTAGTTCCCATTTGTTGCTAAAGGAATACAAACAAACTCAGACAAGTGAATCTACTTCTAGACAAACAAAGTCCTAGTCAATCATCTTCTAGATACTAAGTGAAATGCTATTGTTGTCATAAGATTAAGCATATCAAAAATGACTGCCAAAAGTGAAAAGTTATTATTGTCCTATGATTAAGCATCTCAAAAGGGATGGAGCTTCAAGGGGTAATCTGGGCCCTGCAGCAATGGCGGGTATAGCTAGAAGCTTAAATCAGTCAGTTATATTCTTTTTTGCAGAAAACTTGGGTATGAACTACTAATGAACTTAGACTGAGTTGAAGGCTCGTCCTCTAAAGGATTGCAAGAGGCCATGAAAAACAGTTGGACTACAATTCAGATTGAATCAGATTCTAAAATTGTTGTCAGCATGTTATCAAACCCTGAGGAAAATCAGTCCTAATTGGAGGATCGCCAAAGAAATTTGGAGAATTAAAAGGTTGGAGGAACAATTTCAAGAAGTTGAGTATAGCCATATACCTAGAGCAAGAAACGAAGTTGCAGATGGTCTGGCCAACTGGGCCCTTGACAACCATAATATTGTTTGTTATGGTATGCCACCTTTATGGTGGTCGAATCAGCTTCAGACAGACATGGGACAAATTATTAGTTTTGACTACATGCAATGAATGATTATAGTTTGCTTCTGTTGTGTTCAGCTCGGGCTTGGTCAAAAAGTTTTCAGGCCTGGCACAGTCGAATTTGTAATTTTCTGATTTCATATTAATGTGTTTTTATAAAAATAAAAAGGACTGCTGAAAGTGACTCTATGATCATTCCCAACACAACAAAAAGCAACAGGAGGAGGCAAATGTGGCAGCAGTTGCAAATGAACGGGAATTTGAGGAAGAATATGTTCTTATGGCATCATGCTCGAGCAACAGTGCTATTAGTTGTTGGATCATTGATTCTGGCACATCTAGATATTTTTCATGTTCAATAGACTAGTATGTAACATTTACTGGAAATACATATTGTGTTCATTTAGTTATTTAATTGATGGGGATTTACTTGCAGTAGAGGGGATGGGAGATATCTGTATAGTACTAAATAATGCTCAAGAACTTCATTCATAAGGAATGCTAGGTATGTTCTTAGCATGCATGGAAATTTCCCATATGTTCGTCAATTAACATAGGAAATTCCAAACGTTGCTTGTAAATATTCTCCTAGGAAGCAGTGTATTGTGTCTGATATGAAATAGGAACAGGGTAATTGTCCTTAGGCATTAGGCAAGGTTGCTAATACATGGCTTGTTGACTTTGCTACAGTCAACTTCAAATGCACGTATGGAAGGAGACTCTTTCGATGCAAGATGTGTTGGAAGATGACATTTCTCACGTAAGCTTGTTGAAACTGCTCCATTCCAGTGATTTTACATGCGCTAGTTGTGGAGGGAATATCCACTATCCAAGAATGTGTGGGAGGTTGAATTGCTTCATGATGCGAGCAAATGAAATGCCCCAACTACATGAGATGTGTGGGAATAACGCACGGTCAAAGAACTCCACTATGGCTTAGAGGACTGCAAAGAAGGTTGTTTATTCACGAGAGCATGTTCATGTTCCTCTTATATCCAACCTTTTTATAGTACTTGAATCACCAAATCAACAACCCATTGGATGCAAATGGGTGGCCAAAGTCAAAAGCAAAGCCAGTGGTACTTTGGACAACTACAAGGCTCATCTTGTTGCAAAAGGCTTTTCACAATAGGAGGGAATAGATGAAGTGGAGATGAGTTGTTTGCACCTATTGCAGTGTTGGTTTTCACTACTACTGTCGAAGATGGTCACCTTTCGGTTGCTTCTCTCCAGATATCTAGATGAGGAGGTTTATGTTGGTGCTTGCCTGAAGGCGTTTGATGTATGCTGATCATGATCATCTAGGATTGTAGATTGATTAAGTCCCTGGATGGTCTTAGGCAAGCTCCACGAGCTTGGTATATTTCACATGATCATCATCTCCAAGATTCTTGTTTCAGAACTATGGAGTTTGGGCTTAATTTGATCAGTCAAATGATGATTCACTATACCAATCAATGAATCACTCTACAAACAATTGGTGCGAAAGCCTGATATACCTTTTGCTTAAACATACCGGATCCATATGTTAACAATCTTTCTCGACTAGTGTGCCTAAACCAAAGATCATACTTTGGACAACACCAACGCGTCAAAGTGACTGCAGATTCCATGTTAATATTTTTGAATTAGTTTGCTGATTTAATGACTAAACTTCTAGGTTCTATCGTATTTGTAAAATTTTGGGACAAACTTCTTGTCTCCGGTTTAGTCAATAAAGTGGGGTTTCGAATATATTAATATCTATTTGTAATACATTAGTTACACATTAATTAATGATGTAATGTCCCCAATGGACATAATTTGCTCCCAGTTGGATTCTTAGCAAATCCCAAACCCCAAATGCAAGTTATAAAAGATATAACATTAAATTTTTGATGCAGATCTGAATTAAATATGGGAAAAACGACTATGGTTTTGGCACAAACGCATACCAACAAGTATCAGTTGATAATCTTCACTCTCCAAAATCGATATGCAGATTTTTGTGAACCAATTCAGACCCAAAAATGATAAAATAGACCATGCAAAGTCAGCTTTGACTGCTGCAATATATTCCTAGCATGGCAACTAGGGTTTGAGTAGAAAACTCACACAAATAGCAATCAAATAATTTTATTCCTATCATAAACTGATCACTATATTTTTAGAAACCCAAATATGCATTAAATCTGATTTTTAGAGGCAAATAATGATTTCAAAACAGTTCAGAAATCTGCATACAAATCTGACTAAAAATACCTCTTAAAACCCTCCAAAAATTCTGAAAATAAATTACTTTTGAGTACCAAAAATTAGTACAATAGATGGCAGCTATTCTCAGACCTGGAATGTCTTCTTTGCAACATAAACCAGCCAACAAGTGGGTCGTTCCACCTTGTACAATTAACAAAACACTGCTGCAATTATATTCTTCAAACCCTTATTGCAAAATACTCTTCATACAACTGCTGAAATAACAAAGATCTGTGTAAGCTCAATGGAACTCCCTTGAGTAGAAATTCCTCACAATGCTCCGAGAGGGTTTTCGTCCTCTAGAGTGAATATCTAAGGGTTTTCGTCCTTAAAAGATTGAAGATGCAAGCTAAAATGCTCCACATACAAATCTGAATTTAGAAGATAAACAAGTGATCCTCTCCTAAGCAAGTCGACTTGCTTATATAGAGAAAAAGGCCCAACTATCCTCCCTCATCATCCAATCAGCTCACTTGCCTCATTTAATGTTTTCCACTTACTTTATTTATTATTTTCCCTTGCTTTCATTTAATATTTCCCATATTAAATGTTTTTTCCCAACAACTTTTCCCTCTTAATGCAAGTCGCATTTTTCTAGGGAAAATACATTTGTCCCATGAGCTTTTACATTTTCTAACCATTTTTTATTGCCCCTAAAGCAAGTTGCACTTCTCCTAAATAAATACAATTTATACTAAGTGTTTTATCATGTATTTGTCTTTTCTATATTTTATTTTATTATTAAGTTCATTAAATTATTATAAGTGCTTTTTATAATGTTTACATTATTTTTTTTAAGCACTTTATAATAAAGTAATAGAACTTAAGTCCCCCTTGTGTTCACTCCTTAGCTCTCGGGTTGAGATAGAATACGCTGAGGGTCTTCGATTGGGAAGGGGATATTAAATAGCATCCTAAGTAATTTAACCAACTAACTTCCCAACTGATGCAACCTTAGGTTATTTAGGATTAAATTAAATTTATTAATCCCACTATGGTACCATGTCAAGACGAGGGGTGAAAAATGTATTCACCAAATTAATTAAATGTAAAGTTAAAAATTATATTATAAATGTAATTGCAACTATACAACATAAATAAATTAATTGAACAAATTGAACATAGAACACAGATATAACGTGGAAAACCCCTAAATGGGTAAAAACCACGAAGAATTGGTATGGCTTTTCCACTATCGAGAAAATTTTACATCCACCATTTCTGAGTAAAATTCGCAAATTTGTATTCCTTGTAAAAGGTTTTAAACAAGTTACGATTTACCTTCTCATTATTCTACAAATATTGAGAAATTAATTGAATTAATAATTAAATATTACTAATAGATTCCCCAAATATATTTGAATCAAAATATCCCCATTTAGTTCTGTCACTTAATTTCAAATAACATGATAGGGTTATGTCCTTCTTTAAGTGACGGGGCACACCCCGATTTAATAGCCTTAGTAATTTTATTAACCAATCCACCTAATATAAAGTTCATATTTAAATGCCATGTAAAATATATTTATTCCTATTACATAAAGTTAAAATTAGTACTTTTCTAGCCACTTAAGTGGCTTATAGTTTCTAACCAAGTTACCCATAGCATTTTTGATTTAATCTCATTTCAAAGGATTCATCACTTCTTATGTAGGGTTTAATTTTCAACCATTCAGATTTGAAGCAATATTGCCATAGAATACTTAGTTTAGGTTAAAAACCCTAAGATCCTTAAATGAACACTTTTATTCTTACCCTAAAATCTCATTTTAAATGAAGGATGGGAGAAACCCTAGGATTTGGATGGTTAGCCATGGGAACATTCATAGGCTCTGTGAATGGATAGCACAATTTTCAATGTCAATACCTCATTGAGAAATAATGTATACCAAAATATTTCCTCTTGTTACTCTAAACACACACTTTTCACGGTTCAAAGTGACATGGTATTCGATGAGATGCACGATAATGATCCTTAGAAATCCTATATGGTCTTTTCTCTTTTTATATTTAGCAAGGAGGTCATCGACATAAGACTCAACACTATTATGCATGAGGTCATGGAATATGTTAGTTATTGCTTGTTGATGAGTTTCTGCTACGTTGTTGAGACCAAAGGGCATGACAGTGTAACAGAACGCCCCCCAATGGGTAGTGAATGAGGTTTTCTTTTGATCTTATTATTAAATATGAATCTATTATAGCCCAAGAAAATGTCTATGAGTAAAAGGAGTTTATAACGAGTGGTATCATTGATAATTACATCTATAGAGGGCAAAGGAAAATCGTCTTTAGGAAACACCTTATTTATATTGTAGAAGTCAATACAAATTCAAAAATTTATGTTCTTTTTCAAAACTGGAAAAATACAAGACAACCAATTTGTATAATCTATAGACCTTAATACCAATCAAATGAGTGCATGGTTTTGAATACATCTTCCGTTAACATTGGTTGATTTTGGGATTTAATTATCTGTATATTTTGGACCCCACCCCACCCCACATTTGGCTTATGTGGGTTGGGGTGCCTTCCAATTACACCCTATTTACTCTATTGGAATCCTAAGATTGTGGATAACTACATCCATGTGAATAGCTCTAGTAGGCATATAACAGGTCATAGGAGAAGGTGAAATTTCAATTCTATAACTCCATGATTTTTTGATATTGTGGTTTTAAGCCATGTGGCTTAGATGAAAAAAAGTTTCAAGATATTTTTTTTTCAATCCCTATAAAATGTATATAAATATATATAAGCATAAGGGAAGAAATCCCTTTTTTAAACTCAAGTTGCGCTTAACCAAATAATCACCTCTTATTCATTTGCATCGTAAATGTAAGACAAGAATCTCATAAATTTTTGAATCTATCTTTTCAATATTTGACATTGTAAAATCTAATGGCTTGGAATTATCCAACCCAAGGGACAACTAATGAAGGAGGATATTTTCAGTTTCATAAACTCTAAACCATTTCCTTTTGTGAACATATGAGGAGATTGGACTATAATCTCAACATTTCAAGCACATAGATTTTGGACTAATTCATCATTATCTTAATTCATTTAGCCTTACACGATAAGTGATTCCATGGGAGTTCCTTCTTGAAAAATCAGAGGACCACATATTTATAGTTGAGATAACACAATTAGTCATTTCAAGAAAGCCACATGCAAAATGATTTTAAGGTGAGATTAATAGAATATGACATTATCAATTATTTCAATCAAGCTCTTCTTTCCAATTACCACTTTGGGATCAATAGACAAAATTTGGACTCAATGAGATTTGAAATTCCTTCATAATAACTAATCTTAGTCCATTTGTCCTTACAATGAAATATTTCCAAAATACATATTGCAAGCTTTGAGTAACTGATCCTACTTTTTCTACAGTGATTCATTTTGTAACAAGAGTCATCAACGATTTTTAATCTCTTAATACCAAGTTTGAATGATAGGATAAGGATGACTGATAAAGATTCATACTTAACTTTGTTATTGGTTGATAATTCGAATTTCTCAAACTTCCACTCTGAATTGAAAAATGTTAATATGATCATGGGGGATTAAGAACAAATTTCCCTTCCCCTAAAGCACTTGGATCCACAAACACATGGTCCACATTTCAATGTCCTCTCCCAATCATAATATAGCTTCAATCTTGCAACTCTTCAACTCTTCTAATTCAACCATATTCACGTCAACCACCAAAGAAAGAGGGTAAGCAAATGGATGTTTCCCAACCTTTTTATCCTTAGGTAGGAAACGATACATGGAAGGTCCTTATTGGATCAGCCCTAATAGAACCATACTCGTGTGTAGGTAACTTGAAACTTTCACAACCAATGGATTTTAATCAACACTCATACATTCTGTTACACAACAATATCAAGTTTTGATTTAGAAGGACAAATTATGGACAGGCTCCTTTCACACCTTCAAAAACCCAACACATAGGCTTTATCATTCAAAAGAGGAGTCCCAATAGCTAAGAAAATACCGGTCCTTAGGTTCAATCCCAACTTTTATAGGGGTTCCACTTTTTTAATACCTCCATGGGCCATCATTCACAATGGTAATCATGAGTGGACCTCACAATGCATACCTAGAAATACAAAGTATTATCTTATTCACCCTTAGGTGTCCTCCTCATATGAGAACTCCCTACTCATGCTCCATTGAAATAATACAAAACATTTTCCCTCCCAAAGTGGTCTCTTAAAATTAGTGTTAACAGGATTTCCTTCATTATGGCCATACTATAATCAATCCTAACAATACATACACATATTCATTTTGGTAAATGACATACAACAAACAATAAGTATGGTCTTTAGGATGAGAATTATGGGTATAACAATGGTTCCATTGTAGCTTCCATAAGCTTTATCATTACCAAAACAGTGAAGAAAGTTTCAAAGTAATGAGAAATTGATCTCACCATATCCAAGTTTCTGCAAGAATCCCAAGGGATGACAAAATGAATCCATTATCCAACATCTTCCTTTACTAAAATATCCATATCTGTAAATGGAGTTAGTCAGGATCTCCTCTTCTCAGAAGGTCCAAAGACGAAGTAATTGATATATGGTAAAATAAAAATCTCGTGTATAGGATTGTGAGGCCTAATAATGTCTATACTATTGCCTCTAGTGGGGGTGTAATATAAGCTAAGTGTCAAATCCCTATGAAAGACAAGATAACATGTCAATAGTAGTTGGAAATTTTTAAAAAGAAATCTACATTATAAAAATGAAATGATTACTTATGTCTTGATCACAAGGTCAGACTGTCGAAATATTAGTTCTCCACTTACTTGGCAATTATGGAATGGGTTACATTCAAGGGAGCTTGCAATGAGGAACCCTGGAAGTTTGATACAGAAGGGTTGTCTGATGTAGATTATTTTCTTCCTTTGTTTCCAAAGAGTGTATGAGGTCGCACTCGGGACTGAATTCTTTCCACTGCGTAACTTGTGAAATGGTGCCACATTATGGTTAACCACATTGGAGATTGAATCTTTGTTGTCATGGTTTCCAACCGAGGTTATAACCTACATTAGATTTGTTGTGGTGAACTAGATGAAACTCTACACAACATGGTGGTGGAATGGGCCAAATGACCTGTTGTCATTTTTGACTTATCACTGAGTGTTACACTACATTTCATGATTCCCAACTGAAGTAGTTCTGGAAAGTGTGATTTTGGTCGATGCCTAGATGGCTTTTGGGGTGCAATTAGCCCATGCTAGTGATAGCTTGATCATGTAGAATAGTAATTTAGAATAGAATAGAAGGACTCCTAAAAATTTCTTATGTGAATGGCTTGTGATGTAGACTTTCGAGAAGGTTTTGGTTACGCCCTTAACCTATTGCTTGTATTAGGATATGAGTAGCCGACTTGTGGCTTACCATATCATTTTATTATATCATTTATACTTTCTCATGCTTAATAGGTTAGCCTTGGTGATGGCCATAACATATGAATAGTATATATAGGGGATTGTAGGTAGTAGTTCATCATCATTGGAGCATTTGAGTCTTATTATATGGTTTGGAGGTTGCCCCCTCGAAGTGGCAAAGCTATTCTAATTGCATATTGAGATCATTATTCTAAAATATTATGTTATTTGGTGTTCTATTTCT
The DNA here is from genome assembly GCA_019776745.2 of Taxus chinensis. Classification (NCBI taxonomy): domain Eukaryota; kingdom Viridiplantae; phylum Streptophyta; class Pinopsida; order Cupressales; family Taxaceae; genus Taxus; species Taxus chinensis. The sequence continues at coordinate 138,638,709 of CM034157.1, forward strand.
GCTCATAATCTGAATTATACAAGTAATTTCATTACAAGTGGTATCAGAGCTACGATTTGGGCCAAAATTAGGGCAAAAACCCTAATTTTTTGTTTCCTCTAATATATTGCGAACCAGAGCAAATTGGTGGGAGATATTTTTACCAGAGTTGCAAAACATTTCAAGTAAGATTCCCTGAAAATTTCAGACTTTTTGATTTATTTTGCACAAGTTATTACAAATTTAGGTTTTTCATAAAATCGCTCCCTAGGGTGCAAATTGTGGAATTTTTTCAAGTTCTTTACATTTTCAGAAAGCTCTAAAAAAAATAGTATTAGTATATTCTCTGTGTTTTTTCCTGTTCGGCCGAATTTGTATCAAAACCCTAAACCCTAAGGTTTGACATCATGGCGGGGCCTTCCACAAGAGCAAAAAAGAATCCGGTTACTCCGGGTAAAACCCCAGATAAATATGGGGTAGTGATTGAAGAGATGGAGTTAGAAGGGGTAAATACAGATTCCTCAGCACTAGGGTTTACCTTAGTTGATCATAAGGTGAGCCAACTTGAGTATGAGCTGCGAAATGTACAATCTGAGATGGCCTCTAAAGGAGACATAGACCAAATCAATCATCGGTTGGATGATATCATGCAACATGTAAAGGGTAAACAGTATGGCCCAAATCTGGCCCATATCAACCAAGGAGGATCTTCAGTTCAAAATCATGGACAAAATAACCATGTTGGATCACTTTTCCAGCCCAATCAGAATCCAACTTATTCGCAACCACGGAACATGATGCCGAAAGTGGATATGCACAAATTTGATGGTAAGGATCCCCTGAATTGGATAAATCAAATGGAGAAATTCTTTGAGTTACATCAAACACCATCAGGACAAAAGGTGACATTGGCATCCCTGTATCTTGAACCAGACCAATTCGTTTGGTATCGATGGTTATGTGCTCAGAGGCAGAAGAATGGTCTCGGTGTCACTTGGATAGTTTTTACCGAGGAGTTGCAATTGCACTATAGTTCCAGTGTTTCAGAGAACTACTTTAGTCAATTAGCAAAGTTACGACAAACAAGATCAGTCAAAGATTATGTGCATCAATTCCAGAACCTATCCTTAAGGGTGGAGAATATTCCAGAAGAGAATCTGAATGACCTATTTCTTGGGGGTCTTAAGGACCACATCAAGCATGAGGTACGTATGTTTAATCCACTCAAGATTTCTGATTCTATTATCATGGCACGTCGAGCAGAGGAAAAATTTCTTTGTAGTAGGAGGCCACCTTTCATTAACACCAGAGACCGTAGTATCTCTTCCCCTTCATTTTCTAGGCCAATTAGACTGACTCCTCAACAAATGGAAGAAAAGAGAGCAAAAGGATTATGTTTTAACTGTGATAGCAAATATGGACTGGGACACAAATGTGCTGAGAAGAAGTTGTTCTATATTGACGGAGGTAATGAGGATGATGAGGAAGCTGAAATTATAGGAGAGGCTGAGGAACCAGTAGAAGATGAAGTAGAGGATCACCAACCTACAATTTCTTGCCATGCATTGTCAGGTATTAGTACTCCTCAAACACTCAAGGTTATTGGCTATCTCAAAAAATAGAAGGTGACGGTGTTGATTGACTCGGGGAGTACTCATAACTTCATAAATAGTAAGTTAGTTGCCCGCCTCAATTGTTTTATTTACCCAGCTCCAGAAATGCAAGTTATGATTGCAGATGGTGGGACAGTCAAGTGCACAGGAAAGTGCCATAGTATCAAGCTTTCCATGGGAGACTACATGTTAGACTCACCTATGTTTGCTATTTCTATGGGAGGGGCAGATATTGTTTTGGGTGTCCAATGGCTCACAACCTTAGGTACTATAGAGATGAATTTCCAAGAATTGTTCATGCGATTTCATTCAGATGGAAGGACAATACAATTGAATGGGATGGTAGCTAAGTCTCCATAGATTATTAGCTCTCATCAGATGCAGAAGGTTCTCAGAAAAGGAGTAGATGGATTTATAGCAAAGTTATTTTCCATAGAAGTACAAAATACAGAGTCTTCAATGCCACCCGATCTTCAGAAGATTGTTGATGCTCACTCATCTATTTTTGATGCAATTCCAAAGGGACTACCACCAGTTAGGGATCATGATCATGCCATTCAGTTGATTCCAGGGAGCCAAACACCTAACATCAGACCATACAGATACCCATATTCCCAGAAAAGTGAGATCGAGAAAATGGTACAGGAAATGTTGAAGGCAGGTATCATCAGGCATAGCCAGAGTGCATATTCTTCACCAGTGGTCATGGTACGTAAGAAGGATGAAACATGGAGGATGTGTCCAGATTACCGAGAACTCAACAAGTACACCATCAAAGATAAGTTTCCTATTCCAGTAATTGATGATTTACTTGATGAATTACATGGTGCTATTTATTTCACAAAATTAGATCTTCGTTCGGGGTACCATCAAATTAGAATAAAAGAGGAAGATGTTCATAAAACGGCTTTCAGGACTCATGAGGGCCATTATGAGTTTTTGGTAATGCCTTTTGGTCTTACAAATGCGCCCTCAACCTTTCAAAGCTTGATGAACACTATTTTTAGGCCATTTTAAAGGAAATTTGTATTAGTTTTCTTTGATGACATATTGATTTACAGTAAGACATGGGAAGAACACTTACAACATGTAAATAAAGTGTTGGAAGTTTTGGAGAAACATACTCTCTATGCAAAGCCATCCAAATGTTCTTTTGGTGTACAAGAGGTAGAGTACTTGGGTCACATTGTATCCCATGAAGGTGTCAAAGTTGATCCTCAGAAGATCAAAGCTATGGTGGAATGGCCAAGGCCCAAAACTCTCAAAAATCTTCGTGGGTTCCTAGGACTAACAGGGTACTACAGAAGATTTGTGTGGGGATATGGTAGAATAGAAACCCCACTCACTGCATTGCTAAAGAAGGATGCCTTCCATTGGACAGACGTAGCCACTAAATCCTTTGAGCAGCTGAAGGAAGCCATGTGCAGCACCCCAATTTTAGCTACTCCCAACTTCTCAAAAACCTTCATTGTTGAATGTGACGCTTCAGGATCAGGATTGGGAGCAGTTCTAATGCAGGAAGGAAGACCAATTGCATTTGAGAGTCACCAATTCAAAGGAAAATATCTGCTCAAACCTATCTATGAGAAAGAAATGATGGCTATTCTTCATGCGGTCAAGCAATGGAGGCCCTATCTCATGGGTAGACACTTCAAGGTAAAAATGATCATGATAGTCTCAAATACTTTTTGGAGCAAAGGTTATCATCTGAGGAACAACAAAAGTGGGTAACAAAAATGTTGGGTTATGATTTTGAAATCATATACAAAAAGGGTAAAGAAAATGTAGTAGCTGATGCGTTGTCCAGAAGGGATACATCCGCAGATGCCTTACTATGTGGAATGTCCATGTTGACGGCCGATTGGGTGGATGAAGCAAGATTGGAATGGGATCAAGACAAGGATACACAATCTCTAATACAGAATATCAAGCAAGGATCTATGACATCTAACAAATTTGAGTGGAAAGGTAATGCCCTATGGTACAAGGACAGGTTATACTTGAGTAAAGATTCTGAGTTGAAGCATAAGATTCTTGCAGAGCTACATGCCTCACCTGTTGGAGGACACTCTAGGTTTTTGAAGACATATCATAGAATAAAAAGAGAATTCTTTTGGGAAGGACTCAAGGGGGATGTACAAAATTTTGTATCAGAGTGTTTAGTGTGCCAACAAAACAAAGGGGAAACAATTAAGACACCAGGTCTGTTGCAACCCTTACCAATTCCTAGCCAGAGATGGGAGGAGGTCTCCATGGATTTCATCACCGGATTGCCTTGTTCAGAGGGTAAGAATGTTATTTTCGTGATTGTGGATAGGCTCACAAAATATGCCCATTTTTGTGCCCTATCACATCCATTTGCAGCCAGTACAGTCGCAGCTATTTTTTTGGAGACAGTTCAAAGGCTACATGGAACCCCAAAGATAATTGTAAGTGATCGTGATCCTATTTTCACAAGTAATTTTTGGATGGAATTATTTTCATGTTTGGGTACTCAGCTAGCTCACAGTTCATCTTATCATCCTCAAACTGATGGGCAAACGGAAGTGGTCAACAAATGCTTAGAGGGGTATTTACGTTGTTTTGTATCAGATAAGTAAGAAAGGTGGATTAAATGGCTATCACTTGCAAAATGGTGGTATAACACATCTTTTCATACCTTCTCAAATCATTTTTTCATTAATGACCTTCTTCACTTTTTGAGGGTGCAAACTAAGGTCAGAGATGTTGAGGAATTACATTCAATATCAACAACAGGTTTTGGCTAGTTTGAAGGAGAATTTAGCATTGGCACAAAACAGGAATGACAACAAGCAGATCAACACCGTAGTGAAAGACATTTTGAAATTGGTGATTGGGTTTTTGTACGTCTCCATCCTTACAAACGGATGTCCCTAAGCAACAAAAAAAGGACAACAAACTTGCTCCTAAATATTATGGCCCTTATCAGGTTCTACAGAAAATTAAGTGTTGCTTATAAACTAGAGTTGCCTCCATCTTCACACATACACCCAGTATTCCATGTTTCCTGGCCTAAAGAAGGTTATTGGACAGAAATTTGAAGCCTAGATAGAGTTACCAGAACTTGATGAGAAAGGAAGAATCATTTTGGAGCCAGAGAAGATTCTGCAAACGCGTACTAAGAGGTTGAGAACCAAGGACATTAAGGAATATTTGAACAAGTGGAAAAATCTTAGCATAGAAGATGCAACTTGGAAGGATGAAGGTTTTCTGCAGCAATATCCAGGATTTTATTCTAATACGTTGAGCAACGTTGGTTTGAAGGGGAAGGGCATGCTACGCCCTTAACCAATTGCTTGTATTAGGAGAAATGAGTAGCATGCATCACTTGTCGCTTACCATATCATTTTATTATATGCATTGTTTGTTTGCTTGGAAGGGAAACGTCCCGGAGCCCATTCAAAACGTCCTGGACGTCCAAGACGTCTCGGGGACTTGGGGACGGGGACAGGACGTTTCCCTACCGTCCCCATTTTCTAAAAAATAAGGGGGACGTCCCGAGGACGTCCCCTAAAAACTAGGAATGCACCCGGGACATCCCGGGTGCAAAAACTTATTTGGGGACTTGGTCGTGATGTCCCCAGCATGTCGAGGGAGATCCCAGGGACAGTCACGAGATCCCCAACGTCTTTCACACTGACGCCAAAGGTAAAACAAGTTTTATTTTATCATTTTTATGTTTTTTAAAATATTTTTTTAAACTTTTAATGCTTTCTAATTAATTTAGTAACATGACCTAACCCTAAAAGCAACAAAAAAACTTATAAAAAGAGCATTTCACACTCATTCTAATCACACCAAGCAAGAGCAAAAAAAATAGAAGGAAAGAGCAAGAGTAAAAAAAGAGAAGGCAAGAGCAGAGAGCAAAGAGCAAGATCAAAAGTGCAAAGAGCAAAGCAAGCAAGAGCAAGAGGTATGTACATACATTACTAATTTACTACCATTCTTTGTTTTGTTTTTTTTTAATTTCCAAATGCAAAGTTGAAAGTGAAGGCATTGCATTTGCTTGTATTTTTTTTCCTATTTGGATTAGCAAGTGATGGAATGAGATAAAGCATAAAGGGAGGGCATTTTTATTGTTTGTTTTTTTTAATTTTTAAATGTATTCATCGCTGTTTTTTTTTTTTTTAAATTTTTGCTGTTTTTTTTTTTAAAAATTGTATTCATTGTTTTATTGTATTGTATAGTTATATTGTTTTGTATTTTAATTATTGCAGCTTCAAAATGAGTTCCGATAGTGATTATCAAGCTGAATATGAGGTTCAAATGGGTATGCAAGGAGAAGGAACACAATCAGAAACACCTAATACTACTACTAATTCACAAGGCAGTGTCGACAAGTTCAGTTGCCCCTCCGAAATGTTGAAAAAGTATGCTAGGGGGCCTTTTGATAAGAAAAAACCTTTGAAACAATTTGGTCAAATTATGCAGGGTCTTAGATCAAACATTTCAGGGGGCACTAAAATATGGAAATGCAACATTTGCTCATTATCTTGGTCAGGCAGCATTACTAGGTTGAATGCACATTTATTGCACATTGCGGGGAAAGGTGTAGGCATGTGTGGACAGCTATCACTTGAAGAGAGGGCAGAAATGGTGAGGTTGTATAATGGAGATATGGTGGAAAAGGTTCCAGAAGTTCGTGGCCGTCATGTTAGTGGCACTGGCACCCCTTCTAGTTCTGTGAGAATTAATACCGGTAGTGTTACAGGTGCATCTTATGAGGTGTCTGAATTGGATGCTTTTGGTAGTAGTAGGGGGAAGAGGAAGGTTGTGGCCTCCAATCCAGTTGTTGAAATGTATGATACAAAGGCTAGAGAAGAGGCTGATGATGCCATTGGAAAATTCTTTTTTGCTACTGGCATTCCATTTCATGTTGCTCGCTCTCCTTATTTCAAGGAGGCTTTGGCTAAGGATAGCCAAAGCAGGTGTGAGTTATGTGCCCCCAGGAGACACGAAGTTGAGAACCACAATCTTGGATAAGAACTATTCCAAGGTTAATTTACTGATGGAGGAAATGAGGTGCACATGGGTCTCTCACGGTTGCAGCATCATCATGGATGGGTGGACAGATATCAGACACCACCCACTCATAAATATCATTGTTTCATGCAGAGAGGGTCCTTACTTTTTTAGGGCAGTTGATTGTTCAGGGAAGAAGAAGGATGCAGAGTTCCAATTCACCATTTTGCGAGATGCTATTGAGGAGGTTGGCCCTGCCAACGTTGTGCAGGTTATTACAGATGCAGCTTATGTGTGCAGGGCAGCAGGTAAGCTTGTCGAGGCTCATTACCGACATATATATTGGACCCCATGTTGTGTGCATGCCATGAACAATGCACTAAAAGATATTGGAAAAATTGATTGGGTCAAAAATGTAGTGGCTGATGCTAGAGATGTGCAGATGTTCATCTGCAACCACCATACGTCATTGGCACTCTTCCGTAGCTTTTCGAGGAAGGAATTCCTCAAGCCAGTGGACACACGTTTTGCATCGTATTTTATTTTGCTGGATAGGATGGCTGAGTTGCAAGAATCATTACAGTGCATGGTCATGACATCAGAGTGGTCTAGGTGGGATGGGTCGAAGACAGAGCAGGGGAAGAAGGTGAAAGCAATTGTGGTGAATGAAACATTTTGGATAGATGTGAGATATATCACATCCATAATATCTCCAGTTTTCAATGTGATAAAATATGGGGATTCTGAGAGCCCTAGCCTTGGTGAGATATACGAATGTATTGATAGTATGCTTGGCCAGATGAAGGCTGTTGTTCGAGCAAGGGACCCCACCTTGGAGTTCTACCATCACCATATTCAACCTATCATTGAGCGGAGATGGGAGAAGTTGAACACTCCTTTACACATGGTTGCATATGCACTAAATCCGAAGTGGTATGTTGAGAGGCCTGGCAGAGTTCTCCCAGTAGATGATGAGGAGGTGAGGAAGGGTTTCTTGAAAGCCCTAAAAAAATGTATAATGCAGAGGATGCTTCACGAGTCAGAACTGATTGGCTCAAGTTCGCTTATCTGGATGGCTACAAAAAATCATCAAAGATAGACAGGACCACATTGGCACATGAGAGTCCAGTTAGTTGGTGGCGATTGTATGGACATGCAGGATTGCTACGTACACTTGCTATTCGTCTTCTTTCTCAGGTTTCTAGTTCCTCTGCTTCTGAGAGGAATTGGTCAACATATGGGTGGATCCACTCTCTTAAGAGGAACAAACTTACCTCTAAGAGAGCAGAGAAACTTGTTTGTACATAGTGCCTTGCGTCTCATGGATCGCAAGACACCTACGTACAAGGAGAGCCCAGCATTGCGGTGGGATGTGGATCCTGAGGATGCAAGGCAGGTTGATGAAGATCAGGAGCAGCGAGGACTGGTTGATATCTCCTTTGCTAGATGCAGATGACGTTGATACAGATACTCCTAGTGAGGAGGAGCGGTTTGCAACTGTTCCTTCGGAGGGCTCTGATAGTGATTTTTGAGTTGTACTTGTCACTTGTCATTTTGGTTATGTAATGTCATTTTGGTTATGAGACATGACATAATATTTCATAGCATATGTAATGTGGGTGTAGTTGTACTCTTCTCATGTTGATTATTGAAGAGTAAGACTAAGACTTGTTTTAAATTTTCAGCTTTACTATTTACTATTTAGTCTTTCATTGTCATGTTGAAGTTTTGAACATTGAATATAATATATATAGCTGTAGCATTTTGGGCCTTGGCTTATGTGATGAATAATTGGATTAATCATTAATGGTTTCAATCTTCAAACTTTCAATTTTAAGTCTTAGGTTATTGAATTATTCATGTTATATTTGTAAAATTAATAAAATTATATATATTTTTATTAGCCGTCCCCTTGCCAGGATTATCCCGAAATTTTCAAAAAAAATTGGTTTGAAGGGAAACCCCATCCCTACGTCCCGACGTCCCGCTTGTCCCGGAGTCTTAGGTAACTATGATTATATCATTTATACTTTCTCATGCTTAGTAGGTCGGCCTTGGTGATGGCCATAGCATATGAATAGTATATCGAGGGGATCGTAGGTAGTAGTTCATCATCATTTGAGCATTTGAGTCTTATTCTATGGTTTAGAGGTTGCCCCCTCGAAGTGGCGAAGCTATTCTAATTGCATATTGAGATCATTATTCTGAAATATTGTGTTATTTGGTGTTCTATTGTTGCTCATAATCTGAATAACCAATAGTCTACGAATAGAAATTATCATTTCAACTAAGCAACCATCCTTTTCCTCCAGGAATCTTTTCCTTACCCCTTTTGTTCCTCGCAATTTGCATCTCTTTCCACCATAGGGCTGCATGCCCCTTGACCTTGGTCTAAGCTACTTTCTCAAGTCAACCACTTCATCAAATTCAAAATACTCTTCCATCTTTGTGGGTCAGTCAATCAACTCATTAGGATTCAAAGTCCTTGAGAAGCTTTGAATCTCCATCTTGATCCTTCTTCCAATCTTTGAGATAGCTCTTATGAGCCTATATTCTCTTGCCTCTTTCTACTCATGCAGTTGGGCTAAGTATCTACTCTCAACTTTTCGTCGTCAACATCACTCACATCATCCCTTTGGACAAATCCCCTACTTCTATCTTCTTCCACAACAGCTAGTCGTATTTGGTTAACTCTCAAAGTCTCTACAATCTCATCTAGTCTTCCTTGAAATTATAAGCATGCTGGAAATGGTCATCGGTTGCTGGTGATATTATTATGTTGTGTATCACATTATGTAGAAATTGGACAAAGTTAGAGGTGTCACTAGTTTAGAGACACATTTATTATATTCAATTAGTAAAATAAATGGAAGTTCAAGTGAATAATTGTAGATAATGATAAATGCATAGTTAGTTAGGTATTTGATTAGGTTGTTAATTGCATGATTTGATTAGTTTTATAAACAATGGGTTTATAAACGCGTACTTGATTATATTCATTGCTTGAGCAATTTTTAAGTAAGCCTAATTTTAATTATTTATTTCCTGGAACTGATTTTACTCTAATTTTAATCTATTTTCCAAATTGTCATTTTTGTATGGGTGAAATTACATATATTGTGTTTGCGCATTTTTAGTTTATTTTGGGCCTTTCGTTTTATTTTTGACAATTAATTATTCAATTGATATATATAAATATTTTTAAATATATATATATACACACATTTTTACGCATGGATGCCCCCCCCTCCCCCTTCCAATAGCCATCTCGAACATCTTCAGGATAGGGACAAAAATGTTCCCCCAATTTACCAAAAATACAAAGAGAAAAGGGGGACATCCACTGAAATTCGGGGATTTTTCAGAGCATCCCCTTTTTTGGGGGTCTCTGACATCCCCAAATAAAACCTTTTTTATGTTTTTCAAATTGTTTTATAAATTTATTTTTATTTTAAATATTTACATACTAGTAAAAACGAAAATATATATCAATCTCGAGGCACGTATCTTGAATATTTCACATAAAGGGTTCCACATTGATTAACATCTCCATCACCTTCTCCACAAATTTCCCATTGTCTAGTGATGGGTTGCCTCAATCTAGTTGCACCACTGCTTTGAGATAGAAAGTCTTTCTAGGTAAAACAAAAGTTGGGCTCCAAGCTCCACCATATGTTCAAGATATTGTGATTTTTCAATCACTTTCTCCAAACAAGAACAAAAAGTTAATACTACTCCGACATCTTAATGGACATCAAATTTAAGGTCAGCCATTTTTATTGACATTTCACACTATTATACTCATTCCTCCCACCCCACTTGGCAACCATTGTAAGGTATGCCTATCGCCATAGCTAATTTTTTATTTTTTACATGTTATTAAAAATGTTAAATCTGAGAATTTTTTGCCAATCCCAAAGCCCATCCACCCATCTCCGACACTTATTTTAAAAAAAATTACCACCAAAATTTTATATTAGATAGAAATGAAAAATACAAATGTGAATATGCCAACCCTGAAAACTATTTGCCCAGGCTTGAGAACGATACAAAGGAGAAACTAAGAACATAATCATGGTGAGGAATCCTGGTGTCCCCGAGATTTCACCCTGAAATCTGGGACTACCCTTTAAAAAATTTCGTTCTTTTCAAGTAAAGGGTCGTGTTTTGTGTTTTGTTTTTCCGCAGGCCCCTCGCCACTCCCGCTCCCTGGGGGTGCCGTTTCAGCTATGTAGTTTGAGATAGCTCTTATGAGCCTATCTTCTCCCTCCTCTTACTGCTTACGCGGTCAGGCTAAGTCCTCTACTCCCAACTCTTCATCGTCAGCATCACTCACATCATCCCTTTGGACAAATCCCCTACTTCTATCTTCTTCCAAAACAGCTAGTCTTATATGTCTCTACAATCTCGTCTAGTCTTCGTGCTGTACTGGCAGCTACCGCTCCACCTCTACTAGCCATTCTTCGTGGAGGCATCTCAACCTGAAACTACTGCTGCAGCTTCTTGTTTGCAATCGTATGCAGGTGTTGTTTCCACAAACTACATTCAAAATCAGTTCTGACATCATATGATGCAATCAAGGAGTCGGGGTCAATTGAATTACAACCTTGTCCTTGCAGCAGTTAACAACACACGCTCAGCAGTAGACATTCACAGTGAACAATTGAGGCTAGAAAACAAATACAAGTCCATTTATTTCTCAAGGAATTACAGATGTATGACTGCGCCTTCACTCACTTTTCTCTCTAGCTACAGTACAAGAAGAAGAATGACACTCAACAGCTTCTCAAAGGGCTAGACACAACTCTCTACTCCTCTGTGCCGCTTTGATCTTGAAAAATGCTCAAAATGAGAAATCAAATATGTTAGGGTCATCACTAGGCTTGTGCAACTACCGCGTGTGAAACCACTAGCTCTTGCAGACTTGCGATTGTGTATCCGGAGTGGCAGTTTCACAATCGCTGGTTAGTGCATATCTGCATTAACCGGTGGTTTCGCTGTTAGGCAGAGGACTCTGTCTCAATGGCTGAATGTATTCTCGCTGAGTACCAAGGGCCTGCTGAAGTGCCATTGACCTCCATGAATGCTTGTGGGTTGCCTTCATATTGCCAATTGGACCCAATTGCACATGAATACGCGGGCATATCTTTTTGGTTGAAGACAGATTGCTTGTGGACCTAGATGCTCCTGCATCACTTACCACAAACTTACAAGTAAAGGAGGGTTGGGCAATTATGAAAAAAAGGCAAGTTCATATACTTTACTATCCTTAGGGAAATCTCTACATCTTCATGGTCAGGTTGTTATGTAAGAAGAGTTTAGGCTCTTTCTTGGTTTGTCAAGTTCTACATTCTTTAGAGGAGTGGCCAGGCCTTCTTGCGATGACTATAGTACGTCTTTCCTTTGGCAAGTGATTCAGATGGCTGCACTGAAACCTTATGCTGTCCACCAGGATAAAACTCAGTCTTAGGGACAGAAGGATTCAAGGAAGAAGCATTGGTATGGTTACAACTAGAGCCTTTTTTAAATGCAATCTTAGTTTCAGCGGAGAAAGCAAACTTATAAGCTCTTTCTAAGGAATCTATATCCAACATGCATATTTACTTCCTAAGACGGAGAAGTAAACCAAAAAGAAATTTAATCTTCAGTACTTACTCAGGATCTGAAATTTCTAGCTTGCCTTGCAGCTTACTGTCCCACAGACTGACCTTGAAGTTTTCTGAGTTGAAGCCATGGTGCCGATAGATTGTCTTGATACCCAACAGGGTAGAACCTCTGCTTCACATCACTTTTGAAACTGACCCATCTAGTGATATGATCATCACCAACATCTTTAGATTCAACAGTTGCAAGCACTGTCTGATAATTTTTTTACCAATCTAAGGTAGTCTCTTCCATGTGTGGATCAGCATTTTGGATCATTTCAACACCAATGATCCCAGGGCAAGTCTTGAAATATGAATAAAGGCCACAAAGCCAAGAGTTAAGTTATACACCATTGAAGTTGCCATCAAACCAAACGATTTTTATCTTGGTGGTGAGTGAGACACCGATCTATGGTGCTTGGGCAGTTGCTGTTGTAGCTCAATTTTGCAAAAGCATTCATTGCATTTTTCTCACCATCTATTGCACAAAGTTTGTTTGATTCTCAATCTAGCTCGCAAGAATCTACTCAAGAGTGCTGTCCAAAATGGCAAGGATCTACTCAATGCCATAGGATTCACAAATTCTTTGTGAGGATTCATCGGGAAAGTATTTTGTGGAGACATACTAAAAAGGATCTGGGACACATCAACAGGATGTAAGCATGATCTACACTAATAGCGAGATCTGCTAGATTTGAACCAGGATAAAGATTGAACACAATGATCTGTTGTCCTTGTTATGTTCTAAGAAATCACAAATACATGCCCGATAATTGCAAATATGTGCCCAGAAATTACAGATTTGTGTCTAAAAATTGAAGATAAGTGCCCGGAAGACCGACATGTGACTAGAAGTCAGAGATCTGTGCCCAGGAATTGCATATTTGTGTAACTCATAGATATATGGAAAGAAATCTCAGATCTGTGCTCCGAACTTTTAAAATCGATGCCCAGAAATTGCAGATCTCGCATCTAAAGCAAGCTTCTAGCGCCGCAAGTAGTTGTCCAACAATGGAGTCACGAGCATAAAAGGCCATGACGTAACTCCTGGATTCTGAAATTTGTTGAGAAGGGTGAATCTATAGAGGATAAGATGTAGAAATGCTTAATGAGATATGCCCTTGACCATAGGATACCATGATAGCATTAGATCAAGTAGGGGTAAGAGATTGAAATTTGAAACCCACCAGATGACTTGATCTGCAAGCCACAGTCATTAGGCTCAGTACCAATTGATATGCCTCAATTACAACAATGAGGTAGACGAACAGATATAGCCACAAACTTACATGTCTTGTACACTCTATATAGCATTAGGTATTTATAAAGAACAATTGTATGGCAATAAGCTTCTTAACAAAAGCAAGGTTCTAAGAGAAGAACGAGAAAGAAAGCTTCTAGCAGAATATGAATGTATAATAAGCTTCTAGAAGCTCATTTGATTGTCTCCTCAAGTTATTGACAATTTGACATTCACTACATGTATTCAAGTCTAGGCTGCAAACAACTCTGCAAAGATCATTGATTTTGGATATCATGCTGATCGTTTCTCATTTGTTTTTCCTAATACATCTATGTAGCACGAATGTAAATTTCTTTGGAAATCTAAACCGCATCAAAAATACAAATAAATTCCTATTTCTTTGTAAGCCATTTTTAAGTTAATCAAAAGGTTTGGGCCTGTTTATGCCACAAAAAGAGGGAGAAAAGTTTTCAAGTATTTTCAAATACATTGACTGACATAATAGCAAATATATGTAATCAAGACCTCCACATTATTGGTAATAACTCCCAACATAATTGTTAGAAGAGGAACCAGAAGATATCAGAATTATGTTTCAGCGACACTTCTGGAATATGTTTTCTCCGTATACTGCCTCAGATTCAGTCATCGCTGCCCGAAATTCTTGGTACAAGGTTATCCCCAACAAGGTGACAGCGCATGACCAAAGGGAATTGGATAATGATTTTACAAAAGAAAAATTGTTCACTGTTGTCTCTTTAATCAAGAAAGGGAAATTGCCAGGAATTGATTGATTACCTTGTGAATTCTACAAGGAGATGTGGGATACAGTTGATGATGATTTCAGCTGCTTGGCAGATGAAATCTTTTCTACAGCCTCGTTGTCTAAATTCCTTAATCAGGGTTTTATCAAGTTGAATCCCAAGTCTGCATCTAGAGACTCCATAAGTGGGTGGAGACCAATTACTCTTCTGATTGTTGCATACAAAATTCGTCAAGGCACACGCTCTTCAGGTGAAAAGTATTGCTAGCAGGATTGTCCATAAGGAATAAATAGGTTTTGCACAAGGGCTTTTCATTTTGGATACTGTTCTATTTGCCTGGGAAGCTATGGATTGGAAAAGAGAGATAAGACAGCCGATTCTTTTCCTGAAGATAGATTTTGATAAAGCTTATGACAGGATAGATTGGTCTTTCATCACTGAAATACTAACCTGTCTTGGATTTGGATCAAAATTTGTGAGAATTGTGAGCACTCTATTCTCTTATGCTTCCCCATTTGTTTATGTCGTTAATATCCTTTCCCCACGTATTGTGCTTCATTCGTTCCATACGACAAGACTACCCTCTAGCACCTTATCTCTGTGAACTTACATCTGATGCACTGGGATATCTATTGGAAGCTTCCTGTGCTCAGAGTAGAGAGAGAGCTATTATTCCCCTTGATGGTTCGAGATGCTAAACAAACATTTTGCAGAAGATCTTTTCTATCCATTCAAGCAGCCCAAGACTCAATTGATGGAACCAAAGAGTGTTTGGATTCATTTGCACAACTTCTAGAGCTATTGTCAGTCATCAAAACACTAAATTTTGGATGATTGGTTTCGATAACCCACCTACTTGGATTCCTACTGAGTGGCCCTTTGTTTACCTTGGAGTTAATGTTAGGTACATAGGCATCCCCTTTAGGTTGAATCTCTTGCTGACTAACATGTGGGATTGGGTTCTTCAACATCTACAAAGTACACTTCTTCACTGGCAGAACAAAGACATTTCTTTGGCGAGCAGGATTCTTCAGGCCTCTCATATATATATTGTCTCTTGTTGGCTGCCATCCAAGACATGAGTTTTTCATCTTGAACGCATTTTGAGAGCATATTTGTGGTCCAAATATGGCGGCACTAAGGATCTTCCTATGGTTCCATGGCCAGACTATCTATTACTCGAGGAGGATGGTTTGGGGTAAACTGACATTGCAACTCAAGGGTGTATTTCAGCAGTCAAGTGGGTGGTTCGGTTCTTGGTGGGATCTTCCTTTTGCAAATTCTTATGAGACATAAACTACTTACTGCTCAACATTTGGGTAAAGTCAAAGGCTCATTTGGGTTGTGTGACATTATTGTTCATCCTCATAATTTCCAGATTGAAGGCTCTTATGTTCTTAAAAGTATTTGGACTGTATGGAGAAGAATTGCTAGTTTGCTCCCCTGGAAAGTGACTGGCAATAGAGCTGGTTGGGATTTGGCCAGTAGGCTCGTTTGAAACTGGAAGCTGTCGGCTATTACTAAAACCAATGTTCCAAGATTTCAGGCATGCAGATTAAGCAAGAAAGAAATTTTCTTGTGAGGCAACTTGTGGGATGTTGATTCTCAATAATGGAAAGAATGGTGGATTTTAACACATTTGTCGATACAAGATGTCGATTCTCTATAAAAGACGTTCAATATCTTATCCCTCAAAAGGACTAGTTTAAGTTGAATTTGGAGATGAAAGGCCCTATTTGGAAAGACAGGAGATGGATTTATGGGCATCCTATATCTCAATATGCCACAAAAATGTACTCTTGCTCATGTTCTAAATGTTAGATCGATTGCCCCTGATGTTGAAGCCTTGTGGGTCCATAGGCTGCATATTGTGTGGCCACTAAAGGTTTCATTTAAGGATCGGATTTTTCCTAGCTCTTGTGTAATGTTCCCTTTCTAAAATAAAATAATTAATAATATTTTAAGTTAGGCCAGGTCGATTCTCCATTTTAGGGGCAACTTAATATTAGTATTAATATAAATGTATTTTTAATACGCATTTCTTTTGTTGGCAAAAAGGATTAAAAAAAGAAGATGGAATGGGAAAAGGAAAAGGAAAAAAGAACTTATATTTTCATAAAGAGGTCGGTCTTTGGAGTGCATGCTTGAAGATAAAGGAGAAACATATCTCCTAAGGAGGTCGGTCCTCATGGGGATCATGTTTTATGTTACAATATGTTGTATATTTTGCATAATGTATACCCAGGAGTACTGTACACCTCTGCCACGAATTTTTTTTTTGGGAACCCTATTTTCCCGAGAGTATAGATATGTGATTCTTTATCTATACGTGTATATGGGTGGTGTCATAACCCATGACTTAAGAGGAACCGTTATGGGTTGTTTTGTTAGCCCATGGTTTTGGTACCCATTGTATTGTAAAACCGCTTTGACGGTTTTCAATTGATGTGCTTACATATAGCTGAACATGCAATACGGTAGAGCAGAATTTGGAAGTACATTGTTGTATTGTAAACAGTTAAGTTAATGCAATAAAAGAGAGAAGTTACTACATTGGGTTTTTCCCGAAAGGGTTTCCCAAGATAAATCTTGTGTATATCATTTTCGATTTTCTATTTATCTTGAACATTCTATTAAGTATAGCTTCTCATTTATTTGTTTATTGGAACGATTCTCTTCATTTTAGAGATTTGGCACCACATATGAGCTATATAAGGGGTTTGTTTGGCTTGGAGAAGATCATGCATTTTGGGGATCTTGATATTTTCTTGGAGTTGGAGCACACTTTGCCTATTTCTCTCATCCATTGAGGAAGGAAACCCTCCATGGATGTCTATTGAGGATGAAATCCCTCAATAGCACTTAAATTGAGGATGAAAACCCTTATATCCTCATTGGTGAACTCGTATGAAGGTCACGTTTGTGCTACAACCAGATTTTCAACATTTAAAGGCAGATTTATCATTGCTAGGGCAGAAATTACAGCTAGGGTTTGATTGAAGAAGGGTTGCTAGGGTTTGATCGCCATTTTTGGGCCCTCTTCTAGGGTAGCGAATTGTTTGGAGGTGGAGTTGGGTGCTATCTAGGGCACATTTCTACATTTGGAGTTGATATTCATAGTTCTCATAATTTTAGAGGCTGATTGCACGCTTTCGTGAGATTTTTGGGGATTGGAATTTCCATTTCCAGCCATTGTTGTGAGCTGTAATTCTGTTGCCATGAATTTAATTACAGCTGTACAGAATTTCCAAATTTGCATATGCTTTGGAGAGCTTTTGCGTCGCGTTTGTTCCATTTGTTGGGTATAACACTTTAGAGAGTTTATACATCAATTTTCAGCTTGTTTGGATGGTGTTTGATGCCCTAAAAGTGCAAATTCAGTTTGTTGTTAGGTTTTATAATATTTTCAGTTGGCTGTTATAAAATTCAGTTTACTATCTATTGGGGTTTGCCCTATTTTCCTTGTTTTTAGTTAGAGCCCAGGAAATGGACATTACATCATGATCTATGAGAGGCTTTCCACCAAAGACAGTTTATTCAAGAGTGGTTTTTTCATGGTTGATGTCCCTTTCGTTCTAAAGTTGGAGACAGTTAAAAACCTTCTGCATGACTATCATTTTGCGAGATCATTGGTGGGCAGCTCTCCTGGACAACTCCAATAGTCTTATCTCTAGTCCTTTTAAAAGTGTCTAGACTTGCGTTCCAATTTCTACCTTATTTAACATTTGCAAACTTAGATGCAACTATGTTTTCCGGAATGACGTAATGCACTTTGGATGATTTTTTTCACACTTGGAAAGGCGAAGTGCATTTGCCATTGCTTGCCAAATGATTTCTTTTGAGAAAGGAAGACAAGATGCTTGAGCCACAAGATTATTCCAATTTATTGTTGTCCTTGTTGCTTTAAGGAAAAAAGTGTTATCTTCATTATAAATATCGCTTTACAACATACTATTCTTTTGTATAGTTTTTTGTTGTAAATATTGTTTTTGTTAATATATAAAGCATCCATTCAAAATAAAAGTATAAAAGTAAAAGAAAAAACTCCCTGCATGGAAAACTTATATCCTAACCATTAAAGAGACATTCAGAAATACTCGTGAACTTGAGAACAAGGTATCAGATTATAAGTTATATGTCAGCATATTGGATTACTGTAATTAATTAGTTGATAATTATTAGTCCTATCCAGTTAACTTTAGGATAAAACTGTACATATTATACCTTGCAGCCTTGATAGAGATTTTTTGTTTCGGTTACTTTGTTGTTTTTGCCGTTTTGTGCTGCGCCAATGCTGTGCATTCTCTTCATCAGAATCATCCTCTATTAAGAAAGGAGCCTGAGCATCACTTGATACAGGATCATTTGTCTTTTTCCAGTCTAAACCTGTCAGTCCATGATATCGATATGAACACTATTATCAAGATAAAAGCTAGAAATGCATAGAGGTTCTAAAAAAAACCCTTTTTTCTGTTTTAAAAAATAGACCCTTTCAATTTCAAGTAAAAGATGCATGTCCAAGTACTATGCATGTTCATTTTATTATATTACATATTGACAGTGAGATGACAAACAAAGAAAGGGGAATCAAATAAAGTGGATTTCATTTTTAGAATGGCTCTTGATCAAACCCCAACACACATCAGCATAGCTTTCTTTACCAATCCACGCCACATGTGGCCACACCAGTCACAACGAAGTAGAATTAACTCAGCAATACAAAATTGACCAAAGTAATTAATTTTTTGCACATGCAAAAATAAAATTGACCATGTACATATGTACAGCCACACATATGTATGGTAACAATAAACTGACAGAAAACTTCATGTCTATCAAAATGCCTATCGAAGAATAAAATTGTAATAGATCAACAAGGGAATCCTTAATTGCTAAATAATTAGGTTAAACCTCAACAAGGGAATTTTGACATTCATTTTTCAAATGATAAGGAGATCAAAATAATAGCAGGGACATAATAAGCAGTGGTAATTCTTAATTTTTTATGACATTTTCCCTTCAAAAAAGACATCTAAAAGTGGAATGCTCAAAATTGGGAACGTAGAGGCTAGAGGCTCCTAGGGGCTTTGATAAAGATTACATATGTATTGTCCTTCACGAGTAAGAAGCATCAAAAGGTGTCTTCCATAATAGCGTTTGGATGATAGCAGGTGCACTACCTTATGTTCAGGCTTGGTTCAAAGACTTAAACCCAAGATATGCTCCCCACCACAAGATTCCCTTCTGGATGGAGTTTCTAGGTTGTCAGACCATTTTAGGGCATTCACAACAAATAGTTTATCCTTTTGGTTGACTAATTGTCAATAGAAAGATGGGTACGTGCTCATTGCATCCAAATACAGCACTGTGAATTGAGATAGACATCTCAAGAGAGATTTCTTGATAGATTTGACTCTTCTACAAAGGTTCCACGTATGCATAAATATTCTCTAGTTGACCTTTGTTTCCCTAGTTGTTTGATTAAAGATGATTATCCTATTTACAAGTAGAAAAAATTTAGCCTTCTAAACCAACCATCAGTAACACTTCGTCTGAGGGAGCCAAAGGTATAGGACTAGATAAACTATCTACAATTGCTTTGGACGTGTGTTCATGGTGAGTCGCTTAGATTGTCGACCCAAGGAGGAACTTATAAAGTACATGTGAAATGTACCCAAACACAACCCAATGCAATAGCTAACAAACTATGAAGGAAATCTGTAGCAAAAATTAATGAACAGTAAAGAATTGCATGAAAAGGGAAGGAAAAAATGCAAGAAAGAATAACCCAATCAGAGGATTTGGGATAGCATCTGCTGGCAAGGGAGTGTCCTTCCAACAGTCCATGGTTGGATGTCTTCCAAGTATCCACTAAGCCCTCTTCACACAAATAGCAAATTTAAGAACCTACATATATTCCTTCTATTGAAATTGGTACAATTGAATGAGAGCAGTTTATGTTATGAGCCTCCGCTCTTTTCCCAATGTGGTATACTTTCTTTTATAGCTTTTGAAGGAGATGTTGAAGGGTGCAAAGCTAGTACACTGCCTTTTAGTTAACATTTCTTAATACATACTCATGTCTTAGAGTTACATGGATTTTATTACAATAGTTACTTTATATATCATTTTGAATTATCTCATTGAATATGCATAATACAACATCTCATCAAATGTGCATAATAAAACCTGTGCACATAGGATAAACATTAGGGAGTTCCCATCACCCCCCTTCTTGATGTCTTCATCGTGCCTTTGAAAAGATCTAACCAATTTGGTATTTCAAACTAGCTTTGTCCAAAATTAGATGATGATAGGTAAACAAGTTTTTGGAAAAACTGTGTATGAAAATTTCAAAATTGACATTTCAGACCACACCATGTGGTTCATCATCAAGAAGAATCTAGAAGCCAAACACCCTTGATGGATGATGATGCTGGAACGTTTTGGAGATAACCATCATCCTTGGATCCTTTACAAACTTTTGAAAGAAGTCTTTTGAACACATTTTCGATTATGTCAAGTAAGCAACACTTTTCAGCAGGTAGCAATTGTCTTCATCAAGTAAGGGAGGCAAGATGTATCGAACATTTCTAGAACTTCGTAGAGTAGTTCACATGAATGGATGATCTTTAGAGGAGAACATGTTCATCATGCCTTTGAAAAAATCTAACCAATTTGGTATTTCAAACTAGCTTCGTCCAAAATGGAAGATGATAAGAAAACAGCATTTGGAAAAACTATGTATGAAAATTTTGAAATTGACATTTCGGACCACACCATGTGGTTCATCATCAAGAAGAATCTAGAAGCCGAACACACTTGATGGATGATGATGCTAGAACGTTTTGGAAATAACCATCATCCTTGGATCCTTTACAAACTTTTGAAAGAAGTCGTTTGAACACATTTTCAGTTATGTCATATATGCAACACTCTTCAGCGGGTAGCAATTGTCTCCGTCAGGTAAGGGAGGTAAGATGTATGGAACATTTCTACAACTTCATAGAGTAGTTTACATGAATATATGATCTTTTGAGTATAACATGTTAATCTAAAGTATACCGAGTATAGTAACCTACCTTTCAAATGGGATGAGCTCAGGTGGTAAAAGTATCAAGGTTTTAAAAGCGAAGTTTAAGGTTCAGATCCCCACGAGACATGATAAAGTGTTGAAATTGGCCAAAATAGCATGTCCAACTCGTTGGGTGTACCCCAATAAACAAGGATAGGTGCAAGTCTGGGTGAATTTGATGAAAAATATATTATTCAAATGTGGCATTGAAGCATATGTCACCCCAAAAGGGGAATTTATCAGATTAAAAAATAGTAACTTACCAAATCCCTTAAAACTAATTGCACATACATGATAGATAGAAATGAAACAAAATAGAAATGAGGAATGAATATAGAAGGAATGAGTCGGTTAAGCAACAAAGAGGAGGGAAAGGCACAAAATACCCATTTTGTGGCAAATGTATGAAAATAGGCACAAATTCACTTTTAGGATGGATATAAGCCAGAGTCGCCATATTTAAGTGAAATTCTATTTACATTCACCCTAATGCAGGAGCATCTGAGTGACTTAGCAATCTTAAATCAGCCAAAAAGAGAGAATAGTATGTTGTATCCGACTTATCGTTGGTATCAATGCTACATTGTAAAAGATGATCTTAAGGGTGAAGATGAAGATCCGAATGGAGTTGTAGAAAGATCACAGGAAGTAACAACAATTTATAAACAATAAATCATACACATAATATTCTCTTTCATTCTTGTTAAAAACATCTTTACAATACAAGCCATATTATAGGAATATGATTCCTATATTTTAGGATGTAGTTCAAACTACTCCTTCCACGTTTTTCTCCCAATTCTATTAACGTGAGTTGTTGAAACTCACTCAACAAATATATTTGTTTTTTTTAAATAAAAAACACCATATTTATAATAATAGAAATATAAAGTACAAATTACAATGCCAAGTTGTTATACTCATACTCGAAGAAATATCCTTGGAATTCCAACAACATATAAGTAAAGAGATATAGCATATCTGCAAATTATCCATCCTACGATTGCAAACGAAGGATCTTCTCAATTTGTTTCCGCTTCTCTGGAGACCATGTCAAAGGTAGAGGGCCAAAGTTGATCAGATTAGTATGATCTAACGCCCAGTTGGCCAATGCATCTGCCACCTTGTTCTGATCTCTAGGCACATGTTGATATATGATTGTCTGAAATTGTCTAGCTATAACATTAATATTATTCTGAATTCTGGCAATAAGCCAATTATTGGATGGATGTTGCTCTTGAGCTGACAGAAGGTTAACAATAACCTTTGAGTCAGATTCGACTATAATACTAAGACATCCCAGTTTAGCTGCCTCCAGAAGAGCTCGCTGGATAGCCATGATTTCAGCCACATTATTTGTGCAGTGTCCCAATTGATGAGCAAAAAAGAAGAGGGGAGTTCCCATAGAGTCATGTGTTATCCCTCCCATACTGGCTAGCCCCAGATTACCTCTAGCTACTCCATCGGTATTTATTTTAACAAAGCCAAATTGGGGTGGTTTCCATTTTCTCAAAACAGAAGGCATCAACTGTTTTGAACAAGGCTTTGTCTGTAATTGCCTGTTCCCCAGATTAAGTTTTTGTAACAAAACTTTCCACTTTCCAGGAGGTGGGGAGGCAATTTTCAAATTATGCACTATAGTTTCCACAATATTACTTCGAGTCAGTTCCTTAACATACCAAATGTCTCTACTTTCTGATTTGAAAATACGTTTGTTTCTTTCTTTCCATACATTCCACAACATAAGCGAGATAGCAATCCAGATTCCTTTGTTAAAGTCCTGAGTATCGAAGACTGAGTGTTTCCAACCTCTAAGAGTATCCACTATATTCATAGAGGAGTTCCAAGTAACAGATAGCCAATCAGCCAAGGTATTCCATAGAGACATAGTAAAAGGGCATTGAAGAAAAAGATGACATCAACATTTTTGCATAAGGGACACCAAAAGGGTCCAACCAACCCTCGTTTCATTAAATTGTCTCCAGTTAGAATCCTTTTATAGATTAACAGCCAGAAGAAAAAGCTAACCTTAGGCCACAAAGTAGGTTGCCAAAGATCAACAAAAATGTCCTATGGGTGTGGTTGAGCAACAAACTAAAGCTCTATATCCGTTAGCTTCAGAGTACTTTCCTTCCATAGATTTTCCCCATGCAAGGGCATCAGGTTTTGAGAATAGTGATATGAACTATCCTACTCTGTACGATAGTTTGAAAAAAGTGCATGTGATCATTAGATAAGTTGACCCGCCACAGAGATGGAGAAATCCATTCAATCCCCTGAGATGTTGGATGTATATAATGGCACACCTTTTCCTTCCCTTGACTGTGAAGAGTATTCATAATATTTCTAAAATCTGGATATTGTTCAATCAAGGGTGGATGTCCATCCCACGAATCAGTCCAGAAGTTAGCCTGATCACCTTTCCCAATTTTCCAGAAAAAAAAATGTGTTTTTTAATGATTTCTTCCCTTATTTTGAGGACTACAAGAATCGGAGAGCCCCGAGAAGGTAAAGTGTGTCGAATTAGTTCTTGCGGCAACATACCCTCCGCATATTTTGCTCTAATATTGATGCCCCATAGCTGATACGGATTTTGCAGCAATCTCCAATATAACTTTGCAGCCAATGCTTTATTATTCTGCACATTGGATCTGAAACCCAATCCTCCCTCTTTCTTTGGCAAACATAAGGTTTTCCATTTCACAAGATGCCATTTCCGAACCTGTTGAGTGCCTGTCCATAAGAATTTTTCACTAATAAAGTTTAACTGGTGCAAAACTTTTGCAGGAATGTTCAGGAGAGAAGCAAAATAGATACGAATAGCTTGTAACACAGCTTTAATCAGAGTTATTCTTCCCCCTAAAGATAACCATCTACGAGACCAGTTACTAAATTTTTGAAGAATCTTTGTAGGTAACCAGCTCCAGTCAATTAACCTTTTAGAATCTAATGGTACACCCAAATATTTGAGAGGTAGTGTGCCCTTCTGAAATCCTAATTTCGCCAAAATATCTTGTTCCAGTCTACGAGAGCAATGGAAGAAAATAATTTTTGACTTTTGCCTATTGATATCCTGACCCAGTAGCCTTTGAAAAAGAGCTCCAAGTTTTTGTGGATTTGATTAGCCTCTTTCATAGATGCTTCCCCCATGATGGACGAATCATCAACAAACTGCAGATGGGACAAAGGGTCCGCCTGTGTGGCCAGTTTGATACCCCTCAACTTCTTCTGGATTCTTGTTGTGGAGAACAGTCTACCAAAGGACTCAACAACTATAATGAAAAGAAATGGAGATAAAGGATCTCCCTTCCTTATACCTCGGGTTGCAGAGAATCTAGCTGTAGGAGCTCCATTAACCAAAATTGAATAAGAAGCTGAAGAGATACATGCTTGTATCCACTGAACCCAGAGGGGAGAAAAACCAAACGCAAGAGGATGTCCATAAGGAGAGACCAACTTACCTCATCATAAGCTTTAGACAAATCAAACGTCACAAACATGGCTGGTTTTTTTGGATATCCATGGAATGGAGGGCTTCCTGAGCCAAAACAATATCATCATACAAATATATTTGTTATAGTTGTTTTACATAATCCACCTTGTTCCAGAGATTACTAACATATATATAAATGATAGATTTCAACCTTTAGCGATAATTTATATACATTATTTTGTACTAGCACGGTGCATAAGAGCTTAATGGGGTGATTACTTCCGCAATGGTATTTTTCAGCCTCAGTCTTTCACTCTAGGAACTTTCACCAGCTAATATTTACATTTTACAATGCATGAACTATAAGAACCATATGATAAGCACTAAACCATAGAATTCCTGACAAAGGAATCCAAGAAGAATCTCATCACTTTGACAAGTGTCCTAGAATTCCTAATAGAAATTGGTATCAGGAAAGCCATCAGGTTCCTGGTGTTTTCCCTTTTTTCATGGCTCTACATTACTGGTTTTTTATGAGTTCCTTTTTCTGAAACCGGCTTCAGAAGGACTACTAGTAGTTGTCCAGATCACTAACCAAGGCAATTAGGAATGATACTAAGCAATTATGTTGTTGAAGCATTCCATCTCAATGATAGTTGCAGCAAAGATCCCAGCAAAAGTACTATATTGCTAATTGTTGGATATCCTATCTTGTGCGTATTCCAAGAATGCTCGGAGTTCAAATCCTCTTTACTCTAGATGAGTCAATGTGATTATGGGAGAACGGTGGAGCTAAGAGGAAGATCTTATAGCCTCAAGAAAGAGGTTTTTTTATCTGGGCTCTTACAAAGCCACTTAATTCTGGACTTCTGTTTTCCAACCACCCTAGCAGTTAATTCTTCTCTACAATTATGAAATTGCCAATCTATGCTTAGAAGCGGTTTTACCCACGATGGTTGCAAAACTCAAGTAACAAATTAGAATGCTTCGGTTTCCTGTTTGGAGCGTTTTCCAAGAAAGGTGGAAATTCAAAGAGACACTCTAGGAATCAAAGAAATGTGAGAAGATGGAAGTAAAGAGAGCTTCATGCTGGTGAGGGAGTGAGGTGCTAATTCAAAGAGCAAAGAGGGGTAAAAAGTTGAGTCGAGTCCAGGACATGACTAAAATTGTATTTCTCTTCTTCATGTTTCTAATACAAGAATAGAACTAGTGATGTCGAGATTTCTAATTACTCTGAATTGATTAAAATCACAATTTCTAGTCTTGTCTCGAAGGCATCTTTGTGTGTGTGTCCATAGTTGAGTGAATTGGTCCGTGTCTGCAAGGAAAAGGTAGTTCAATTGGCACTCCATCCTTGACGGCATTAAGTTGGTATCAGAAACTGAGTTTGGAATCCTTGCTCTAAGAGTGTTACCATTTGTCTTGAGTAGGTTGTAATCAAGAGGAACCTCAAATTGTAGGTTGTTGAGTTGACAAAGGTCCAAACATTGTTCCAAGGAGAATCAGTTAAAAGGCAATAGACTAGATGAGTACCTCTTGGAGATGATAAGAGCAAGAATTCAAGACCTTGAATGTTGCGAGGAATATAAGAAAGATTTGATGTTATAAAAGTTGATGTTTTCGAATAAAGAAGGCTAGAATTCCATTTAGAAGAGCTAGACAAAGAATCATATAATAGATTCTTAAGAGCTATTGCCAAAATGGGAGACAAACCAAGGATGGAAGCTCCCCCAGCTACTATATGTGAATTTGTCTTAGGATTGATTGATTGGATCACAAAGATAGAGAAATAGTTCGACTTGTGATTTGGAGGACCCAAGGAGAGTAAAGTTTTCTTGCAACAAGTTGAAAGGGTGCACATCCTTATGGTGGGATCATCTGCAGTTGGAAATGGTCCGAAGAGGTAAGCATAAAATCAAGACTTGGGATAGAATGACTGCCAAGTTGAAAGATAAGTTTGTGCCTTCTGATTATAAGCAAAAGTTGCAAAACTTTAAAAAGGGAGCTAATTGAAGGATTGATTACAATGAGGAATTCTACAAGGTAACCATAATGATCAATATCACCAGGTAATGTCAAGATAATGGGTTGCAAGATACCACAAATGTATGTGAAGAATCAACCATAGAGGATGAGTTTGGAATGATAAGATTGCATTCTGCAGAAGAGACCTATCAATGTCCAATTTGTTAAGGAAACAACAAAATAAAGCAAGAGGTAGATGCATGTTTTCGAGGGTAAGAGGCCAAACAAATGTTCAAAGACGATAACTTACCCATGATGGAGAACCTAGCACTTCTCATAACCAGAATCATGCAACAAGGAGAAAACCACATCCTTCAAGAGGAGGAGGTTTCATGTGAACATGTTTCAAATGTGGACAAGCTGGTCTCCAAGCTTAAGAGTGCCCACGAACACAAAACAACAGCAGGTGGAATTAGGCTAGCATTCACGTTGTACAAGTAAATGAAGAGTCAATTGCATCACCCGAACATGTGGAAGACCTGCAACATGTAGAAGCTCTCTTGATGAAGAGAGTGTTGCTATAACCCGAAAAAGTAGATAAACTAATGCAAAGAAAGAATATTTTCTGGATCATTTGCAAATTTGGAGGTAAGTGCTGCAAGGTCATCATTGATAGTGATAGCATGAATAATTCGGTGTCAAATGAAATGGTAGATAAGCTTGGGTTGAAAAACATCCGATACCCAATTCCATAAAAGCTGTCTTAGTTTCAATGAGGGCATCAAATCTTGGTGACTGAACAATGTTTGATCAATTTTCAGATCAGATAATGGAGATGAAAATTTGCGGGATATCATGCCCATGGACGTGTCACGTGTTGTTGTGTAGACCATGGCAATTTGATAGGAAGGCCATACACGATGTTAGAGCAAACACCTACACTCTTGACTAGAATGAAAGAAGCATATATTGAGCCCATTGCAGGGCAAAAAGAAAGATGTGAACAGTAGTCCTAAAGTTTTGATTATTTCCAGAAAGCTAATTTTGAAAGAGGCAAAGAAGGAGAAAACATGTTTTACTTTCATTCCCAAGCCCATGCAAGCTAGAACAACAAACAATGCAAGTGATTTGCCATGTGAAGAGAAGAATTTGTTGGATGAATATGCGGAGATAGCTTCCAATAAAAATTAATGGATGGTTTACCACCCATGAAGACCATCAACCATCAAATAGATTTGATCCTTGGATCTAGTTTGCCAAACAATGTAGCCCATAGATTAACACCCACAGCGCATGAAGAGGTGAATAGCCAAGTGCAAGATCTTTCATAATGTGGTTTGATAAACAATAGTTTGAGCCCGTGTGCAATTCCAGCAGTTTATAGAATAAAGAAAGGTATGTCAGAATCTGTACATGCATGCATTCTAGAGACCACTGTTTAAATTTATAAGAGAAGTGATTTGAAAGGTGTCAAGTACAAATTTCAACAGATATAGTACAAATTTCTATTGCCTCGAATGGATCGCTTAATGGATTGTTTGAGTAGAGCAAAATACTTACAAAAATTGATTTGAACAGTGGATACCACCAAATCAGAATTCAGGAAATTGATGAATAGATAATCGTATTCATGACAAAGGAAGGTTTGTATGAGTGGCTATTTATGTCATTTGGTTTGACGAATACATCCAGTACATTCATGAGACTCATAAATGAAGTATTGATGCAATACCTTGGTATGTTTATCATTGTTTATTTGAATGGCATTATGATTTTTAATAAGACCAAAGACGAACCTGTTGAGTTCCTGACCACAAGAATTTCATGACTAATAGAATCTAACTGGTGCAAGACTGTTGCAGGGATGTTGAGGAGAGAAGTAAAATAACCTCTAGGAATCGCTTGCAACACAACTTTAATCAAAGTTATTCTTCCCTTTGAGGACAACCATCTATTAGTCAAGTGACCTTTCTGATCAATTTTAGCAAGTAGCCAGCCCCATATCAGTTAATCTTTTAGAGTCCAATGGAATACTTGTTGTATTTAAGAGGTACTGTGCCTTTCAAAAAGGTGCTTCTCAAAATGTTCTATATCCAGCCTGGGAGAGCAATGGAAAAAAATAATTTTGACTTGTGAATCTGTTGATATCTTGACTTTTTCCTTAGATAAGATGCTCCTCTGTGAAGATTCTTTTCACATGGATCTTGAGTAGCTTCTTTCACCAAGACGCCTCTCCCAGGATAGAAGAATCATCCACAAACAGCTGTTGAGACAATGGGTCCATCCTATTTAGCGACAATTTAATGCATTTCCTCAACTTCCTCTAGGCTCTTGTGGTAGAAAAGAGACTGCCAAAAGATTCTGCTACTATAATGAACAAGAATGTAAAGGATTTCCCTGCTTTATGGCTTTCATTTAGCAGGAATTCTAGCTTTTGGAGTCACATTAAGTCTTCAAAATTGAGTAAGAAACCGATGAGTTCATGGTTGTATCCACTGAATCCATAAGAGGAGAACTTGCAACCCAAAGCACAGGAGGATACTTCCATAAGGAAAGACCATTTTACCTTGTCATAAGCTTTTCACAAATCAAGCCTTAAAAACAGCCAGCTGGATTCTTTGATATATCCATGGAATGGAGGACATTTTCCTCCATTCCATTGAACAATATCATCAAAAATTTGCCTACGAGGAACAAAGCCACCTACTCTGGAGATATAACTACCTGTCAGTGATAAATTTCAACCTTTCAGCTATAACTTTGGTTTATTTTGTAGAGCACATTACATAAAGCTATAGGACAATATTTTGAAAGAGTGGAAGCCTCCTCTTTCTTGGTAAATAAAGCGATATAGGTATGATTTATGACCTTCCAAGTAGTCTTTGTTTGTCTGCATTCTTCCACGCCGTGATTTCATGATAGAATTCTATCAGAAACATCAATTTTCCCCTTTTTCGCTGCTAAAACCGGATTCAAGAGGAGTGTATTGTCTAACTCAGTTTCAAGCAATTGTTGTTGGGCACACCTATCCAGAGTAGTTGGAAGATATATTCCTTTCTCAGCATGCAATGTGATTAGAAGAATTGAGCTAAAAGAGATTTATAGAAGAAAGAGGTGCAAATTCACAACTCTTAGTTCCCATTCCGTTAAGTTTAAGAAACTATTAGGATATCTGTTGGGACAGAGGCTTCCAACACTTCCCACATGGACATTTGTACTCATTCTCCTGGAGATATTCCACATTTTTGGGCCCATTCTCTTGATACATGCCTCATATCAGTGACGGTTTAAACATCCCCAGTGAAAATTGTCTAGAACATCTGATGAGTATAATGTTGCTTCTGTCTTCCAGTTCTCGAATATTTCCTCTTCTGGGTTTGAACATCAACCAAATTCATCCTTGAACATCTAGAGTGGACATGAGAGAAGAGTATTGTATTGAAGTCTCCCTCCGCAATTCTACCATTTTTATTCCTCAACTGCTTTTTTGGCTTCCACTTGTACATAAATCTTCCGATTTTGAGCTTTCATGATCACCTCCACCTTGTTGGAGATCCCATTCTTGCCTCCTATGCTCCCTGTGAGTCTAAAGAGATAACTTGGAGTTTTTTGGAATGTTTTCTGTTTACTAGCCTTTAGTTCCTCCGAAATAGCAATGAGGGTGATGATTCTTCCAGCTCTTTTAGTGAACATTCCAAGTGATCAACTTCATTGTGGGAGAAGGTCAAATCCCCAACTTTACCATTGTTAGTTGTTGCCCTGTTTTCGCGCAGTTGATCCTCAGAGTAGAATCCATTCGCATGCTCGAAAAGTTTCTGACATGCGAGAGGATTCTAATCATTTCCCCCTTCTTCCCCTCCTCTCTTATGTTTCCCTTGCTAGAAACCCCGTATATGCTTGGTGTTAGCTCCTGAAGATGATTGCCCTGAACCTGTTGAGGTGGCTGAGCAAAGGACTTAAATTTCAAGCACTCTCCTCGATATCCTTTGCATCTCCCAGAGCTGCCAGTTTTTTTTCTTAATTATCTTTCTTTTTGGCGGGGTCACAAATTCCCAAATTATGCGTCTCCTTAACCGGCCTTTCTTTTATTCGCAACAAACAATCTTTAACAAGGGCATAGCAAAGACAAATCTGAAAGGAATGTTCTCATAATCAATGATGTTGTTCCCATTTTTCCTCCCCAACTTCCAGTAGGATTTTCATAGGCAGCGGGGTCTCTAGCATAAGACGGCTCTATACAAATTTGCCTGATGTCCTGGAAAACCATTAGATTCCAAAATTCCGTGGGTAAGAAAACAATGGAAGTTCTTCTTCAGAATGGTTTCATGAGCCTACTCTCCCAAAAAAACCAGAAGATATAATCCTTTTCAGCAGCAGTCGCAAACACAACCAAGAAAGGATATACAGAGACAGTGTACTCACCTGGAAACAATTCCTTGAAAACAGAGACGGTTTAAACCCCAAAAACTGAACAGGCCATTTATTTCCCAAATATTAGCTTGTAACATGACAAATCTGTAGCTTTCAACAGTCTTGTTTAATCTGTCTATTACTATGCGAAATGATCGAATTCCAAAGGTTGATCACGGGAGGATTGCATCTCGAAATATCCAAAAGCCATGACTCCATACAAAAAGAGGCTCGATCTTTTGGTAGAAAGGGCAAGAGTTGAGGCAAATACATAACAGCAAGACACAACTGTCCAGTAAAAGAACCTTGGCAAAGAATCATAGCAGGCAAAGGGACAGGGGCGAAACAATAAACAGGAAAAGGAAGCAAAAAAATCTACAGGAACCCACAAACACAGAGTCACGATATACAGAATCTCCAAGGTAACAGCACTCCCCAAAGCAAAGCCCAAACAGCGATAGAAATATGAGAGACACAAACGAGCAGCAGCTGCGAAAAGCACAACACCCAATCTCAACCCCTAGGGATCGAGATATGGGAGGATAACCAGAAGGAGGGACGGCTGATATCACAATCAATAACCTGAGAGTGTGAGTTGCAAATCACGATTTGCTTCAGCGTTAAAAACCCCCAATCGAAACATGCTAATTCATCGTCTGAAGTTTTGTTTGGGTCGACCTTCAAAGATTTTTGTAACGCTTTGAAAAAATTACTGACACGGTGGGCAAGCCAACAATTCTCTTTGCATAGACATAGTCTGCAGGAATGATCGTAGAACTGAAAGTGAAGACTACCATGACAACAATATACTCCAATAAGAGATCGTTAAGTATAACTACTACAGATATCTTAAATACATCTATCTGAAAAACGCCGAGAGATATCAATCTCAAAGCCGTTACTTTAGATTTTTTGCATACCACAATTATTAATAACTTCATTACCTTCTTCACATATTTCCCACTAACTGGTGACAAACGATGTCAATCTAGAGACACCAATGTATGAGGCTTGCCAGCCAAAAAAAGGGGCTCCAAACTCCACCATATAGCCAAGATATTATGGTTTTTTTATTTGATTTCTCCAAGAAAAAAGGAAAAACTTCTAAGTGACAGTCAAATGGATGTCAAATCTAAGGATGGAATTAAAAGTGAACACACTCGTAATTAGACAGCAGGCCCAGGATACGTAGAATGTTTTTTGGTTTTCTGAAACTAAACCTGAGTTGGATTGTCTGAATCTTATTGCTCTGATCTCTCCAATTTATCTGAGCTTTTCCAATTTACTTTTCTATTTTGATGTTCCGTAATTAAGAGTTAATATGTGCTTATTCTATATGCTCATCAGACAGTTAATTGCAAATATATTACAAATATTATGATTTATCGCATTAGATTAGTCTCCTGGTTCTGTTGGCTGCACCTTCAGTCATTTAGCAAGAATTGATCAAATTTAGATCAACTTTTCAGAGTGAGTTAAATAATCATGTTCTTGTCCCCTATTACATCATAGGTGCTACTTTAAAAAATTCAAAGAGTTTTCAGTTAAGTCCTTGTTGTAAAGCATAGGAGTTGGCTTTTGTGAGCAAAGTTTCTGTAGTTAAATCCAGATGTGACTCAGTAGGTGTTCCTCCAGCAATTTGATATGCATCAGGATCAATTTGTTCTCTCTGTTGCATAACATTCCATCCTAATTGTTTCAAGTTAGAAGGCTTTAGATAGATATGTCATTTTACAATATTGCAAAGTACGCATTTTAAAAGAGATCTCTTATATTTCTCTACCCTACGCACCAGGCAGGCATCATGCACGAGACTTCAAACAAATCACCACTTGGCATGACAAGTCCTTGTGTGGTCCATTTCATTCTGACTCGGCACATTTCAGACTGGATAGTGAGTATTTGCAGGAATCCACGAGTTTTGTTGATTCAGCAAGTTCATCAACCCTCGTGAGTCCTCAGCATATGTCTTGGCAGCAATAGAGCCCAATGACAATTTGACGATAAAAACCTAAAGAAATGTGATTCCCCTCATTTTGGCAATTTTGGAGTGTTGTGCAGGATGAGAGGAGAGCACAGGGGCATTGCTGAAGGGGATTTCACTGATTTTGAGCATGATTTCATCAATTTTGCACCATAAAGATTGGATTTGCATATAGGGATAGTATACTTGCAGGCAACTTCTCTCATTTTCATGTCAAGAACATTATCAGTTGAATTTACTGTAGGAACGAAGTGGGGAGTTAGTCTTCACCATGTCCTATGGTTCTCTTCACTATTTCGAGTGATTTTCAAGCTAATTTCAAGTGTTTATTAATTGTTTTTTCTTTATCATTTACCCTAGTTTATTTTATTTTTCCCCAAACTGAAATCTACGAGATTTTACCATATATCGTATTTTCTTTCCTCTATTCTTTTAAATGTTTAATACCTACTTTTTCTAAGTAATAAAATTGTTCCATGAAAAAAGTGACCCAGCATGGGCTTATTGCACTCCAGGAAAAGAAGAAGAAAGATGCAATTATTGTGGCATTACCATACATGGAAGCATATCCAATGCCAACTTGAAAGGATAAAAGGTTGCAAAGTGATTCTATGCCCTAATGCTGAAGCAGAGGTGATAAGAGGAATGAAAATACTTTTTGGAATCTTTTTAAAAAGGCAGAGGAAAAGAACCAAGGGAAAAATTGAGGACATCTCTTCATACATGATTAATATCTTGAATCTTACATAATCAATATCAGTGCTAAGATACGAAATTAAGTTGTCAAGAAACAGAAACAGGTCCGAAACGTGGAAACATGGATTTTCTGAAAACCCTTAGAAACCAAATGGCATGGAAACGTCTGTATAATATATTATAAAAAAATAATAATATATATTAAAAAATGCATAATACTCATCTTTAGTCAAGATAAAAAAGGATTCTTCAAGTGCTACTACTAGATTAAGGTCATATTTTGTTCCCCATTATGCTCCCAGTGTTCATCCCACTCTTAAGCTAGGATACAAAAGGATTCTTCAAGTGCTACTGTAATATTAGAGTCATATTTTGTTCCCCGTTCTACTCACAATGCTCATCTGGTTGGAATAGATAAAGGCATGAGCAAGCAATGTGAGCAATTGCCAATTTTTTGCAGTGTTATGCGAGGATGCGCCCCCCTCAAAAACCAGGATTCCAAGACGTCTCGGACATCTCGGGGATGGCGAGACGGCGGGGAAACGTCCCCCACACATTTCCGAAAGCATGGGAAACGAGGGGGACATTTCCAGGAAATCCCTACATGTCAGGGGATGTTTCAGGGGCATCCCCCTTTTTGGGGGGACATCTGTTTTTTTGGGGGGGGGGAAATAAAAAAAATTATTAATTTCTTTGTTGTTTTCTCTTTAAAACTGATTTTTAAATTGTACTCTTGTAGAATAAATCTGTTTTTGGAAGCCACTCATCTCTATTCCAAAAAAAAGTTTATATATAGAAATCTAATTAAAATTCACTTTGGAAGCTCCAATAACTTAAGAAGTCTATATGTATATTTCTATATAAAGAGAAAGGTTGTGTAGATAATAAAAGCAGTAAGGCAAAGATCAAAACGTTTACTAGTTAACCATAACCTGACTGTATTGTATTACAAAGCCATATTAAGAATCAAGAGTGATATATGAATACAGAAATTTTCGAACACAAATGCACATGGTGCACTGTCACAGACTGCTATTCATAAAAAAATTGGAATTTATTGTATATTTTTAATATTAATAATTTTAAATATTATTTTAATAGTAGACCCCTCGCCATCCCCCTGACATCCCAAAATTTTGGAAAAATTTTACCATCCTAGGATCCCGCCATTCGGAGTCTTAGGTAACTGATTTTTTGTTCCTTTCAGACTTGAAACTGAATGTGGCAAGGTCTTCATATTGGCCAGTGGTTGTTGACACCATTGCAACTTGTCATGTGACCAACTGAAGGGCTGCGCAATCATTTTTGATTAATGGATCAATGGGAGAAACTGAACAATAGATTGGCTGAGAAGCAGATGCATGACTTGGCTTTTCTCCACTACAAACTTCGTCTCTGCTAAAAACAATTAGAGGGGACTGATACAAATGAGGTCCAATTGGATGAGATTGGTCCATGATCAGACCAACCTCAAAATATGGAGCCCCCATTCAAAAGGGACAAAAGTGTTTGGTTGGATTGCGTAAATATATAGGCTGGTAGCAAGAGGTACACACATTGGTAGAGAAAGAGGTTATGACTTCCAGTTCCAAAATGTAGAGGGAAAAGAGGAGCGGGGTTTAGTCCTCTCGTGCACAATGGATATTATGCAACATGTCCTTTATAATTTTTGATGCCATGAATATCCTAATTCATGAATTTTGGACCATGTAATCAATTCTTTACACTTCAGTAGAAAATTCAATATTCTTTACTTCTTGTGCAATCACATTATTAAGCTACAGTTTGATAATTACTATGCAATATGTATAGTATCATATATTTGATAAAATGTGTAAATCATGAAATTTAATCTCTTGTGGAATACAAATTAAACAATGTTTTATAAAACTTGATGTTTTTTTTTTTTTTTTTGAGATTAGTTTCTAAATCTAAGACGACCAAAGATTCAATCTTGCACATTCTAAGTCAGGTTCGAGCATCATGTCTATATGCTAGTCTCTAGATCATCCATGATATCCTCGATATAGCCACATTTTCTAGCCCTCTCTCTTCCCAGGTGCTTCAACTTTTGTCAGTGCAAAGTATCCATGTTTAAGACTCTTTACTCTTTAGAGAGGGTTGCCTCTTTGGGTCCCACTGGACGCCAACATTTTCAGTGCTTTGATGCCAGTTTGCTCCTTTAATCTATAAAGACCTCTTGATTGGTTTCCTCCATTCAAAATTCCTTGAATGCCACTCCTTGGCTTCTTCCCTCAGCGAATGTTATCAATAAAGTTGTCAAAGAGGATATATACCAGCAGTACATTCCGGTCACCTGCACATCTCAATTGTGATCCTACTGCCCAACATGTCTTACAAATTGTAGATGGCATTATCATTTAACCTTGCTACCTCCAACATAATTGGTGGAATGGATTGAGGATCCACTTTTCCAATTGGAGGTGTGCTCCCACCACCAACCACCACATTCCATGTGGTGACAAAATTTGTTGCCTCTACTCCCTCTAGGAAGTGTACATTTGTTTTTTCGCTATGAGGTCTCATGAAGGTACTATTATTTGTTGAAGGGGAAACAAGTAGTTCCCTATTCACTTTCTTTTACTATCCTGATAAAAGATGCCTAACTTTTTTCGTTCAAGAGGCATGCCTAACGTTTTTTGTTCAAGAGGCTAACACTTAGACATAAATGCTTATTGTGGACCCCAGAGCTACCAAATTGATTACATCCTTCTTTCATCTCATCACAAACATCAGAGGCACTAAGCACCCCTTAGGTATTGCCAAATCACATATATATGGAGACATGTCAATATGACAACAGTCCTCTTTGTGTGCTACTACTAAAGCACCCCAACCCTCTTTCTCATTCATGGTGCGATGGATTCACTTTGTTTCAGCATTGAGGGCCTTCTAGTCCCCTAGGCCCACAACCCTGGTCATAGGGGAAACAAAGCATCACTAGCTTCTTCCCTACCTCCAATGGTCCATTGTCCTTGGGTGTTAGGAGAGGTTCCAAGGCGAGCAACTTGCTTCCTCCTTGGATTGTCCAATCAAATGCCCTTAACTTGGACATTCCCTCATGGAAATCATCACATCAAGCATTAGCCCTTGCATGGTAGTGGTGGACGTTGTTGGTTCTTCTTGCCCAATCCTTGTAACAAGCATGTGATAGCGTCACTTTCCAATCTTGGTCTCTACCTTTCTTCTTCTTGAACTCCTTGTTCCATTTCATTGGAGGGCACTTCCCTTGTGAATTTTTGCACTTGTATTCAGGCATTATAGTTTAGGAATTGCTTTAGGTTTGCACCTTGTAGTCATTTGTTCTGTATTTAGTTACTTTCCAATTTGTTTTGTATTTAGTTACTTTCCAAAGCCTAAGGTTTTTACCCAATAGCGCTTCCCTATTGTAATGGAATGGACTTTAGAGTCTCATTGACCAACTTTAGTCACTTGTCAACAATAATAAAAATTTCTTTCTTTCTATTAGCATATGCCACATGGAAAATGATGTAACTATGGTCCACAATAATGTTCTTATTAAAGACAAACAATGTGTTATGAG
The DNA here is from genome assembly GCA_019776745.2 of Taxus chinensis. Classification (NCBI taxonomy): domain Eukaryota; kingdom Viridiplantae; phylum Streptophyta; class Pinopsida; order Cupressales; family Taxaceae; genus Taxus; species Taxus chinensis. Next base: position 138,676,064 of record CM034157.1, read on the forward strand.
TTCTATAGAAAAGATGAGTAAGTAGAAAAGGAAGGCATGGAAGGAAAAAAAATGTTGGCATGGGGATAGATATATTCCCATGTGTTACACTTTTCAAGCCAATATTCTATTAAGAGTGTACAAAAGTGAAACATGAATTTCATAACTTGTAGCTCTCATGTTCCCTTTTGAAATTCCTTTATGGTGTGTGCACAAGTGGAATAGAAATTCCTTTTTAAGAAGTAAACTTTCACTTCACACAAAGGAAAAAAATAAGACAAACCAACTCATTACCACCTATCTTTCCCTTTAATGTATATAATTATTTATTTCCACTTACAAATTAGGGAAATTAAGACTAATTGAACTAGCTAAGCCATAATAAATAAACTAAGGACCTAATACGTAGACCCAAAGAAAGATTGAGTGTGGTTGGACTCAGGTGCAAGTGGAATCAGATTCCAAGATTATTGTTAGGATTCTGACTTCTTCAGAAAATCTAGGGAGTTCAAATTGGCAGATTAAACGCGGAAAAAGGAAAATCAAAGACTTGCTGGCTAATTTTTAGTCACTGCAAATCAGCCATATTCCTAGACAGAAAAATCAGGTGGCTGATGCTCTAGCGAACTGGGCTTTGGATAATCATGACATCAGATGCTATGGAGATCCCCCTCTGTGGTGACCTCAACGAGATCAGAAATATATGCAAGTTATTCTAACACTTGATAGTTTTTCATGATATTTATTAAGTTTATTTTGTTTTATAATGCTCAGGATTGGACTAATAGTTTCCAAGCCTGGCATAGTCGAAATTGTACAAATATTTTTCTCATGAAATAATATTTTATAGGTTTACAAAAAAAAAAAAAAGAAAGATTAAATCCTAACAAGCCACCCAATCAATATATATTAATAATTTAATAGTGAAAGGAATTTACTGATCATAAATCTCCAACGCAATGTCATGGACAAGGCAATTTTGTAAAAATAAATGTTCATAAAGAATAACTTTCAATTCATGTCAGTTAAAATATATGTATGCTGAATACATTATCTTAACTGATTATACATGCAGAGAGTAGGAAAGCCACAATAAGCAATTCAGGCCTTAATTCATTGGATACCAAACCAATCATGTTAGCTAAGCTCACAAAATCAAACTCAGACCCATATTCCCTCCCTTTCAGTGCTTCGCTGAAAAATAAATTTTAAAGGCAGAATCCACTTAGCAATCATGATATCGCAACAAGAAAATACCTGGTAAAGTAGTAAAGTTGCGAAAGACAAATATGTCATCGAAAGTCAGACCTGTCAATAGCAAAAGGAATGAACGATGTAAGCTTTCACCCAAGCCAATCTGACACTATCTAATTTTCAGAAACGCGTATGTTACTTTTACATTCAACACAGAAGGGTGCACCAAAGTTTGGATTCATAAGAATCAAAACAATATACATCATAAAATGGTATAACTAGAAGGAACAAGGCATCACTAACAACCGTAAAATGAAATGATTCATAATTGGCATACCCTGACCACCATAACCCCCAAAGATATACAATGCATGATCTCTTGCTATCAAGGAGTGGGCAGATCGGCCAAGTGGGGAGTCCGATTCAGTATTCAGAATTGTTTTTTTCCCAGCTGATTTCCTTGAATTGACTGCGGTCTTGTTCTTCTCCAAAGTGTGTGATTTCACACACGAAGTCAAAATTCTGGAAGCAGAGGAGCAAGGAACCTGTAAGCACATTAACCACCCCCGGTGAGATGGATATCAGAGTAATCTGAACTTCCACAAATGGATCCATTTATCTGACTGTGTCAAAAGGAAGGGTTCCACCAAAAAGAAAAGCTGTACAAAATCATAATTTTGCTTAAGACCAAATTTAAATTTGAATTTTGAAATTTTCATTGCTCCATGCAACTCCATTGCCATTTTAAACTAACAAGAAAATAAAAAGGGAGATTAACAAAACGACAATGGAAAAATCTCTCAGAAGACCTGAAATAAATATCAAAACTCTGGAGTAACTAACAACATTGGAAAAGGTGACCAGGGTAAGCCATTGCTATTAACCTCTAGCATCCAAGGCTGAAAACATCCCGGTATTGGTGACATTATTTTGTATGCAGAGGATGCACATTTAACAAATTTGATTAAATGGTCTCAGAGGCCAATGATTGTCTTTCTGAGATACGCAGCGCATACATTAGATCATCAGTGCAACTAGCACCAGAGTTGGAGCAGATCCATGTTTTCCAAAGCCCATCTCAAGTTAGCATTTTGATCAGTTGCTTGTGATTCACTTAGATCTACCAATTATAAATATCTCCATTCAATTAAAAAATCAGAAAATGTGAGATTTACAAACCTGGGTAATAGATTTGACTTGATAAGAACTATGAAAAGAAATATAACATCAGCAGTCAATAATTTCTATCATACCTTTAAAACAAACATATCACTTAACCGAATTGTCCCATTGCGACCACCATGAATAATGACCATATCAGCATCCATTGAAGTAGCTGCATGATTTGAACGTGGTAACGGAACATCCCCTTCCACTTTACGAATAACCCATTTATTTCTTACAACATCGTATATGCTGCATAAGCTCATGTGCCAAAATAAGATCATTGGAAAAAAGTTGTAAACAGCCCTTTTTCTAATGCAGTCAAGCAGTGATTCGATGAAAGCAATTACCTCAAGTAATCTTCTTTGACAATTCCAGCATCACCTTTACCACCAAATAGAATAACATATGCTCCAACAGTAGTCAAGGAATGGTAACCTCTTGCACATGGCAATTTTCCACCCGGACTCAATGCATACCACTCTAGTGAATCTGCTTACCTGGCCCATAACAACTTAGCACAGATTAAAAATATTTGTAAGGAGTGCCTTAGTTGCAGAACAATAGGAATGGATGGAATTATCTGATTCAGACGGACATGAGAAAAATACTACAGGGATAATTTGATAATAAATGATGATGGGATTAGTCAATCACCCTAGGGCATCATTATAGGAGCATATATTGTGAGCACTCGGAAATTTCAAAGTTCAGATGGACGCAAATGTCAAATTGTACTATATATAGTTCCTTTACATCTAACTTATGAAAAAAAAAGTTGTGCTACAAACAGTAGTTAAAGGAAAATAAAATAGCAATGAAGATGCATAGCTGCAGCATACGCGCCTGTGTCTAATTTCAGCAGAGAACCACTTTAATGCAAATGGACTTGGAACAAAGTGGAAATAATGTAATGTCAGCTTCAATCGAGTTGGTCTGACCTGTACGAAGTAGAGAAAGATCCTCCAGCCAGTGAGGATCAGTCCCTCCATAACCTCCATGAATTAAAATCACTCTGCTTTCCAAGGGGTGCATAACTGCAGCATGAGTGCCCCTTCTTACAATAGAACCTTTTATAGCTGGACAGCTCCACTAACAGAACAAAAACCAATACGGTCAGTAATACGCATAATTAAACACAAAAAACAAAGATGATGAAGAAATCTTAAGGTGCATGTTTAAGCAGGTGAGCTGCATTTAGTCATACTTCCACCTTCCACTAATTTGTATCTACAATCATCCTAATGATTTTCATTCCTTTTACTTTTTGTTAACATTTTATGGCCTCTGATACAATTGAGCTAAGATCTGATCTATGAATGTTATTGTAGACACACGTATTCCTGTCCTCGCGCTTGCAATCCCAGCACCTGGAGGCTTTTGTTGTTTATTAACCTAGTAGACAAGATGGACCTGTAATTCCTTATCCGCTATAAATTACTATTGAATTTGACATCCAGAAAAAAATATTTTTTCATCATGATTTATTCACACTGTTTAAGGTTGGAATTTGATATCTAAAAAGAGGTAATTTCATATTCTGCACATATTTTATGTGTGCCTCTTTGATAAAATGCCTAATGAACAAGAGTAGCCAGATCAGAGTAGATTGATGGTTCAAGCTGCTTAGCCTCTTTAAGCAGGATGTGTCCTTTTTCCATCAACTGCAGTCTTACTTCTCCTTTCCAATTTTGTCTAAAATTCTCCAACGTACCCTTTCGTCTTTAAAAACATATTTGCATCTCAGTTTCCAAAGGATGAAAAGGGTTGAGACATTCATGCACTGCCAAAGACTTGCAAAAGGTCTTTGAATCAATAAGTTGGAATTTCCAAGAAGAGCATCTCTCCACTAAAGAGGACACTGAAAAATTATTGCCAGCCTCGTCTGAATTTCACGCCAATAGATTTGGCAAAGGTGCAATCCCACATCAGGTGTTTCACAGTTTCTAGTTTTGTGCAATAGGGGCAGAAACTGTTTGTGAAACCACTCTTAGAAAGTTGTGCCTTTGTGGGTAGCCATGATAGATAACAAGCCAAGTAAACACCCTTAATTTGTATGCCACCTTGATTGCCCAAACACTGTGAAGCCTATGTATCCATAAAGATTCAACATCAAAAGCAAGCCATCTGGGATTAAGGATAGGTGACAAGAGACATTTATGGTGTAGGAGATGGTATAGCCGGCATGTATCATATTGGAAGATGGAATGATCATAATTCCATCTCCAATCTCTCCATATAGAACCTTTCAATTCCAAATTCAGCTTAAAGGTGTCTTCAGGAGGAATATGGTTCTGGTTTCTTTAACCGCCATTTGATCAGCAAAGGATAATGCAAAGTCTCTAGCTAGAGCCCTCCAGTCTTTCCAATCTCTAGTGTTGGCATCCCATATATCCTTCCAAACCATTAAACCCTTTTTGCTCAGTCTGCGTGCTTGAAAACGACCTCTAGAAGCAATAGACATGTCCTGGAGTTTCCAAGACCAAATTGATCTCTTACCCAGATTCCACTCAATGCTAAAAATCTCTCAACTCTTTTTCAAGCATTCAATGTAATGATGCATGGAAACGTATGCGAAATAGAATCCAATAGAATGTGTTTCCAATAAATTGTTTAAGAAGTCCACTTTAAAAAGAAAAAATTTCATTTATTAACCAAATCCCTAAACTTGCTAAAAACACTTCCAAATAAGCCCCCTCATCTCACCTTGTTTTTTAAATAACCTTGTGATGTAGTGACTTTATCTTGTGCTTTCTAAAAATTTGTCTAGGTATTGATGAAGAAGAATCGGGACCCTTTTATGGAGAGTGGATAGTGGGAGTGGATGCTAGTGGTGTTCATGGAGATTGATTATGAGGAAAACTAGATGATATATTCTAGAATCTAGATTATTATCATGTATATGTGAATCATTGAAATTGTAACCATGTTGAATGATGACTCTTTAGAAGTTCAAATTTCAATGAATACAAAATATTTTGAGTGATTTAATCTCTTATGGTCTACAATTATAAAATGAGTACATATATATATATTTATAATATATATATTTTATATAATATATTGTACGGACGTTTTTGTAACGTTTCGTATCCAAGGTTTTTTGAAAATTGTCGTTTCCGCATTTCGAACCCGTAACCGTTTCTGTTTCCGTTTCCTGGCATGTAATTCCATAGCATTTGCTTTGACAACATATCCTCAGGTTTGCCTTATGCTTCACAGAGTCCAAATTTGCCTCTAGACCTTGTTTATATGGTGTTGTCAAGTATTATGTGTTGCAAAAGGATTTTCCAAGTTTGAAGACCTTCCAGGAATGAGGAATCCATTTACCACACCATATGTATCCTTGAGTAATATTTTCCTGTAGCCCCAATCCTCTTTTTTCTTTAGGCATAATGCACACAGACCATTGGACTAGTGGGAGACGTGTAACTCCACCATATTTGACCACAGAAAATAACTCTAAATCCTTTCTAGTCGAGTTAACTGTGTTTTAAGGAAGACAACATGAGATGTAGTGGATATGTGTTGCTTGAAGAATTCTACTTAGTACAGTTAGTTTTCCAGCAAAAGAGAGATCTTCATTCTGCCAATAACTTAATTTGACTTGAAAATTACTGCAACACCCAGTCCCACATATCAACTGGCGAGATATTTTGTGCAAAAGGGATACCTAAGTATCTGACGATAATACCTGGACAAACATTTCCATTCAGGCGGGATTCCTTGAGGGTGGGTATCAACTTTCAAGTCCAACAAGCCAAAATTCAGTCTTATGGTGACTGACAATGGAACCAGATGTGTTACAAAAAGTATCCAAGCAACATTTAGCTCCTGTGAGAGAACTCGATGAAGCTTGGATAGATAGAAGCGAATCATCAGCAAAATGATTATTGAGCATCTGTGAAGCATCTGGTAAGTAAATACCTTGCCCATTGTTTTGTGTACAAGCATTTTCCAACAAATACCCTAAGGCATCTGCAGTGAGGACATAAAGGTAAGGAGCAAGTGGACAGCCCTGTCTGATTGAATGGTGTTACATAATTCGTGGTGACAACACATTGTTAACAGCCACAAAGGATGAAGCACATGAAAATAAAGTGTTTACCATTTTTACAAATTTCTTCCCAAAGCCAAGGATTTTGAAGCATTTCTGTAATGAATGTCCAATCAATATGGTCATAGGCTTTATCAAAATCAATTTTGAGAAAAAGAATTTTTTGGCCTGTCTCACGTGCCCACTCCATTGCTTCATAGGCAGATAAAACATTGTCAAGGATGAACCGGCCCTGTACAAAGCTTGTTTGTTCCTTGTGTACAATCCTGCTAACAATGCTTCTGATTCTTAGGGACAAAGCCTTGACAGGATTTTATATGCTACACTTAAGAGTGTAATAGGTCTCCATCCTCCTATAGTGTCCCTTGCAGCAGATTTGGGAATGAGTTTGATGAGTCCTTGGTTGAGAAATTTTGAGAGGGACCTAGAGAACACTTCTCTTGCCAATTGTGTGAAGTCATCGCCAACTGTGTTCCAAAGTTCTTTGTAAAATTCACAAGGTAAACCATCCATGCCCAGAGCTTTGCCATTCGGCATAGAGGAAAGAGCAGCATACAATTCTTCTTTTGAAAAGTTTTCCTTAAGTTTATTACAGTCACAGGCAGTCACTTTAGCTGGTATTACCTTGTGCTAGGTATTCCGTGCTTCAAGAATCTCCAACAATGTTAAATATGGTGAGAATATGTTCTGGAAATGACGCTAAAAGAGCACCCTAATCTGAGCAGGCTCTTCTACAAGAGAACCATCAAGTCAGTGTATGCCAAGGATTTTTTCACTATTTATTTTTTTCTTTTGGTAATGAAAGAAAAAAATTGAGCTTTCATCTCCTTCTTGAATCCATTGTAGGACAAGCACACACTCTTGCTCCATGAGCTACATATTCTTCATTCTGTTGAATGATATTTTCCAAGCGAGCAGCTTCCTCTTGAAGAGATTCATTGTGAAGATCTTGTTCTAAAGAACTACAGGACTGCTATCAGTTGAGCTTTAGCTGCCTGCAAAGAATGTCTACACTTCCTTGCTACCATGTGTCCCCAGCCACGAATGAATTTGATAGTTCTACGAACAGCTGATTCCCACCACAATATCCATCTTGACTCTCCTTGAGGACGAGGTATCAAGTTCCAAATATGATGGACCAATTCACGGAAATCTGTGAATTGCTGGTGAGATACGTTTAATTCAAACAAAGAGGAATGATGTTCTTCCTCAGAGTTGCCTATGGATATGGATGTCTGGATTGAAATGATCTGAACTTGTTTCTCCAATGAGAGCATCCACTGGACAAGGACCAAAAAATAAGAGCTCCTTGGGACCATAGAATCTATCCAACCTGGCCTGTATTCTGTAAATTTTGTGACGAAAGTTATTCCATGTATACCAACCAACTCTTGCAACTCCTTTTTTGCCAGTTGGGATCAAAGAGCTGAAGTGAAGTCTTGCATCTTTCCCAAGCCTATTTTTCAGTCCCTAAGATGACTGTTCCAACTCCACCGGCCCTGTCTCCTTCCCATTCTACCATATTGAAATCCCCTCCTAAAATCCATTCAGCAATTGCTAAGTTGGATTGCAGCCAATTCCATAGCTGAATGTGATCCGTGCTTAATTAGGAGCATATACCGCACAACTACCATAGATGTTGTTCTGAATCAAAACTGTTACCCACACACAATGTCCGTCTGGATCCATTCCATGGCCTATAATATAGGGTTGCAGGGATGGGGTAATTCCCAACACCACTCCACCACTACCCTGATTGTGATTTGACGCCCAAAATGGACCATTCCAACAATAACTCATTTTGTTTCTTAATTCAAATCCAGCTGATTTAACTTCTTGCAAGAAAAATATATTTGGCTTAATTCTCTGAAGAACACCACGCACAAACTGCTTACAACTGGGAATAGTGATCCCTCTAATATTCCAAGAGAATACAAAGATCTTCATTCCAAGGGAGGCGTGTTATCTAATGAGCTGAACTTATTATGTACCACCAATGCAGAGACAGAATTCTCTAGCGAAGAAGATACTGCATCCCTAAAAGATTTGATGCGAGGTAATGGGTAGTCATAGGTTTGATTATGTATTCTTTCTAGTGATGAACCTCCTTTGCATTTGTGAGTTTTGACTCTCCATCCCCTTTCTGATTCTGCTGATATTGATCTATTTGAGACAACATGCAAGGCTGCCTTATCTCCAAATGATCAGAAATGAGTAGAGTTTTCATGAATCTGTTTACTTGATCCTTTGCCTTTGGATGGCAAAACTGCTGTTTGGGAGGGAATGCCATTGTGGATAGGTTGATGCTGATTGTTAGGCACAGGCACTATAGGTTCTCCATCACTGTTTTTTTTGATGCATGATTTGAATCACGATCGGAGAGGAGAATCATGAATAAAATGATCTTGAGCTTGACATGCAAAGCATACATTCAGGAGGTTCAGATACCGTACCTTTTGTTTACGAATCACATCTATTGTCATAACTGAAATGAATGCAGGAAGCTTTTTTTGGAGATCTACTTCAACACAAACTCTGGGATTCGGTCGGAAAGAGTTATGCCTGTCATCCGGGATGAGCAGTTTACCAAACGGAGCTGCAAATAGATCCACAAATGGCCTTAATTCAGAAGTATCATTGGGAACTTGAGCCAAAGAGGGTAATGAGACTATGCATTGTCTTCCGGATTGAAATTTGCTTCGCCATGATTGGACATGCCAGGGAGCCAGCAATGTTCCATGTGCCATATTGTAGGACTCTCCAAGTAGACATGTCAGAATTGAATAATAAACAGATATATTTGGATCCCAAACTTGGTATGAATGCAAAGAGATGCCCTTTGCTTCCCAGTTAAACATGCACCATTTGGCGAATGATTCCTCGTCATGCATACAACGGAGGAAATAGAGAATAACTCCACAGCGCTCTAGATTTTGCCTTGCAGCTGTGTATTCCAAATCGTCAATCAGCTAGAAATGAAATTCATCTTTTGTGTCTTCTTCATGGCTCTTTAGCCCAGCATTCATGTTCATGTTATCTGTTTTGTCAGCAAAATCAGCTTGAAACAACCTTGCGGGCTTGTGTTGCTCTGATTTCTCAACAAATGCAAAAGGCTGAGAGCACACAGAAGGTTCTCCAAGTGATATTGTAATGTCCCCTTTGCCTAGCGAGTTTGACTTGAAGATCTTGGGGCCCATTTCTACTTTATGTGGGCTTTAAGGGAGAAAATAAGGGAAGTACATCCGTGCTATGATTGTAATTTGCTATTTCCAGCTTTGTAATATTTTGTAAAAAGGCAAATTGCCAATTTTAGCATTGAAAATAACAAGTTGGTGGCTAAAAGTACAAAGTGCCAACTCCCAAATAGAAAAAGAATGTTAAAGGGGGAGCTCGTCCCTTCTTAAGTGGAAAAAGTAAACGTCAAAAAAGAAATTAAGAGGCCTACATGGAGCGCTCCACAAGGAAAAGAAAGAAAAAGCTATAAAAGCAAATGTTGGGGCCTATTTGTGGGATCATCTAGTGAATTTTATACTTCTCTTCTGGAAATTGGAGCATTGAGCTCTCATTTTCAGCTTTTGAGGACGAAAACCTTCAATGGATCCTATTGAGGACAAAAACTCTCAACAGTCACAACACTTGGGGACGAAAACCCTCAATTGTTGCATTGGTGGCTTCATCCGGGAGTCACAAGTGAGCTTAAAATTCAGAATTTCATAACATAAAGGGTTTCCATCTGTGCTAGGGCAGAAATTCCAGCTAGGGCACGCTTTTTTGGGGCTGCCACATACTTATCCAGCTTGACCTACCCATTTGGAGATTTCAGGATCACTTTTCAGTGGGCTTCTATGGTTAGAAAAATCTGATTCTCATTTTGTTTGATAGGTATTTTTATGGACATTATATGAATATCATGTCAATATGAATACAAACAATCTAGAATATCGTGTCTATATGAATATCATATCTCCTCCTTTGAATGATCAATGATCAATAAAACAATGTCTTCCTCTAAACAATGGTTGCCTCTAAACAAACTTGAACTCCTTGCAAGCAATGGCTACCTCCAATCTTGTCCTCTTTGCAATGGCTGCCTCCAAACAAATCCTACTTATGATGGCTGCCTTCAAACAAATCCTTCTTCCAATGGCTACCTTCAAATAAATCGTTCTTGCAATGGCTGCCTCCTCTTCAATTCCTCTTGGGATCTTTACTCTTACACTTGCAAAAGCCAACAATGAATTGTTTGTGTTTTGGTAACGATTGAGTGCCTTTTTATAGTTTTTATAGGAGTTTAGGGCTTATTATTTTGTTCATATATGAGTTAGGGTTTGTTTTTTGGTCATTAAATAAGTCAAAATAAAAATTAAAAAATTTTCTAAACATCCCCACCGCCAAAAATGTTTTTCTTTTTAAATTAAAAAAACAGTGGGTACGTCCCGGGTACATCTGTATGTACCCAAGACATATCCATATCGTACCCATGATGGATCCGTACCACGTATGTATCCAGAGGGGTTCAGGAAAGTGGGAACGTACCCATGCTTTTCGGATGCTAGCCGTCAAGACTCGAGTGTGAGCCCTTGAGACTCATGTCAAGGTGTTCGCATGCCCAGAAAAGGAAGGAAATACCATTCGCAAGCTCACAAAACAAAGTAAAAACGTCGTGAACCAGTTCGAAGTGTCCTCGCGAACCAGTTCAAAGAAAGATTTACCAACAGACTTTAGAGTTCTCATTTAAAGCAGTACGGAGCAATTGTTGTTTTCCATTGTGTATGGACTGTGTAAAATTTAAATATCCATTATTGCATAGGTTGCACGGTATAAGACCATCATTCGCTGGACCCCCTAACTATGAGCATATCAATTGGTATTAAAGTTCTATATTTGTGTCATTTTCAAGTGATCGTTTCAGTTTTTGTTTTCAAAAGCACTTAAAAATGCTTAGAGAATATGGTTTAGGCTTAATAGAGAGGATTGTTGAGAGGGAGGCATGGGTGGAACAATCTCTTCAATTGTGAATTTCTTTTTTAGCGAAATGCATCTTATATTGGGTTTGAGGACATGAAAAGTGCAAAAGTTTAACGACAAGATTATAGGGAAATTCTCTCCCTATAAAAGCTAACATGTGAAACTGCAGCCCAGAAGGCATATTTTGGTTAAACTAAGAGTTCCAAACAAGAATGGAAAGGACTCCAAGCTAGGCAATTATGATATACCTGTGGAGAGCAAGCTCAAATGCATGGTGTTTGGACACCAACATCAAGCCTGTAAAATCCAACAATGCCACCTCAAACCCAAGTACTGGAATGACCAACAACAGTAGCATCCTAAAAGAATCCTGAAGAGGAAAAAAAAGCCAAGGTGATTGGAAACAATGTTAGATATGTGCCCTCAGGTACATTTCTATTATTGAGAATCCCCATTCTTAATTTAAATTAGATACATGCATTAATCTCTAAAATAAAACTACAAAATTTGTAATAAGATTATTTCTTTATTTCTTCTTGTTTAATTGTTAGATTTTTCCCTCCAAATGTTTTGTAGATTCATCAAGAAATAATAAATGCCTATAAGCATAACACCTTCAAAAGGATAGTATGCTGCATATTCATGGATTTTACAGCATAAGCATAGCCAATGATGTGGATTGTAGCACCTTGTATTGAATGTGAAGCCAAGGGCAAGATGAAAATGAAACCATCATCTAGGATTCCGTTGATGAGCATAAACACCCCTCCAATTCCAAGCCCCATGCTCGTGATATTTTTTCACTCAAATGTTATGTTCTTAGTCAAACGTCTATCATTGCATCCCTAGAGACACATCTCATGTTATTATTTCCTTGTAATGCTCGCTTGTATCTTACCATATTGAGAATTTAGATCTTGTTAATACTTAATACATTAAATTACTTTGTTTCAAGATTTAACCGCATACTTTCCTCCAATAGACATCATAATCACTAAGGTTGGTCCCCTTAACCACAAGAAAGGAAAAATGGTCAAATATCAAAGTTCATAATTTACTTCCAAAAGGACATAATTTACTTCCAGCTTTATGGACATGCATTTCGTTGTTAATATGGAATATATGGAAAGAAAGAAATAAAAAAAAATTCCAGCAAAGAGATAAAAGATAGGGAGCATGTGTGGCAAAAAACTACATTTAATATGGTTGAAACCATCAAGCACAAGGTTTCCCTTCCCTCTATTCTTTTGAAATATCCCTAGTGGGATACCCCTTAAAAAATATGCAAAATACGGACAATTTGCAGCCAAACAGAAATCTGATTTTTGCAGAAATTAAAACTACGGCAGCGAACAGAAATAAAGCTATATAACTCACAAAATACTTGCCCGAATCACTCGAAAATTTATAGTGAGCTTGCTAATGCAATACCAAGTATTAGAAAATTATTTTTGGGATTTTTCAAATAATAAATTGCTGCCAGAAAATTAAAGCGTGCCCTAGGCAACTGGAAAACTTCAAAAAATTGTTTCTCTCTGAATACAAGTGCAAAAATTATGAAACTTTGGAGATAATATTTATAAATATAGGGAATGATATTCCAACCTTCAAATCTGAATTTGTACCACTGGAAACCCTCCAAATAATAGTTGCAATCTTCAAAACAAGTCGCCCAGCTTGGGAAGTGGTTGGAAATTATTGATAATGCCCTCAAATTGATGCTAAACCCTGCCCAAATGGCAGCCGTAAATCTGCCCTGAAAAACCCTGAATCTTCTTCTCCAAAAACACCAAAATCTCCCGAATCCCTCCTCTGAAACCCTCTGAAAATGCCTCTAAAAAAGTTCTGATTTCAGCTCCAAAATGACAAGCTAGGGTAGATCTCTCACTACCGAAGAATGCCCTGCTAGCTAGGGATGGATCTCTCACCACCGAAGCTAGGGTCCTTGTGGGATTTCACTCCACAAGCTGTAAATTTGCAAGCAGCAGTTGCACATGAAGGAAAATAATTATGTCTTCAAGAATCACCTTCACTTTTCCTCCCAACTCCTTATATATTTTTCCCCAAGGCAAAAGAGCCCCAAAATAGCCCAAGTCACATTTTTCCTTAGGAAGGACCAATAAAATAAAAGTAACTTAAGTTACTTTTCCCCCTTTTAAGTCGCCATGGTCCATAAGTGACCCCCAATGCAAAATTAAAACATTAAGTGTAATGTGGCCCCTTCCTAACGACAAAACATAATATCTAGTCCCTCCAAAACACTTTGCGCTCATGTCAACGAAAAATTATAACAAAATGGACTAGATATTCATACCCAATTGCTCCCAGCGTCCATAACCCCTTGGGTATGACCAAGGCTTAGACTCGAATTACCCCTTAGGCCTTAGGCGTAGGAAAGGGGACATTACATCTTTCTCCTGAGTGGGATAATATATGTAAGGTGTTTTCTTTACATGCTAAAAACTCCACTTTACCTGTTTTTAATCGGCTAAGGAGAGATGACAAAAAACAACCTTGGGTTCCTCCTATGCAGTTTGGAAAATTGAATACGGATGGGGCTTCTAGGGGAAATCCAGGAATTGCTGCGATGGGGGGTATTGGAAGAACTCCTGATGGGAAAGCCTCCTTTTTGTTTGTTGCTAATCTGGGTATCACTACAAATAATATTGTTGAGGTAAGAGTTGTTTATCGAGGACTGCAAGAGGCTATAAAGTGTCGATGGACTCAAGTGCAGGGGGAATCTGATTCTAAGGTCATTGTTAGGATGCTAACTATTAATGGGACTCAGAGGAGCTCAAACTAGAAGATTGCAAGAGAAATAGATAAAATTCAAGGTCTGCAGGCACAATTTCAAACTTTCCAAATCGCACATATTCCTAGACAGAGAAATCAAGTGGCAGATGCATTGGCAAATTGGGCTCTGGATAATCATGACATCAGTTGCTATGGCGATCCTCCTCTTTGGTGGCCTCAACGAGATCAGGAAGCTATACAAGCTATTTTAAAACTTGACTCTCCTTACTGTTTTTTTATATGATTATTTTACGTTATACTGCTTTGGATTGGACAAATAGCTTTCAAGCTTGGCATAGATGTAATTGTAAAAATATTTCTCATATGAAATAAAATATTTGTGTTTTTAAAAAATAAATAAATAAATAAATAATATCACAGTTCATGTAAAAGTTGGAGCTTTGGAAGCAATGTCATAAATTTCACTACAAACAGAAATATAAATTTAACAATTAAGGCAAAGACATGGGAACTTACATATACTGATAAGTTTATATTTTGTCTGTAAAAACCAACCATACATTCATTACAAAGGTACACACATGTAGATCAAATTTGATTTGGTTACAATTTACTTCTATATTTAGTGCAACTTAAATGAGCGTAAATGAACTTCTACAAGATTTTGATTTGAGGACAAATATCACAATTGAGCTCGGATCTGTCTCCGTGTCTTCTTTTTAATGTGGCTCTCTTCTTGGAATATAAGAGGAAACTTTCAGAGCCAAAACTACACAGCTAATCACATTCGCTGGTCTATGAGGAAGCAAGCATATGATTTGGAGAAAAAACACAAGAACTCTCGTTCAATGGGAACCTGATAAGTATGACTAAATATCCTCACAAATTTTTTCTTGGAGGCTGCATCCAAAAATCTATTCTCGTGAAATCCCTAATATCTGTCCTATTGTTAATCTGTATTTTCCAGCTTTTGGAAATAAGAGAACTAATATGTTGAATCGACTCTATGAGTTCTTAATACCTCTTTGTCAAATCTGATTATAACAGGGGACTTCAACACCATGCAGAAATCTATTCTCACGAAACTCCTGATGTTTGTCCTATTGTTAATCTGTATTTTCCACCTTATGGGAATAAGAAAATCAATAAGTTGAATCAACTTTATGAGTTCTTAATATCTCTTTGTCAAATCTGATTATAATGGGGGACTTCAACACTATTTGTGTCCCGGAAGTTTAAAAAGTGAGGGTTTTAATGTGAGGACTGTAGAAACTCTCAACAATTTAAAGATCGATACCCAGTTGATGGAGCTAGAATACGCTCAGGGGCCTTTCACATGGTGCAATGGGAGAAAAGGGAGAAGTTATATTGCAGAAAAGCTTGATAGAGTTATCTAATAAATGGATCAGCTCAAAACTCCATGCGCAAGCAAGAGTTGGTGATTTCACCCTGCCAGATCACTGGCACATTTTTCTCAAAATCTTCCCAGAAGTGCAAAGAAAGCACAATGCCCAATTCACATTCAAAAAATGCCTCACAAAACCTAGTTTCACAAAGAATTCCAACAGTGGTGGACCGATGCATCTCACACTTCTGGATATGCTATATTCAGGATTGCTGAAAAGCTTAAATATGTCAAATCCCAAGTGAGAGGCTAGAACGGAATGGAATTTGATAATAATTTTCTGAAGGTAAAATACATCAAAGCCCAGTTGGAAAATATCCAGAAGTCAATAAGAGGGCAAACAGCACAATCAGCAATTGAAAAAAGAACAAATTCTTATCCAAGTTTTGGCTCAATAAAAAAACCAGAAGAGTGTTGCTAGCATCAAAGGGTAACAGAGAAATGGATCAAACAAAAAGATACTGTTAAAAGTTCTTTCATTCCAAACATAAAGCATGTCAACTCTCTCCAAAGGCTTCAGATGGATAATGGGAATATTCTCACTTCCTTGAAGGAAACCTTATCTCCTGCCTCAGATTTTTATTGGAATATTCTTTCTAAACCTTCCTCTTGCTGTCAAAAACAGCAAATTCGACTTGATTTCCTTTTGGAAACCCTCTTTAAGTCAAATCACTTAACTTTTCTTGGCTTGGTGACCCTCACTTTAAAAATTCCTTCAACTCGTTAAGGTGTTAGCTTTTATCTAAGGATTAGATATTTTAAGCTTTACACTTATGGGGACCCTCTTTAAATCGAACCACTTTCCACTATTTTATAGTTCCTAAGTTCTTCCATAGGACAATTCACATTCTTTATCTATGTCTCCTCTACCGTGTTTTACTTCTATAAACCACTTTGTTCATTGTTAGTCTCGCATTACCATCCCTTTTAAAATTTTGGCTCTTTATAACCCTTGGCTAGATAACAATTTTTATCGTCAATCTCTGCATTCACACCCTTCCCTCTCACTCGCAGCACTATATGATGGGATTTGATTCTCAAAGTTGAGTATTCGTAGCAATTAAGGCATGAGTTAGTGTCACCGCTCGAATCAGAGGCTCCTTCACAAGCGATCACACATTTCTTCATGAATTTTCTCTGTACAGCATCTATACATGGATTGCCCTCATCTACCCTCTCTGACAAGCATCAACACCTATATTAAACGATCCCTTCAAATGGGAGGGTCTTCTTTTATATGGTCCAGATCGACAGTCTCACTCAACCACAAAAATATCAGGATAGCAAAGCCTTGAATTAAGTGGGAATAGTTATGTACATGATACCTCAAAATAATATGCAATGGATAAGGGTAGATGATGACTAATATTTTCTGATGTTTTTAGCACTTTCTGAGAAAATGATAGGAAATTTCACCCCAAACCACTTCAAGTTCAGCCTCTTGCCATAAATTTTCCTTCCCAATCAGGTATTTCACCTATTAACCTTCATTTTCACACAAAAATTCTAGCAGCAACCAGTAACTCCAACTTGTCTGCCTCCACCATGTTCAATAGATTACATAAGATTTGCAAGCCAAATCCAAAACAGAAGCATCAAGTGGATATTGATTTTACTATTGATAAAGTTGCAAAACCAAACCTTCCCATATAAATATAAGGCCCAAGAATAAATAATTAAAAGTAAAAAGATTGTGGTATAGGCTTATAAAAGGAGAGTTTTCAAAACAAAGCCTCCAAGCTCAGCCACGCCTGAAAATCAACCTCAAAGCATGAAGATGGAGAAGGATTCTGAAGCTGATGCAAATAAGCCAATTCCGATAGATGGTGATGAGCTGGTTCATGGCAAAAATGCTCAAGGCGATATTCACTCAACTCCAACCACTCAGAATCTTCATCAACAAAATGAAGTCAATCTTATTCAAGTAATGGCATCGATCCCTTTCAGTGGATAGAACTACAAAGTACAAACCCTCTCCCTCCACTCTACCTCAAACCCCATCATGTGCAACAGGTTTTTCTGCCTCTGCAATGTATCAAATCCATGCCAAAAGTAGGGCTTCAATGGCACCCACCAACAATCGCTTTGGCGTATCCCATGTTCAATTCAGCATTCCCAAAAGTTCGTATGGAGCCTCTCCCACCCTCAGTTCGTCTCCGACCAACTCTTCTCCAAGGAATTAGTTTTTGCCTTGGACTGCAAACTTCCCTCCTCAAGGAGATCATGTTCACATGGTGAATAAATGCCTGCAGGAGCCTCAATCTCACTTTTCCAAAGAGCCAGGCCCAATTCATGTTGACCATTGTCCGTTTGATGCCATCCATGAAATAAGGCATACTCTTAAAAGTCACAGCAGCATAGTCTGTTGAATGCCATCCATGAAATAATCTATGCCCTTAAAAGTTACAACAGACAAATTGCTTAGCAAGGTGTTCATGATCCACACCTTGAAACTGGTCAAGTTAGGCTTATTCATGTGGTTTCAAAGCAGCAGGCAAGAACTGAGGTTCCACACAAAAAATGTTTTCTTAATACTGTCATCCTTCAGCATGAACATACTTTGCAGGCTATTAACACTTCGTTATTTTACAAGAATTCAAGGAGGAGGATTTATGAGACTGTGCAGAAGCAAGTTGAGTTAGCTCCCCATCCAAAAGGCAAGCTACCCATGCTGAAAGCTCCACTGCCGTCACTGTTCAGGGCTCTGCTTGGAATAGGTATCCCTTTCTTCAGCCCACCATGATCTAGGCTCAGGCTTGGCTAGCTGGTAATGTGAATGAGGAGAATCAATCTACTCGTGGAGGTCCTTACAATGCAAAATAATGTCTTTTGCCTCTGAAATTTTGTCTTACCTCATGGATTTTCAATGCTTTGTCAAACAATATCCATGCTAGAGACCTCTTTTGGGCGGATTTTATATAGAACTATACTCATGCCTAGCTGTTATCCTTTTTTTCTCATACTATAATGCTATAATATTGCAAAATTTCTTGCCGATAGAATGACGCCAGAGGGTCATGGAAAACCTTTAGCTTTGTTGTGGGAATCGGCTGATGGACCTCGATGTAATACCTAGAGAGCCTCAGCCCTCTTTGCTCGCCTTTTGACGATGTGCTACCTTTTCAGCCTGGCTATCAACTTATGTAACCTTGCTATACTGTCAATGTAAACCTTTACCATTTTTAAATTTTAAAAAATATCACAATTGAACAACATAAATACATGGCTGCACTGAAAGGTTTCTAGCAACCTAACGTAAGCATTGGAATCCGTGGAATTTTTGAATCACCAAATCGACAAAATATAGAAATTTGAGCAGTTATCCATTATGGTATATGGAATCATATAGTTATGGGGAAACTTTTACCTATACAGTAGTTGTGGTAAGCACATGAAAATCATCTAACAGAATATCAATAAAAGACCATATAGAATGCACTAAAAGATTTCTAGCAACCTAATGAAAACAATGGAAAGTATGAACTTTGAATCACCCACAAGACAAAATATACACATTTTGAGCATTTATTTCTTTAAGGGCTGTCAAATCAAATGGGTGTGCAACAAAACTTTACCTGTAAAGCAGTTGTGTTCAGTACATAAACATCATCAAACAAAGTATCATGATTGCTTCCACCTATCACCCATAAGTACTGGTTATCTATAAGTGTCGTGGTGTGATATGCTCGAGGGGTAAATGGCACCTTTTGTTCGAGCTGATTCCACTTTTCTAGCTCCAAGTCAAAGACCCAAACATCATCAAAAAATTCACTGCCATTGCGACCACCAAGGATAAATAATTTATGTCCAACAAGGGTAGTCGAATGTCCAGCTCGGCCCTTGAGACTCTGGTGTCCTAAACAAATCTCAAAAGGAAAAGTTTGTTATTGAAATTCTGAATACAGTAACCTTGGATAAGTGATATGTAAAGAATTTTTATGTTAATAAGACAAGAAAAGATTAAGTTTTAGAGTCCCGTTATAGTGAAAAAATTAATTCCGTGTAGTTCTGGCATAAATTTAAATTGATAAAATACAGAAGACCCTGAATCGGGGATAGCTGAGCCTGAAACAGTTAAAAAAAAATTGGACAGCATGTGATGAAATTAAGAAAAGTTAGAACCTAGAGATGGCCATGCCTCAGAAGTGCTAAAAAAGCCACAGATGGCTGACGCGTTTTGAAACTTTTGGTAAAGTTATGCCCATGAGCTTGAAACCTATGTTCCACCAAGTTTACAGGACAGGGACGGCAGGGAATGGGTGGACGCGTTTCCAGGAAGGATTTTTTTGGAGGCCTTTTTTTAGGGGACGGCTATTAATTTATTAAAATAAAGGAAAATATAAAAAAATATAGGAAATTTCAAATATTCATATGATAACATTGATAAAGCATTCATCACACGCAACAAAATTTCAAATATAGAACCTTAATACATAAAATTGGAGCTGAATTGAGATTTCACATAAGGTTGAAGTTTCAATTACAATAATAATTACAATGAAATGCCCAAGGGCTGCAAGTCCCCGTCCCCGAGTTTCCAAAATGTCCCCGGTATGGGGACAGACCTAAAAGGGCAGGGGATGCGTCCCCGTGGAGCATAGCTTAAAACGTAACATTTTGCATCATACTTCTCGCAAGTATCTAGTATCTCTTGTTATAGAAACATTTCTTATCTTTAATAAACAATAAGAGCTAGCCATGAAATTTACCTTAAATGAGATTGTGTGCATTATTGGTTGTACCCTGTAGGAGATCATATACACCCCATCTCTTTCCCCCGTCAAATTTCTTCTAAACAATACCCTGTGAAGTACTATCTATACTAGCTTAAGGTTATTATATCTATCGTACAAAAATAGCAAGATTGATCAAACGAAATTGAATCAATCCCTTAATAATGAATACAAAGCCTATCTATTTGTATTCTTCATTCTATGGCAATTCAGAAAAAGACCACAATGTCTATCAAATTGGACCTATCTAAAGACTATGATAGAGTGGATTGGAGCTTCCTTTGTAAGGTTCTCGCTCAATTTGGTTTTTCTCTAGAATGGATAAAATGGATAGAAGCATGCTTTACCTCTGTTTCTTTTGTTGTTCTTCTTAGTGGCTCTCCTACACAATATTTTGGAGCTTCCAGAGGCCTTAGGCAAGGAGATCCTTTATCCCCTTTTCTATTCATTATCCTGGCAGAATGCATGGGAAGACTAATCAAAAAAACCTGTCAACAAAAGAGAATTCATGGAATTCAGCTGGCCAATGATAGTCAACTGATTTCTTGTCTCCAATTTTTTGATGTCTCCACGTTGCTTGGAAGAGCTACACTCCAGGAAGGGAGACAAATTCAGAAAATGTTGAATACTTTTTCAGCTGCTACCAGGCAATTGATTAATCAAGGCAAATCCAATATTTTCTTCTTTCACACTTCAACTAGACAAGAAGAGAAAAATTTGGAACTCTTCCACTTTAGGAGGGGCACACTTCCTCTTCAGGATCTTGGTGTTTTGTTGGCCTCTAACAAGTTGAAGGACTGTGAAAGATCCCCAATAGATCTTTTTGCCAAAAATGAATTTTTCTCCCCTCACAAATATAAACACATACTTTCGATAGCTATGACAGTAAAGCTAGGGCAAATCTGATTTAAATAGAGGAAATGCGACTAGGGTTTGGATGAGAAACCAATGCAAATCACTCTCAAAAAATTATGTTCTTTTCACAATTTGATTGCCATATTTTATGAAGCCCAAATATCTTAAAATCAGAATTTTTAGAAGCCACAAATGATCAGAAATCAGATCTGAAATCTGATTATAAAATTGCTTGAAAACCATTGTGAGAACCCTCTAAAAATTATAAAATTGTTTTGCTTCACTTCACAAAAATCTGTAGATGATTTGACAATAGAAATCAGATTTAAATACCTCAAAGAACATGCCAAATCAGTCCCAAACTGGGTCGATCCAATAGAAGAACTGCTGCAATTTATTTTCCAAAATACCCTCAAAATACACTGCTGGAAATGACCGAAAATAATTCTGAAAATCTGATTACAATCAATGGGAATTTCTGAGTGAAAAACCCTCCCAAACTCTTAGGGTTTTCGTCCACAAGAGGTAGAATTCATAAGGGGTTTCGTCCTTAGAATTTTAATGCAAAAGCTGAAGCTCTATGCAAGAGAAAATATCATATAAAAATCTTCGTTATGGAAGAGGCAAGTCGAATTCCCTTTTAAAGGAAAAGGGCCAACCACCAACCTCCAAACCAGCCAATGAGCTCACATGATTTTCCCTATGCAAACATTTAATATTTTCCCATATTAAATGTTTTTCCCAACAACATTTCCCTCCTAGTGCAAGTCGCATTTCTCTACGGAAAATACATAAATTAATTGTGATTTTATCTTTCCTAGGCTTCATTACTCCCCTTTGGCCCAAGTCACCATTATCCTTTGTAGGAGGAATAAAATATAATAAATCCCTTTACAATGACTTTTGCCCCTTAAGGCAAATCGCATTTTCCATAGGGATTACAATTAATTTTTATTAAGCTAAATAAATTAATATAAGTACTTTCATAAAATAAAATAAAAATTATAGCACTTTATAATAATTTATTATAACTTAAGTCACCCTTATATTTTTCCTTTGGCCGTCGGGTTGACAAAATGGGCCAAAGGTCTTCGATTGGAAAAGGGGACATTACAGACTGGAACTTGTTAACCAAGAAGATTGAATTCAAATTACTGAAGTGGACGAACAAATGGCTTTCATCAGGGGGGCGGATGACGTTGGTTAAATTTGTCCTTCAAGCTATGCCGATATACGTTACCTCTGTTCTGAATATTCCGAGCACTATATTGAAACAGGTGGACTCCATATGTCAGAAATTCGTATGGAGCGGAGTTCAAAATAAGAAGAAATGGTCCTTGGTTAAATGGGAGACATTATGTCGGCCAAAGATTGAAGGAGGACTAGGATCTTGATCCTCTCCTAAACAGAAGAAAGCTCTAGCTACCAAATTATACTGGAGACTACTTGTTCAACCTAATGCTTTGTGGACTGTTACTTTCAGAGCTAAGTACACTGAAAATAATCCTCCGGAGAGCATTATCAGGGCTTCCCTCCCTTCTAAAGGTTCTCTTGTCTTAACGTTTATCAGAATGGGAGAAGATGTGATAAAAAAAGAGCTCTTATGGAATTGTTAACAATGGTCAAATGGCTTAATTTTTGGACGGACCTTTCTTTGGGACGGGCAGCCGCCCCTCATTCTCCAATTCCCCCACCTCCAGACCCATTGATGGAACACATGCAGGGAATTGGTTGGATTAAGGTTACCCATTGGGAGACCAATTGATTCTTCCTAGGGAGAATGGAAAAGAATGGATTCTTGTTTCAATAATGGCCCCTTGCAGTACATCATGAGGATCTCGCTCTGCTCCATAAAGTCCTTCAAGCTAGAACTTTGTCTTCTTCGCCACTTCCAAATAAACTAGGATGGGGAAAGGATGCCTCCGGTTCATATTTTGGCTATTCTTCACTGTTGGTTGATAATCCTCATCCTCTTCGATTTCTTTTTAAACATATATGGCAGCCAAGTATGTGGCCTAAGGTCAGTTTCTTTATGTGGCTTGTTATTCATAGAAGAGTTCTCACAGGAGATCATCCTCTAAAGAGAGGTTTGTATGGCCCTTTCAGATGCATTATGTGCTTACATGATGAAGAATCTTCGTCACAACTTTTCTTCCTTTGTCCTTGGGTTATTCCTATCTGGCATCATGATCTCCTCTTGATGTTTCAACCTCAATGAGCAATAACTTAGTATGTGATAGAGGTAGACTTTCAAAGCTTGGCAGAGAAGTTTTCCAGTGGGCCAGCATATCCTTCCGATTTTGTGGACTGGCATTTCCCTCACTCTATGGAATATTTGGAAAGAACGAAATCGAAGAATTTTTCAGCAAGTTAGCAAAGAGAGCTCTTTTATCTGGGACAAAATTAAAATTAACATAGCGGAAACCATGAAACATAAACTAGCTTTACCCCAGAGTCTTTCCCCACAATGGTTACATCTCCTCGAACCAAGGGATGCTGCGATCTCTTGGAGGCAAAGTACACATCGGGCCATAAGCATAGGTCAATGGGAGAGACCTCCTATGGGATATGGAAAGTTGAACACGGATGGTGCTTCTAGAGGGAATCCAGGGAAAGCTGCTATGGAAGGCATTGGAAGAGACAGCCAGGGTGAGGTGCAGTTCTTCTTCACTGAGAACTTGGGTACTAATACTAACAATTTCGCAGAGGTGAAAGCTATCTATAGGGGCATGCAAGGCTTCTAACCTAGGTTGGATGGTCAAAGCTTCAAATTTGGCTACCTCAGACCTCTAGCAAATCATGTGTTCCTAGCTGTTATTATAACTGGACTTGAAATCGCAATTCTTCCTCTTATCTGGCAATTAGCAAAGGAGCTATGGATTTTCATACCGCAACAACTGTGACGCAACAGTTTCAAGAAGTTCATCTGTATCACATTCCTCGTGCAAGGATATGCTAACTGTTTACGTTATGGACTTAAGTTGCCACATTTGAATTCTTGGAAGATAGAATTTAAAAAAGATTCGTCTGCTAAAGCATGCCATCCTATTTGGTGGTCCACCAATTTCCAATGTGATAGCAGATACGATTCTCGATCCTGAACCTCATGCCTGGTAATGTTATTAGGTTACGTGTTTGTATCATGCTCAAGTCCCGGAGGTACCCTACATACCCTGTCAAAAGCTTGGCACTAGCTGCATATATAAAAATGTTTTTTCTAATATTAATTTGGTGACTCAGTCAACATGAACCTAAAAACACATAAATGCCTAGAAAAATCAACCCTAAATTATTTAAAAAGCATAGAAAGTCTCCTCAGCTTACAGAGCCATTAAACCTTTGAATGGCTGCTTCAGCTTCTTCCACAGTGCTCACTATAACAAAGGTAAAACCTCGGCTACTTTCAGTAGCTCTATCATATATTACTTGCACCCACAGGGCATTTTCAGCACTCCAAGTGGGTCAATATAATCTAACAAAATGCTATTCCCTGGAAAGCGGAGCTACTAATTTGGAAAAGTAGGGATGAAATGCACAAGAAAAATATGCTTTGTATAAGAAAAACGACAAAAAAATCCACCGATGGAACTTTTCTCATTCATATTGAATACAGGTTCTGTCATATTTCTGCAGTCGTATTTGGAAATTTTAAGCATATTGAATGTTTTGAACCTTGATCCTACTATATTTTTCAAGTTTTGTATTTCTTATGGACTAAAAAATGAGTAAAATGAGTGTGTATATATTTAATTTTTTTAATATTTGCTACGGAGGTTTTTAAGTAATCATACCCAAGGGTTTTTTAAAATCGAAGTATTCACATACTGAACCCTTACCCGTACCGGTACATCTAGGCAACGTAATGAAGACACATTGAAAGCAGCTGCACTAATTCTTTGCTGAACTGGGAACATCCGACTTCAAAGTCAAGTTGTCCCCTTAGAAAAAATAAGGATCACTTACGAAAATTCATGGGACCCAGCCCAATCAAGCATCCTATAGGCCTATAGGCAACACAAGTGACATTGGAGGATTACAATGCACAGAGCTTAACAGATAAGAACTTTACTAGCAAGTTGCCCAGGAACAACATCCACAGGTAGATCACTCTTTGGGCTCTACATTGCAGTTTGAGATGATCAACAGTTTTATTGCAGTTTGGCATTTGTTTTACGCTGGAACAGAAATTCATGTTGACTACCGATAAATGCTTCTCAAGCTGGAATAAGAGTTGGATGAACTTGGGACCAATGCTCAATGCAATTGATGGAACTCAAAACAAGAAACTCTCTACACATCTATGTTGATCAGATGCATTGACGCAAGAGCTCAAATTTTAGGGAAGATTTACTTGAAGCTATGACCTAAAAATCCCTTTGCAGACATTGTTGCATTAAGCATGAATATGTGTCAAAAACATAATAGAATTGTGAAGATAAATGGCTCTCAAAACAACAGTCGGATTCCACAAACCTCAAAGAGGCTTTATTAGAAAATTGCAAGATCAAAATTCAGAGTGGCTAGATCTAGACTATCACCCAAGTCTTCATATTCTAGGCCCTACTGAACAAGAGGAAGAGGAATGGGATTCACTTATAGAATCGACTCAGTTCTTCATCGCTAATCACTATCACCTGGTAGAAGCCATCTTTAAAGCAACTTCCATAGTTTCGTCAACATTCAAATGCAGGAGATGATCAGATGGTGATTTCCAGACCCAATCTAAGGATGAGGGAAAAATTGATTAACCAGTTATATTGAAGGAACATCATTAATACACACTTGAACAGATTCCATGCAATATATGAAGCTGAGCTTATTAAGGAATGGATTTGGCATCCCTGCATATTTCAGAGGCTTAATATCATTCAAATCAATTGGATTCTTCTCTTGGGCATGAATTAGAAAAAATATAAAATTTTGAATGCAATGACCCATGCGTACTTTGTTGGTAGAAAGTCAGAATTCGTCTGCTAAACTCTTAGAAGGAGGGTGACAAATTAGTAACTATTTGAACAATACTGTAAATTCCGATAATTTTTTGCACAGCAATTCCTTCCTGTATCGGGACAGAAAAAGTTGTCACTTGGATCATATTTAGGACTTGAAGGATTCTTGCTTTTATATTTTACTCGTGAAGAATCATAACATTGAGCATCTTACGATGAAAGGATCCAAGAGAATTGAAAACATCTCTATCGATCTTCTGTAATGTGTTAGCTGACAAGTCTTGGCCTTCGAGGCTAAACATCTGATCTGACATGCAAGGGGGCTTGAAACACCTATTCTCTTGTTGAAGGCTAGACATGCATTAGATATTAAGCATTTCCTCCTGTAAGTGCAAGGCTGTTTTGCAGCACATTAGACTCAGTCTATTCCAAACTAGTTGACTAGGAGCCTCATAATTTCTAATGTTTATTTGTCAAAAAGGATGAAAACAGAAAGTCCAGCATTGCAAACTGGACTTCTATGTGTGTTCCTTTGTGTGTTTGAATGTTCCATGATGTGTGCATACTTCTTATTTGCTTCTGTTTAGTTTATATTTGTGCGCACTTCGTCTATAAAAGTATGTAATAGACAGCCACACTTAGTGCATATGATAAAAATGTACGTTGGAAGACTAAGCGATAACAATCAGCTCCGAACAGTACATAGACAAAAAAAAGAACTTTCTTGAGGAGATATGAACACCAACTCCGGCCGTAAAAGACTCCAAGTGCTGATTATCAATAATAGTGGTTCAGATCACTGGCCGGTATGCTTGGAAATTGGTAGAACTTCTCCATGCAAAGCCCCTTTTAGATTTCAGCTTATGTGGCTTCGTCATAAAGATATTGCTAAGTATGTTCAGCAATGGTGGTTGGAAGGAAAGCCCAGGTTTGGAACTCAAATGTTTATGTTTGTCAAGAGATTGACCTACTTAAAATTCAAGCTAAAAGCTTGGAATTGGAATGAGTTTGGAGATATTAAGGAAAAAAAACAAAGATTCTTGATCAGCTGGAAGATATTAATGCTCTTCACTGACATTCAGGTTTTTCTTTGGACCTTTTCAAGAAAGAATGTCTCCTGAAAGCAGAATTACAGGAATGGGATATTAGAGAAGAAATTATGTGGAAGCAAAAATCCAGGATTCAATGGTTAAAGGAGGGAGATAAAAATTCAGCTTTCTTCCATAAATCTTTGTTAGCTAGGAGGGCCCATAATTATATCCACTCCCTTTCCAAAGGAGACGGAACAAAGGTTTATTCGATTCAAGGGATGCAGCAGGTGGCTCAACAGTATTTTCAGCAGTTGTTTACCTCTCAACCTCTGGATCTAGACTCACAACAACAACTTCTGAACATATTACCTAGCAGTATTTCTCAACAGGATAATGAAAAGTTGACTCAACCTGTTACGGAAGAAGAGCTCCAAGGTATTGTCTTCAATATGAAGAGAGGCAAAACTCCTGGTCCGGATGGTTTCCCGATTGAGTTTTTCCAGGCCTTTTGGGATATTATTAAAGGGGACCTTTTACAAGTGGTTGAGGAAGTAAGGATGGCCAAAACTATGCTTAAAGAGATAAATAAGACTTTCATTGCTCTTATTCCTAAAGCTAATGAGGTGGAGGATATCTCTGGTTTCCGTCCTATAGCCTTATGTAATGTCTTGTATAAAATTATTACCAAAGTTATAGCGGAAAGACTAAAACCCCTTCTTCATAAGATTATTTCTCCTGAGCAAGGTGGATTTGTTCTTGGTCGCCATATTCATGATGAGATTGTGCTAGCTCAGGAAATTTTGCACTCTATGGACATTCAGAGAAACCGGCAATGTTTATTAGACTGGATTTATCCAAAGCTTATGACAGAGTGGATTGGGGTTTCCTTTGCAGAGTTTTGGCTCAATTTGGTTTTTCTATGGAATGGATTCAATGGTTAAAGGCATGTTTCTCTTTTGTTTCCTTTGTTGTTTTAGTTAATGGCTCTCCTTCTGATTTTTTTGGAGCTTCCAGAGGCATTCGGCAAGGAGATCCTTTATCACCTTTCTTATTCATTATTTTGGCGGAATGCATGGGGAGACTTGTCAATAAAGCCTGTTAGGAAAAAAAATTCATGGAATTCAGTTGGCTAAAAACATTCATCCGCTATCTTGCCTCCAATTTGTTGATGATTCTACGATGCTTGGAAGAGCTACCTCTTTGGAAGCTAAACAAATCCATAAAGTTCTTCATACCTTTTTAGTAGCCACTGGTCAGCTGATCAATCAAGGAAAATCCAGTATTTTCTTTTTTCATTGTTCTAGAAGACAAGAAGAGCAAATTCTGAATATCTTCCATTTTAAGAAGGGAGTGCTTCCTTTACAATATTTGGGTGTTCCTTTAGCTTCTAAGAAGTTAAAGGATTGGCATTGGTTAATCAACAAGTTTGAATTAAAATTACAAAAATGGACTAATAAATGGCTTTCTTCAGGAGGAAGGATGACGCTGATCAAATTTGTCCTTCAAGCTATGCCGATATATGTTGCCTCTGTGTTAAATATTCCTGGAACTATCTTGAAACAGGTGGACTCTATTTGCCAGAAGTTCTTATGGAGCGGAGTTCAAGATAAGAAAAAATGGTCCTTAGTTAAATGGGAAACTCTTTGCCGGCCAAAAAAGGAAGGTGGTTTGGGATTTAGATCTTCCCCTAAGCAGAATAAAGCCTTAGCTGCTAAACTATATTGGAGGTTGCTTGTTTATCCTAATGATCTTTGGGCTGCCACTTTCAGAGCAAAGTATGCTGAAAATAACCCCCCGGAGAAAATTATTAGATCATCCCTTCCTACTAAGGGTTCTCCGACCTTGATGTTTATCAGAATGGGAGAGGAAATTATTAAAAGGCAACTCTTCTGGATTGTTAATAATGGGCAATTAGCTAATTTTTGGACTGATTCTTGGGATGGACAACCCCCTCTCATCCTTCAATTTCCTCAGTTCAAGCCTATTATGAAGCAAATGCAAGATATTGGTTGGGTTAAGGTAGCCCACTATGGTAAACTGTCTACTCATCCTTGGGAGAGTGAAAAAGATTGGATTCCGGTTTCTGAATGGCCAATTGCTATAGAGCATGATGCTCAGATTTTGTTGCATAATGTGTTGAAGGCTCGTCCTCTTTCTTCTTCCCCATTTCCAGACAAGTTGGGATGGGGACAAGACCCTTCTGGTAATTATACAGTGTCCACTGGCTATGCCTCCTTGATGATAGATAATCCTCATCCTCTTCAGTTTCTCTTTAAGCACTTATGGCAGCCGGGTATGTGGCCTAAAGTTAGTTTTTTTGTTTGGCTTCTTATTCAAAGAAGAGTTTTAACAGGGGACCATCTTATGAAGAAAGGATTTTATGGCCCTTTCAGATGTGCTTTGTGCTTAGAAGATGAAGAATCTTCTACTCATCTTTTTTTCCTTTGTCCCTGGGTTATTCCAATTTGGCAACATCTTTCTGCTCTGTTTAAATTGCACTGGAATAATTTTGGCTCCCTTGAGCAGGTTTTCAAAGATTGGCAGGGACTTCTCCCTAAAGGACAAAATCTTCTCCCGGTGCTATGGAGTGGTATCTCTCTTCTCCTATGGAATATTTGGAAAGAAAGAAATAGTAGAATTTTCCAGCAAATCAGCAAAGACGGATCTTATGTCTGGGAGAAAACTAAAATCAATATAGTTGAAAGTCTAAAACACAAGATATCTTTGCCCCATACTCTTTCTACGGAATGGGAGCATATTTGCAATCAGTTATCTCTTGATCCTAGGGATGCTTCTTTGCCCCGTTTTCATATTAATAAGAAAACCGTAAGAGAAAGTCAATGGAAAGACCCTACTTTGGGTTATGGAAAACTGAATACAGATGGAGCTTCCAGAGGAAATCCAGGAAGAGTTGCTATGGGAGGCATTGGTAGAAACAAGGAAGGTGATGTGCAGTTCCTTTTTGCAGAGAATCTGGGTATTACTACCAATAATCTTGCGGAGGTGAAAGCGGTTTATAAAGGCATGCAAGAGGCTTTAAAAATTGGGTGGCAAAAAATTCAAATTGAATCAGACTCTCAAATCATTATGAAGTTGTTGTCTGAAAATAGTGTTGGTTCTTCTCCCAATTGGCGAATTGCTAAAGAGGTTTGGAAGATAAAAACATTGCAGGAGAAATTTCAAGAAGTTCAGTTCAATCACATTCCTCGTGAAAGGAATAAAGTTGCAGATGGCTTGGCTAACTGGGCCCTGGATAATAAGAATCTTCTTTGCTATGGCTTGCCTCCTACATGGTGGTCCAACAAGCTCCAAGAGGACATCAGATATATTCTTAATCTTGATTCTTTGTTATGATTATTTCTTCGGCTTTACTTTTGTATAATGCTCAAGCTTGGACTAATAGTTTTCAGGCTTGGCACAGCCAAATATGTATTTTTCGATTTCCATCTAATATAATAGGTGACTGTAGTAATGCAAAAACCATATGTATGTAAATTGATAACGGGATGCCAATTGGACCATACATCCTGGGTCCGAAAACACATTACTTATGTGAACAGAATGATGGCAAAATACAGGCTTACATCAATTATTCATCAATGAGTTGAGTTTAGTCCAAAAATAACAAACCTCCTCTGAAATCTGGGCTTCAATTGCAAATAATTTGCCATCACAGGAACTCATCACAGTTCAAACAATCTTCACACTGCTACAAATCTTCCAAGGCATGTTACTCAACCCTATGGCTCTTTACACTAAGGGCTGGAATGCTAGGATCTAAAAATTGGTTAGTGCTCCTTGTTATCATTTTTATGCAATATTTCTCTTAAAATAGTGAGTTTATGAATAGTTAGTTTGCTAGTAGCCTAATTGTTATAGTGATAGTTGTAACAAAACAAATACTCAGATATATTTATATTTGCCCAATATTGTTATTTGTCGGTTTGCCCTTGTGAATAGCCAGGTGTCATTGAAAACCACTGCACGTATATAGGAGGCCGGTTACATATGCCTGTGGGACACAGTGGTGCATTCCTATTTTTATTGGAAAACACACTCCTATATATGTGTATGAGTCTTATTGAATGAATTACCAAAGCTATTGATTCCCATGTTCATCACGTGTTGCAAAACTGAACCCAAAATTTTCAGTTTTCTTATTTTGGTCAAGAAGTGTCGAGCCCCATACACTTCTCAAGCCTTTTAATAAGGATTTGTGAGTTCTGATGTAATGACTTAATGTCCCAGAGCATAGGGATTAGGAAGCGAGTACTAGAGTAAAAAAGCAATCCACACATGTAACATTTAAAAGGAAACACTTTTTGAACGTGCACTTGTTTCAGAGCATAATGAGTGAAAGGCCAAAGAGTTGGTAGAAGGTTAGCTGTAGACTAAACCCAACAAAATACATGCAGACATGATAAAGAAGTTGCATTTCATTTGGCTTGGAATGCCTTGATGTGTTTGCAGAGGTGACCAAATAATGGTCAATTCAGCGTCCAAACTCTTGGCTATAGTTACATGTCTTTATCAAACCTTGAACTATTTCAGAACCGCCAACATGCACCATTTTGAAGCTTGCAAAGTTTGCTCCCAAGTATATTAATTTCACTTCCAATCTTTTGTGTATACATTGGTCGACAAGGTGCACAAGTCCTCACTTATTCTATATTCGTACCAGTAAATGTCAAATATCATTGAGCCCCACATTTGACTGCATTAAATTATCATTATGTTTTCCCGTTCTAGTCATTTCGCTATATTTATAGTTTTACTCATTTGTCATTTACATATTGTTAATTGTCTTTCCTTAGGGCTAAAACATCTATAAAATAGATGTTTTGGGGTTAGCTTTCCAGTACACCCTTGAGAATCCCATGTAATATCCCTTTCAAGGACTAAAACTGGAAAGTAGGAAATTAGCACAAACCCCAATATTATCAAATCTGATTTCTAAACAGCAAACTGAAAATAAAACCCAGATTTGAACAAGCAATCAGATTTTTATGGAAGTGGTGAAAAATGAATGCAAAACACTTGAAAATCTTCAAACAACTTTGCCAAAACGAGGAATATTTTGCATCCAATAAACCAATATTCAATGGATGAAATCTGATCCAAAACACTGCTGGAAATTAATCAAAAAACCAGCAAAATACAATTGCAATAAAAATAATGAAATGATAGGGTTTAGAAACCCCAAACTCCACAAATGAATTGTTGATTCCGGCCTTATAAATAGTGAGGAAATCTGAATATGAAATAAAAAATCAGAATTCGTGCCCTAGAAGGCACCAAACAACGCACTAATACAATTCGCCCCACAAAGGAGAGGCTCAATAATGCATATTAAAATCTGATAGATGACTTCTTTTCCTCTCAAATCTGCTATATGCCTTCAATATTCACTTCCACCAAGGGTGGAAGGTTTTCGTCCTCCTAGCTAGCCACAAGAAGGGTTTTCGTCCTTCTTGGAAGAGCCACACTACTTGGATTTTCGCCCAAGAATGGAAAGAGCAATGAGCAAAACAGCGCCAAAGGTCCAAATTAGAGTAAAATGCGCCAAAAGTAGATGTGTACAAATGAAGTTCCTTGATCTTCTTTTATATCCCTAACTTGGCGCCAAAGGCCAACAAGGCAAGGCCGACCCCTTATAATGGGATTTACAAAGATAAAAAAACTAAACATAAATACGAATGAGAAAAATGGAAATATAACCCACGACCTTCCCTTGCTCATCCATTGCTTGCCTTCGGAAAGAGGAAAGGCAAGGAATCCTTTATTTTGGATTAATTCAAAAAAAAGGGGACATTACACCCCAACAGAATTGTCATTCTAGCGTATCGGGTTCCCATCCCCATATTTGTACATGTACCGTCTACCTAGATCAGCAGCCCAAAATTTGACTCAAAAATCAAAAATCAGCAATTGCTCGGCATTACTCAGTAACTTTATTGCTACTTTTAAAAACATTTATTTTCACATTTTTTTGCTGGTGAATTCAAAGTTCCTCATATAGCTAACTCCATGTACATCATGAAGTGGGAGTCACTTACAAACACTACAGAGGAAATAATTAATACTTAAACTTCCTTATTTTGTAAATGATGGGCTTTTAAGAGTCATTTAATGCCTAGATAAATAATAGTATTTGTTTTTACAAACATTAATTATTTCCTCTAAAGTGTAAGTAAGGGATTCCCAGCGCATAATGTACTTAGAGGTATCTACACAGAACTCCAATCTATAATCGTGTCAATCATCTTGAGGATGAACAAGAAAGTGTTGTTCAAAACACTTATTCTATTCTCTTCTCCAAGTAATTTTTACCAAAGATTGTTTATTATACATTATTAGTATCAAATAAGGTTTTCAACTTATCACAACGCTCCTCAAGAAGCTCAAACTCTTCAACAAGACAAGGTTCTTGAGCGATGTTGACTTTCCAAACACTTTAGACAAATAATGATTCATAAACAATGAAAGGAAATTAAAATGGTCGTAGTTTTGTAACTTGTTATTCCTTAAAAGCAAAGCTTGATCTTTGAAACCCTAGCAGGCAGCCACCAAATTTGCAGAGAAATTGCAAAGAGAAAAATCATAGAAAAACACTGAAAATTCTAGGTATTCTATATTGTTCAATGGCAATTTTTGGCAATTTAGTTGGCAATTTTTGGAAAGTAATGACAAAATTACTCAACAAAAATCGACAATTAATCAACATTCCACGAATCACAATTTTTGCAAAGAAAAATCGATTCAAGCCTATATCACAATTTATTGCAGATTTTCGGTGAGTTCTAGATCAAAGATTTATATAGATTATTATATACATAATCAACTACTTAAAAATATTAGGCCCAACTACATCCTACCCATACAAAGATTGAATGTGTTGCAAAATACTAAAGGAGGAATAAGGCCCAATGGACCTACAACACAACACAACGCAATGTAACACAAGTTAGCTTAATAGCCACAATATAAAGATTGGTCTAGATCGACGACTCTTGTTTATAATCTTGATGCTGCCAATAAGCAATCTCAACATTTGCGCTCCTTACAAGCATGCATACTTGACCATGCAAGAAATCCACAAACACCATGTCTTCAAGTTCTCCTACGTGGAAGTCCCAATGACCTTGGTTTCAAAGGTAGATGTGCAGTATCTAGATGAGTATCCCCTCCTAACACAAGCCTTTGAAAATGAACTAAATGTTACTGCACACAATTGGAAGGATTTTGACCCTACATTAAGTTTCCAATTTCCTATGCAATGTTTGTACTTTTGACCATGCACCAAGGATACAAGTGTGGTGCCAAGAGTTGCAAGCTTCGCACCTCTACTATAACTCCTCTCTTTCCCGCAACCTTCAAGACTGTCCTCACAACAAGTAACATATCTCTTTGCTCAAGTTCATCCATATGTGGACTGTCTTATATAGATTCTTTTTCATGAACAACTTGTGGATTCCACAACTTCCTCTCTTTTCATCATCAGCACGAGCATGAGGGCACTCATATGCGCGATGTCCAACTTCTCCACACAAAAAACATGCGTCTCTGACTCTTGCACCTCAACCTTTCCCTTTCACAAAAGTGGTTCCTCCTCTGGCCTGTTGCAATTACGCATTGCACACGCCTTCCTAACTCTCTTGCTCACGCACTACTAGTTCTCTACCACCATCAAGCTTTCCCTTGGCCTTCGAAACATTTCGCCATCTTCTCCCCCACTCTCAAGGCATATTAGTAAGCCTCTTCTACCATCTACATCTTCACAATGCAAATCTCATTTTCGATCACCCACCACAATCCATTGCTATATTGCACTCCCTTCGCTTGATCCATCTCTATGACAAGCCCAAATTGTAATACTCAATTCATTGTTCCTACCCTTATAGAGTCACATCAAATAATTAAAAAATTGTAGCGAAGCTACATTGTTAGCTGACACCAAATGTGATTGCATATTTTGGGAACCTTGTGCAGTCCATTCAGTCAACCTGATGCTTAACAAGATCAACGAAATTAATTGGATTAAGCAAATCTATGAGAATATCAAAAAGATTCATATATTTGTGACAAATAGTCACATGCCGCAAGTTATATTCAAGAAATTCTCAAAGTTGGAATGATCTGAAACTAGTATAGATATCTTAAATATATCTATCGAAAAAACGCCGAGAGATATCAATCTCAAGGTTCTTATCTTACATTTTTAGCATAGCACAATTATTAATAATATCTAGAGCCTTCGGATTTATATCCTTAGAAGAACATGCAACCAAAAAATATCACATTTAAAATCAAGAGCACATTACCAAAAAAAATAAAACACTTTCAACATATTGAATATCTATTTGATTAATTTGCTTTTAACAAATTCATTTAAATAGTGAGATCTAATACATCTAACCTATTTAGGTATTTCAAAAGACTTAAGGATTTTTATTTTATTCTTATGTGAAATTAATAAAATTAAGGTTTTTGTTCTTAGCTCTTACTATCGCTATGCTATCAAATATAATAAAGAAAAACATATATCCACATAATATTCAAATTCATTTAAATAGTAAAAATCCAATATATCTAACTTATTCATCTAGTGTAAAAGAGTTTTTTATTTTATATCTAATTTAAAATACTTATCATGTCAGCTATTAAAAGTGAAGATACCCATGTCATTACAGCCTTCTACAACCCCCTAGGATGCCATCATAGGAATGCATCTTGGCGTAAAGATGCTGCACATTTATGTTTGGGTTTCGAGTTCCAAGAAAAACCTTGGAATTGGGAGGGCATTCCTCCCCCTTTTTTGGGATTAAAGCTAGATTCTATAACTTGTTTTAGTCTTTATATTCTTGTAAAATCATATGTTTGTTTTATACTCTTGTAAAATCATATGTAATTTAATTCTTATTTTAATTGAACGATGAATAATCGCTTTGAAATTTAATGTCTTATTTTTGAAATCATATTGAAGATTAAGTAATTGAAAGCTTCCACTAGCAATTTAATTAAATTATTATTTTTTATGGAATTTTACTCTTGTGTGTTTAAGCCATCTCAAGATGACCTCCGTGAGTAGTTATTACCCTAATGACATTTTTTCTCATGTATTTTTGGTAGTAATCAAAAGGCAAGGTGACTCACTTAGCACACAAGCACCATAAGCACCCTAATATTGAAGGTTGTTGAGACAAAATTTGCCTCCTACACAATTGTCTTATAACAACTAATGGAGGAAAAAGCTTTCTCTAGTAACATGGTTATCTATAGGGTTTGGGCCATATGGAGGCAATCAAATACCGATAAAACTCAAAATATCGAAAGATTACTCCTTTATGATCATTGGTTGATTTCTTTGTTTTTTTGAGTCGATCGTATCAATGATAAGATATACAAATGTGGATAGGGTTGCTTAGGTGAAATTTATAATGGGAGAAACACAAATTTGGAAACAATTAGAGATAGTACATGAAAAGGAGAATATTTTATGATGGGATCAAGGCATTTCAATGAACAGGTGGAAAAAAATGACCATCCCATTGTAACTCCTCACACTTACATCAAATATCAAATATTAAAATGTAAAATACTTGAAATTGTGGGCAAGAAGCCATCCTATAGAGACCCAAAAGTCGCATTCAAG
This sequence comes from Taxus chinensis, assembly GCA_019776745.2. Lineage (NCBI taxonomy): Eukaryota > Viridiplantae > Streptophyta > Pinopsida > Cupressales > Taxaceae > Taxus > Taxus chinensis. The sequence continues at coordinate 138,712,805 of CM034157.1, forward strand.
TACAAGAAGGCATTGAGAAAAATGTTCCTAGATCTTACAACATCAGCTACAATTCGTAACAAGATGGGGACATTTGTAGCATCACAGGGCTCCGTAGAGGAACTTGAAGCACTTCATGACAATAAGGATCTAGATCTCATCTTCTAGTGGTATTTCCATGGGCAACCAGCCATGTGCTTGACGCCTCTTGTTGCTAACTTCTAGATTTATATTTTCTTACTTTTAAACATGTTATTTTACTACTTTAGTAGCTTGAAACTTCAACCAAGTGTTTCCTTTGAAGGCGGTTAACTCCTCATCAACTTAGAGGAATTGGAGTACATACTCGGCGATACTCCATAGATTTGGTCAAGTGCAATAGGTTGGCAATGAAAACAACGAAGGAGTTGGTGTATATACATTCAAACTTGCGCCTCTTATCACACAAGAGTGATTTTCAGGCTTTGGCATGTTGAGCCAAACTATCCTCACTTTGAAATATCATTGGCTTCTCTTGCTAATGTCATTCCTAGAGGAGCAAGGGACTCCTTTTAAACAATTTAGTGGCACATCAAGGAGTAGGAATGACACTATTGAAGGGGGTTCATATGCTACTTTTTTTATTGTTCTTGAACCACCTGAGGACATCTATGATGTAAAGATTCCATTAAATGATTATGATGGTGTCCTAGGATACAATTACAATAATATTTACTAGATTGTGTACTATAATATGCATTTAATATTACTATTTTAAATTTCTAAACTTATGTTTGTACACTTTTGAATTTTTATTCAGCTTTGACTACTTATAAATAATCAATGTTATCTTGTTTCATACTTATTCTGCACTGTTTATGTCTATATATTTTAATTTTTCATATATCTTTTAATATTGTGATCATCAATATAAGCAGAAACCCACAATTACTCACCAGTAATCGCTGACTGCTCCTAAAAATAAGCTGAACAGATTTGCCAAGCTGAGATTTTCCCACAACCATGGTCAAGGTCAAAAGCCATGTAGTAATCGAAAAAAAACCATGAGTTTTTCCCATTTTACATCCATGTTTTTCCCCCCTATTTTAACAAATATTTCTGTCTTTTAGTTTGCCAAGATTTTCCCATTTCACTCCCGAGTAATGGGTTCCTCTTTACACTTTAGTTTGTCATGCCATGCTGTGTTAATGGAATGCTGCTATGGTAACAACTATTGACATGGCCAATGCTCATGAATTCTTGAATATTGCAAAATGTAGGTCATTGTGCAAACAACAGTTGTTCATAATAATGCCGAAAAAACTGCTTTATTTGTGTTTGTTCAGATTTATTTTGAAATGTGATTAAAAAGTAAATAGTTTGTAGTGAGTACTTCAACCGTGTTGAACAGAAAGTTTCAAGTGAGAATCTTTGTAGTCCTTCCCATTGTGGAATATATCCAACCCTACATCATCGACATAGCTGCATTTTCTTTTATTTGGGTGGATGTGGACAAGCTCTCCCTGGCCATGTTCTCTATTTTTGGTTTTCCCGGTGCCCTTCGATATTGTGAACACTCTACTGTGAGCTTGGGGTGTTGGCGGACTGGAGCAAGCTACCCCAATTGCCTGCCCTAGTAAACACATGTTATTTCAGTTCGTAATTGTTCCCACATGACAACAGTAGATGTGATATTTTTTTCTGAGACCGTGGTCAAGCAATGAAGCAGGGCTGTTCTTCGCCACAATGATCCAGATTCAAAACCCAATGGGCATGCACCTGTGCTATTGGCATATTACGGCTTTGCGAAAATTGGTGTAGTTAACTTGCCATGTTTTGGCCTTGCGATGGAGGTGTGAACAGTTGGTAAGTTTCTCAACTGAGGAAAAAATCTTGAGCAACCATATCCTTTTCCTAATTTACAAAATTTATGTATATCATAATTCACCAAACAAAGTAATTAGGGGCAGAATAAGGACCACTTCAACCAGGCAAACAAATCAAGCCTCTCCACTGAATTGGCCATAGACAACCGAACTAGTTTTCAGAAACCTATTCGACTTTTGTTTGTAATTTGCATTTCCTTTGTAAGAAAACAATTAAACAACTCGAATTAACTCAGAGAAAACCCAATGTCAAGGCAATCGCTTGGAAAATCACGAGGATTTGGTTAAAAATAAACAGCAAATTCCTCTGTTCGGACAATATCACGAATTTGAATAAATCCTTTCAAACTCGGGTTTGCGGTTAAGCTTCCGATCGGGAGACTTTAATAAATCAATCAATGATTCGGCAAGTAAAGAAATAAACCCGTATCCGCCATACTGAGCAATATCCACATTCGTATTCCTCGACCATTTTGTTTAAAGAAAAAACAGAGACACAGAGAAATTGACGTACCGGGCAATTTTTGCCATTTGAAATCGCAGGCTTCCCTTGACATCTTGCTCCGCTGGGCGTGTTTGGGATTATGTGGCAAGAGAAAAATAAGATATACACAGTGGCTTCCCTCGCAAGGAGCGGCTTGTGCAAGGCACTACTCTTTCAAAGGCTTTAAACTCGCTGTTCAATTTCGCTTGGAAAACATAACCCCATAGGCTTTTGGAGGGAACTCCAACAAAAAAGAAAGTAAAGAGTAGAGACACTCAATGGTTAGAATATGCAAAAGTACTCTATGAGCGAGTTCAAAATAATGATAAACCTTCTATCATCAATATAATAAAGTTTTTCTTTATGAAGGACATTATCCAAGGCATTAAGAGACCAGCAGGGGGTAAGGCGCAAGACATAGATGGGTGCAAGCCGAACACCTAAAGTGGGGATTAGGTATCCTTGCACCACACATCGAAAACATATTCAATGGTATCATTCGAAAAGGCTTTCCGATAGAATAGACGACTAGTGTCGTTATCCCCCTCTACAAAAGTGGGGATATCAACAATCCATCTAATTACAAAACTATCATAGTCAATCCCCTTCTTGGAAAGTTATTTGGTAGCATGATAGAGCGCAGAATTGGCAGTTGGGCAGAAAAGGAGGGAAAAGGGGCAAAAGGCCAAGCAGGGTTTAGACCAAAGCACTCCACTATTGACCATCGCATCACTCTTAGACACTTGATAGAAAAATTTTGGGATACTTAGGGGGAAGAAGCTTTGTGTTTCTTTGTTGACTTCAAAAAAGCATTTGACACGGTTCCTATAAGTAAACTTTGGAGTAGGATGCTGGAGCTTGGGGGGTTTCCTAATGAGTATAGAGCAGTAGTGCATAGACTATATGAACAAGTCAAGGCCAAAATCAAAATAAGTGAAGGAATGTCAGAATGCTTTGGAAGCGACATAGGCGTTAAACAAGGTTGCCCCTCATCTCCCACCTTATTTGGGTTATACATTGATAAACTAGAGGAGTGGATAGACAGGGCAGGTGGTGGGGGTGTTCATCTAGCTAAATATGTTGTAAAGTTACTTCTATATGCAAATGACCTTGCTCTAATTGCAAAAATAGCTCATAACTTGATAGAGCACTTGAGGGCTTTTGAGCTCTTTTATTAAGAAGTGGGAATGCAAGTAAACACTAGTAAAACCAAAATCACAATATTTTCTCTACGGAAAAAATAAAAAATAAATTGATTTCCTTTTCGAAGGAAGCCCATTGGAAATAGTGGATGAATAAAAATATCTTGGGATTGACTTTCACAACAAGCTCAATTGGGAGACCTACAGGTCCAAAAGAATTCAAGGGGGGTGGAAGGTCTTATACTCGCTTCAAGACAAGTGCAGGAATGCATAACTATGGGACTGAAAAACCAAGAGAACTTTATTTGGCCTACTTGTCACGCCAGTGGTCCTACAAGGATTCTTCCCATGCCTATGAGGTCATTTCTAGATCAGTGTGTCAACCCTTATGCCCTTTCATGCCAAGTTTTTATTCTCCAAACCTCATAAGAGAGTATGTGTAGTTGATATCGTACAAGACCTTAGGGAAACTATTGATATGCATATTGAAGGCCAATTTTTTTCCAATGTGTGACCTATATTAATATGTCAAATACTTGTTATCATTATTAGTCAACTAAACATTAGATTAAGGATTATTCATTCATGACTACCACCAATCCACCACCAAAGCCAATGGCTAAAACCAAAAAAAAACCAAGAAGGGAATAATAATGGTTGGTGATTCATTGACCAGTGAAATAACCAAAATAATAGGAATAATAGTAGTAATAACGCCAACCCTAAAGGTCTCGTCTTCCTAGGTGACTTATCCCTATCTCACTTTTATGACTTGTTTATTTATTCACACTATTTAGTCACTCACAAAACCATTCACATTAGTCCACAACAATATAATCTCCACATGCATCTCACCCAAAATCTCACACAGTCCCTTAAATTTCTTGTCTAAAACCATACATTTGGGACCAAACCATCCCACGGTTTGGTCCCAAGCCAAATGGTCACATCCCCCACCACCCAATGGTCATGTTTCCAATTTTTATATCTTCTATGGCTCAGTTCACATCCCATAGGTCGACCTTAATGCAAAATTAAACTTACAAACACCTATAAAAGCAAGTCTAACTCACTTATTTACCTCACTTGGAAATCACATAAGAGCACTCATTACAAAATACATTCCAAAAGAACTCCAAGCTCTCCTAAAATCCTTCAAATCAATAACACAACTTAGGATCAACCCATACATAGGTCTAAAACAAGCTAAATTAGGTTCAAAAACTATGCTTCCCATTCTATAGACCTTCTAAGTCAGACCAAGCATATAATGTAATGCACAAACCTACATATATTTCCAATGCTTCCAATACTTATATATCAAAAAAATTATTAGCAATCACCGTTGTGTCTCTCCCTCTTTCCAAGGTTGATACAAGAAAGGTTCATGCTACTAAGCCATTTGCACATCCCTGACTTCGTATTTTACTATTTATTATCCTTGCAGTTGCTAGATGTTATGATCCTGGTGTGCAAATTCACTAATGCCTCGAGGTTCCGAAGCAAAAAAGCCTCAAGGTTTTATTGCAATGGTTTATTACATTTGGTATTAGAGCAACCACCCAAGTTCGAGTCCCGACACGGGTAACTATGTCGGCATTGCAGTGTTTTCCTGGGGTTCGTATAGGGTTGGGTGTGGTCCTACTATACGGGAGCAAATCTAGCCCGGGGTCTGGGCTACGGAGCATGGTGGGATTTTACGATCCTGGTATGCGAATACACTAATAACTCGACGTTTTGAAGCAACAAAAGCCTTGAGGTTTTGGTGTAATGGTTTTTTACACTACAATTACTTCTACTAATGTTGTTACTATTGATAATTATGTTCTTGCTTTTTCCATTCTAGTTAGAAATGGTTGGCATGCTTTTATTTCTAATACACTTATGCTTATTTTGTGTACGACTAAAGCTTTTGTTTTCATCTTACTCTTACGTTACACTATATGCGAGGTTCCTAGATCCCGAGTTCACGTCAAAATACCTTATTCCTAGAGTGCATGATGCACATTTACAACCCCATCCTCTTACACCTATAGGGTTCTCACCTCACCCTCTCATAAGGTAGCTCTTATTTTTTATACAGATACACTAAAATGCAAAAACATTTAAATAATAAAATAAGCACAAAAACATTATAAATGTTTTCAAAAATACAAAATCAAAACCTATTTATGACTTGATATGCTAGTTTTTCATTGTACATATATTGTTTGTCATGTAATTGTTTGAGAGATATCATATTTTATACGTACTCTTCACACACATGCATTCACAACATACGTTACGCTTGATGTAGGACACACATAGATTGATACATGATGACAAGTATCGACCTAGTCCCTTCCCAGTGACTTTGATCATTTAGAGACATCTCCCACACTATACATGTGCTTTTGTTTCATTACATTTAATTTAAATTTCCTTAGTACATGCTCAATTACCTATATTATGTCATACGATATGTTTCAAACTAATACAACTGATACATGTGTTATGCAACACTAGCCTATCTAGCTCTATATGCCTTTGAGGTACTATTGTCTATTTAATTCACTTGATTGTGTGATTGTACTTTCTTACATGTATGTGACCCATGGCATTTGCTTTTTTTATTAGGTGACACTTTCATATCCCTTGTTTATGGCTATATGTAGTTTATGTGCCTCATATTGTTTGTGTCTGTGTGACACTTTTGTGTCCCTATGTTGTGCAGCCTCTAGGACCTCTTATCTATGTGACTAATGTTTGTGTACTTTACGTGTGACTACTTGTATATTTGATTTCTTTGTATGTGGCTTGTGTGCCTTTACTGCGATTTCCTAGTGATACTCCTAGTGTGCCACTTTCTACATACTTTATGCCTTGATATGACTCTTTTAGCATAGTTCAGTTATTGGTATACTTGCATACTTCGGTATTTCCTGTGGGTGCTTTGTTTCTCTTACACGTGATTACTATTGCAATTATTGCAAATTGTGTGTTGTTTTATTTATGCACCATGATATCCATCATGCACACCCCTTGTAGGAAGATAATTCCAATAGATGCCACCATGACAACCTTAAATGTGATCTAACACTCAGAGTTCATTAGACTTAGTGGGGGCATGAGTACTAGTCATCATTTTTTCGATTCACTTGTTTTACTACTATATTTCACGTCCTACCTCTATAGATACATATGTGGGTATTCACTGGGGTATATTATACATATCATGGATGATATAGACAAATCTACATGGCAACCTTAGATATAGGTTTACATAGGATAAATATCCTCAAAAATAGGAATAAATATAAAACATGTGGCAATCTTCCTACTTTTGGGATTCTTGGGACAAAATTCCTATGTAACCTTTCAGTTTTGAAAAACTACGAGTGACATTCTATGACCCTTACTACTATAGTTTTCATCCTTTAGGAAAAATCAAAGACTAATCACCCTTAGTCCTTCATCAAATCCTATTCAAGATCTAAGTTTTCATACATTTGGTATATATTCAAATACAAATGACACAATTCAGAGCTTTAATACATGGGGCGTGAACTTATTTTCATTCCTTATTACATTAACGCATTATTTCAAATACATGGTGTGGATTTTCTTGGTATACTTGATCCCATGTCTTTACAATATTCAAGGATATTCTTTAATCTTTAATCAAACTCATTAATTGTCTCTCCCACATGGTGGGGCATGTTCCCTCATTTCATTGACACTTTCAAATGATATATATGTGTTACTGACAATCAATTAGTCCTAGATTTATTTACTCCAGTCCCATGTCTTGGTATGTGGGATTAGAAGATATCAAAGTGGTTAGATAAACCTTTGTAGTGTATCGTCTCATAATTCCTTTCATCAAAATCTTTGTGTGGGAACTTGAATTATCCATGGTGGATAGAATACTAGCATGTAAGAATTGGTCTTCCATATTTGTGGGGTTCTTCACGTATTTTTAAATGTCATATGGAAACCTCATCCCTTAGTGCTAGGTCATATGCACTTGAATTCTCTCCTACTTCAGTGTCTTCCTTGTCTTAGCAAAAATTGGGAAATCAATCATTCCCTAATCATTCGACATCACAAGATAATTCAAATTTCACTCTTTACAACAAGACTATGTGAGCTCCTCCCTTTGTATTAGTGAACATGTGTAATTCCTTATGTGCTTTGCATCTCTTATCAACTACCCTATACAAAATAAATCTTTTATGAAATATCATAACAAACTTTATCTGTTTACATTTGAGTTATGGTTAAATTTCTTCTTTGTGGATTCCATTAACTACCTCTTATGTCTATAAGCATATACCATGGAACATCTTCAACACCAACGTCAAGGAAAAAAAATATAAAACAAAGACAAGTGATGTGTGCATTACTCTAAGGGAATTTTTTCTTTTCAGTACATAATCTATTCAATGTCTAAACTTAGAAGGGAAGTGGGAATGTAGACACATTCTTATTTGTAAACTTATCATAAATTTGGTAATTGACTCAGTTCGATAATGTCAGTTTTCTTGTGTTAATCCCTAAATGCATCACATTGTGTAAGCTACAGTTAACATGATATTTATCTGCTCTTATGATGTGTTCCCTATATATGCATTACTTTGATCTGTTCATTTACATGCTACTTATGAAAATTATCTGAAGAAATCAATTATATTCCATAGGCAATAAAACTTATTCTAAACTGCTGACTATAATATTCATTATTAGAAAACATCCCTATATAGGAAAATAAACGCTCCTTAAAATAGAACAAGTCGTGCCTTAATCATGGTTTGGGATGACCTACATGGTCACATGCCTCGTATCTTATCTCCAATAACTACTTCCCCCCTTAGTTTAAATATCTTATAGTGAATTGTCATTTCATCAATTCCCTATGTTGGCCTTAATGCAATCATCATATTTTTATGAAAGGTTATATAAGATTTAGTCAAATGCACTTTATAACTCATGATGAGTTTTCCTCAAGAACTCCTCATTGTACATAACAATATTGTACTCAAAGCATTTTATGACCATCTCCTAAATGATATAAATATAAGAAGTATCCATAACATTCTTTAGAACAACCCCCCCCTTAGTGTGAACATGGGATAAAAGAAACTCATCCTGCAAATGTTACTCCCTAAAAACACTACTTAGACTATGTAATACTCCATCAAATTGTAGTCTTGACAAGATTGAGTAATTTTAAGCATTATCAAAGGTCTTAAAGGATCATAGATCAATTGCTTGAATCATCTAAGGCACATCAATACCCAAAACTACCATGCTGAGGTATAATTTCTTGGGTTCCCGAGCTTACACCTCATTGAATCTCTGCATGGATTTCTAGAGCTCTGAGAAACATAGGGAGTTGACAACAATCCATATTTTACCTCAAAATATTCTCCTGCCCCCCAAGAGTCTGATTCTATGGAACATGTAACTTTCCCAAATGTTACACTAAGAGGTGATATTCAAAACACTGATTGGTAAAACAGGACACTTTGACTACACAGTCCAAACAACACATCAAAAATTATAAAAGATTTTGATCTAATTCCATTTGATGAATTTCGTATGTAGCCACCATTGCTAGTGGCATTACGCTACGTGGTTGTAGGTCACCAAACGGTGGATACTTTGTAGTGCACTGACCATCGGTGTTACTAGTTTCTGCTTTAGTTGACGGACACCATCAGATTGTTGACTTAACGCTAAAATTGTACGATCGCTAGTGACTTAAAGGTTACTACAATTACCTCCAGGGTCCATGTACGGTCCTTACACTAATTGCTGAGAGTAGTTTCTAGCTACATCTATTAACAAACATGAAGCTCAAATTTCAATTATTTAATGACTCATACATTTGGACATCATAAATTCTGCACAACCAAATGCACTTATGTATACAATAAGTCTTCATATTCTTAATATAATACTATATAAACACTTTTTAGAGACCCATTGTTACATCATCATGTGACGTAATGTATAATAACTATATTCTAGAAGCATTGAAGAATAAAGTAATATTTAATTAACTTTATTCTAGGACCCCTTAGAATTTATCACCACAACCAATTACATCTCACACAATAACAATTTACACGGTGTAACACTTTTTAATTATATCTCATTAAACAACTTAAATGAAATGGATACACAATCAAAAGATACCCCCACTATAATTTATACCTAAACTTGTTATTTGAATCCACCAATGTGACAAGACCGTTACAGTTGTTAACCCCCTAATTCGTTTGGTAAAAAAGTCTTAGGCTTACCCTAGTTCTATTTGGTTTTCCCTAGGCTTGGCACTAGTTTGATTGCAAAAGTTTTAACAATTAATCATGTATTCCACCCTCTTTAGGAGTCCTCACTTAAAGCTATTGTATTTATTGCATAATCAATATCAAATAAGATCTCTTTGTCAATAGCAAATGTGTGTTTGGCGTTAATGGCGAGATGTACAGAGAGTTGCAAGGAGTGCAAATAGGTCGAAAGTAGAATTTGGGTGAGTTTGATTAGTTGGATGTATTGAAGATAAACTACAAATGGGAGGAACCAAATGTGGGTGAGTTGCCAAATGCAATGTTTACATCGATGCAAATGACAGAATTGCAATTCAACAGTATTCTTGAAGCCGAAATGCAATATTTGGAATGTGCACAAACACTTGTGTCAAGTTGCTTGCAGCAAGGGCATGGAGAAGTGTGTTGAGTGTTCACACATTTCAATGGTGACAACCTTGAAAACACATAGTGTATTCAATTTCCACAAAAGAAATGGAATTGTAACTATGAATGTAAAAATTAATCATGTAAGCTCGAATGGATGATGGGAAATGTGTATTTTACATTTTAAAGTAAGGAGTTGATCAAAATTTCAATTTAATGAATCGTCCTATTTCTGATTCCCATACCAAGAAATGGCCAACCTCAGTCATACAGGTGCTATACGCTACCAAAATTCCAAAATTGCATAGTCAGAAGTTGAAGGATGCAAGGTGATCAATCCCCATTTGTGGACTTAGAAGGAAAAGATGACGTATCTAGAGATGGTAATGTCGGATGTGTGATTAATGAGCAGCTGATACACAGGTACTATTAGGATAAATTGGTCCCAACTGTGTCGAACACCTTGCACAAAGATGGAAGATCTAATGTACACTAGTATCTAACCACTCTAATTATTAATCTGATCACAAAGATAGAAAGATGACATCCAATGAACAAACTAATTCTCTAGCCATAATCTATTCATTTCGACATAAATAACTCACAACTCAAGAGCATATAAATAATATTTAAGTTAATGCCACAAATTCGATAAATTAATGGCTAATTTCACCATCTAGCACTGCAAACTTTTGTGGTTATAATAACATTTAATATGATCTGATACCAAATGTTAAATAATGATTTAAGGATGCAACTATATTCCCACATGCCCAATAAACCCTATATTCATGTTGATTGTATTTGAGTGCATGTCGTGAAGAAGGATTTACAGTATTCATACCCCCTGACATTCTGCTCTAAGCTATGTCAGCTGTATTTGAATCTACACTAGAAGTCTTTAAATTATCTGTAAGAATCCTACAGAATGTTGATTTTTTTGTGAAATTTTCCTTAGGACAGAAACATCTCAGGTGTGTGATTTAACAAAAATAGAATTTATGCTAAACCCTAATTACAGAGTCGTGTATGATAAATAAATGTTATACAACTGCTAGATACAATATGACACAAACAATAAGTTAAATAAGTATAAAACCCTAAGTGTAAGAGAGGGAAATAAAGACTTAGCTAACTTCAGGCTTGATCCCGAAGGTTATTTTGGACTGGAACAACTTGTTGAACAGGAAGAGGAGAGACTGTTGTACAAATGAGCATAGATAAATCCTGGGCCTGCCAGATGATTCGAGGACTAGGGTGCCTGGAACATAGGACTAGGGTGCACCTAAGCATCAGGGACCTTTGTTAGGTGCATGTGACTACGCAAAATATCATAAATTAATTTTTCTTGTGTCACGCAAGGTGGTCGTTAACCTTCACTATTGGTTGTATGTATGTCGCTAGGTGATCTCTGAATCTGCCTATCACGTACAAAGAGAAGATGACCTACAAAACCAACAAACTACATCAAATCCTAAAAAGAAAAAATGTAAAATAGGGAGTCAAAATGACCCCGACAGTCACTCTGAGTGAATGAACTTACGATCGAGTTCTGAATTACAACTCAGACTCCATGTAGTTATTGTGTGTGTGTGATAGAACCATGCCTTATGGAATTCGTTTTGCAAGTGTACGTGATAACAGTGAAATAGCTAGATGTACCAATGTAAATAGATGTGTGGATGGAAAAATGAACTTCCCCTTCCTATGAAGTGTCTGTAAAAAATGCAGTCACTTGTCCCTTGAATGAGTGCTAGATGGATGTCTTTGATGCTCTTAGATGCCTCTGGATGCAACCTTAGGTGATGATAATGGATGCAACTTAGGTGATTCATTTTGATCACATAGCTTTGTATTTATAGGATTCCTTTATTTGAATTTTATAGGCTATTTATATATATGATTCCTTTGTTTGAATTTTGAAATTAGCAACATTAGAAGCCAAACCAAAGTGGTAAATACAAATTTAGAAATAGATGAACAAGTGGTGTGTAACTTAAAAATGTAAAATACCAATTGAGAGGATAGAAGTGCCCATAGGGGGACAATAATGTCGACCGCTCCTATCTTCTACTAGGTGCTTATGTCTAAAGGATTGTAAAGTTGAATTAGAAACTCAACTGAGTAATACATTGTGTGATGTCCAATAGTACAATGATAATTCCATAAAATCATAGGATGAAAGCATGGAAAGATAAGATCAATCAAAATCAATGTAAAGACTAAAACAAGTGTTACCAATGTCTAGATTTCTTGCTTAAGAATCATGCATATAACAACATACTACAACTATGATGTATTAGTAATAAGTGCATAATTTTGTGTCTACAATCTCCCCCATTTTATGTTAGTGAATGAATATTCAGTAGCATAAAGTAGATAGGAAGATCATACCTTATGGAATATCCAAAGGAGATTGTAATAGATAATATGCCAAATGGAAATAATAAGATGTGTAACATGGAGTCTAAGAGGGGATAATGAACCCTAGGGGTGACTTGTGTGTGTAGTGAAAAGGATTTCTATGTATTTGTAACTAAATATTTACTTTTACTTAAGAGTGTTTTGCATGTTTGAGATTTCTCCTTATTCCTGTTGTGTTGCCTTTTATCGGGATAAGGAAAGACCTGGAAAAGAAGAAAAAGTGTAGTCAATGCTCATGATATATGAAATTAGAACTTTAACTTAAAGAAATCATAATAGAAATGTGTAAGGAAAGCAAGTGAATCAAGGATAGAGTACACCTGAATTCTGAGAGAGAGAGGATATAATGTTCTTATGTATTGTTTCATTGGAGAACTTTCACTAGGAGATGGTTGGAGGGTCAGGAGTGATCAAATCCTAAACTTATGTGAATAATCTGAGGATTTAGGTGTCCTACCACTAGAGGAAGAGTGTTGGGAGAACAATCAGCTTTGCCCTCCATCCATGACGCTTCCCTATGGATAAGTGTAACTGCAGATGATCACAAACCCAATAGTAACTGACCATGAATGACACTTTGTTCTAGACATATTGTTGTCCCTACATATGCCATAGGTTCTAGTCCTTATTAGGTACCAGTAGGAAAAATGTGAACTGAGAAAGAAGAGTGATTAGTTCCCTTACTCAAAGTATGAAACATGCCATTGATTTTGTTCCTTTCTCTGTATAATAAACTGAATCTTAATATCCTATTGCTAGATTTTGTAAGAACCTATCACTAAGAAATTGTGCCAACTACTAAACTACCAGTTTTTTCCCCAAGACAAAACCACCCAGGTGGGACACTAGTGAGCACCATTGTTATTGTGATTCTGGGCACTTATATCCCTCTATTGTTTGTGGACCATGTATGATTCTGAACCATTTTCTGAGTCCTTGTTCTGTCTAATTTTATTTTGTTCCTTTAGCTTCTGAAACTACTAAGAGGGTGAAATAATCACTTGATGGTTTTCCCCCTCATTTGGGGTGTGTGAAATGGATCAAAGCATATCATTTTCCCAATCTGAGAGGTCCTAAAGCTGATGTGCACATATGAAGAAGGATTCCTGCAAGGGGAATAGGGGTATGTGCATGGTAATAAACCATTACACATGTAAAATAATGGAAAGAAAGCTAGCAAGAAGTGTTATTAACAAACAATCATGGCATAATGTAAAAGAAACAAAGTAAAATACGCAATAACACATCAAGAGAACAACTTAGTAGCTAGTGGTAAAACATGGGACACCACTCAGGATGTCACAAGACACTTAAGGCCTTCAAAGCCATGCAATCAAGAAAACAAGCAATCAATCATAGGGCATAACCCAGAAAACAATGGCAAACAAGTCACAATCATAGAAGAAAAGACACACACAAATAGTATAAGAAGAAATCCATGGTTGGAAGTAATCCTAATAATTCAAGAAAAATACTACACATGAAGCACCCATTGACATGCTAGAATAATGAATAGTATGCCACAATGTATATATCTGAAAATAGAAATGAAATTAGTAAATATTGCAATGATAACATATGAATGTAGAATGGTAGGGAAGGTAGATGCCCCCAAGAGCCTCGGTGGGACTGGTAAAGAACAATGTCAAGCATCATGCATCATGTAATAACCTGTATATAACTTGCATTCACCTCAAAGTACCATGTGAATATGCATGTGTATATGTAAAAGGATAGAACATACTATGAATCAAGCTAACATGATAAGTAAAAATGACAACATGGAATAGTATAAAACGCAAAGATACATCCAACCAAGATCTAAGATAATATTTTTATATTTTTACAAATATTTAAATGTTTTTATATTATTAGAATATGAGATCCTATGACTAGGGAAGGGAAGAAAGGTTTCCTCCCAGTGTGTATGTGTGCAAAGTGAGGTTCATGTAGGTAAGTTCCCTCAACAGTCATGTTTGAACCTAAAACAAGAGTGTCATCAGGTAGTAAGGGTAACACAAGAGCTACCAAAGAACAATGTCAACATAGTGAGGGGAAAACCCTATTGATTCAAATATTCCAACTACAATAGGTAGTAAGTATAATATAATAAACAATAACATGTGTGTACATTAGGAGAAATCTAGAATAAGTGAGACATTAGTAGGAAATAGGTGTAATTTGGGAAGATAGGAAACATTAAAGTTGTATGTATTAGCCCTTATGACTATAGAAGAAACCATAGACATAAATGTGGAAAGAGGGGAATTGATTATTCCCATGGATGCAACAAGATGAGGTATAGCATATGAGTCAAGCATAGAAGTTTGAAAAGTGAGTGATTTAAGAGCATCAAGAATCATTATCAAATCAGCACATTGTGTTTTACACTTGTAGTGAGGAAGTGTGGCAAGTGATGTAACATTGGAATTAATAAACATAGAATCGTTAGAATTTCATCGAGAGGTGTTCTAAGAAATATCTTTGAAATCCATAGTCATGGTGACATTTTGAAGGGGGTATGAGTGTCTCCCAACACCTTAGGTATTGTAGATGTAGCACCCATCATAGGGGGAAAATATATAGATATAGGTAAGGGTGTAGCAGTATGAATTAGGTATTGAGCATCATGTGGATGAGAGTGAGACATGATGGGAGGAGTATTATGGGTGCCAATAGAAATTTCATCATGTAAATTAGTAGCATTGTATTCCATCACAAGAGGATAATGATGTGCAATGTAAGTAACATCTTCATTATCATTTATGAGAGGGATATCACAAAGATTAGCAACATGAGGTGTGGAATATAGCATTATCCGTGGAAGAAGGTGTTGCAAGGGCCTTGTGTGCTATGACATGGGTAGAGAAGGGATTGCATGCATAGTATTTCTCCAAGGATGACCTAGAAGGATATTATAATTGAGATTATGAGGCATAACATGACATAGAACATTAAGAGTGCAAGGTCCTACAATAATGGGTAGAGTGATTCCTCCCAACACTTTCTTAGGTGTATTATCAAAACCACGAATACATAGAATAGAGGGAGTTAAATTAGTAAAAAAATCCCTAGTTGATGGAGAAAAGTGATGTTACATATATTAAGACCATATCCATTATCAACTAAAGCTCGTTTAACAAGCATATTATGAATGGGAACTAAAATAAATGGGGGAGCATTGGGGACAATTATTTCAAATGAACAATAGACTTAATATCATGTGTGATAGATGAGGATTATGGGAGATATGATACTATGAGATGTGGACAAGCTAGATATATACTAATAATGATCCTAGACAGTCAGCATGATAAATGAAAGATATTGAAATCCAAAACCAAAGAAAGAAACCATAAGGTCACTAGGGTTAGGGCTACAATGTTCGATGAGAGGGTTAGGTTCACCAAATGATTTAACTGAAATTAAATCTTAATCAAATAATTGTTGAACAATTAGATATATAAAAAATACACAAATATAAACAAGAAATGACAAGAAAGTATAACCAACAAAAGGATAAGAGTGACTTAGCTGATATCTAACTATTTACACTGAATCTGGGCTGGAGTGATGGTAGGATAGGATTAATATAGACTATGCATGCTTCATCTAGGAGACAGTGATCTACAGGTGTGCTGGACAATATCACCTAGGTATGGACATGATTTCCCATGGTGCTAGTGTATGATCTAGGATTTCATGTCCTACGGCTGAAGGGATGGTATAAGTTGTGTAGTCACAAAATCATGCACTTTAGACACATATTTATCCTTATCTCATATTACTAGACATAGAAGGTTATTGACGGGAAGAAAGTTACTAATTAACCTTATCCCTTTGGCCATCTTATTTGTTTTTATTTTGTCATAATTTGTGACCTATTATACTACACTTTAGTCTATTTTGGCACATATTCCGTACATTTTAGCTTGGTTAACTAGAGTAGTGTTGGGACACCCATAGGCATGCCCTGGTCCCACTTGGGGTGCATCCCGATCCTTTTTCTACTTTCCCGCCACTTTTTGGCTCTCTTCTACGTTGAATTTTTCATGTTGATCTTTTTCCTATGGTCAACCATTTTGGGGTTAATTACAAAATTAGAGCAAGAGAATCCTATAAATATAAAAATTATGAGACCATAATGAAGGACTTAACATCATCACTACTATCAATCATCTAGATTTAATAATCCATCTATTGCATTGAATCCACATAGCTCCATAATCAAGGCATAAACTAGGAGCATTGTCATCACACTTCATAGGGGGAGGGATTATATTATATTCCATCAAGACATACGTGCTATTAGATTTTCTACATTAGTTATCGTTCGCTATTTCACAGAAGTGCGAGTGACACAAGATAGCACTTAGGGCACGACATGAACTGACACACCAGAACTACATGGGTTTGAAATGTAGTGCAACACTCAGAGTAAGTAAGCCCAATGTTATGGCACTAAGGTCAGTCTAACCCATTCATTTGTATCTTAATTTTTTAGGGTTTTGATACTTCTTTTGTCTTCTTGTAGGTCTTCAACATCAACTTGGATATTATTTAGACATACAATGCAGGACAACAAATCTAGATGCGACATACAAACAAGGGTTTCATGTCATCCTTTGAACCTAAAAAGAATCGGTTCCAGATATTTTTACAGACCAGGGCACCCCAGATTGCATATCCTGTGGGTGCCCCAGTCCTGTTTAGCACCCCTCCACTATCCACTCCAAACTTTACGGGACCTTGTGTACATCAGTCGT
Source organism: Taxus chinensis (assembly GCA_019776745.2). NCBI lineage: Eukaryota > Viridiplantae > Streptophyta > Pinopsida > Cupressales > Taxaceae > Taxus > Taxus chinensis. Next base: position 138,730,145 of record CM034157.1, read on the forward strand.
TCCTACTCTCTGAAATTTTCTGTCAATGATCTGCGACACTCTGTGACAACCATCTATGCAATAGTCTGAGTTTTTTCTTCACCTTTACTCTTGCATGATTAGGGTTTTCAGTATCTATTAGTTTTTATTTAGCCAATTTCTATACCGCTTTAGAGTATTTATTTACAACGTTTATTGTCCTCCTAGATTAGATTAACTAGTTCTTAGCTAACCTTAGATTTAGTTAATTTCAGTTAATCAATTTGGTTTTTTAGTGTCTGATAGTGTCGCCTTTACTTTCATTTGTGTCATATCTTACTTTACTATTAGGTGTTCTCCATGTCACTACATGTAACTGTAAAACAAGCCCTAGCCACTTATGACAAGGCTCAAACACAAATTATATGGAATAAAATAATTCATATGAATTGAGTTATTAGTTAATCCTATAGTGGTCACCCCAATGTGATTACCTTACTGAGTATGCACTACATTTTAAACTCAATGTAGTTTTATTGTGTGGGTGTGTGATAGAATGATGTCCCTTGAAGCTAGGTTTTCCTTGTGAGAAAAATCTGTACCAAGATGGCAAGCTACAAATAATTTGCACCTAAGACAATGTATTGTGATGGAATAATAGTAATTTTCCATTCCTATACTATGAATAATGTATACCCAAATGTAATCCTTAAGTGTTCATTTTTGCCCAAGTAGTAGATAGAAAATAACTGACCCAATTTCCCTTTATAATAGTTAGAAGGTTGTGTATATATATGAATCACTTTGTTTGAATTTTGATCACTTAGTGACACCAAGGGACAACCCCAAAGATGAAATAAGAATTATTAAAGACCTAAAATTAGACACCAAGTGATAATTTTAAGTATAAGAGATAAGTATTAGACAAAAGCTACCAGGATGGTGACAATAGTGCTTGGGTACCAGTGTCCTTACTAGTAGCTATTATCCCTAGGATAAGAAACATAAAATAGACCCCAGATAGAGACAAGGGTCCTTGTGACATGACCAAAAAACATAAATCCAAAAAGTATAAGACAATATCACAATCAACATCAATCAATAATCTTTTCTCTCCATGTATATGAGAGGTGTCATCAGTTTACTCCAATAATACCATCTTATGAATTCATGCGATTCCTCCAATGTGACAATACACAAATCCTTATTCTAATCATTCAACTAAGTGCATAATTTGTGTCTACACCACTCTACATAAAAAAAGCTGTGTATTACTACACACTATTCTTCTGCAAATATCTTCTTTCCTTCTCTTCTCCATGAACTTATGTGTGCCTCATTCTTCTATGTGTCTCTTCAAACCAACGCACATTGTTTATGTGAGCATTTCCTTCTATTTCGCTAAGCATTTTACGTACATCGTGTAATCGCCTCCTCATTCTATTGCCTTCTATTCTTGTGCACACCCACACTTAGACAAAACTTGTGTAGGATTTCCTTGAACATGGGATGCTCTTGCATCATTTTCTTACAGCTTGGACTTAATAAGTTTTTAAACCCTATGGAAACCTATATAAGTAAGTAAAATACACTCATTTACTCACCTAGTACTTACAAGCACTCTTTAAGAAAATATTATTCCAAAAGCACTTGAATCTCTACTAATTTCCCCTAAAGTAGCAACACTCATTAGGATTATCCCCAAATAGGTCTGAAGCACTCCCAACATGGTTCAAGAGTCTATATTCCCAAGTTGCAACCGTTCCAAGCCAAGTCAAGCATAAACATGCCAAATTATTATAAAACATTATCAAGTGATCAAATTACCAAAGCTAGTTGCATCCATATAGATGTCATATCTCTATGTGGAGAACTAAGTGCGGTTTGAGGCCTCTTCATAGTATTTCCAACATAGGCGATATAATGATTGCACTTCAACCCATCCACTAACATTATTATATGGGTCTCCTACCATGGTTGGGGTTTAAAATTATTTTAAGTCATACATATAGTTTTAAAAATTTACAAGATATAGGGTTTCATAAGAAGACACATTCTAGTTATTCACATATGTATAGAAAGTCAAAGAACATTAGAAAATTTTCATACAAAACCCCCAAATGGCTCTGTGGACAATTTTTTTTTGTTTATGATCATTTTGCACTTATAGAACTAGAAGTGCAATGCTTGTAGATCAAGTACAGTATTTTCACTCTTCTTCCATGGCTAGATCAACTTCTAGAGTAGAAAAATAACCAAGTACATATCCCTTCTTTTGTGTTATTTTGTTTAATACTTGTTTCGATCATTCAAGTTTGCACATTACTAGTATGGGTATATTATGATCTACACATTATTAATAAACTAATTAATCTAAATAATCTCTTATTTCTAACCTAACTCAAAGAATAAACAAGAATCCCACTTCATTTCTTATGTATTTATTTTGGCTGTAATCATTATCTCACTATTAATGCTTCTAACTTGTTATTACTTTTTCTTTATATCCTTATGTAACCACTCTTTTATTTGCATAAAAGTTTCTTGTAATCTCTTCTACTCTATAGAAACTAACTTCATTATCTATTGTGTTTTCCCCCATATTTTATTTTCCCAAGTATTCCTTACTCCAGATGGTTATTTTCTTTCACACACCACCACTTTTGATATTAAATATTATAATTCAACTATTATTCCAATTATTATTTCATCTTCATCATTACGTCTTACTTCTTTTATTCTAGGTCTTCAATTTCTCGTACTTCTAAGACCACCATGTATTTTCAATTTCTTCTACTTCTCCTTTCTCCGCGAAGCTTAGTCTTCTACCTCCATGTATTTTCTCCCCTTGGTCTTCCACTCTAACGGTTCCAAATCATTTTTTTTTCCGAAGACATTCAAGATTTCATCTATTGTACTATGCAATCCACCGAAGATAATTTTATACATCACTTGTGCTTCTTGGAGGAACTTCTCATATATAAATAATTCTCTCCCTGTATATTCATCTCTCCCGGGGGAGGTCAATGTTATTTTTTTATCTCATGGCTACATAATTATTATACATATTTAGATTTGTTTTCATCTTTATCATGGTGCCCCATATTCTATAATTCTAGGTTTGTGGGACCCAAGTTCTTTATTTCCGGGTCCCTATGGATGGGATTGTTGATATCTTTGTGATTCACTCCATTAAGATAATTTTTCTCGATCTTTTCCTATCTTTCTATCCAATATTTTTCTAAGTTCTCTCCCTAGCACCTCTTTTCTTCTCCTAGTCTAATCATGTATTCTACTACTCCCATTCTAACTTATTTCTCATCTCTCACATATTCCTCCCTTGTACTTTATGTGTTACTTCCGCTTGATTATTCTCCTATGTTGATCACTCTATTCCTTAATATTCTTTCTACCTATTATATCTTCCTTCATCTTCTTTACCACCCTCTAATCACCAGTTTCTCCTTGCTAAAATTTATATTATCATCTAATATAGATTCTTAATTTCTACATATTTTCTACCTATTTCTCCCAATTGTACAATTAGATTATTCTAAAAGTTATCCCTTTCAAATCCTCACTTTTTTCACGTGCCATCCCTTAGGCCAATGCTGGATTTTGATATTCAATGTTACATGTCATAATAATTTTCTTTGACGGTCTAAAAATTTATATAGATGTCATTTGAGGTTCAAAATATAATACACACGTCAAATTTATTTTTATGATAACTATTACAAAATATAAAAATTGAGTAAAATTTTACATCCATAAGAATAAAACAATAAATTTAAATGAATTTATAAAATTAAATTGAAATAAATAATTATTAAATGAGTACTACCTTTTTACATCCAAGTTTCAATTTGCAGCAAATTCAATCTTCAAATTACTCATTTATTACAATAATTGTAGTTTCCAATCTTTATTTACGCCAAAGACGTCCTCCTATGGGAAAGGGCTTTGCAAACATTCATGGGACTATGTCAAATTTGACGGTCGAAATGACAAGTTCCTTTCTATTTTTGCACATTTGTTATTTTTAACAATTTTGCTTTTCCGTTTTTGCACGTTGGGGGTTTGCTATTTTGTAGTTTTGTTTTTTCTGTTTTTACATGCAACGGAAGTAGTTTTAAGCTCTTTAAATACTCGTCTCTGTGGACTGTTAGCTTTATTCAAGCGTGCCTATGAGCAATGCCAAGAACAAATTTTAACTCTCCTCCTGCCCTGTAACTCCTTTGGTTCTGATTTGATATATGGAAAAAAGTATCAGACCAACAAAGCCATAACAAATCAATACAAAAATAGGGTATGATTTTTTGTTCGTATAAATTTGATATACTGTTAGCACGTTTTTATTTATGTTTATATTTAATTTTATGTTCATGGTATATAATTTCTTCTTAAATTTGAAGCCCTGTTTTTCATCAATACACTATGGCCCTTCTATTTTATTTTGGGACAAAATCTTTAAATTCTTTGGGGTTTGCCTAAATATTTTGTTGAGGAATCTAAATGTGAAATGGAGCTCTTCTCAGTTGTTGCTTTGTTTTTTCTTAATGTATAGTTTTTTCCCCGGTTATATTTATTCTAATAACTATAGATTGATGATCTCTAAGCTTGAAAATAGAGTCCAATTATGTATATTATGAAGTTTTTTCTTAGGTTTGTTTATGCCTTAAATGGGTGCCTCACTTTTTGAACTGGAAGCCTTTCTCTTCGAGTTAGTGTAAACATTAAGCAAGGGTATTAAGAAATTTTGTGTCAGAATGCTAATATTAGCAGGTTTTGTGTAAAGCGTATGCCTTAAAAATTTTAGTGGTTAATGGCATGATTGGAACAACTGTTGGTTTTCTTAGAGAGAGGGCATGTTATGTAGGTGGTTGGGTAATTCCTGTGGTTTAAAAAATTGTCGATGATTTGCATGCCATTGGATCATATGCGCTAGGTTTTAGGTTTTAGGGGGGCTGTTAAATGGTTTGTTGCTTATTAGATGACATGTGTTATGGATATGCAATTTTTTGACTAAGTATAAAGTTTTATTTTTTTGTAGACTGTTCTTTCCTGTGAAGAAATAACTTCTTAAATTAAATTGTAGCAACTTTATATTGGCGTGCTCATAAGCTGACCGAATTTGAGCTATCCTACTCGAATGATCCAACATGCCAATGGATTCTTGCATACTAAGTGGGTATAGGGCCAGATAAGAGAGTATGTATGACAAAATTAGGTGAACTCAAGTGTTTGTGCAGGTAATTTGTGTCTTTCACTGGGGTTTGTTAGGTTTGTCTTTAATATTGTAATTTTATCCATAGGTTGGCTGTGCGATGTAAATTATCGTATTAATCTTTATTAGACCTACTATTGTTACCCAATTTTTGGGTCAATTTTCCCAACGTGGGGCAATTGTTATAAATTTAGACTCATTAAGGGGTATGACCATTCTACTGACGGGTACCATCTCTCTTTTGGCAACTTTGCCAAGTTTATAAGAGTCTTAAATAGGTATTTGTGTAAACTCTATGTAAGCATGAATCCAATTGGTTTTTGTTAGAATTTTTGAAAATTATAATCCCTGCCCTTTATCAAACCCCGTAGTTGTATTATATCTGCTCTGGGACAAAAACTTGACATTATCAAGGGCATTGCCTAAATATTTTAGGAGGATAATTCATAAAGGTATCTAAAATTTTCTACCCTTTTTACTAGGGGAAAGAAGGAAAAATCAACCTGTCAAATAATATGCAAGTTCCTGACTATTCCAGCGCTGCATTAGGTATTTGACTATTCAAGATTGAATCTGTAAATATATGTTAACCAGTTTCATGTGTTTTTTTATCAACTCAATTTTAATTCCACAAAAGCAATTCTGTGAATGGTATATCATCTTCGCTAATATAGATGATGGAAGCACTTTGCTTTTGCTCGAAAACTGCTTTAGACACTCCAAAAATATATATCTGATCAAGAAAAAGTTCTAGAAACGTGTTATGATAAACTAGATGATTTTTTTGCTGGTAGTTTTCTAAGAGATACCCTCTATCATTGGTGACACAAACCAGGACCCAATCTCCTCAACTTATGTTATAGCAGTTGCCCAATCTCCTCACTATGCTAAAGCAGATGCTACCCATTGATAAAACAAGACATCGAATCCTCCTAGCGAAGGCTTTTGCTTAAATTGTTGATAAAACATACAATATTTTTAAAAAGAAAAATGGATTTCATGGACTCGTGAACAATAAATTTTCAAACAAAACTAAGAGAGAAAAATCCATCCTATACTCAAGAGAGACAACAACATCCCATTAGATGTGATATCAATTAGCTATCCACCCAATATCTACAGATTCTACCATGAAAGAAAGGGTGTTTACGGGAAATAAAATTGACCACAAAAGGCTACCATTCACTTACAAAATCAATCAAGCCCCTTATCAACGTCAATTACAAAAATAATAACTATCCCTCTAAATCCAATAACATATACCATTCGGCGTTCACATTACATTGTACACATGTGATTGCTAGTTTGTAAAAAATCAAACAAATAACACTAAAAAAAACAATTACAAATTAAAATCAATAGAAAAAGTTAAACAAAAAATCAAATAAAACTAAAAAAAGAAATCAAACAAAACTAATTAAAAATCAAAATTAATAGATGTTTCTATTTCATAATCATTACTAATATATTAAAATTCTATTATTTTTATTTTCTTTATATTTGAAAATTTCTATTGTATTTTTCATGAATATAAAAAATATTAAATATATAATATAATATTTAATTTATCGACTTTCTTTATATATATAATGTATATGTCATTTTCGTGTTTAAATTATATTTTTGCATATCAATTATGACAGGCATATTTTAAAAGTGGCTATATTTTGACATCTAAAATAACCAAAAACATCTAAACGCCTTGGCCCCTATGAGAGTTGGCTGCCACTTTTTTATCAATTCCTTCTCCACAATGAGAATGAATATAAAAGTGGTACTCTATGTATGAATCTCTCCTTAAAGAAATCAATGTTTTTTTAGCGTTTAAAGTGGTTAACTCTAAATTGTCCTCATGATAATAGAAGATACTATATTTGTTTCAAAATAATAATCTATTGGATCGTCGAGGGTTTCAAGTTTTAGCATCTTTACTCTAGTCCATTGTTTTGTTATCTTAGAATCCAAGGAAAAATCAAGTTCAGAAATGTACACCAAAAACATTTCTTCTCCATGGAAATGAACTCTTCTTCTACCGGTTCTCCCACAATTGCGTCTTAAGTTTTTCCTCCCACAAATTATAAATTTTAGTGAGTGTTGGCATCAATTACCTAGGACTAAGGATTAGACACTATATGATGACATAAAATAAGCAATACGATTACTAGTTTATGAAGTTTAGAAAATCCTAACTAGAATGATATTATTGTTGGAAGAAAAAATTATCCTATGAAAAATATGGTAATTTGACAAAAATATGTGGGAGAAAATTCTTTCTTTATTATGAGGGCAGGAACTCTTTATTGAAATCCATATTTTGAATTTAAATAAATATGTACATTATATACACTATCTTGAGAGAGTGAAATTTTACTTTGAAGGAAAGGAATATAAATTGAAAAGAGAGAAGAAAGGAAAGGATAAATTAAAGATAAAGAAAGAAGGAAAGGAAAACTTGCATTTTGAATAAGTAAACATAGGGCTTATTCTAGTTTGTAAGGATGCTATTCAATATAAGCAACACTTTAGATCGAAATTCCATATACATGATTAGAATGAAAAATGGTAAACACATCATATGTAGACACCAAAAATTTGCATCCCTCGACTCAAACACACTCACGATCGAAAGTGCCACATTTACGACATTACGCCCTCTTAAATCGTCTTTAGTTAATTAACTAATCACACACCCCTCACATTTAAATCATTTAAATAAATAAATTAATTAAAATAATCCCCCTTACACCTCGCTACGTTCATTAAGACACCTCATTAACCACCTAACCGCCTCTAAAACCACCTTCCTAAAAATCACTAACTTATTCCTAACCAACTAACCTTCTAAAATCACTAACTAACTAAATCTTTCCAAAAAAGCTAACCCCTCTTATCCTAACCAAGTTTGTTTATGCCTTTTTACCCTCCTCCCACCTTAACTACTTCAAAATATGCCATATCTAGTTCGGAATTGGGAAAAATCACCCGCCTAACTAATTTAGTTAGGATTTCCCGAAATTACTGGTGATTTTCCCGATCGCTGATGATCTATAAATATGTGCATTCAGACCTTTTTTGGGGGAAGCATTCTGATGTTTTTGGAGGTACATTTTGCTTCATTATCAACGTAGCAGAGATCAAGACATCCTTCATCAGCTGACACCAACGTCACGTTGCTCTTGATTCATCGAACCCATCGTCAAATCGTTCGCTATCACCGTTCAGTCGTCTTCTTCCATCCGTCCACCAAATTCGCCCATTGTGTAAGGTAATCTGCTCATTTTGCTTGCCTTAGACTTTGTTTGTAGGTAAAAAAAATTTTATGTATTCATAATATATCATCAAAGTTTTGAATTTACCTTAAATGATAGCTTGATAAAGTTTCTTAGCTTTGTTTTAATAAACTGTTAAAACTAACAACAATCGCTAGTGATTGCCTTGATCGCCAACGATTTACCTGAATCACTAACAATTCCTGTGTTACTTTTGCTTTTTCATATTTTCTACATAATCTAATCAAAATGTCTTGTTTTTTCTTATTATTGTTAGGTTGTGGAGCTAAATAGCTTCATTGGAGCATGCATTACGCAATGACCGGGTTACGCAGTGACCGAAATCGGTTAGACAATAACCGACATCGGTCATGAAGGGACCGACATCAGTCAGGCAAGTAGGAACCGTCATTGGTTAGGGATAATCGACATTGGTTACTTGTGCATGTGTGTTTTATTTAACTCGCGGAAATCAAATCTATATTCAATATTAAAACAAGATCTATTTATTGTAATTACATGGCTAAGTGCCCTAAGTTTGTATATGCCTATATAAGCATGAAAGCTAGGGTTAGAAGGTGAATTAAGAGAAGGATTAAATTATATCCTTGATTCTCCTAGATTGAGAGGATGAAGAAGAAGAGAAAGAAAGAACAGGTTACATGAAGACAAAGCTTAAGCCCAATAAGACCCTAGACGCGCTGGCACATCACTCAGCCTAGACTGAGAGCTCACCCGAAGTGCGCAAAGGTACCAGGTCCCTCTTTAGGGTTGTTGTTGCAGGATGTTAGCATGATGAAGACTTAACACATGCAGTTCCATTACTAACACATCATTCTACAGAGCATACCAGATCTATATCTAAGGGAGAACAAAATTAAGTATTAACCATGATGAGATCAAGAACATACTAGATTCAGATACACACAGAACTAACACTTAGATTCAGCCAATATCCTCCATTATATTAAATGCAATAAGTATACAGAAGCTTCATTACAATAACAGTAGTATGCGCGTAACAGATTTAGCAACATAATCTCCCTATGTATGCACACCTATCTCTATATCTCTCTACTACACAGTTTACTACATACTTATAAGGGTGGGGACTTTCCCTTCACCACTTATCTAATCCCAAAATAGGTCGCATGCTATTACTAGCCACGCGCCGTTACAAAAATAGCCACACATGCAAGTGTGCTAACAATAGACTACTGTTAGTTAACTGACAGTAGTAGATCTATTTCTGGCCTGTGTCCATGCAAAGTGCTTCATAGCTAATCCTCCAAAAATAGCCAATGTGTGATGTGCAAGTCTCCAATCAGTTTGAGTGCTCTGCACGCTATCTCCAAAAATAGATCCTTGTCATGAAAATGGCTAAGTCCCGAACCTATTTCTGTTCTTCACGTGTGAGCCTTTCTGATACGTCCGTGCCTTTGAATGCACTCTTCTCTCCCACGTGAACCTTCTGTATTTTCTTTACTAAGTGCTAGGGTCTGACTGATCAACATTACCCCACACTAGTTGTATTGCCACCCCGACAATGGTTGTCTCCAAAATGAATCAAAGAATAGAAGAATAGAAAGAATTTGGATGAATGAAAGAATGTTTTTAACCTGCAGTTTCTTCTTCTGCAACCTGAAAAATTAATTCAGGATATTCCTCCTTTATCTCGGCCTCCAAGGTCTACCACTCAATGAGTGCTTCCTCTACTTTTTCTGGAATGTCCACAACAATGGACTCCAGTTCATCCTTCACAATCTCTCCTTTCTCATTCTGCAAGACCAACACAATGTTGGACATTGCAGTCATCCTTCCCTCTAGCAAATCCATCTTCTACGCAATGAGTTTCCCAAGCTCCTCTAGCTGATCCTTGTGTGGTTCTTGGGCTGCTGCCAGGGCCTTGCGCTTCTGTTTAACCATTGCTAATCTTTCTGTGTGGCCCAATGTGTCATCCTTCATCACTTTCTGGACCTCATTGTTCTCCTCCAGGGTTTTTATTTTGATGAGCACCTCTGGAGCTGTACAGATGTTCAAGGCTTGGTCTGCCTTCTTTAGTTCTTCCCGCAGTGCTTGCAGCAGTCCTTCATATGATGCAATCTTCCACATCACTGAAGCCTTTTCTCACTCTGCATCTTGTGTTGGATCCTTTGGCACTGGCATGCACAGAGGTTCATCTTCAAGCACTAAGTCCACCAATGTACTTACATAGTGTATTGCCGAAGGAAACATCTTTGGTACCTTTGGTTCTAAGTGTGGCCTAGCCTTCATGACATTATCACCAATTTCCTCTGCGATGCTGATAAATACAACATTCTTCTTCTGTGCTAAGTCTCTTTCCTATGTTAGGCATGCTATCTCCTCATCCTTAGTTTTGATCTCTTCCCTTAGCACCCTAATTGTGGCAGCTTTGTCCATATTCCACCTTGCCACCTCTGTTGAGACTTTTACCAATGCATTGCTCACCTGTTCATCTGACATAACAATAGGCTTTACTGTTATGTGTCTAGCCTGAGGTGTCTTTTTCAACCTCCTCGACATGCATGACTCCTCACACACATCAAAATCTGGTTCATCCATGTGTGTGTGCATCGACCATGATAATTGCTTCCTTGTGTGCACTGTTGCCATATCTTCATCCATTAATTCCCAGCCATATAACTCCTTTTGTGTCAGTGTGCTCTGGAAATGGGTGTAGAACAATTTTACCTGTGTCCTCAGCATAACCCATGGCTGGTGGAATGTGCTCCCCACTTGTTCTTCTTGACCTAGGCTGCTTAGGAACTTGAGCTTCCAGATTTGGGACTTGTGTTTCCATGTCCTGAGTAGTCTCGGTAGCTGTCTCATCTATTCCCTTTTCTTCCTCTTCTCCTTCCTTCATTTCTTCATCTTGTTGTCCTTCTACATTCTCTGGAGGTGTAGGAGAATTAGGTGCACTTTCCTCTAACTCTTCCACTTCCTCATTCAATTTTAGTTTCCTTCTCCTTTTCTCAGTTGTCTCCTTCTATGGAGAGAGTTAGGGTGATCTGTGCACTATTTGTGGAGTAGCACCTTGGGTCCTTGTTCTCCTGAACACTCTCTTAAATCGGTGCTCTCCTTGGACTGCATCCAAGTCCTCATCATCCCCCTCTTGTGGCTGAGGTGGTGTAGTTGCATGCTCAGCTTCATCCTTATTTGTAGGATGTCTTCTACCTCTATGTTCTAAACCACCACTATCTTTGTGCTCATCCTCCTCATCCTCTACTTCAATTGTCTCTGTGGGCTTAGGCACTGGAATGTTCTCCATGGTATGCTTACCCTTCGGTGGCCCTGGAAGTGTGAACTCATCTTCCACATACTTGTTGTTTTCCAGCTTGGGCTTCAGTTGGAGGTACACCAGTGCTGCTCCAACATCTCCAACAACCAAACTTACTGGCTTTATGCTCAACACATCTGAGATGAGCCTTTCAATATATGCATTATGTCTTGGATATACATACTTTTTCCTCAGTGTGTGGTAGTCGCAGTCTACCTTGTCTGCATTGAATGTTAGTTGGTGTGTGTCTGAGAACCTATGAACTGATGCCTGAAAATACCTTGCTGTGAAGGCATATGGTAGTTTGCACCATGGGCTCCAAGCCCCATCCTTCATCACAAATCATGTGATGCAAAAATGTTGGTATATGGAAAACTGAACTGCCTTACCCACCACTGATGGTAAATCCTTTGGTATGTGCCACTCTTCTTTGAATGATGTGCAGAGCCTATCGTACCACTTCTCAGCCCTCTGCTTGACTTGTTCGGTCATCGATCCTTCACACAAGTACTTTCTGAATCATTCTGCAGGTGACTTGTTCTCCATAGGATACTCCCAGACCTTCTCTTTTGGTCCATCTGGCACCCCGATCTCCATGAATACCAGAGACAACAGAACAGCCCCAAAACTGATCTTTCCTCCTGAACATGCTTCTTCGATGATAGTTTCTACAATGTAACCTGAAATGTTATAGATCACTCCTTCAGACATCCTTTTAGCAATGTGCAGCCACATGGTGTTCACTTGTGACCACCTCTCTTGGTCATTTAACTTTGTCACAAGGTGTGTGGCTTCCTGCACAACTGGGTACTTTTTCAGCTTGTCTATGTCCATGCCATGTGGACCCTTTGTGTACCCCAGCTCCCTCCTAGTCTCCAGAATTGTGGCCTTGTCTGTTAAGTCCTCCTTGAGGTCTTCACCTGTAGCCTTCAACCCTGTCACTGTGGAGATCAGCGCGGCTGAAATCCTTACTCTGTGTCCTGCAAAGTAGAAGAAGTCTTCGTGTACTCTGCTCATGAGCCATTGGTACAAGGGCTCATATTTTCCAAAGTAGGGGAGCTCGTATAACTGATATACTCCAATCTTCTTCAATAACTTCTCCCCAGCATCGTCATAGACTGACATGTCCTCCGTCGTGTGCTTATTTGTCTTTGTGTTCAACAGTGCATCCAACTCCTTCTTTTTCTATGGTATGATGGTTGTACTCACTTATCTTACTTTTTCGAATGTGGGAATCCCACTCCTGGCCTACTATAACCCCCTCTGGATATTGCATCTCTGAAAAATTTCTCTCAGGGGTCATTTCTTCTTCCTCCACGACCACCTTCTTCTTTCCCTTAACTCCTGCTGCAACTACCTTCTTTGGTGCCATTTCTACCCTGCAATCCTCTGAAAATACTCATCTTTTGACTTCTACAATGTGCAACTCAAACCCTAGCTCAAATCTCCATGCCCTAGTGGAAATCATGTGCCCTAGCTTGGTTGTAATGCGTCTGCTTCACTCAAACCCTCCTCCTGTGGGAACGCAAGCTTCTCCTTCACACAAACCTCCTTTCCATGTCTGGTTTCACACTCTTCACACCTCAACATGATTTCTCAGCTCTTCACACTTGGCTCTTGTCAAATTCTCTTAATCGCAATGGTAAGAATGAACTCGCATCCCATCCTTATATAGATTTTAAAATTTTTGGTGCATTTATTGCTCCTTCACTTACCCAATGTCCTCTCATTTATTGACCAACTTTGTTCTTTCCGTGTGGTACATCTTCGTGCCCCAGCTATAACCTTCTAGCGTGCCTTCCTACCCTTTGGTCACAGACTTCTCTTCAGTGTGCTTCCTTGTGCCTGAGTACCTTGTCACTGCACCTTCCACTGGTAGTTGTTATGGCATCCGCTTACCTCGCGTTATACTGTCCCTTCATCCATCTCCATCTTTGGTCACTTTTTAGAAGCAATCCTTTGACTTGAATAGCACCCATAGCAGCTTATTCCTTTCATCATTTAATTCCAATAGTCTTGTACCTGGATACCAACAATCCACCCCAGACTAAAAGTATGTGTAGTCCTCTGTGCGCATAAAAATGCTTCAAATAGTAATTAGCTTTACTTGCGTAAATGTGCTTATTACACAACACACCAACTAAATTGACAAAGCATAACAACAAAGAAGGAAACACATTAAGGGAATGCAGAATTGAAAACCTAATCTAAATGGCAATACTGCCTTATTACAAACACCAAGAAGACTTATTTATAGTAGGGCTTCAGCCTACTCCCGTTGAAGTAACCGGGTAGCCGTGTTCCATCAAGTGCTTCTAATTGGAAAGCACCTGTTTCAAGGATGTAAGTGATAACATACGGCCCCAACCAATGTACCTTAAGTTTTCCTGGATGGCGCAAGAACTTAGAGTCATAGAGAAGCACCATTTGTCCAATCTCAAACTTCTTGTCCCTTATGTTTCTGTCATGCCATGCTTTCTACCTGGCCTTTTCTTGCTTCTGACTCCAACGTGCTATGGCTCATCACTCATCCAGCTTAATTATCTTTTCAATCCATTCTTCTAAAGCTTTCTCATCAGCTAGACCTCCAGTGTGTGCAATACGCAAAGAAGGTAACATAAATTCCATAGGAAGAACTGCTTCTGTGCCAAACACTAACTGAAATGGTGTGGCTTTGTTCAACCTTTTATATGTTGTCTGATATGCCCAAAGTACTACAGATACTTTATCATCCCAATCCTTTCTTCCAACATCACATATTTTTGTCAATGTCTGGCTCAAAATTTTGTTGAAAGCCTCAGCAGTTCCATTTTCCTGAGGATGATAGGGTGTAGTCTTATGGTGTGCAATCATGAACTCATCCAATAAAATTTTGATTGTCTCATTAAGAAAATGTGTGCCCCTATCACTGGTCAAACTCAAAGGACATCCATACCTTGTAATAATATTTTCCCATAGAAATTGGGCTGTTGTAGCCATTGTACAGTCCTTTGTAGGTGTTGCTTCTACCCACCTTGTCAGATAGTCTGTGCAAGTTATGATGTAGTGTGATCCAGTTCTGCGTGCAGCTGGTGAAATAGGACCCACAAAATCTATAGCCCATTTCTCAAATGGCTCTGTGCTAGTAATAGGTCTCAGAGGCATTTCATCTCATTGACCTGGTTTTCCAAGATGTTGACAATGATCACATGCCTTACAAAATTCCTTACAATCTTTATATAGGGTCTCCCACCATAATCCAGTGAGTAGAATCTTGCGCGCAGTGGCATCACCGACATAGTGGCCACCTGCAATACCACCATGAGCCTCTTCCATAATATCTGTGTGCTCATGTTCCAATACACAATGACACAATACCTCATCTCGGCCCAATTTGTACAAGTCACCACTGATTAACATATAAGGTGTGGCGCGTATAGCAAGTTGTTTCTTCTCCAAGGATTTCATTCCTTCTGGTGTCATCCCTGTTCGTAGAAAGACAACAATGTCCTCTAGTTCTGATGGCACTCATTGTAACCTGTATAACTGTGCATCTGGCATGGTATCCTCAATTTCTTGTGCTTCTTCTCCTGACTGTATTCTTGATAGATGGTCTGGTCCAGAATTACTTTTTCCTGGTTTTACCACAACTGTGAAATCAAATTCTTGAAATAAGAGCACCCATCGACATATGTGCCCTTGTAAAACAGGTTTATTTACCAAATACTTCAATGCCATGTGATCTGTATAAAAGATGAATGGTGTAGCTAGTAGGTACTGGTGGAATTTATGTAGCGCATAGATCATTGACAAAGCTTTGCACTCTGTAGTTGTGTAATTCTGTTCTGCAGGAGTCAGCTTTCTACTAGCAAAATAGATAGGATGATCTACAATACCTTCTCCAGGTTGAGCCAACACCGCACCAATGGCCATGCCAGAGGCATCAACATGTACATGAAATGGTTGGTCCCATGAAGGAAAATGTAGAATCGGCATGGTAGTAAGTTTTTCCTTCAATGTCTCGAATGCACGTTGCTTGTTGTTCTCCCCAGTAGAACGTACCTTTCCCTTTCAGTAACTCTTCTAATGGTGTGGAAACTTTGGCATATCCTTTGATAAACTTTCTGTAATATCCTGTATGACCCAAAAATCCATGCACCTCACTTTGACTGGTAGGCTCCCTTAGGCCTATAATGACTACAACCTTTGCTGGATCAACCAACAAACCCTCCTTGCAGATTATGTGTCCTAAAAGTATCCCAAATGGTGTAGCAAATATGCACTTCTTGATGTTCAAAGAGATACTCAACTGTCTACACCATTCAAACATTAAGCACAGATTATCACAGTGATCCTTAACTAATCCATACACCGTCCAATCATCTAAATATACCTGTAAGAAGTTGTGAATAAATTCCTTGAATGCTTGGACAACTATGCATGAAAATACAACAGGCACATTTTTCAGACCAAAAGGCATTACAGTATAGGTGAAGCTACCCCATTCAGTAGTAAATGTAGTCTTTTCTTGATCCTCCTGGGAAATCCAAACCTGATGATACCCAAAGAACCCATCTGTAAATGAATAGATTTCACGCCCTGCAACTCCTTCTAGTATTTCCTCAATGAATGGCGTAGGAAATGGATCAGTTACACATGCAACATTCAGCTCCCTGTAGTCCATGCATATCCTAATCCATCCATCCTTCTTGATACTGATCACCATTGGACTAACCCATTCTGACTCATCAAGGGGCTTGATAATCCCAGACTTCAACATTTTATCAATCTCTTCTTTGACCTTTTCACGCAAGTTGGGGTTCATTCTGTAAGGTCTCTTTCTAACTGGGTGTGCACCCTCTTTAAGCTTTATCTTCATCTCCCCTAATGATTCATGCATGCCTTTAAGTTCATGGTACCCCCTAGGAAATAAGTCCTGGTAATCCCTTAGTAACTCTATGATTTTTTCCACTTCAGAGTCTGACCAATAGTCTCCAATTATGGCTTCCTTAGGCTCAGTATCTATTCCAATATTCACCCACTTTGTCTTCATAGGTTCATGATAGGTGCGCGTGGTCTTATCCACACTGTCCAGTACCTCATGCCTCCCTATTGAATGGTTTACATCCAGATTATCTACTTCTTCATCATCCACTAAGTAGACCATTTTTCCTTTCTCTTTCTCAAGGCAAGCACGTTGAAGTAATGTTGCATCGGCCTCTGGTTCTTCATCAAGATGCGCTCCTGAGTCTTCTTTATCTAATAACTCCTGAAGGAGTTCTTCAGCCTTGGCACTATCCCCCATAGTTAAGTGCTTGATAACTTTCAATGCTTCTTCCACCAGAGGCTTTGTAGAGAAGAAGTCAAATGTCTGGGCCATTCCTGCAATTAAATTCTGCCAATTTCCAGTTTCTCTATGGAGTTCTGCATATACATACCAAGCATGCACGCAACCTTGTAAAGTGGAATAAAACTTGTGCACCCATAGCGAAGGTGGTAAAGCTTCCTGCCCTTCTGTCCAGAGTCTCTCACACTTCTGAACGTGGTGCTGAACAGGTTGATTACCATGATAAGTACTTATTTGAGTAGGTGCATTGCTCCTGAAGAACCTAGTAGTAAGAGCAATCCTAATTTCATTCCATCTGACAAGATTATCCCTGTGGACCACCCACCAGCATGTTGTTGTCCCACGTAGTGTATATGCTAGCATATTTCTTCTTTCCAGTGGGTCTATCCACTGTTCTTCCATGGCGCACAGGAATACCATGGGATCCCCTTCTCCTGTGTAACAAGGTACCGAGTTGTTACCTATCCTCCTGACATAACATGGTTTTGTGCCTCGAGGAAATATGCTCTTTACTTCATGCCCTACCAACTCATAAGTGTTGTGAGCCCAATTATCACAAGCAACACTTGTAGTATCGCTAATAGACTGTGCATCCTCCCACTGAATTAGTCCTTCTTTGGTTGGTTCAATCATCTCTGGATCTCGGATGGCGTGTACATAAATCCTATTAAGATCTTCTTCACTTAAGGGCTCAACATAGGGCACAAATTTTCCATCTGTCAAAGGGATAATAACTCTTTCCTCTTTGTTTTCAAAACTGATATAGCCCTTGTTGAACCGAAGATCAACATTATTTGCATAGCACCAAGGATGCCCCAATAGAGCTGGGAAGCTATCTGACTCTGCCAGTGCTAAAACTTCAAAGTCTCCAGTGAACTTGGCTCCTTGTATGGTAATGGATGCATCTTTCAAAACTCTGATGGGAGTGGCCTTAGTCTGATTAGCCATGAATAATACATTAGAGGATGGCTGCAATGGGGGTCTTCCCATTTGTACCCATGCATCCAAGGTAAGAACATTGACTTCTGTGCCTGTATCAATCAGTATATTACTCAATAGCCACCCATCCACAACAACATTCAGAGTGATTTCCTTGTCATAATCTAGGCTATGAGGGGGAAGATTCACATGCAGGATCTGTCATCCAGTCTCAGTACTTGCGCGTGGAGTGTTTCCTTTTAACCAACTCCCTAACAGTGGAATGATGTTTTCCTGGCGCAACATTTTACACACTTCCCTCAAGTCATCTATATCAGTTTGGACCATCTCTGATGCTTTCTTTTGCTCCATCTTCCATGATTTCTCTTTTAAGTATTGTATCTCACCCTGAAGATTCCTTAGAACTTCCATGGTTTCCTGATAAACCTCCTTCTGATAGGTAGGATCTGGGTACCGTGCATGAAGAACTTCTTCTTTAGTGATGGTAGGTTTCTGCTGCAATGCTTCCCTGGCATGTGCCACCTCAGCACGGGTTGTGATCTTCACTTGTAGTGCCTTCGGATTCTACCTCCAACTTAGGCATCCATTGATTTTCAATAGCATGTTGTATCCTAACCATCCTTGCACCTTTGTTTTCTTGTTTATGTTGCTTACTCAGATGCTCATATAAGTCTGGGCACTCCTCATAGCTATGGTTCTTTCCGCAGAAAGAACATGTAATATTCTGAGGACATTCGCACCTATAGTGGTCAGGAGATCCACATGTATAACATGTTCCATGAGGGAACTCACTTCTTCCACCACCATGGCCTCATCCTCTGAATCCACCATGGTATCCTTGACCTCTACCACGACCACCTTCAAAACACCCTTCATTCCGATCATAGCGTGCCTGATTGTGATCCCGGTCCTGATGCTCATTCTTGCCCTTAGAGTTATCTAAAACTCCTGTCTGTCATACACCAATATCTATAGCATCATGGATCTATCCAATCAGCTGGTAGTCTTCCATGTCATGAGTCATGGACCTACAGATTTTACAGTAGCTTGAAACATTCTTCCTTATCACGTGTTGTAATAATGGGCAGTGGCTAGCATCATGGTTTAAATGGCATATTTCACAATCCATCAGCAATGAGCGTACTATTCTGTGAGGACAACTATCCTTTGTGTGACCTTCTACTTCACAATCTGTGCACCAAATCCCTGTGCGTGTCTCATGTGCTGAATTTGCTGATAGTTTCTCCAACTATTTTTCCATAGCTGCTATTTGTGCTTCTAAAAATGGGCTCACCCCAGTATCTATGCTTCCAACTACCTCAACATGCAAGGATGCTTCAAGTGCTTCACGTGGATCAGTGTATGTCTTATGTGATAATGCCCTCCTAAAAGGGGTAATCAAGCCCCCAATGAACCATTGTGCATGTTGGCTTGTGTGTATGTCATAAGAAAGCTTTGATAACAACATTTTAAACCATGCATCATACTCTCTAACACTTTCAGTAGTGCCTTGCTTAATATCCTTGAGTGCACTTATACTCTTCTGCTCAAACTCAGGGATATGAAACTCTTTAAGGAATGCATCCTTTAAAGCTGTATAATCTACGCAAGTCTGATCAGGGTCAAACTTTCTGTACCAGCTGTGTGTGTGCCCTTGTAATGTAGTAGCAAATTGGCTTTCCCTATGCTCAGAAGTTGTGATTCCTTTTGCGCGCCACAATATTTCACACATATGCACATGTTCAACAACATCTTCTATGCCCCTATACTCTGGAAGATGAAGAGACATTTCCATGTAAATATTCTGGGGTTGGTGTGGACCTTGCCCACCTGATCCAGAACCTCTTGTGTTTCCCCTGCCTCCAGAACCTCCAGATCCACCTGAACCAGAGCTACCTATGCCTCCTGATCCCGAACCTGTAGCTGGGGTCAGACCAGAAGATGTACTTCCCTATGTCCCAATAGTAGAACTGAACTGTACCCCGACAGTCTGCGAAGCGTTACTACTCCCAGAAGTTAATCCAAAAATTGGTGCACTTGTATTCTGTGCTGATGATACACCAAAAAGGTACTCCCATATAACAATGAAGCCATTTGTGACTGCCATTATTGTGCCTCTTATAATACTCACTCCTACTCTCCCACTGCTTGAACTAGCTTGTTGACTACTTGTTGTACTAGATGCTGGAAAACCAAACGCAAGGGCAAGGTTACCAGGTGGATTCAGATGCGTGCCTGTGGCCCAGGTAGTCTCTACTGGTGCGCTTCTATGTGAGGCCAAGGAAGGATCCCTATCATGTTTTCCAAGATGGGGGAGTTCCTGATGCTCTGGCTCCACGTCTTCTACGTGAGCTTCAAATCCTTCACGATCCATCTCTCTCCTCAACGTCATACTTTCTCTGCAATGTTACGTTGCTTCTCTATCTCCCTCTCATGCACCTCATTATACTTAAGCCACCTTTCCTCTCTCTGCCTTTCTACCACTAGGTCTACCATCCTTCACCAAACCTGCTCCTGCCCCCATGCGTGGTGAGGTTTAGTTAGCCATCGGTTTACTCTCCAGATTCAAAGTTACCATCAGGATCTTGATCACCAGTGGAATGCCTTGTAGGTAAGCTCCCCTTGGATATCGTAAGAACTAGAATTCAGCTACCTCTGGACACGAATAAGTGGAAATTGAGTACTCCAAGATATAACTGTTCAAGACACCATGGAACCATGTATCCACAGCTTGAGTCTAAATCAGATCAGCATCATAAAGGGCCTGGAATTCTTCCTGCATCTAGACAAGTGCGCAATACCTCCAATTCCACTTAGATGCATAAGCAATCAACCACTCGTATAATTCTACTAGAAAGATAGCAAAAAATCTCTCATATAAACTGTCATACAGATTCTGTTCCACCCACACATGTGCATTAAACTCAGATCCAGTGTTGAATCGCTGTGCGTATTCTTCTTCCAGATCATGTATCCATTCTTCAACACTTGCTAAGGTCAATTGGTATGTCTTCATTATGAACCATCCTGAAAACAACTGAAAAAGAGGTCCCGAAAACAAAACCAATGATGCAGTCTAGAATTCAGTAATACAAGCCCAATAAGACCCTAGATGCGCTGGCACATCACTCAGTCTAGACCAACAGACTTACTTCTTGGTGCACAATCATGGTTGCACATTGGTAGACCCATGTGAGAGGTCTTGTTTGCAGATCCATAGAGAACTTGGTAGCAGTTTAGAGATGCAGTAGTTCCTAGTTATGTGAGATCTGCTGGTGGTTTTTGGAGGCACGGTTGTAGTGCACTTATGTAGATCCATTTAGAGAAATGGTTAGGTGGTAATAATTACCCTGCAATTGACATTGGTACTTTTCCTGTCATTCGACATCCACTCTACTGGGAACAATACGAGCTCCTCCACGATCTTGAGCTCTGCACGATCCAAAACATGCCCTTCAACTGTCTTGAGGATATCTTCACAATAACTCAGTGCATCCATGAGGCTACTGAAGCATTATGGGATGCATACAATGAAGCTATAAGACTTCATGTAGATCTAGCACAGTACGAGTACACTTACGAGACTGGATTAGACTTATCAGAAGACCTCAACATAGCACCTGAAGTTGAAGACCACAACCACATCAACATATCTAGCACCAACACTACACTTGCTCACCTTTTTGACACCCCTAGGAATCCTTTGATTTTTTCTGAGGATTACATTTCTATTCCTGATTCTAACACCACTACAGGAGAGGAAGAAATAATTGATTATGTAGCTTCTAACATATCTGAAAATTTGTACACAGACTAGGAATCTGATTTATGGATCTAAAGTCATGATTAATAATAGCTATATATGTATCTAATCTAAATAAATGATAGTCACATTTCCATATTATCATCTTGTAGCACAATCATAAACATCAATAAAAGCTTAAGTCATTTTCTGAGCAGTAACATTATCTTGTCTAAGTGTGATCTTTGTAAGCTTGTTTACAGGGAAAGAAGCTTTGATCCATTACTTTACATGGTGCACAATAAAAAACACAATCAACATTGTGGGTACCCTAGAAACCCCACCATATCGAGGTCAAGCTCGGTTGTTACCCCTTGAACCAAATCAAGAAAACCAAAGGTAAAAACCATGCTAGACATTCTGGCATGCCCGGTGGGACCCTAAACCCTGTCTAATTTCTTCATTTTATTATCGGTTTGAGCATTGTTTATACTGACTTCTAATCACCTAGTGATTGGCTCTCAATTGATTGAAGCTAGTGATTTCCCTGTATTGTGTTCTTGACATTTTATAATCCATCTATAGTGTTCTGTTTTCTGTTCCTTGTTTCTCCTAATCAGATTATAGGTTGCTTCTTTCTGGAAACTTTATTTTCTAGATTTGCTAAGTGAATGCTTTGGAAATTGCTAAATTAAAATTAAAATTAAAATTAAGGAGCACTCTCGCGGTAAGTTTTAAAGCCATTTGTTTAAGTTTCTGTCTTGCATTCTTGATTGGTTGTTCTCATCAAAATAGACATTTCATTTTGGCTCTTAAAATGAAACATTCTCATTCTTCTTGCTTCACATAGTTTAATTAGGGAGGTGAAATTGGTTGCATCCACTTATTCTTCCCTCACACACAACCAAATCACTATCAAAATCTAAAACACATTTAAACATTTCCCACCCAGGTGAAACTGATTGGGATTTCATCACCCAATAGGGAAGCCTGACTCGGTGTTCTGGCTGAGTATAATCTCCTGTCTGTCGGTATATATTGGCTCAGCACCCGACTCCCTTATCACAAGTGGGACCATGAAGTGAGGGGGTAGGCCCCAATACCATGCCCGTACCGGTAGTAGTACAGAGTTGGGCCTCATGTACCTTCAGGTATATCGAGGACTCCACCCTTAAACACACCTGAAACCATCCCTAGATGACCACTTCCTAGGACCCCTGTTAGCCATCTTACACATTTCATTTTTTTGTAACTAATCAAGATAACTATAAAATCACTCTCTGATTGTTCTTGCTTGTTGTTTGTAAAACAACACATCCACTTGTTTTCCTTTTTTTTGGGTGTTAATTTTTGTGTTTTCTTATTATGGTGCTTACTAGACAACAAGCCTATAATCAAATCCCTAAAAACATGTCCACCCCACCTACATATCAACAAAATCTCCCATTTTTCACTTCAACACCTTTTACCCCAATGCAACAACAACTTCCATACTATCAAACAAACACATCTAACCCCTTTTCAGACCCTCAAAAAACTTGGCATGAAGTAGGGGCCAATTATAGCAATACAACATGACAACAACTCTCACATTCCCCACATCGGTATAATAGTCAAATCCTCCTCCTTGGATCTCAAGAAGAGGAATACTTCCTTTCTTCCAGTCCTCAAGCATCTGAACTCCCTTTCTACAATAGGGGAGACCCCATTTTTGAGGAAATGTTAGATTCAAATCCCATTTCCCTTAATGCTTATCTAGCAGCAAGAAATGTTCAAATGCAACCGTTCATGCCTCCATCCATCCAACACACCTACAATTCATCCTCTGCCATTGTGGGCCTTATTGATCAAAATCAAGACCCTGTTGTCCAACAGTTATATCCATACACTTCGAGTCAGTCTGAAACATCAAACAATAGCCAACCTCAAGTATCTCTCACCTCTACAAATCCATTTGAAACTTTGAATGAACAATTTTCCATCAGCCAACCAGAGGCATCTGAGGTTTCATCAGCTCCCGTCTACAACCTTCACATGATCTCATCACAAAACACCTCTGCTTAACAACCCACATCTTTCCATGTCCTTCTGTAGGATCCACACCACCTTTAAACAATGTCACTACTTTTTCATCCACTCCTCCAGTCACCTTGTATGTGCCAACACCTCCCTTGAGTTTTGTTTCCCCTTCCACAGTTATGTCTTCCCAACAAGTTACTACTCCCATCCAAAATATCACTATGTCCATCCCCACAACAACACCATTGGTTAACACTAGTGTCATTGCTAGTACACATCCTATTTCACAATACATACCACAACCTTTGCAACCATTAATCTCTACACCCCAGTCTGTACCTCAACAGAACATCCCACTATATGGTATCCCACAGCAAAGTGTTCCACAATAAGCACCATCTTTCACCACTTTGGACTATGTCTTCTCAACAAACACCTACATATTCACAACCTCTTACACATGTATCAATGCCATTGCAATACCAATATATTCAAACCTCACAACCTATCACTTCGCAGCAAGGATCCTCATCCCATCAGAACATTCCACAATACAACATCCTTCATCATCAAAACATTCCCCAACAAAATCAACAACACATACCTCAACAGTATGGATATCAATAAAATATTCCATCATACCATGTCCCACAGCAAAACAACCCCTATCAGCATAATCTCCCATACCAACATAACATCTCCCAACAGAACACCCCCTACCAACAGAACATTCCACAACAGTATCAAGTGTACTCACAACCCAATCAGTCTTTGTATCAACATAGCTCATCCCTACAACAATCAACACAAGCTGATCCTCTTCAAGCCCTTCTAAGCCACATATCTAGCCTAGAAGCCACTTCATCAACATCCAAGAATGCACTCTCTTATGATCAGATTTGTAATGAGCCCATTCACCCTTCTATACCATACAAACCATATCCACCTCACTGGGAGCTTCCAAAACTTACTAAGTTTTATAGAAAAGAAGATCCCCAACAACACATTTGTGCCTTTCGTCACATGTGTTATCTAATAGCTCATGATCAAGACCTCATGCTGAGGACCTTTCCCATGTCCCTTGTTGGTCCTGCCTTAGACTAGTACAACAACATCCCACAACACTCACTATTCTCTTTTGCACAACTTGCACAATTGTTCTTAGACCACTTCTCCATAAACATAGCCTGTAAAATCACTATTAATGATCTGTATGCCATTAGACAATTTGAAGATGAATCCATCACTGATTTTGTAGCCCATTGGAGGGCCACTACCAATCAACTATCCTTTACACTACCACAGCAAGATTTAATCAAAATTTTTTTGTTGTGCATGTGCCAAACACATTTCTTCTACTCTACAAATCCAGTCATTCCAAAATTTTGATGAGGCTTTTACCATGGCCCATAAGTTAGAATTGTGAGCCCTAGAAGATGGATGGGTAAAAATTCATCCTAAGAAACCAAAAATGGAGTTCCCATCCAAGCCACCATCCAACTCAGATAAGTCTAAATCAGCCACCAATGTTGTTGTGGTCAAATCCACTCCTAAGGAAAATCCAACCACCAAACGCTTTCATCAACAACGCAACTATACACCCATAGCTGAAACTTATGGTGTAGTTTTTGATAAATTGCTCACCTCTAATCTAATATCACTTCCACCCATTTGACCCATCGATATATCAGTTTTGAAACCCATTTGGTATCGAGATAATGATTTCTGTAAGTACCACAGGGTCAATGGTCATGACATTGAAAGGTGTCACACATTCCGCAATGTGCTTCAAGACTTGATTGACAAGGGTGACCTTCACTTAGATAATCCAAATGCACCCCCAAATCAAGGTCTCGACATATTTAAGCAGCCTTTTCCAAATCACCCCTCTTCCTCTGAGAAACCACAAATGAATGTTATTCATACCATTAATATGATAACTAAAATTGAGCATGTCCCTCTAACCACTTTATCACCCAACAATACAAAATATGTAGAATCAACACCAGTACTAAATGAGTTAGAAACCATAAACATAACAACCTCCCCTGTTGAATGCATTTCTCAAAGTCTCCCTATGTCTCTATCACCTACACCCATAGAGTCTAAGCCTAAACCTGACAAGCTTGAAACTGCCAAACCACCACTTGCTACTGAAGACATACCTGCATCCTCACTGGATGTTGTTACTGAGTCCATACCCTTACCCTCCAACATGGCTACACTAGCACCTACACCTAGATTTGTAAATATAACTATGATACCACTTAAAACATTCTTAGCACAATCACCCCCACCCAAGCCAACCATAGGACATGACCGTCCCCAATCTGTGAAAAATAAACAATCCAAAATCTACAAATCATTTAGACCACACCATCCAAACTTCTTCTCCTTTGCTAGCATTGACTTCAAAAAATACACCTAGTTCATCTAAAGTATCAAGAGGACCTAATAAGCAGGGTGTCGTTCAAGTCTTTAGAAGTCCTTATTATGATGAAACTTATCATTTCCGTGGTCCTCCTCCTTTTCGTCCTTCATTTCATCCAAGAGGCATACCCACTTTTGGAAATCCTCTTGTCACGTCAGAACTAAGACCTATGAGACCTCCTGAATTAAGCATCACTCAGGATCCTAAAAACCATCCTTATCTCCCCCCAGATCTGGATCCTCTGCATGAATCTTCTTTTATCATACCAGTTAATCACCCTATCATTACAGGGGCAAAACCCATACATCATACCCCCACTGTGAGTCCATATTCCACATCTATTACCCCGCAGTGGGCATCCACATCTGATCCTCACCCTCCACCTCCTATACAACCTAACTATCCTTCACAGCCACCACATCCACTTGTTGCAACAACTAAAAATCCTCCACGTCTGCCAAGTAAAAAACCTATTTCCAAACAACCCGCTTCACCTCCTCCTAAGAAAAATGAATGCCTGACTACATTCAGACCTAAAGGATGTTATGCCACCATTTTGGATAACTTATTACAAGAAGCACTCATCACATTACCACCTCCCAAGCCATCAAATCACCATGGGTGGAAGCCCACCTGGTATGACTTTGCTACTTTCTGTGATTACCATAGAACATGAGGCCATACCATAGAGGATTGTAGAGCCTTTCATCAAAAAGTTCAAAATATTGGTAGTTCACTCTTCCTTCCTTCTCATGCAACATCAACATCAACCTCAATACCTTTAGAAGAGTCTACCCCTAAAGCATCTAACCACCAAGTCAATGTTGTTCATGTCACCACACGCTCACAAAATTATGACAAAGACCATCTGGGTCTAAGGAAGATAGAGACTTTGTTCCATACCTTCACCTCCAGAATTATTGGCACCATCTGATAAACCTAAGGTCTCCATTTCATTGGCTCCTAAAGAGCCTAATCAAACATCATCATCCAAATTCAAAGTCTCAATACAAGCAGCTACGTCTCCACTCACCACATTGCAGAAAGTATCTATTAAACAACTACACCAATCCCCATTAGGATGTCACTTTATGAACTTGTGCAGACATCACCAACTCACAAACAGGCCATGTTAGAAGCCCTCTAATCCATCCCTATCCCAGCCAATGATCCAACCCCTTTCAAAATTTTGTAGGTTCCCTAAAAGCATCTACTGCCATCTCATTTGAACCATCTGAAATTCCCTCTCTTAGACTAGAGGATCATGACCTACCACTTTTCATCACTTCTCAAATCAATGACATATCCATCAAGAGGGTCATGATTGATAGTGGTGCCACCATCAACATCATATCATCCCTTTCCTTTGATCAACTCAAACTACCCAACAATGTTATCACTCAGACTCTGGTTCTGTTATGCTCTTTCAATGACACTATCACACCTACTATAGGCACAATTATACTTCCACTCAAGGTCGGTGTTAAAACTCTACCCAAACTCTTCTACATTATAGAAGGAGAGTTTTAGTACAACATGTTACTAGGATGCCCCTGGATATGGACCATGCATTGTGTTCCTTCCACCCTTCATCATTGTCTCAAGTATGAACATGAAGGCCAGATGCTCACTGTCCCTACTGATCTGAATCCATTCGCTGACTGTTATATGATGTATCACCCAAATGACATTCTTGTACCTACGTCCATGCCTGAATCATCTGATCAAGCATCTACTAGCACCTCTATCCCCTCTTCCAAATTACCAGAAGATTCTTCTCTTGGAAAATCCGTGAAGCACCTCATGCTTGGGGAATATCACCTCCTCATGCTCAACTCTATCCCTTCACCAAAAACATATGGTCATCCTAACAAACAACCCATGTATGACCCTAACATAGGAGATATTATCTCTTATGGTCCCACTTATCTTAAAACCAATCTTGTCTATGGAGGATGTGACCATCCACCATCTCACATTATCAATCCACATCACACCATGCCTTTCACATTGGATTTCAAATCCCTTGATAATCCAAAATTCACTTGTATGTATCTCCATCACTTGTGCATGGAAAGGATTTGGTCTTGGGCATTATGAACAAGGGATCCATGATCATCTGGTTCTACGTTCCCTTAAACCTCATGAGAAAATTGGTCTAGGTTATAAGAACCCCCTTCCTGTAGCATGTGAAGCCAATACATCTAAACCAACTACCTCCGCAATTATTTCTGAACCAGAATCACCACCCGTAAACCCTCAAGGTTCCATAAACATAGACGATGTCATACCTATTCCACCTAACTTTTTTTAATCAATGTTATATCATTGGGACCACTCACATATCAATCCAGCCACTCCACTAAATCTCTACCACTTGTTCATCCAGAAATGGTTGAAGAAGACTCACCAACCATAGACATCCTTCAATGTCAGGATGACCAAGATATCCTATCTCATATGGGAGCTGAAGATCGTTACCTTCAAAAATCCCTACCACCCAAAACACCCACTCTTCTTAATGAATCCACACTTGATATTAACTTAGGAACACCTCAGGACCCTTGCATAGTCAAGGTCGGCCAATCCCTTGATCCACAAGAATTGAATGATTTTACCGCATTCCTAACAAAATATTGTCAAGCCTTCACCTGGTCATATAGTGATATGCCTGGGATTGATCCCAACATTTTCGTACACAACATTGTCACATATCCTAATGCTAAGCTGGTCAAACAAAAGCTCTGTAAGATGCACCCACGTATAGCTCTCCTTGTCAAGGAAGAATTGCAGTGCCTTTTATCCACCAATTTCATCATACCCATTGACTATCCACAATGGGTCTCCAACATCATCCCAGTAACTAAAGCTTCAAGAAAAATTTGTATCTGCACAGACTTCAGGGATCTCAATCTTTCTTGTCCAAAAGATGATTTCCCTCTGCCAAACATAGATCAACTCATAGACCTAACAACTGGCCATGAAATGTTTTCCCTCATGGATGGATTTTTTGGTTATAATCAAATTCTTATCACCCCTGATGATCAACACAAAACCACCTTTATAACCCCTTGGGGAACCTTTTTCTACCGTGTCATGCCATTTGGTCTCAAAAATGTTGGGGCAACATACCAACATGCTATGACATACATTTTCCATGATCTCATTCATAAAATTGTTGAAGATTACGTTGACAATCTCCTTGGGAAGTCTAAATCACAGAAGGATCATCTCAATGTTCTTGAATCAATCTTCACCCATCTCATCCAATTTTGTCTCCGCTTGAATCCTACAAAATGTGTTTTTGGTGTCCTCACAGGATTTTTTTTAGGATTTATCATATCTCTTCATGGAATTGAAGTCGATCCCAAAAAATTCAGAGAAATCATCAAATGCCTCCACCCTCTAATCTCAAACAACTACGCATCCTACAAGGAAAACTACAGTCCATATGGTTTTCATATCACAACTTTCTGACCGTTGTCAACCATTTCACCATCTACTCTGCAAAGACATAATGTTTCATTGGGATTCTGACTGCCAGAAAGCCTTTGATGAAATCAAACAATATCTGTTATCACCACCTGTACTTATGCCACCTCGTGAAGGGGAACCATTTTATCTCTACATCTCTACCTCGGAGCATGCCCTAGGAGCCATGCTCACTCACCATGATAATCAAGGTCGTGAACAAGCCATGTACTACATTAGTTGCACGCTCCATGAATATGAAAAACACTACTTTGAAGCTGAAAAATTGTGTTGTGCATTGTACTTCACTACTTCTAAACTCTGACATTATCTCCTTAACCACAAAACATATGTTGTCACCAGTTTTAATCCACTTAAAGCCATGTACACTAAACCCTACCACAATGACCGCATAACTCGATGGTTGATGCTTATGACTGAATTTGATCTTGAAATCATACCAAAAAATTATATTAAAGGTCAGGCCATTTCTAATCAACTTGTTGAGGCACCTCTTCCAGATAATCAACCACCCCATGAATACTTTCCTAATGAATCTATCAATAACATTAATGAATCTGATGATTATGAATCAGACTTCATCCCCATTAAAATGACCCTCTTCTTTGATGGTGCTAAATGTCAAGAAGGTGGAGGGGTCGGTGTCATCATCATACCACCATGGAATATTCCCATTCCCTTATCATTCAAACTCAACTTTGAATGCACTAATAATATGGCAGAATATGAGGCCTTAATCATGGGTTTAACTACTACTATTCTCCTAGGTGTCCATGATCTAGAAATCTATGGAGATTCACAACTTGTCATCAGTCAAGTCAAAGGAGAGTATCAATGTAAAAATGAGATCCTTCAAAAGTATAAGGCCATTGTTGACTTTCTCCTTGGTGCATTTGACCATTACACCATTCAAGCCATTCCATGATCTTCTAATAGATTTGCAGACACCATGGCATCTCTTAGGTCTCTCGTCCCTTTTGAAATAGAAAAATCAAAGGATAACACTAAAATGTCTGTAGTGATTCAATGCTTGGATCATCCTTCACATCAAAATGAGCTACCATCCATTGACGTCATTGACAACAACTCACCTGATCTTTGGTACACACAGATATATGATTACCTTTCTGAGTGTAAAATCCCATCAAATCTGTCACAATCTACTAAATGATCATTTCTCCAATGTGTCACCCACTTTGTTATCATAGGTGGTATCCTTTATAAATGAATTTTTGATGGCATACTACTACGATGTCTTAAATCACATGAGTCAACCAAAGTAATTGAAGAAGTCCACGACGACATCTGTGGTGGCCATTTTAGTGGTAACGCCATCACTAAATGTATCATATGGCTAGGGTATTACTGGCCTACTATCACTAAAATATTGTTGTGTATGTAAAGAAATGTGTTAAGTGCCAACTCCATTATGATCTCATTCATATCCCTAGTCAAGCCTTACAACCCGCACAAGATTTGTGGCCTTTTTCTCAATGGGGATTGGACCTCATTGGTGCAATCAATCCAAAATCATCTCAACAACATCACTCAATCATTACTACAATAGAATACTTCACTAAATGGGTTGAGTAAATTCCTTTGACCTCAACAAAATCTGGCCCCATTGTCAATTTCATATATCAAAACATTATATGTTGCTTTGGCATCCCACATAAGCTCATCACAGACAATGGAAAATCCTTCAAAAATAAGGAAGTCAAAGAGCTCTACAACACTTTCAACATCAAACTTAGCTTCTCCTCACCATACTACCCTCAAGAAAATGGACAAGCTGAGGCCTCCAACAAAACACTTAACAAGATCCTTATGAAAACTGTAAATGATGCAGGAAGAAACTGGCATATCCAAATCCCATTTTCCATATGGGCTTATCGAACCAGCATCCACACACCTATGGGTGCTACACCTTATTCACTCATTTATGGCTCTGAAGCCATTGTGCCTCTTGAAATCCAAATCCCATCACTATGCATATCTCTCAAGGATTTTATCCCTGATGAAGAATATCACCAGGACCATCTAGCACAACTCAAATTGTTGGATGAAAAATGTCTAACAGCTCTTGAACATCATCAAGTCTATCAACAATGTATCAGTAGGGCATATAATAAGCATGTTAAGGAACATGACTTTAAAATTGGTGATCTTGTGCTTAAAGAAAATCAAAATGTGACTACATTAGAGCAGAGTAAATGTGGAAAGTTTTCCCCCAATTGGATTGGCCCTTATGTTATCACTCACAAATATGGGTCAGGAGTGTACCACCTCACTTCCCTTGATGGGGAACCTGAAGTGGAACCCTTAAATGCATTGCACTTGTGGCCTTTCTATTGTTAAGTAGTTGACCATCATGATGCCAGTTTTCAGTCAAATCTTATTCATTCTGCCATTATAAACAACAACTACCATTGTACAAGAATCACTACACCTATCCACCAACATCACAAACATGGGGCATGTGGATGTAGGTTACATGTGCATTTATCCCCTCCTTTAAAATGGATTATTAGGGTCTTCTACCCTCAGCTTAACAAAATGAGATAAATCCATTGGATGCTAAAAATATCTTGCTATAATAGACTGATCCCTCGAAGGACAACTATTTACAAGAAATGTAAATTATCAAAAGAGTAGACTGATCCCTCGAAGGAAAACTACCTATCAAATCATGGACCGATCCCATGAAGGATGGACCATTCAAGTTAAAATAATAAAAAATGTAGACCATACCCTTGAAGGATGGCTACTCATATATATAAGGCTTCCCGCATCGATCAACCTTCACAATACAAGCATATAGGAAAGCTTCCCGCATTGATCAGTTTTCTTTTAAAAGAAGTTATAAAAATTTGGGGCATCAATTCTCTATGAATCCGTTGAAGAGGATAACCCTTTTCCCTTATAGTGGCATGCATCCACATGATCCCCTTCTCTTTTCCATTATTCTAGCAAAAATACATTGCCTAAATCCATTGTGATTTACCTGAAAAATTTTCTATTGATGGTTTTTATTTAACATTTTGAAAGGCTACAAGTGCAAGTATTAGCTCAAATCCATTACGTGAAAATATCATAAGTGGGGCATTCACTCCACTTTTACTTCATTTAGTTTGGTCACATTTGTTATTTTTAACACATTGATCATACTTTTGACATGCCAAAATTAAAAATCAAAACACAACACCATTGAAAGTATCAACACATACATCTAAAATACACATGAAAAAATATAAGGGCACATCATCATAATCATCATCATATATCAAAGTCTAAAACATATAAATGTCTGTATAATCAGAGTAATGTCATACATAGAAAAAAGGGCTTCCATGAGCCTATAAACAATCATGTAGTAAAATCCATCAAACTAGGATCAAGATTATCTCCTACTACATGATCATCACCACCAGCTCCTCCCTCACCATCTCCCCCTCTTAGTGGTCTCTGAGGTGGCTGCCCCACACTCGCTGCACTATCACTGGGCCTAGCTGCTGTTGTGGTGCCCCCTTGGGTAGCTACATGATCTACATACAAAGTAGCATCAGGGTAGTTCTTGATCACCATCTCAACATAGTAATCCCTCTCCTTCCACACAAGATCATAATGTGTTACTGAAACCATGCCAGAAGGAGGTCCTTGCCGATGCCCCTCTCTCTATTCAGACCATCGCCGATAGCTCCATGCCAGAAATAGAAGGCCCCATGATCCCTAAGGCCTTCCTAAAAGTATCTCTCTGACTCTTGTACCTGTCTCTATCAGAAGAGACTTGTACAAGCTGTGCCTGGAGCCCATCATGCTCTATGATCAAACCATATCTCTCTCTAATAAGAGTATCTCACACTCCCACTAAGTCATCTCACTCTCTTTGAGTGGTATCTCTCTCTACCTCCACTATGGCCTTCTTGGCCGTCACTGTAGTAACATCTAGATCTATAACAACACCAGGATCAATCCTCTCCTCATCTGCCTCACCTCCCTCCTCTGCTGGCTCCTCTACTTGAGCACACACTCATCTAACTGATCAGGTTTTCCTCTCCACTTCCCTCATCCTCTCAAAACTCCTCAATGAATGGGACCACCAAGCAACAAAATATGGGGTGACCCCCACATCATCAATCGACACCACATGACCATCCTCATCCAGACCCATCACACCTAGCTACTCAATGATGGGTGCAGGCCCTACCACAATAGCCTGTGGGGTGTTGGTATCCCCATCCTCCTACCTATACAGAACTGGATCCTCAGGTATATCCTGAACAAGGCCGAACTGTCTCATAACCTGACTAAAGTGTATCAACTCATCCTCTCTGGCTCTATGGCCCTGGACCCAGATGTCCTGCTGTAAATATTATAAATCCCTAAAAAATCTGGCCAATCATGAAAACCCACATATGGCCACAAAATCATGTCACCAACCTGTAATCTAGATATCAAGTCTCTGTAATAGGTAGGCCCCTTGGCCTTCCTCGCTCTACCAAGACTCACACTCCATCTCATGAAGCCTGGGTGCCTCACATCAATAACACTAGGAAATCCAAATGGGTGAGCAATGGCAATGTGCTCATGGGCCCAACACTGTAGTAAAAATCCAACATCAATCCCATAGCACTTGTGGGCCATCCAAGCCCACAACTCTCTGTATGTCTGTGCTAACAAGGTAGGATCCCACTCAAAGACTGTGTGGTGCTCCATCATCTCTGCAACTACCCCCATCATCATCCATGGGAATCTCCCACCTCCTGAATCTGGCAGTGCAAAACATGAAATTCCCAACATCATCATAGTCATCTATGGGCACCCCGCTCTCTCAGACTCATATAGGGCCTGATAATCGAAATCTCCTGAGGAGTATCTCACACCTTGGGCCTCATCTCCATATAATCATTGCATGGTATCTCCTCTCTCTACATCTAAAATACAATAGACAGGCTCCCCACTAACTGGAAGTCTGGTAATATGATGAACATCCTCCAGGGTGATGGTCATCTCCCCTGTAGGAAGCCAAAAAGTATTGGTGGAAGGATTCCACCTCTCTAGCAATGCAAGTATCAAGCTGTGACACCTGTGAATCCACCTGTAAAATCTCATCCCACCAAATCCCACAGCCTCCAAATGGTCCCAATCATCATCAGAAAAATCCTCTCTGATCTCATCTAACATCAAGGGGATATGGTCTCGGATGGTCAACTGAGCATCCACCTACAATACAAACATGAAAGTAAGCATTAGTAATGTAGTAAATTTTTTGAAAAGTAAACACTTGAAATCAAAAAATACCCTCATCACATGAGCCTAACATTCAAATGTGTATAATATAACTCTAAACATTCCACAAAGTCAAAAATATTGATCAAAAACCATATCTTCTCACTTAAAACACAAACTATTTTGGTTGCAGGTGAATCACTGGTGATTCACCTCAATCACTAGTGATTGAAGGAATCATTGTGATTCCTATAAATCTTCCCTAGGGCATCCGTGAATATGCCCTAAATCCCTAAAAAATCCCTAAAAAACCCTAAAAATCCCTAAAAACTACAAAAAAACAAAAACAAAAACAAGATTAAGGCCTACCTCTGCTAGGACGGGCTTCTGTTTGTGGCTCGAGGAGGCCATTTGACAATTTTTCACTCACAAAACACATTTTTCTCCCACTCTGACAAAGTTATTGTCGTATACAGTGCAAAATTGATAAATAAACAATACATTTGGGTATTTATACCCCCAATTTTCCACATGACCCAATCGCTAGCGATTGTGGA
Source organism: Taxus chinensis (assembly GCA_019776745.2). Classification (NCBI taxonomy): domain Eukaryota; kingdom Viridiplantae; phylum Streptophyta; class Pinopsida; order Cupressales; family Taxaceae; genus Taxus; species Taxus chinensis. The sequence continues at coordinate 138,765,632 of CM034157.1, forward strand.
AATCGTCGATGATTTTCCCAATCACCGATGATTCCCTTGTTTTAGGCTTCCATGCCTACATTACCCAAGAACATGTCATTCTACCCTTTGCACAAATGTGCCATGCTTCTAAAAAAGGTCTTAGCCCTCAGGATCTTTTGTTACAACAACATAGTCACAACATCAGGACTTGTCATACGTCTATGGGAGATGAGCCCTTTGGCCCCCATCACTTGGTTTTCCCACTCAACAGCTTTACCTGGTTAGGGTCATATGTCTATAGGTATCAAGCCCTTTGGCCACCCTGTCAATTGATTCTCCAACATTTTTCTTTGCACCTCCACAGTTGGAGCAAGCCTTTTCCAAAACACAACACACTGGTGATCACTGTATTGTGCTACAGTAGACTCACCCATGTCAACACAATTATTTTTCATCATTTTTGTCTAGTAAATTGTCAAAAATTTCCAGACAAAAAGGGGAAAATGTAGACACCAAAAATTTACATCCCTCGACTTAGACACACTCACGATCGAAAGTGCCACATTTACGACATTACGCCCTCTTAAATCATCTTTAGTTAATTAATTAATCACACACCCCTCACATCTAAATTATTTAATTAATTAAAATAATTCCCCCTTACACCTCACTATGTTAACTAAGACACCTCACTATGACACCTCATTAACCACCTAACAGCCTCTAAAACCACCTTCCTAAAAATCACTAACTTATTCCTAACCAACTAACCTTCTAAAATAACTAACTAAATCTTTCCAAAAAAGCTAACCCCTTTTATCCTAACCAAGTTTGTTTATGCTTTTTTACCCTCCTCCCACCTTAACTACTTCAAAATATGCCATATCTAGTTCAAAATTAGGGAAAATCACCACCTAACTAATTTAGTTAGGATTTCCTGAAATCACCGGTGATTTTCCCGATCGCCGGCGATCTATAAATATGTGCATTCAGACCTCTTTTGGGGGAAGCATTCTGATGTTTTTGCAGGTACATTTTGCTTCATTATCAATGTAGCAGAGATCAAGACATCCTTCATCAGCTGACACCAACGTCACGTTGCTCCTGATTCGTCGAACCCTTTGTCAAAATTTTCTATCACTGTTCAGTCATCTTCTTCCATCCGTCCACCAAATTCACCCATTGTGCAAGGTAATCTACTCATTTTGATTTCCTTAGACATTGTTTATAGGTAATGTTTGTTTATCTATTCATAATATATCATCAAAGTTCTGAATTTACCTTAAATGATAGCTTGATCAAGTTTCTTAGCTTTGTTTTAATAAACTGTTAAAACTAACAACAATCACTAGTGATTGCCTTGATCGCCAGTGATTTACCTGAATCACCAACAATTCCTGTGTTACTTTTTTTTTTCATATTTTCTACATAATCTGATCAAAATGTCTTGTTTTTTCTTGTTATCTACTAATCTCTTGTCTAGAATGTTGCTTTCAGATGGCATTAGGTGGTAATAATTACCCTGCAGCTGACATTGGTGCTTTTCCTGTCATTCGACATCCACTCTACTAGGAACAATACGAGATCCTCCATGATCTTGAGCTCTGTGCAATCCAAAATGTGCCCTTCAACCATCTTGAGGATATCTTTGCAACAACTCAGTGCATCTGTGAGGCTACCGAAGCATTCTGGGATGCATACAATGAAGCTATAAGACTCCATGCAGATCTAGCATAGTACGAGTACACTTATGAGACTGGCTTAGACTTATCAAAAGACCTCAACATAGCACCTGAAGTTGAAGACCACAACCACATCAGCATATCTAGCACCAACACTACACTTTCTCACCTTTTTGACACCCTAGAAGGAATCCTTTGATTTCTTTTAGAGGATTACATTTCTATTCCTGATTCTGACACCACTACAGGAGAGGAAGAAATAATTGATTCTGTAGCTTCTAACATATCTAAAAATTTGTACATAGACCAGGAATCTGATTTATGGATCTAAAGTCATGATTAATAATAACTATATATGTATCTAATCTAAATAAGTGATAGTCACATTTCCATCTTATCATCTTGTAGCACAATCATAAACATCAATAAAATCTTAAGTCATTTTCTGAGTAGTAACATTATCTTGTCTAAGTGTGATCTTTGTAAGCTTGTTTTACAGGGAAAGAAGCTTTGATCCATTGCTTTACACGGTGCGCAATAAAACACAATCAACATTGTGGGTACCCTAGAAACCCTGTCATATCGAGGTCAAGCTCGGTTGTTACCCCTTGAAAAAATCAATAAAACCAAAGGTAAAATAGAAACTATTTAAAAATGGCATGCACTTTTTTGTAGAAATGAAGTGAAATTATACAGACACAAAAATGCACAACATAGAAACTGTAAAATAAACTGTAACAATATAAAACTATAAATTAGGAATTTTACTCTAACACATCTTCTTCTTGATTAATTCCTTCAAATTTGTGACCTTTTATATCTATGTGGTTCCCTCAAATAATTATATTTTCCCCTTTTTGGTTTGTGTGTGTGACACTCTTGTGTCTCTTATATGGTGTTCTTCTCCTTTATTGTGACTAACAAATGTGACAATGATTTCTATACATGTATGCATCTATGCTTATTTTCTCTTATGCTTTATTTTATATCTCTTCATGTAATGGTTTATACCATGTACTTTTTCTAGGAACAATATCTCTACGGTGGACACCTATAATAGACTTAAATGTGATCCTACACCGATTATATGTTACATTTGACATGGATACATATAATTTATTTTGATATGAGTATTTTATTGCACATATAACTTACCTTAAAAGAGGGGGCATTTAGTGGGATGATTACAGGAATATCTATGCAACTCAGACACACAAACATAACATTAATTTCAAAGCAAATGACATAGAATAAAGATAAACATGGAACAAGAACATACACATATTAGGGTCAAGATTCACATAGGGAAAAAACCATCAAATAGGGGATGAAAACGTCAAATGTTATTGTCCAAGATGGATAGTTTCATCCCAGGTAAGATTTCACCAACAAATTTTGAAATTTCAAGAATATACACACTTTTACAGGTTTTTGATACAATTTTAGGGACAACTGGCACAATCTAGGGAAACATTTACTACATTTCAATATAAAATGGTGGGGGTATGAGCACTTCATTCCCTTTTAAATTTGTGCATTTTGAGCACCTTCACAATACATGAAATGGGGGCATGGGCCTCCTCATTCTTATACACTCAACATTTCATAATTGATATACATGGGACATCACATGGTGGGGGTATAAGTATAATTCATTCCCTTTCAAATTTTTGCTATTTGACTCATTTGGGCCTAGATCCATTTGTAAGGAGTAGTGTAGGTAGAAGATTTTTGGGGTGACCAAAAATCCCAATGATACTTTTCTTCTCATTATTTTTGGGAAGCTTTTGAGATGGATAGAAGTTTTGTGACACCCCTCCTCATTTTTGAAGGTTCTTTGGGACGAATAGAAAGCCCTATAACACCCTTCTAAATGATGTTGGGTAAAGTGACACCCAATTCCCTTTTGGCTTCAACATCTTCGTTAGCAAATTGGAGACTAATCACCCCCAATCCTTCAACGACTTAGTTCTAATCTATCTCTCTAATAACTTCATGAATGAGATATTATTTTCTGGTAAGAAAAATAGGTGTATGATCCTTCCTTGCTTAGTTTATTTTTCAAATTTGCAAGTTACAATTTTAAGTTTCAATTACATTTTCAAATATGACTTGCAATTCAATTCTTGTATGAACATTTACTACATTTTGTCTTGCAGGTTTGACCATGGAGCGCATCAACACTCAAGTAAATCACGAACCTCAATAAAAGATAAAGTGTGTTTACACACTCATGTATCTTTTCCTTCAAGTAAGAAAGTTCCATTTCCTAGATTTAAGGTGGGAAAATATACATTTAAATTGGGTAATTTATCACTTGATAATGTCAACATCAAGGATTAATCCCTAAATCATGACTTGTGTGCACATTTCGAGCTAAATTACCTATCGTTAATCCTATGCATGACTTGCTCTCCTTAGTTGCATTGCTCAATTGCTCACATAATTTCTTGCATCAGTATACAATAGTCTATCACATGCACATGCCATGCCCAATTTTTTTTAGCATCTTAATCCTTAGCCATATGAGACTCCCAACCAAGGACCAAACCATCCAATGGTTATTTTTAAAAATCTAGTGGCTTTGTCCACTACCACCCAACATTCACTTTCTTAATTTGATATCTTTTTATGGGTTGTCATGAGTCATCCTTAATGCTAAAGTATACCTACGAACCCCCATATAAGCAAGTCAAATGCACTAATTTATTTACCCGACACTTTCAAGAGCACTACAAGTAAATATAATTTCAAAAGTACTGTAAAGTATCCTGAATTCCCCTAAAGTAGAAACACACTCTAGGAAAAACCCTCATAAAGGTATGAAGTGCACTAAACTAGATTTTAGAGTCTTGTTTCCCAAACTAGAGACCATCCTAGCAAAGTCAAGCAAAACATGGTAAACCATCATCTACATTATCAAGTGATCAAATTGTCGAAGTTAGTTACATCCATATATATATCACAAGCTAGATGGATAACTATGTGTGGTTTGATGCCTGTTCAAAGTAATTGTTAATGTAAATGGTGTATGGATTGCATTTCATTACTGGTTTTGATAGTGATTGGCGGCGGTCAGGAAGTAATTGGTTTCGGTCAGGAAGTAACCGGCGTCGGTTAGGAAGTGACCGACGATTGTTTTAAAGATGATTTATTGATTGTAAAATCATAGTTAGTTTCCCAGAATAGTTATATATGCATGTATGCATTGTATGAGGGTATGAGAGAGAAAATAGCAATTTTTTGCATGTAAGTTTTCTTGGTGAGCAAGAAAGAGTAGCTGAGTGAGGGAAAAGCATTGAACATCCTGTGAGGTGTTGGAAGACAACAAATCTTCATTGTATTTCCTCTGTAAAGCACTGAATAATAATATTGGTCATTTCTTGGTGGACGTAGCCCACACTGGGTGAACCACATTAAATCTGGTGTTATCTTTCTCTTGTTTATTTTATCTTCTGGTTATTTCCGCATTCATTGCTTGTATGCTTTATCTGATTATAGATTTGTGCAACATTGTTATATGGTTTAACCCCAACAACTGGTATCAGAGCTTTGTTTGGAGGTTTTGTGTGTTGACAGGATTTACTCACAGAGGGTTTTCTGATTGAGTGGGAGCAGAGCAATGGCAGAAGATAGTAAATACCGAGTAGAGAAATTTGACGGTCGTAATTATCAACTATGGAAGATGCAGGTGGAGGATTATTTGTATCAGAAAGATCTATACTTACCGTTGGATGAGCATGGACAACCGAACATGATGACTGATGAAGAATGGAAGGTTCTTGACAGAAAGGCTCTGGGATCTATAAGATTGAGCCTGGCAGCATCGGTGGCTTCAAATTTTACAGATGCAAAAACCACGGTAGAGTTGATGAAATATTTAGAAAATTTGTATGAAACTCCTAGTGCTTCGAATAAGGTTTATTTGATGAAAAAATTGTTTAATTCTAAGATGCAAGAAGGTGGATCTGTATCTAATCATTTGAATGATTTCCAGTCTATTGTAAATCAATTAAAATTGGTAGAAATTATGTTTGATGATGAAGTGAAAGCACTTTTATTCTTATGCTCTTTGCCAGATAGTTGGGATAACTTGGTAATGGTTGTTAGTAATACAATGACTGCTTCTAAAGGTTTGAAATTTGATGATGTGGTTAGTGTAATCCTTAATGAGGAAATACGTAGGAAAAGCTCAGGAGAAGCATCATCTGGAAACACTTTAACTGTAGAAAGCAGGGGAAGATCTAAGGAGAGATCATCTAAGAGACAAGAAGAATGGGAGATCAAAGTCAAGACATGGCAGATCTAGATCCAGGTACAGAGATTTACTTTGCTGGAATTGTGGAAAGAGAGGACACGTAAAGAAGGAGTGTTGGTCCAAGGAAAACAAAGAGAATACATCAGAAAAAGGTAAAGAAAAAGGTAAAGAGGAAAATGTTGCAAGTGAGGTAAAGCAAGATGCCCTTATTCTCTCCTTGGATAATAAATTAGAATCTTGGGTTTTAGATTCTGGAGCTTCTTTCCATGCTACCCCTAATAAGGGTTATTTCAAAAATTATGTTCAGGGTGATTTTGGACAAGTTTATTTAGGAGATGATGAGCCATGCAATATTACTGGTAAAGGTGATGTTTATCTAAAGTTGCAGAATGGAAATCCATGGGTATTGAAAGATGTGAGGCATGTGCCAAGCCTCAAAAGAAATCTAATTTCTGCAGGGAAACTTGGTGAATCTGGATGTGTGGTTACATTCACAGCTGATTCTTGGAAGGTTACCAAGGGATCTCTTGTTGTGGCAAGAGGTAAGAAGGTAGGAACTTTATATCTGTCTACCTGTGTTACTGATTCCTTTTCTGTGCTATCTACTACAGATTCAGATGCAACCATGTGGCATAATCGGCTAGGCCATATGAGTGAAAAAGGAATGCAGATCTTAAAGGCTAAGGGTAAGTTATCATATTTGAAACAATTAGATCTTGAATTTTGTGAGCATTGCATATTTGGAAAGCAGAAGAGAGTGAGATTTCTCAAGGTTGGGTCAACAAAGAAGGAGCAGAAATTGGAGCTTGTACACTCAGATGTGTGGGGACCAGCTCAGGTAGCTTCTATTGGAGGATCCCAATATTATGTGACTTTCATTGATGATGCCACAAGGAAGGTATGGATCTATTGTATTAAGCATAAATATGATGTTTTTGAAACTTTTAAAAGGTGGAAATCCCTTGTAGAAAATGAAACAAACTTAAAATTAAAGTGCCTTAGATCTGACAATGGTGGTGAGTACTGCAACAAGGATTTCAATGATTATTGTTCAGTGAATGGAATATAAAGAGAAAGAATGGTTCCTAGAACTCCACAGGAGAATGGAGTTGCAGAAAGAATGAACAAGACAATCATGGAATGTGCTAGAAGCATGAGGATACATGTCAGCTTGCCTTTGAAGTTTTGGGTAGAAGCAGTGGATACAACAGTGTACTTGATCAACCGTGGGCCTTCAACAACACTGGATGGTGGAATACCAGAAGAAGCTTGGTCTGGAAAAGAGGTAGATTTTTCTTTTCTTAGAGTTTTTGGCTCAGAAGCTTTTGTGCATGTTGATAGAGAAAATAGGAAGAAGTTGGATGCTAAATCTAAGAGATGTACTTTCATTGGTTATGGCTCTGGTGATTTCGGATATCGATTTTGGGATTTAGAAGATTCTAAGATTGTTAGGAGTCGTGACGTTGATTGGAATGAAAAAAGAATGTACATGGATCAGGTTTTGGTGCCTAAACATGAACAGGTTGATGAGATTTTGAAGGAAAATCAATTTTCAGACCTAAAGCAGACATCCACAGACACCGACGTCGGTTCTACAGAAACCGATGTTGGTCAGGCTAACCGGCATCAAAGACAGGATCAGGTTCAGAGAAGACATCTAGTGGAACTAGTGTTGGTACTCCTAGAACTGATGTCGGTAAGGCAACCACAGTCGGTCGACAGATAGAGGAACCATGGTCGGTTACAGGTGACCGACATCGGTCACTGACAGAGATTGACATGAATGTGCAACAGGCACAGAATGAGCCCCAAACACCCCAGATCTCAGTGAGAAGGTCACAAAGAGTAAGTAGACCTCCAGAGATATTTTCACCTTCCTTTTCTTATTTATTATTGACTGATAGTGGTGAACCAGAAAGCTTTGAAGAAGCAATGCAGGTAGATACCCACGAGCAGTGGGAGCATGGCATGGATGAGGAGATGGACTCCTTGGAACAAAATCAGACATGGGATTTGGTCAAGTTGCCAGCAGGTAAGAAAACACTACAGAACAAATGGGTTTACAGAATCAAGGAAGAAGAGGGTGGACTGAAAAGGTACAAGGTGAGGCTTGTGGTAAAGGGATTTGCACAGAAAGTAGGTATTGACTTTGATGAGATTTTTTCTCCTGTAGTTAAGATGACTTCTATTTGTATTGTTCTAAGTTTGGTTGCAACAGAAGATTTGCATTTAGAACAACTTGATGTTAAGATGATTTTCTTCATGGTGATTTGGAGGAAGAGATTTATATGCAGGAGCCACTTGGTTATGAAGTCAAGGGTAAGGAGAAACTTGTGTGCAAATTGAAAAAGAGCCTATATGGGCTCAAGCAAGCTCCAAGGAAATGGTATTTGAGATTTGATAGTTTTATGCATGAGCATGGTTATATGAGATGTGAATCTGACCATTGTGTTTATTTTAAGAAGCTTGAAAATGGGAGCTATGTTATTTTGTTACTGTATGTGGATGATATGTTGATTGCAGGATCTAGTATGCAGGAAATTGGTAAACTTAAAGAAAGGTTAGCTCACACATTTGCAATGAAGGATTTGGGAGCTGCAAAGAAAATCCTTGGCATGCAAATTCACGAGACAGGAAAAACAAGAAGTTGTATTTGTCTCAGGAGGCTTATATCAATAAGGTGTTGAAAGGTTTAACATGCAAAATTCAAAACCTGTTAGTACACCTATGGCTGGACACTTCAAATTGAGCAAAGATCAGTGTCCTTCATCACATGAGGAGGTTGAGTACATGGCACATGTTCCCTATGCTTCAACAGTAGGAAGTCTTATGTATGCCATGGTTTGTACTAGACCAGACATTGCACAGGAAGTGGGAGTTGTGAGCAGGTTTATGGCTAATCCAGGTAAAGAACATTGGAAAGTAGTCCAATGGATTCTCAGGTATTTGAGAGGGACATCTGACATGGAGTTATGCTATGGAGGGTCAGATACTTCTTTACGTGGCTATGTTGATTCAGATATGGCTGGAGATTTGGATGGCAGGAGGAGCACCACTGGATATGTTTTCACAGTAGGTGGAACAATAGTTAGCTGGATTTCAAGATTGCAAAAGGTTGTGGCTTTGTCTACTACAGAGGAAGAGTATGTTGCAGCTACAGAAGCTAGCAAGGAGATGATATGGATGAGTAGGTTCATGAAAGAGTTGGGTAAGGAGCAAGAGGATTACAGATTATACAGTGATAGTCAGAGTGTGATTCATCTGGAAAAGAACTCAACATTTCATTCAAGAATGAAACATATTCAGTTGAGGTATCACTTCATATGGAAGGTGTTGGAGGATGGACAACTGAAGTTAGAGAAAATCCATATGGATGAGAACCCTGTAGACATGCTAATGAAGCCATTGGTAAGGGAGAAGTTGGAGCTTCACTCCACTTCTGTTGGTCTTCGAGTTTGAGACTTGAAGAGGAAGAAATGGGCCAAGGAAAAGGAACCAAGGATGGTGATGCACAATACAGTGCAACAATTGATCTCCAAGTGGGAGATTGTTGAGTGTGGAGCTTAATTGCTTCACAAGAAACTTGCTTTTACATGTTACTGGTTTTGACAGTGACCGGTGTTGGTCAGGAAGTAACTGACGTCGGTTAGGAAGTGACCGGTGATGGTCAATCATCAACCAACATAGGTCAGGAAGTGACCGGTGATGGTCAAGCAGTGACCGGCGACATTCAGGCAGTAACCGACGACTTGTTTTAAAGATGGTTACCTGTGTGACGGTGCTTTGTTCTTTAAACGAGAATTAGAATAAATATCTTTTCTTTAAAGATGATTTATTGATTGTAAAAGCATAGTTAGTTTCCCAGAATAGTTATATATGCATGTATGCATTGTATGAGGGTATGAGAGAAGAAAATAGCAATTGTTTTGCATGTAAGTTTTCTTGGTGAGCAAGAAAGAGTAGCTGAGTGAGGGAAAAGCATTGAACATCCTGTGAGGTGTTGGAAGACAACAGATCTTCATTGTATTTCCTTTGTAAAGCACTGAATAATAATATTGGCCATTTCTTGGTGGACGTAGCCCACACTGGGTGAACCACGTTAAATCTGGTGTTATCTTTCTCTTGTTTATTTTATCTTCTGGTTATTTCCGCATTCATTGCTTGTATGCTTTATCTGATTATAGATTTGTGCAACATTGTTATATGGTTTAACCCCATTAGGTCATATAAAGGGTTTTGCATATGTCTGACACCTAGGGTTTCATAGTGAAACATATTTCAAAGGTTCACACATACACAAAAACTTGTAGTACGATAGCAGATTATTGTGTGAAACTGCCAAATAGTTTTGTATGCATCCAATGGTTTCGTACTTGTTCACTTTGCACTCCTAGATATAGAGACGAAGCACTTAAAGATCAATTCCATCCTCCTTACCCTTTTGTCACTATCAGATTAGTGTTTTGAGCATCCAATCAGCTAAGTACACCTCCCTTCTTGCACCTTGTCTCTATTAGCACTTGTTTCAATCGTTCTATCTTACATATTGCTAAAATAGATATATTTTTATCTGTACATTAATATTTATTTAATAATCATGAATATATATGCTATTACTAACCTGATAAATAAAACACCCCAACAAATGTTTATTTTTGGGTTAAATCAATTCGATAGTTATGATGGTCACATGTTTAAATATCTTAAAAGACATATTTCAATCTCATTGTTTTGTAGATCTGGGATGTGCTCTCGTTGAAGACATTATAACATCATAACACTCTTGAAAACTGCAAGTAGAGCTTTGGTAGATTATAACAATAGATTCTTCCTACAATGATATTCCCGCGCATTGAAAGTTTCTACTAACTCACAAAAAAATCTATTGAATAATTAATCTATACTATTATATTTTCATGTGTTTTTATAGGCTTGTAATCTTTGTAATTCTATAAATTCATGCACTCGGTTTCATTTAATAGATGGTGAAGAAAACAAAGGCTAATTCATGGCTATGAAGCCCATTTCATATTCTTGTGAATATCCCCGCCAACAAAATAGCTGAGGATGGATATACAATTATCAAAGGAAGACCTTTAAAAAGAATTTTCAAAAGAAGAAGATAAAAAATTATCAAGTAGGGTTTCTTGAGAAGGTAAAAATTTATCAAGTAGGGTTTTCTTAAATTGTTTATTGGATCTATTTCCGCTAGGTGTATTTTAATGTTAAGACTATGGTTTTAAAATTTCCATAGAAAACAAAGATAAAATGAGAATAATGGTGAAGAACAAAAAGAGAGAGAGAGTATTTACGAAGATAAAAATGAAAAAAGTAATTGAATAGTGATAAAAGAAAAATGAGAGCATTGATGGAACAGAATAAGGGTGTTGAATTAAAAAAAAGAAAAGCTTACCTTTTACTATCTATCATAGTGTTTCTGTAACAACAAATACAACTACTAGTAATATTCCATTCTACATTGTTACATATTTGATGTAAATACATGTAAATTTATAAACTATTATATTCTTTTATAATATGATACTAACTTTTATCAATTAACAATAAAATATGATAAATGACATCTCCATCTTATTCCTTCTATCAAATATTAATAAGTCTATCAACCTAACTATCAACCTGAATATTCATGTATATCTATCCATATGCAACTATAATCTAATTTCAATCTAACAATACTAAAGCAATATTATTTTGTTCCCATTTTAGATGCCCAAGAAATAAGAAATATGTAATACAAAAGAAAGGATTCAAGAACACTAGGTGGACAATGCATTGTTTGATATCATTCAAATTTGCAACTGTTATTTTCAATAAGTTTGTGTCTTGGCTATTGGAGATAAAGCCTACATAACTTTCAGTAGCCTACTCTACACAAATTTATGATACATGGCCTAATTCTTGTGTGCTCCTACCATAACAAAAATATGGTTACTTATAATGCTTTGGATCATTTCCTTTATTAGCATTTGGATTCTTTGCACCAGATCTTTTATTTTCTCCTGTACCCTTTTCCCCAGTTCCTTTATTTGTACGTCCTGCATTCTTTCGCCCCTTTTCGCCCTTAACAACAGCTTGAACCCACAAAGTAAAACCCAATAATTAGTATAGTATCCTTATTTATCATTTTCATAAATGTTGATGGTTATTACTATTAAATTTTTATGTGTTATAATGGTGGTTAGTGGTGATGGTGGATTGTTATATTTTTGAGACGCTAATAGTTAATGGTATTTATTTGATTGTTATGAATGAGAAATTTTAGATATATAATAGAGTTTGGAATTTTTTTTTCTTGTAAAATATTTAAGCAATATTAAGATTATTTATCACTAGTCAATATGAAGACTATAAATAAATTGAACTATATAACAAATCGGAGACCCTATCTAGTCAATATATTGGGGTCGTTTCTAACGGGATAAGTGTATAAAAGGTAAATTGTTATACACTTTTACGTGTATTTATTTATTAAAAAGGGAATGCCGATATACTGACAATTTACACTCAGCCTAACAAATCTAAGATAAGCCCCTCAACTTATTTCTGAATTTGTTTTTAAGATATCATATCTATAACATTGGTCAATGCCCTATCTAGTCAGTATGAGCTGATCCTAAAGATCACGCAGGTTCGCGTGGCTCTAGCTAAAATGGAATCCATGACCTGCTACCCCTAAATTTAGGTCCCCGCCACTGCGCCAGACAAATTTTTAGATGTCAAAAGTCAAAAACTTGTCTTTATCATTGACTGCAATGGTGAGTGATGTTTAGGCATACTGGTCAGTATGTTGGGTCTGTTTTCTAGATTGGTGTATAAAAGAGAGACTATTATATGCTATTACACATATATATGCTCAACATAACACACGGACAAGATAAATGGCATTTTAGGGATTTTAGAGTAGACATATTGATATATAAAAAAGAGACAATCAACACTAACACACGGACAAGATAAACGTGTTTAACCATCATTAAAACAATTCTCTAGACCGTCATTTTGGAATATTGAAATTGTTCACTAGTCAAAACCATTTAAAGGAATACACATAAACCCTGGTAACCGTTTTTTTCTTGAAAGATGGGCGTTCTCTTCCACGTAATATTCCCAATAGAGGCTTCCCAGTGCTTGTCACCCTGTGATGCCTTCCGCCTGAAATTAATAATCAAATGAAAAGTGTTAAAAATTTCATTGGTATTTGATGGATAGGTATATTGATAGTGACTTAAAATTGTGACCTTAAGGATTAATTACTTTAATACATATTCATTTCCACACATTCTTGGGTGTTTGCAGACATATGTTTCTATATTCTAGGAATATGTTTCCGTTCTTGAATAATCATAACCTTGTAAGCTATATAATTAGAGTGATATATCCTTTTTTTTTAGCACACTATTTTGATATTGAATTTGAGAAATATAATAAGCTTCTAGATGATCAAGTCAAGTTTTATGTTCGTTTTATTTTGATATGTATGTAAGCATACATATTAAAGTGGGGTATTATGTAGACACCTAATTTTGGTATGGGAATATTTATATTTTTCATAAAACTACATTCTTTTAGTACAATTGTGTATTGGTTGATCATTTGTCTATATGAAGCTCTTATTGGTAAATATTCCTTGTTTTCTATCATCTTATGGTGCATTATCCTTTATTTTTCTTTTGTTTCCTATTTTCTATTTCCCCCTATGTTTTTCCGTTGTTCTAAGATTTTATTAAAAAAATATAATTATAGGATTCTCGGGCTCTTTTTCATGTGGGAACTTCTAAACCATACTTGGGTCCGCTAGAATTTTTTATTTTTTATTTGGATTTTTCCACACATTGTATGTTGGCATGCATGTCTGTTGGAGTTTTATTTGAATTTACAAAGTCTATATAAAATAGACCTACATTAGTGCATTTAGGAGATATATGGTTGTGTGATATAAGAACATCCCTGAATTTGGAGGAGACTTTCAATCAATTAAGAAAATATGAAGAGTACATATAATTTATTGTGTGTGGGATGTAGGACTCATTAGAGCATTCGAAGTGATAATTGTATTATATCGGAATCTCTTTTGACTTGCATTATACTTTGTATGTTAGATTCAAAAAAATGTTCCCATTAAGGGACCACATAATAAAAAAGAAATAACATAAGTCCCTAGAAACATTTCCTATTTTGTTTTGTGTTCTTGCAAGGTATTGTTGCTATATTACTATTCTAAGGAAGGATATTAATTTTCCGGTTTAATTTGTGCATAATCTAAGGAAAGTGAATGAGGTTTTCCTCAAAATTGACGAACATGGGTGTGAAATTTGGTTTTTTCTTACCAACAATTGCTTGAATTGTACAAGTACTGTGAGAATACACCAATAGTTACATGGCAAAGGTTCTTTGTTTGTGTGCGTTTATATGGGTTTTTTTGCTTCCCTATCTAAATTATTTTATAATTTTTATTTTAACGATTGTCTTTAGATTAAAGATGAATGGTACATATCACTTATCATTTCTTATGAAATACTCTTTTATACAATAAAATCTGATTTTACGGTCTTATATTTGTTTAAACTTGATTTGCAATGCTTATGAATGGATGTACTGCAGTGTTTATGGGTATTCACGGGTAGATGTATAGCATTTTGATATAAAACCACTTTCTCATACACACACAACAAATCAATATCTACTTTTTTATGGCGAGGAAGAAGAAATTAGAAACAAGACACACAAATGAAGCATTGAACACATCCAGATTTATTTTCTTGTCTTATTTTGGTGTTACATGATTCAACTTTACAAGCTTTAATTTCTATTGGGTCTGCAAACTGCCAACAAGTGCCATACCAAACATATAATTATTTAATCGAAACGATAAATATCCAGACTTGGATATTTTGATATCTTCGTATGTTTAATAATTAGTTTCTTCCATTTATTATTAAGAACTATATCCATTCAATCAAATTTATCTGAACATTACCAATTTTGTGATATCTATTGTTTCCAACCTCATCCCTTTCCGATATCTCATAAGCTACCTAAAACTTTCACGACCCTAAGCTATATAAAGTTTTTGTGCTCCAAACACTTTCCTAATGATGCTTGGGATCGGATCCTTTATTAGGACCTCGACTCTTTGGGCCTTTCACACTCCTAACTGCAGCCTGAACCCACAAAGAAAAACCTAAAATTAGTAAAGTCATTTCACAATGTTAATATATGTAGAACAATAGTATATCACTTATCAGACCCAAAAAAAAAATGACTGAAAGTACAACAGAAAACTTACAGTAGAAAACATGTGAATTTCTCCTCTGAAGGAGGCAGCATTCGATCTCTTCTGAAAGTCATTGGAACCGTTTTCCACCAGACTGGTATCCTCTGAGAGAGTGCAGACGAAACCAAATCAGTGGAAATGAAGAACATAATAATATTGCAAAAGAAGATATCTACTCCGGAAGTGGAAATGATAAAATAATACCTTGTTGCAGGTTTTCCTTGGCGTCTGAGATCTGAGCAAGCATATCATGGCCATCATTTGGAAGTGTATGCTCACATCTGTTTTGAGTAATGTTTACAGTAGACCAGGCCCTGAGATGGGCGGCAATTGCAAATGAGTTGCAAGTTACACCGGAGAGGGATTGAGTTTTTTGTATACAATATAGTTTGGATACAAAGTGAAGGTGAATTGTATTTGTATTGCATTACAAGTGGGGTTTGCGTATATATATGTACAACACTTAACTTATTTAATGTCGGAGATTACTAATGGATCCTAGATCGTGGTACTGTATTGTGAGCATGATGGGGGAAGGAGTATGCACATGCCTTGTACGTTGTGTGCCAATTCTGTGTTGCAAAGTCTTTTCTCCTCCTCCTTGCGTGCTTTTACGTTCTTTGTATATCTCATTCTTGCGTAGCGTTCAAACGTAAAAGCTGGTAGGATTTGTAGATCGTTGATGGCACGAACTCTTGACATTGCTGTGAATGTTAGTCCTTGACGGTCAACATTTCCGATGTCTACTGTGGCCTTGTCAAGAGTTAGGCCTTGTGATTTGTGGATGGTGAGGCCCCAAGACATTTTTAGTGGGATTTGGCGACGATTTCCACGTGTGACAGGAGGTAGGGGCAAGTGGGTTGGGTTGAGTATGTCCCATGGGGGCCCTTGGTAGTGTTTGAAGTTGACAACAACAAAGGATGGCAAGTCTGGTGGTTGTGTTTCTGGGTTGTACACGACATCTGTCACTTGCCCGAGTGCACCATTAACCAATCCTGAGCTAACCCATAAGTTAGATGTCAACATGACCTCTTGTCCAGTGCATAGGAAAACTACTGGGTCTAGTTGAGTGTCGTTGATGTTTGAGTCAGAGTTATGTTTGCTTTGTTCTGCGATGCTCATTGCAATTGGTACGTGTAAGGATTTTAGCATTTGTTTATTGTGCTTGTTTGCTAGGTCCTTTGTTGCAAATAGGTGCTTCTCAGTCATGAACATGGATTGCTCTGAGGTAGACATGCACGACTTTGTACGTGACATGAGAAGAGACCAATCCTTAACGGTTGCTTCTGCATTTCTGATGTTGGTCAACATTTCTCTGAATTCAAGTTGTGTCGAGTTTAATCCTTGTTGCCTAAAGTTTGTGTCCAAGGTGATCACGGTATCAAAAGCATGCCAAAGGGAGCTTCCTACTTTGTTGCCTGCATATAATGGTACATCGTTGACCGGAGGGAGCTGGCCTAAGTCACCCACCAAAATCATTGAACAGTTACCGAATGCGTGGTTACTATGTTGGGGGAATGCCTCACGAAGTCTTTTGTTGATGTTGTGTAACATTGTAGGACCTATAAAGCTCATTTCATCTATGAGTATGTAATGTATGGCACTCATACGCTCTTGAAAGATTGCTAGGGCTTGGCCTTCAAGAGGTTTCATGTCGGATATGGGTATTCGGAGGGAAGAATGTATAGTAGATGATTTTATATTGAATGCAGCAATACCTGTTGGGGCTAGTACAAGGAGGGAAGATTTTAATTTGCCAGTCATATTTTCAAGCCCATTTCTTATGCATTGTATGAGGTATGATTTTCTTGTACCAGCGGTTCCCTGAATGATCATCTTCAATGGTGGGTGTTTCCCTTGTTGAGTTGCATGGGAAAGTACAATTGAGTATGCAAGGTGTTGTATTGATGATAGCTGCAGAGCGTCTAATTGGGTAGGTGGAGTAACAAGTGGTGGTGAATTTTCAGTGCGGGCAAGGTCTATGAATTTAGGTGCACTTATTTGTAAGGCAGCAGGGATTGAATGAACCTTCCAATCGTGGTTAATGTCAAAGTCACGGAGGCCTATCATGTCTACATCATCAATTGTTGTATTGAGTGTTGGGTGCATGCGTGATATATGCTCCCATTCAAATAGTTTTGCATGCAGCGGATTAGATCCCTGCGAGTCATTGTCGTCACTACTTGTCCCAGTTGCAGTTTCTTCTAGAGTAGTGGCTCTATTAACATGTAAAGGGACGTAAGAGTTTTTCAATTTTTCCCATTGGTTAGTTATTTCAGATGTAGAGATGCCAATGTCTGTTTGGATATGTCGAAAGGGTTTATAAAGCAGAAGCTCTGTCCAGCAAAAATCCTCATAGTGTATCGCATCTGGGGTGGGGACATCACTGTATCGGGGGAATACGCGGACGACAGCAGGGGTTCTTCTTTGTAGCCATTGAGTAACTTTCCTTTGGCTGTTGTAGGACCAGGAACGAGCAGCTTCAAAGAGGGAGGTGTTCTCTAATTGTGAAGGGCGTTTTATGTATGCATCTATGAATGAAGGGAATTGGAATGTGTTTCCTAGGTCTGTGAGGACACGTTTGAATACCTGCTTACCGACGGATAGGGTAATAAATGTTGGCTACAACTGGAAAGGGGAAGTTTTTGTAACATGTGGCATGTTTCTTGTGCACCAATGTCCCGGTCAACAATAGTTTCAGAGAGGAATTTGCTGTAGGCCGCCTTTGCAGGGTGATCGACGCTAACTTCATTAGATATCCTTGTCAACATGTGATGGTAGCTTTCTGATTTCTTCTCTGCCTTGGCTGCATATTTTGCAATGTATTGTAAGACCGCATGTCGTGACACAACGGGCTGACAGTCAACATTGGCTCGCCATAGTGCTAGCATGTCTGAGTTGTGTATGTTGACCCGTGCATCATTGCGTGCAGGGGTGTACTTTTTTTTACCTATTTCATCTAAGCCCAAGCTCGAATACTCTTGGAGTGGTCAAGGGGCTTTATATCTACATTGAAGTGTCCCATTTTTTTTTTCTGCAAGCAGGTTGCCTCACTACATTTTGTGTGGCGTTGCACGCGGTTCAACAAGTTTTCATAGTCAGCTACTGGGTTGTCTGTAAGTATCCCGTATGTGTCTAACAAGCACGGGTCATCTTCCTGCGAACGATGTATCCCAGGTTTTCCACTCTCAGGGCCCCTTGGATTCCATGCAGTTACTAATTGGTCGAAGTAAGTCTTTGCCGCATCAAGTTCACGGGGGTTGTCCCAGTTTAGGACCTCCATGTTTGGTGCATTTGGAAGCCATATAAATCCGTGGATATGAGCCGAGCCTCGGTGTTGCCATTCGTACCTGTATTTTGCACAAAGAGGATCCAGCTTGGTAAATGGGGTAGGTGTGGTATTGTATTAAAATCTAAGTGGTAGTGAGCTCACCTGTACCAGTAGTCAGTGCAATGCATTTTTTTTTAAGCACCTCCTCGCAAAATATTGTAAATCTTTTTTCCATGTATGCAGAGACGATATGGGGGTGCATGTTCAAGTTCGCATTTCTCCATTGTTGGCTAGTTGTTGAGGGTGGCGTCGGGGTTCCTGGCATTGCTTTGTGTAAATCTGGCCATTTAGTGTCTGCTGCACTTAAAGTGAAGAAAAGTGTAGGGCTTTCTAGTTGGGTTATCATATCTGTGAGTTCATGTCTGCGCTTGCACCAAAATGATTTAGTTCCTCGCAAATTGGACCCAAAGCGCATTAGTTGCTCTGCAATGTGGGCGTCTGGGTAGTGTGCAAGTTGCTGGTGTAACATCGAAACCGTGGTAGGCAAGTTGTCGCCTATATTTTTTTTTGTGAAAACAACAGATGTTGATTGGCTTCTGTGGCGCAACATAATGTTGAGAATGAAGTAACGAAAGCGCGGATGGCTTCCAAATCTGTTATCATGGTAACGTAGTAGGTGCAATGCGTATTCATGCATGTGAACCCTTTTGATGCGTGCTTGGTGGAACAATGCAATCCCTGTAGGGAACAATGTTGGAAAAGCCATAGATAGCAAACCCTCAGTGTCGTATTCGTTGACTGCGGATGAACCAATGTGTGGCCACTCAATTGACTGTAGCGGAGTTTGTTTTCTGCCTTCGATGAAATTTGTTATTTGGTCAACTTCTGAAGTGGCTGGAGGGAGGGAGGACACAAAAGATGATGGTTGCCGCTCATGGGTATTTGGTGGGGAACTTGGGGGAAGGTCTGCTTCTGATTTTGCTTCAGCATTGTCTGGGATAGTTGAATTGAAGTGTGGTAGGGAAGTAGATATATCAGTACTGTGAGGTGGTAGGGAATGCAATGCAGGGTGGTCTAGGACAACATCCTTGTAGTAAGGGTCATGAGCTATTTTGAATTGCAATGCAGCCAAAACACGAGATCTACTTACAAAGCAGTCGTAAGCTTTATTTGTTGCTCCGATTCTTCGGATGATTAAGATGTCCAAGTCTTCAACGCGCCGAGGCAAGTGTTTAGTTATGGATGAAACATCTTGGGGGAAGCATATGGTGTGGCCCCTATATTTGTATTGGCCACCTACAGCGTGAGTCACTTGCAATATTGGGTTGACCCTTGCTATCAACATTTCCTCAACTTGTGTAAGTGAAGATAACACCTTAGGTTGCGGGCCTGGGTCCATGTTATTCCAACTTGAGAAGCGGCGATCATCCTTTTCAACAATGCATCTGTGACAGGTATTGGCACCTTTGTAAACCCTTGTACGTAGCCCAACATATAATTCATTACAACATGAACATGTGTTTGGAGGTGGGAGGTGATCTAATCTTTGGCGGAATTGGCGTTGTGTATCTTGGAGTGAATGCGTATTTGGTGTGTGATCTTCGAGTAGGTTGACATGGTTGGCTATATAGACTGGCGCCTGTGTGTTCAGCTTTTGTCGTTTCATGCAAGCTATATGGCGACGATGCTCATTGAGGTTGTTTTTGTTGGCTGCATACCTCAACCGAGCCTTTGCATTTTTCTCAGTCCGTGTTAGGCCTGCAAAAAATGAGTTAAAAAGGTAACAGTAATTAGGTATAGAACGTAGTTAATGCATGCAAAAAAGAAAAGTTCTTTTGTTTGATTGGAGTGAAGTGTAACAATGTATGTCTAAACATCATTTTTTTGTTTAATAATGTCGACAGTGTTTGCATTGCTAGTATAAAGTGACTTTGATTGCACCCGAATATGTGTATTATAAAGACATATTAAGAACACAGAGTGATATATAAATATAGGAAAACTTGAGCACAACATGCATTAATATTAAAGGTTATATAACTTATGAATGCAAAAACCTATATGTGGAGTAGGTGGTATGGTAAGTATGTATTGGTAAGTTGCTAACATTGTGTGGGTACAGTATAATATGTTTTCTGAGGTAGTGCAGGATCTTTTTCATCAATACATAGTTAAGGGGATGCGAGGAATGCATCTAGTGGGGATTCCTGCATGTTGGAAGTCATGTCCTTAACTGCAGCGACAACAGTGCACTGGGCTTTCTCTTCTGACCTGTAGACCTCTAGCTTCGCGGATATTGTGAACATGTAGCGGTGGAACAGAATTGGCTTAACAACAGGCCAAAACTTGTCAGGTGTTGGTGCAAGAAGTTGTAGCTCTTGTGCTGATATACCCATGATTGATGTAGCAACCTCATCAAAAGCAGTTACCCATGTTGTTGATGTGCCATCCTCAATGATGAAGTGTAATGCATATTTGTAGTCGCAATGAGAGACATCATGCTTGCATTTTTGGCAATACCAAGAGGAGTTTGCAGTTAGATCAAGTTTTTTCTTGCATTGCTGGTTGTTAACAATTGATGTGCATGCTGGATAGCTAAATGAGGACATATTAATGTGTATAATTGTTGCTGCGGTGGAGAAGGTGAGTGGTTTACCTAGCTGCGAGGAGGATTTTATGCCTGCGATATCGGTTTTCTCAATTTTTCCAATACTCACTGAAGGGTATGCAGTTGTAGAGGCGAGCGAAGTAAACCATGCACGCAGTGCATGAGCCTCAGTTATATCAGGATCTATGAAGATTTGTGTATTAGGGCCCGTGGCTAATGTTGTTCCTTTGAAAGTTGTAGTTTTTGCTCTCTTAATTGCAAGAACTGGTCTGATTGATGTCTGTGTAGCACATAGTTCACTTAGAAGTTTGCCCTCATTGTCACTAAAAGCACCCCATAACGTTGCCTCAATACATAGTGCCGAGTTATCACTTAGTACGACTGTGCGTTTGTGGTTGAAAGTACTATCACTTTTCCTGATAGTGGAGGGGGCAGTAATGGATAGTGCAATAGCTAGTAGGTCAATGGTGGATTTGGCGGGGGAGGAGTTGATTTCTGCTATTGTTTTGAAACGGAAAAGATATTGCGGTATGTTTACGGACTGGTTTGTACTAAGCTTTACAGAGGAGTCCAAGTCTAGGATGATGTCCCAAGGAGTTGTGGAGTTGTTGTAATCTTTTTTTGCAGTCCGCAAGGTGCCTCCTTTGATTGTGTATGTTTTACCTAGTTGTATTTGGTTGTAGTAAGAAGTTGCAGCTAGGTCAAAAGAAGTCACCACTATATCTGAACTACTTTTGTCGATAATGTCGAAGCTGAAAACCTGCCCTGTGCGTTTGTCCGTGCTATAGTTGTTTAGGTTGCCTTTTTTGATGACCCTGCCTTCAATAGTCCAAAGGCTTTGGTAAGGATTTAACGATTTAATTGGCGTGAGTTGCATGCAGTCTACAGGACGGCCTTCATGAGTAGTTGGTGCCAAAGTATCTGTGCGGGATGTTGGCATGTGTACGGCCAGTTGGGGAGGCACAACGTTGGGGGCAATGGAGTCTGCGATGCTGGTGGTTCCTAAACAATAAAATAAAATGGAAATGAATTAGCAAATGGGGTAACGTAAAGTACGAGGGAGCATGCGCTAAACCATAAAGTGGGGAAACCAAGTTATGGCCCACGTAAAGTGTTTTTTTAGAGAATAAGCACGTAAAGATATGTACAGTGGGGAAGATGTTTATATAACACAACAGTTTCCATGCTCATTCAAAGTAAAGTACGAAACATATGTACAACAACTATAATGTATATATCGTGATAGGAATTATACAAAACTTCTGACGACGGTTTCAAAATGGAACATGTACACCATATTTATGCAAGTATAGGTTTATCAAGTTAGTCCTTCAAAAAGAGGTTACTGTGGGGTAGAATAAAAGAGGTGGGCATATGTATGAGCAGTGCAAAGTCGTAGTAGGGGTGAGGTAGGGACTAAAATTATAGGGACGCAAGATAAGCTTTGAATGCAGCTCTAATGGAGTGTTCCTCGCCGCCAGAGTAGTACTGGTCATAGCTGAGCGAACGAAGGAAAGTGTACAATGCGTCAAGCCTAAGGTACGTTGCATCTACCTTGTGCATCATGTCTAAGACAGTGGTTAAATCACTATCGAGAATCATTGCTGATGGGATGAGAGACTCTGATATCCTACCAGAAATGGTTGAGCATGTAGCTGCAACAGAAGTAGCCAAAGAATGGACAGAAGTCGCAAGCGGTGGTTGGACACTTTGTATTGAGCTTTCGTTGGTGGCTGCCTGGGTTGCATATGACTGAGGGGTCCCATTTGAAGCTACCAGTTCAATAGGAGGGCTCCCGACAATGGCACCAGAGGTATCATCAGATATTGTGATAATGGATGGACTTCCATTTGGAGTGGCCATAATACCTGAAAAAAGCAACCAACTTTGTTTAGTATAAATTTAGCTTCTACTGACAAGTACAGAAATACATATACATATATATGTCACGGATAATGGTTAGGCCAAAGACAGAACCATGATATTTAGTGAATGTCATGCAATTGAGATGGAGATGTAGTTAAAACAACATTCCAAAAGGAAAAATGATCTGTACATTCCTTTCAGTTAGAGAACTGCTGAAGAATTCTAAACATTGCAAAAAACATTGGCTCGTTGAAACTGAAATTGCAACTACATCCATAATTCATATATCATATATTTCATCCATAATTCTCTGTATGCAACTATGGAAATGTCAGACATGCTCATTGTAGTTTTCAGCAGATCTTACATAAAGATTATCAATGATCATTTGAAACCTAACCCGTGGATTGGTATTTGAAGATTACTTCTTTCGAGTTCCTATCAGTCAAGTACTCTGGCCTCTGTAGTTTCATTTGATTTTGGGTATTGTTTAAAAGACATTGAAGCAAAAAGTCAGTTAAGTACTTTGGCTTCAATATTTTCGTGTTGTGCAATTTAAAAAATAGCACAAAGCTGAAGCAGCAGCAGAAGAATTTGAGAAGAATAGAGCATTTGCCAAAGGAGAAGACAACAGTTCTGGAAAATAGAGCACAGAAGAACAAAGTCATAAGCAATGAAATAAGATAAGTAGAAGAAAAACACAGCAGTAGCTGTTAGATCATAGTCGCAAAGATATGGAGAAGATTAAAGAGAGCTCAATATATCCTCTGCAGGAAATACGTGGAAAGATTGTGCATGCAAATTTTGAAGATTACTTCTTTCGAGTTCCTATCAGTCAAGTACTCTGGCCTCAGTAGTTTCATTTGATTTTGGGTATTGTTTAAAAGACATTGAAGCTAAAAGTCAGTTAAGTACTTTGGCTTCAATATTTTCGTGTTGTGCAATTTAAAAAATAGCACAAAGCTGAAGCAGCAGCAGAAGAATTTGAGAAGAATAGAGCATTTGCCAAAGGAGAAGACAACAGTTCTGGAAAATAGAGCACAGAAGAACAAAGTCATAAGCAATGAAATAAGATAAGTAGAAGAAAAACACAGCAGTAGCACACATAATGCTGACTCAAAACATAATAAATAAAAATATGCATTTAGGCTACAAACGAAAAAAAGCATTTAGGCTACAAACGAAAAAAACATGTCCCATGTACACTCACCCAAAGTTTTATAAGTTGGCCATTTCCCTTGTTACTATACAGAATGAGATACACATAAGAATACATAGTAAATAAGCATAAATTTATTTATAAATAGGGAAAAATAATGAAAATTACACAAAATTAATTAAGAATGCATCATTACAGACTAAAGAGATACCTAAATCGAATAATATATTCATTCATTCATTTAAATGTCTATAGATTAGAAATTAATATCTTACAATAAAGATCAACTTATGAATCAGAAATGACAATAACCACCACTGACTACTGAATTCCCAACTAAAAACATTCTATTTAGTGTCCTATGTATACAACATTTTATGACATGTATATTAATTACAACCACATGTAGACTGAACTGATCATAAAACACAGCAGCTAATGTTGACCAATATTTCGGATGCAAAATTACAGAGCATTGGATGAATGCCATTCAAATGTAGAAGCAACATGATATTTCGACTGCAGCATTCTATAGTCAAGCAAGCTAGCAGAAGTTTCATGTTGTAAGAATTTATCCTGATGAAAAACCCACATTAAGAACTCTATTGCCATAGCTGTGCAGTACCATCTACATCATTAAAGTCGGTTTACACAACATAGACTGAACTCGATGAATTGATCCTAAATCAACAATGGCCTGAGCCATTCGAAAAGATTGCCAATGTATAAGCAGGAATGATATTTCAACTTTATCCCAAAATAAAATTCATAGCATTTTATGTTGTACAGTTGGGAGAGCTGATGAACATCATAATAGGCAAAACAGTATCAATACTTTTCTTATAGTAGACACCTACTCATAAAAACATTACAGAGCACAAAGAACTCAACTCGATGAGATTGTTCTTATACTGGTATTGAAGAGTGAGAGGTATATAGAAAGGCCACAATGGCATAGCAACAAAACAATAATTTGCAAACCTGTTATATCTCTGAACTGTGGCGTATATGAGGCGAGAGGGTGTTGCAAGCGCTGGCTATAACAATCTGGTGGAGATGGTGCAGGATGTAAATTTAAAAATGCAGGGGTGTATTTATAGACAGAGATAGTTTAAGCAGGCCTGTAAGAGAAGGACAACAGGTAGATAGCAATGACCGACTCTATAAGAAATGCAATTACTGCTCTAAATATCGCACCAGCTGTATGTATTGCCTGTTTGTTACCTGTTTCTTACATCAGCTATGCACTGTTACAAAATTGCACGTATATTTCATTTACAAGCTTTTATATTATACAAATCTGTTTTCCCTCAGTTTCAGTGTGTATCCCGTTCCTATTCTGCTGATGCATACATACTGTGCAGTTTCCAACTGGATTTATTACAAATTAGTGGACTGAAGATTGATATGATATAGTTCATTTTTGAATTGGTAGGACAGATGTGACTGTGAAGCAGGCGGCTGGCAGGGTCGGTGGTGCCTGGGTACCGCTGAGCATAAATGCAGTTTTCGAAGTATTCATCTCTATAGTCGGCACAAATAGGAGACTTAACATAGCCATCACCATACCACCTCCAAATGTTGGTTTGTTCTGAAAATTGTGCGAGTACTTCATCTGATTGTAACGAGATGGACACATGGACAGTTTTATTGTGAGGTGACAGTTTTCCTTTGCGGATTATATGAATTGCTAAATGCCAAGTAGTGAAATTACTTGACAGTATGTCCTTTTGAAAATATAAATAATGACCCTCTCCAATTTACTTTAAGGATTGAATTCAGTCGGAAATATCATCTTTTTTTATATTTAATTGGATTTGTATTTTAGTAGTGGTATAACAACAGTTTTTCAGGCAAATAAGACAGCAAAGTGGATAGCCGGAAAGGTTAAGCCGGAAAATGTTGCCGGAATTTGACACTTTCCAGCAAAGCCTTCTTCAAAGTAAACGTGTCAATCGTTTGAAGGAGAAAGGGGTGCGGTGCAAGTAGTTATTTGCAATGCCAGTCCTTGTGATTTTTGGCTAGTTAGAACACATGTTTCTTTAAGAGGAATTCTCTTGTGCGTGTTTATGATGCTTTAGAGATAGGGATATGTGAAGTGGACTCAACATCGCATGTCGATTGATGTAGTAATTGAAATTTGATAACTAGAAAAGATGGCCAGTCAGGTGGTCTTCCACCATCTTTATAGATCATTATCTCAGGCTATTCTCCAAGCTTGCCTAAGCAACAAATATATCAACTGCAAGAGTTTTCTTTATGAATTTGTAGTTAACACCGCCTCCTCAACAATCTAGGTTGTTAACACTCATTAAATTCGAAGCATTGTCATGTGTATTTATATTAGGCAAGGTTTTCATGACTGCCACTCTTTCATCAACATCACCATTGCTAGTAATGTTATTGTTGTCTAAAACAATCCCCCAGGCTATTTTGACAACTTGCATATCCTGTCTGAATAATAATATATATTTTCTAGGGGTTTTTTTAATATGGGGGGTTTTGGTGGTAGGTGTTTCCTCGAGGGTCAACGAATTTGAAACTTTCGTAGAGCCTTGAGATGCAAGAGATTTAGGCCAAGTGCTTGAAGGATAGCATCGATATTTGTTCCATCGTGGAGTAGTTCCTAAAACACTTCACACGAGGAATTTCTGGGGATTATACCTAACCACTGGATCAATATCATCTTTGGCTTTGATAGTATACGTTTACCAAATCCCTTAAAAAAATTGTTAAATATCATGATGGTACAGGTAATCAGTAGGTAGTATGTTTCAAATCATTTGTAATGTATTTATACCAAGAGGAGGTTTCATCCCAAGTTCATGCGCTGGAGTCATTATGAGAGAATGAGGAGAGGTCACCGGAAATCTGCAGCCCCATGAATTAGTGGTTACATGCAGGCGATGAGCCACACTGACGAGGAAAACCAAAGTCCATGAGGTGACTTTGCCTAGAATATTTGTAACACTAGCACAACGCTCCGTGGGTTTTTACACGAAGTTCGCACATGTATCCGCTGGAGTATGGATTTTGTAGAGGCGTTTAAACGTTTTTAGTCACGGGTAGGAAATGGCCAAATACATCCACGAAAGAATAAACTGCGTCATGATAGTAAGTACAGTGAGTATAAACTTAAACATCAAGGTTGGAATGACATCGCATACACTCAAGTTAGTGTTCTGCAAACACACAGATATAGTATATGCACAATTACTAACATATAATAAAGGTTAATGCAACATTCAAATGTTACACGTATACATAGAGATTTTCCATGAGATTCATATGGAAGAAAATCAACATATGATTAAATTGGGGTCTTAGATAAAGTCTTCCAGAGCCACGAAATATGCAATAGTAGAATTATTTAAATATATGCTTAATGTTTTATTTATGAAAAATAAATATCTCAGTATCAAAATTGATAAAATAAAGGCGGATTTATCCTGGAATTTTGATTTTTGAACATAGGATTTTATTTCATAGGTGGTTGGGTTTGGTATCTTTATTGTGATTTATAGATTTTGACTTGTAAATTTTTTTATTTCGCCTTATTTTATATTATTACAATTGGGAAGATTTGATGGCAGAATAGATGTCATTGGAATTGAGATTTTGTAAATAAGGTTAAATTTGAATCAATGTATTTAAAGCGTGGAAGATTAAAGTTTGGAAGTTGTAAGTTCGAACTCGTTTTCTACAACATTGCATGTTTGCACAAGTGATTCTCAGTGAATCATTTCTATCATTTTTCTTCAATAAGATTTTTGTAAATTGAAATCCTCCCTTAAATTTGAGATCCTTCTAAATAATTCTCATAAATGTTAATGATGTCTTCCCATGCCTATCTTCAAATTAGCTAGTGATGAACATAGTGACTTTTGTAGATAGATTTAAATCATTTTGTGATAGCAAAATCAATTTGTAATACTAGAAGTGAGCCTATCTTATATATCAAGATAACTGAACAAGGTAAGATTCTAATTATTTATTAAAAGTAGATGATTTAATCATTACTCAATTTTTTTCTACAAATTCAATCAAATCAGTTATGAAGAAAGAATTTGAGATGTCAAATCTAGGTCTCATGCACTTATTTGGGGCATTTAAGTTCAACACTCGGAAAATGAAGTTTTTATTTCACAAGTGAAGTATGATAATGGTTGTTTCAATATATTTAACATGTTGAATCCTCCCAGAGTTTTTCAAACCCGTCATTTCCTTGCACAAAAATTCAAGCACTTTATCTGGGATCCAATGTGTTAATCATGTGAAACCCAAGTTAACGTGGAGAATTTAACAGTGATTGGATAATTGCAACTATTAGTACCCAAATTGATTCTCCCTCAGAAGCTGAGCAACATCACAGGTTTGGCAGGAAGCTTAGAGACAAACAAAGCATGTAATATGTCGTTTTGTAGCCGGGGATGAGATGCAACTTGCTCTTTGTCACTCAGATGTGGAGAAATGGGTAGCACCCTCAAGAGGAATTGACCTATCCACACTACTTTATGGTTGTGCCTTTCAACCAGGGTGAGAGGACCCTTTTTGTAGCCTGCTGTTTGTGGAGGAGATCGAGATATCATCCATTGTGAGATTATTAAGAAGACCTTGAAGAAAATATGATCAATGCAACAAAACCTAACTCTCACGAGTTGTCACTCTAGATAATGAAGATATTTTCTAAGCAAGGTTTAGGCCACTAAAGACAATGAAAACCTGATTGTTTTTGCATGTTTTGGTAGTAAAAATTATGCATTTGTATACCCACATGACAAACAAGGTTAGTATGGGTATGATTGGTTGCATACATCAAAATGTAGGGAACATCAACTCAACATTAAATTGCATATTTGACATTCCTATATTATTTATGGCATCAAAAATAATGGGAAATAAAATTCAATTGCAATAAAAAATTACTAGCCTTCACAAAAATAATGAAACTTGTGATGGCTACAATGCCTCATGGCCCCATGTGATTAACACTCCATAAGTTAGTGGCGGTGACTTGAATTTCAAGGCAAGTGAGGCTGTGGGAGATTATTTCAAATGCCCTCATGCCTGCAAAAAGATTTCCTATGTCAAAAACCAAAACGCCATGCAAAGCATACATGTACTCAATTAAAAGTAAAGGGAAAAAAAAATAGAAATATTTTATTTTAGGCACTATTATTTGTGATTTGTCATGGTGTTGAGCTTCAAAATGACAATAAGTGTTAGTGGCTTTTTTAGTTTTAAAAATTGGGATACAACATATAACACTAAATTATTGTGTTTTAATAACATAAGTGTTAAACTAATATGAACCAAGAAAATATTAAATTATTACATGTTTTAATAACATAAGTATGAAATAGAAAATACTTCAAAACCAATAAAACATGGTATATTAAGAATACATTTCGACACATATTTTAAATGATCACTTCTTCTTTGGAGTCTCTGTAGCTCTAGATCAAATGTTAGAAAGTAGAAAATAAATTTTAAAACATCGTCCAAAAAAGAGGACAATATTTATATTGATGCAGAGAAAAACGAGAAGACCATGTCATTATTGCATCTTGATGTGTCAAAACAAAACCCTTTTCATGGTACAAAATGGAGATCACATTTTCTAATGATGTGTTTGTTCACCATGTTGATAGGGTGCACAAGATTGACAAGGTTTCTACTTTGTATTTCTACCTTTTTTTAGACTTGCTTATATGTCTGACTCAATTTTTTTTTTGACAAATTTGTTTACACATTATGAAATATGTATAAGACACAAATGGTTATGATTCATACGCAATTCAATGACCAAAGTATGTAGAGCCATATGATATCCATGCTTTGTCGTAATTTGCAACCTTGATTCTAATATGAAAAATGCCTTCGACATTTAATTTTTTTTTATGAGTGATCTATAAATCCCCACCATCATGTGTTTTCCCTAATTCTACCTACATCTATTTGGTCAAACATAATCTAGCATACTTTGGTCAATTTTCCTCGAATACTATCATTCGATCATAAAATAAAAACAAATTAGCATATATATGTTTAGTTTTCCTAAATGTTACCTACATTTATCTTATTACACATAATCAGCCTAATATGGTCGAAGTTTCTCATATAACAATATTTGATAAAAAAATAATGACAAATGGTGCTCATGTGTGCCCAATTTCCCCCAAATCTACATAAATCTATCTTATCACATATAAACAAATCCTAATCAACATAAATTTAATCAAATAATGACATTTGCTTATGAATAATGATAAATGATTCTCATATATTCCTAGTTTCTCCAAAATCTAACTTTGTATATTTGATTATATTTCATTGGGTCAATTTGGTTAATTTTTTTTTTCTAGTGATGACATTTGGTCACAAAATAACAAGTGGTGCTTAAATATACTCAACAATTTTTCTCAAATAATTACATCCGATTATGAAATAACAACAAATGGTGCTCAAACATGCTTAGTTTTTACCAAATATTCCTTCACACACATGATAACACTTAATCCAGACCTAATTTAGTCATTCTTATCGAACAAGGACACATGATCATGTAATAAAAATAAATTGTGCCCATAGATGGCCAATTTTCCCTAAATCTAACTATATATATGGCAAATTTATATGTACATCTTTCGTTGTGTATTTCTTACTCTATTAATCGAAATCTGAAAAATTATATGATCATAACCTATGCATAACTTTGTAGACATTCATACATAATTTTTAATTATTATTGTGGAAATTATGGGGGATGCACACTTGGATATCAAATTTCCATCATTTTCCAGGTTTATTTCCTTATAAAATATAATAAATAATATTCGTTGATTTGTTCTTTTTAATATATATAGTTCACAAGATATATAATATTATCTAATTTTCCACAAAAGTGTGTCACCTAATGCTTAATGATGCTTCAAATTTGGTGGGATGCAGGGAAAACTATATAATGAGTTTCACTTAAAAATATGAACGCTTCTTCAAATGTCAACTATGTGGCTCACTTATGCTCCACCATTTTCAATAAAGCTTAGTAGTTTAGAAACTAGACTCCAAAAACTAAAATTCATGTTCTTATAGCATATTTTGGTTTTGAGTGTAGGTATCTCAAATATTTCATGCAAATTGATGTTTCTCATTTTTCTAAAAAAACATTTCTTCTTAAGCCTTTGTTTTGGACCCCCCAACTTCTTACACTTGCTCTTATATAGATTTGATTTTTTGTACACCAAAAATTGTTCCTAGAAATGCATGAAGGATTCAATGCAAGTTCTATTACTTGGACTTGTACAAAAAGACGTCACATAGTTTTGAGGAAAACCATATGTATTCATTCCAATTCCTCCTTTTTATACTTCAATAATTCATTAACTAGCAATTGCACGTGAGGTGTGCGATGTTAACGCCGAACATAAATACTGGTGAGTAGAAAAGGAATTTGAGACGGAGAACAAAGCACCCTGTTTGGGTCAAAGTTGATAAAGAGAAAACATGACTTTCTGGTTGACACAGAGAAAAATGTAATGTTGGAAATGATCTGTAATCAACCTATCAAGAAATTAATTGGTAGGTTACTTTTGTAAAGAACTCGTCATTCATCTTGTGTAATGCGCGAGCTCTAGAGGTCATTCCTAGAGTGCAAACGCCATGACATAACCAAATGAATACACCTGATTAGAGGACTGTATCTGTGGATTTTGTGCCGCTACCACCGTAATTGTGGCCGTCGCCTCAGTCCTCGCCGCTACAACTAGAACATCTTCTTTTTCGTATCTCTTTCCACAATATGTGCATGTTCAAGGTTGAGACGGTTTTGGGATTTTCAGAAATCAAACGGTTGAAACCCGCCATTAAACAGGCCTTGGATGATACAGCGCTCAAGTAATTTACTTTGTTTCTCGCTCTTCATTCTCTTGAACAAATGAATTTGCAGCCGAGGACAGTGCGACTGAGGAGAATGGTTAACCCTCTATTGGAGCCATATACATGAGCCTCCCCACTAAGGTGGAGCCATTTGGAAAAGTGTCGTGCTAAAAATTCAAAATCGATGACTGATACTTAAAACCATTTGGAATGGTGGAAAATTGAATCACGGCGCCATTTAACATTGTTTGTTTACTCGGAGATCCAATTTTTCACACAGAAATTCAGCTATAAACCTTTAAATTCACATCGGAAAGAATACAATAAATCAAGTTTAGCGTACACTGCATTGCAAACAGTCACTCTGGCCCTGCTCTGTTGCAATAAGATTTTGCTCTAATCAGTACCCCTCTTGGCCAATTTGATCATGGAGAAATCAAATGATATCCTCCCAGAAGTTACCCAAATCTCTGCAATTTCATCATCTGTGAGAATCAAATAGTTCAATCCTTAAAATCGGATGGAATGGAACGATTGAAAATGAAGGAGTTCACTTAAGCTTGAACTCAAAAAGTTCTTGTTCACCACAATCTGTAGTTTTTAAAATGTACAATTTTTTGGCAGGAAACAAACTACATGTTGATGCTGCTGATTCTCTGAACTTGTCTCATGGTTCAGAGGAAACATTGATGTTGCCCCTGGAACAAGCTCCTGGAGATTAATGAGTTAGTATACAGAGTAAGTTAACGCCAATACTTCTTGAATGTTTCAATTTTTTAGAAATTTCACACAAAATTTAAACATTTAGTTTTCAACTGAACTCGGAATCAAAGTGAAGAAATTAAAATTTCAGGATCATACTGTTCATGATTTTCGCAAATTCGTAATGACAGATGAATAATTTTAAGATTCAGGCATTTCAAGAAGCTAGAAAAATTTCAATTTAAGGTTTATTTGTTTTGGATTGCTTAAACACAAAGACGAATCATTTTTCAAGCACAGATTGATGAATTAGTAGTAAGGAAATCTTACCGAGATCAGAAGTTGTACGTGAATTAGCTTTAAAATCTATGTTGGCGTAGTAATTTTAATAATTTTGCTTCGACAGTGCTGAAAATGTCCTTCCATTTTGTAAATTATTTGGTTTTTGGCACCAAGTTATTGTAGGCACCAAGTTTGAACGAGTGGAGCTTTCATCGCCTCTTTTAATCCCTAAATGAGGCTTTAGAAGCGCATCTTCAGGGGAAATATTGAAGTATCTAAAATAAATGCCTTGAAACAATGTCTAAAAGGCCGTCAACTTTAACATAGTCACCGAAATGATAGGAAGGGCCTTTTCCATAGGGGGAACACTTTTGGCGTAATTATTTAGATACACATTCAATTCCACATGTTCTTTGCATGTTTCTATATCATAGGACATAGGTGAATATAGCTCTGTTCTAAGATCTTCATAACCCTATATGGTAATAGTTGAGTGTTATCTCTTATTTTAAATTGCAATACGCTATTCTCATAATGACTTTGAGGAATCTAACAAGCTTTTAGATGATCAAGGCAAGTTCTATGTATCGACATGTCAATTTTACTTCGATATATATGCAAACATACACATTAAAATTGGTCATTATGTCGACCCCTGACTTTGGTATGGAAAATATTTATTTGTTGTAAAATTACATTTTTTAATGCACTTGTGTGTTGGTTGATCATTGATCTATATTAAGCTCTTATTACCAAATATTCCTTCTTTTCCAGTCATCTAATGGTGTATTTCCTTTATTCTTCTATCATCTCCTATTTTTCTATTATTTTAAGGTTTTTGAGAGAACGGCAACTATACAATTTTAATGGACGTTTTTACATGTGGGAACTTCTAACCCATAATTTTGTTTGCTATGTTTTATTACCTTTTTTTGTTAGATTTTCCCATCAATTATATGCAGGTATGCATGCCAATCAAAGCTTTATTTGAATTTACAAACTCTATAAATAAATAGACGTGCATTAGTGCATTTAGGAGATATATGGTTGTGTGATATATGAGCATCCCTATGTAGAAGAGTAATTACAAGAATTTAGAGGAGACTTTAAATTATTTAAGAAAATATGAAGAGTATGTGGTATTTATTATGTGTGGGATGTACCATTCATTAGAGCATTGAAATCTTGATAATTGCATGACATTGGATTCTATGTTGACTTGCACTATATGTTGTGTTGGATTTAAAGAAATATTCCCATAAAAAAACACAAAATAAAGGAGAAATAACACAAGTTCCTCATAACAATGTCCATTTTGTATTGTGTTCTTGCAAAGTATTGTTGCTATATTACGATTTCAAAGAAGGATGTTAGTTTCCCGGTTCCATTTATGCATAATCCAAGAAAAGTGAAAGGTTTTTAGATCCTCAAAGATGAATGTTTCTTATTGAGAGTTGCTCGAATTGTACCATTGCAGTATTCGGAGAATATACCAATAACTATGGCATTTATGGGTTTTCTTCTCTTCATTATCTAAATTATTTGGTAATTTCTACTTTCACAATTATCTCTAAATTAATGATGAATGAGATATTCATAATTAAAACTATCTTGTCAATTGATTTTTTTTAAAACTACTTTTTTGTACAATTAAATCTGATTTATAATTTTTATGGGTAATGTATTACATTTTGATATGGAACCACTTTCGGTAAATGATGAATGGGATATTCATCATTAAAACTATCTTGTCAATTACTATTTTTTCTAATCTACTTTTTGTACAATTAAATCTGATTTAAAATCTTTATGGATAGATGTATTACATTTTGATATGGAACCACTTTCCAATACACAAACAAATCAAGATCTATTTTTTACACACGGGTAGATGTATTACATTTTGATATAAAACCACTTTCCAATACACAAACAAATCAATGTCTACTTTTTTACACACAAAGAAGAAATGAAACAAGTCAAACAAATGAAGCCCTGAACACATATCCAGAATTATTTTCGGTGTTGTTTTGGTGTTACATAATTCAACTTTACAAGCTTTAATTTCTTTTGGGTCTGCAAACTGCCAACAAGTGCCAAACCAAACATATAATTTTTAAAATTGAAAAGATAAATATCCAAATTTTTGAGATATTTTTGTATCTTGGTATAATTGACAAATTTCTTCCATTCCGTTTAGTGTTCCCAAACCTCATCTCTTTCTGATGATATCTCGTAAAGCTACATAAAACTTTCACTACCCTAAGCTAAAATAACTTTTTGTGCTCCTAACACTTTCCTAATTATGCGGTGGATCGGATCCTTCCTTAGGACCTGGACTATTTGGGCCTTTCACACTCCTAACCGCAGCATGAACCCACATCGAAAACCCTAAAATTAGTCTCTTTAAACAAATTCATTTCGCAATGTTTATACGGGTAGAACAATAGGATATCTCTTATCAGACCCAAATAAATTATTGAAAGTACAACAGAAAACTTACAGTAGAAAACATGTGAATTTCTCCTCTGGAGGCAGCATTTGATCTCTTCTGAAAGTCATTGGAACTGTTCTCCACAAGACTGGTATCCTCTGAGAGTGTGCAGCCAAAACCAGATCAGTGAAAATGAAGAAAAGCTACATAATACTATTGCAAAAGAAGATATCTACTGTGGAAGTGGACATGATAAAATAATACCTAGTTGCAGGTTTTCCTTGGCGTCTGAGATCTGAGTAAGCTTATCATGGCCATCATTTGATAGTGTATGGTCATATCCGTTTTGAGTAATGTTTACAGTAG
Organism: Taxus chinensis; assembly: GCA_019776745.2. Lineage (NCBI taxonomy): Eukaryota > Viridiplantae > Streptophyta > Pinopsida > Cupressales > Taxaceae > Taxus > Taxus chinensis. The sequence goes on from CM034157.1 coordinate 138,801,397, forward strand.
TCCAGGCCCTGAGATGGGCGGTGGCCATGAACCTTGGCACCCACATAGTCCATGAGTTGCTGGTTATTATTCGGCTCATCTTCTCCCACTAGAAGGTATATGTGATTTGTGCATCTTGTTCAGACCATTATATGCATTTTTCTATTTCCCAAATTGTCTAACAGTGTGAATAATGACAGACTAAATTCCACCAACAACTGGAAAATGAAAAGAAATTCAGTAGACTCCATGCGATTAAAAAAATGACCGCGAATGGCCCAATGACTGTGAGTAGTTATGTGAAACAAAGTGCCAATGACAGTTTGAATTAAAGTTAAAAATGAAATAAAAACTAGCCAATAAAGTAAGTCACATCAAGTCACATCAATAAATGAACCAATGAAATAATGACACATAAACAACCCATAAAAGGTGATTTTATTCACAATTAATGGGTTGCCTTAAATTCCTTTGTATTCAAAAGTACTTATTTTAAATCCCTTAAAAATATATTTTCCACACACTCAAATTTTTTGAAAGAAAATCTGTATATTAAAAAAATCATGCTCTCCAAAAGGGTATTTTAAAAAAAAAAAATTATGATTGTTAAGTGGCTCTAACAACCTCCCACATTATGATTCGCGATGAGTGGCTCCTTTCCCCTAACTTATTTGAATGTGAATGTGAACCAACTTATTTCAAATGTGTGGTGAAATTGGTCAAACCCAAAAACACATTAATTCTATTTAGTCGTGTTAGATGACTTCACAACGACTTTAAGAATAATAATAATTATTAATGATGGCCCTTAATGGTCACACAATGCTGACGTAAAATGATGTCAACATATCAAATAAAATGGTTTAAACTAGCAATTGCAGAAGGAAATTATAATTCACGATGATAGGTGTTTCTTATTGTCGTCCACGTTGCCTGCACTATTCGCATCAACGATGATTAGGGCTTCTCAGGGGATGCAAGACCATGGAAACGGTTCTGATGGCGGATGTTACTTTACTGTGCATTTTTTTTTTGTCATTTTGTAGAGCTCCCATTGATCTCCCCTTGCCTTGCTCACCCCTATTATGCTGGTGGGGCAGATTTTTCATTAAATGAAATCATTGTGCTAATCCCCTGTTGCGCTAGTGGGGCAAATTTTGCATTTAATACAATCATTGTGGAGGGGACGGTTTGATATACATGGTTTTAAATGTGTGTCATGATAGACATGGTTGAAGACAGCTGGGTTTTAAGCCACGTTTTTTTGTCGGGATGCATTTCTTTGCTCGCCATGTGGTCAAGGCCTGCGGTGCCATCCTGCTTAAAAGCAAGCTGTCGGTCGTGCATAGGGAGCTTTGTTACAAAATATTGTATGGGTTGGAAGCATCCATATTTTGTTCTATAGATCCTAGTTTTGCGGTTGTTGCAGAAAAGAGGTCAAATTTCATGCTTTCTTTTGGTTCACATATTGTACTTAACATGTTTTGTAAGGTGTTGGAATCGTTGTTGTGTAGTGTTATAGTTGCATATTTTCCGTGTAAATCGTTTGATATTGGAGCTTAATTGCTTCACATTAGCATGCTTTATTAACTTGTTGGAATACACAGTAACTGACGTCGGTTGGTCGTCGGTCACCTGGGGACTGGTATCGGTCAAGGCAAGGAGGAACCATATCGGTTAGGGTAACCGACATCGGTTACCTGTGTGTGATTGTTTTATTTAACTCATGGGAATTAGATCTAACCTTTGATATAAAGTTGATCTAATGGTTGTAATTGCATAGCTAAAGTGCCCTAAGTTTGTATATGCTTATATAAGCTAGAAAGCTAGGGTTAGAACTCATTAATAATTGGGAGAATTGTAAGAAGGAATTCTTGGAGAGAGAGAAAAAGAGAAGCTTGTGAGGAAGAAAGTATTGTACATCCAGAGAGGTGTGGAAGATTGCAGATCTTCATTGTATATCCTCTGTAAAGCTTTGAATAATATATTGGTTGTTTCTTGGTGGACGTAGCCCACACTGGGTGAACCACGTTATATCTTGTGTATTATTTCTTCTGGTTTATTTATGTATTTATTGCTTGTATGCTTAGATCTGAATATATATCTGTACAACTGGTGTGATTAACCCCAACAACTGGTATCAGAGATTTTTTGTTTGAGGGTTTTGTGTGTTGACAGATTTACTCACAGAGGGATTTCTGATTGAGTGGGAGCTACAACAATGGCAGAAGATGGAAAATACAGAGTTGAGAAATTTGACGAATGTAATTATCAATTATGGAAGATGCAGGTGGAAGATTATCTGTATCAGAAAGATCTATACTTACCGTTGGATGAGAAGGCAAGACCTACAAAGATGACTGATGAAGAATGGAAAATTCTTGACAGAAAGGCTCTGGGATCTATAAGATTGAGCCTGACAGCATCTGTGGCTTCGAATATTACCGAAGCAGCAACCATGGTAGAGTTGATGAAATCTTTAGCTAATTTATATGAAAAACCTAGTGCTTCAAATAAATTTTATTTGATGAAGAAATTATTTAATTCTAAGATGCAAGAAGGTGAATCTGCATCAAGTCATTTGAATGATTTCCATGGTCTATTGTAAATCAATTAAAATCGGTTAATATTCCATTTGATGATGAAGTGAAAGAACTTTTATTATTATGCTCTTTTGCCAGATAGTTGGGATAACTTGGTAATGGTTGTTAGTAATACAACGTCTGCTACTAATATTTTAAAGTTTGATGATGTGGTTAGTATAATCCTGAATGAAGAAATACACAGGAAAAGTACAGGAGAATTATCATCTGGTAATGCTTTGAATGTAGAAAGTAGGGGAAGGTAGAAGGAGAGATCCAAGAGCAAGAATAATGGGAAATCAAAGTCTAAGAATGACAGATCTAAATCCAGAGGTAAAGGAATAACCTGCTGGAATTGTGGAAAGAAAGGACATGCAAAGAAGGATTGTTGGTTCAAGGAAATCAAAGAGAATATACTAGAGAAAGGTAAAGAGGAAAATGTTGCATCTTCTGAGGTAATGCAAGATGCCCTTATTCTCTCCTTGGATAATAAAATTGAATCATGGGTTTTAGATTCAGGAGCTTCTTTCCATGCTACCCCTAATAAGGGTTATTTCAGAAATTATGTCCAGGGTAATTTTGGGCATGTTTATTTAGGAGATGATGAACCATGCAATATTATTGGTAAAGGAGAAGTTCATCTAAAATTACAGAATGGAAATACATGGATATTGAAAGATGTGAGGCATGTGCCAAGCCTCAGGAGAAATCTAATTTCTGCAGGACAACTAGGTGAATCTGGTTGCATGGTTACATTCACAGCCGACTCTTGGAAGGTTACCAAGGGATCTCTTGTTGTAGCAAGAGGCAAGAAGGTAGGAACATTGTATTTGTCTACCTGTATTACTGATTCCTTTTCTGTGCTATCTACTTCAGATTCAGATGCAAGCATGTGGCATAATCGGCTAGGCCATATGAGTAAAAAAGGAATGCAGATCTTAAAGGCTAAGGGTAAGTTATCAGATTTGAAAGATGTAGATCTTGATTTCTGTGAGCATTGTATATTTGGAAAGCAAAAGAGAGTGAGATTTCTCAAAGTTGGGGCAACAAAGAAGGAGAAAAAATTGGAGCTTGTGCACTCAGATGTGTGGGGACTAGCCCAGGTAGCTTCTCATGGAGGATCCCAATATTATGTGACTTTCATTGATGATGCCACAAGAAAGGTATGAGTTTATTGTATTAAACGTAAATATGATGTTTTTGAGACTTTTAAAAGATGGAAAGCCCTTGTGGAAAATGAATCAAATTCAAAGTTAAAATGCCTTAGATCTGACAATGGTGGTGAGTACTGCAGCAAGGCTTTCAATGATTATTGTTCAGTGAATGGAATACACAGAGAAAGAATGGTTCCTAGAACACCACAGGAGAATGGTGTTGCTGAAAGAATGAACAGGACAATCATGGAATGTGCAAGAAGCATGAGGATACATGTTGGATTACCCTTGCAGTTTTGGGTAGAAGCAGTAGACATGATGGTTTATTTAATTAACCATGGGCCTTCAAGTGCACTGGATGGTGGAATACCAGAAGAAGCTTGGACTGGAAAAGAGGTAGATCTTTCTTTTCTTAGAGTATTTGGTTCAGAAGCTTTTGTGCATGTTGATAAAGAAAATAGAAAGAAGTTGGATGCTAAATCCAAGAGATGTACTTTTATTGGTTATGGCTTTGGTGATTTTGGATTCCATTTTTGGGATTTAGAAGATTCTAAGATTGTTAGGAGTCGTGACATTGAATAGAATGAAAAGAGAATGTACAGGGATCAAGTTTTGGTACCCAAAGATGAACCGGTTGGAAATTTTGTGGATGAAAATGCATTCTCAGATTTAAAAGTGACACCTACAGGTTTACACAGTAACCAGTGTCAGTTGACACCAGAATGATGTCGGTCACCTGAACTGATGTTGGTTACAGAGGAGCTAGACCGACATCGGTTAGCTGAACCAACGTTGGCTAAGAGGTGACCGGTGTCGGTCATTGTCTGAGATTGATACAAATTTACAGAATGAGTAGATTGAGCCTCGGCACCCCAAATCTCAGTGAGAAGGTCACAAAGGGTAAGTAGACCTCTAGAAATATTTACACCTTCCTTATCTTATTTATTATTGACTGATAGTGGTGAACCAGAGAGTTTTGAAGAAGCAATGCAGGATGAAACCCACGTGAAGTGGGAGCATGACATGGATGAGGAGATGGACTCCTTGGAACAAAACCAGACATGGGATTTGGTTAAGTTTCCAGCAGGTAAAAGAACATTGCAGAACAAATGGGTTTACAGGATCAAGGAAGAAGAGGGTGGACAAAAAAGATACAAGGCAAGGCTTGTGGTAAAAGGATTTGCACAGAAATCAGGTATTGATTTTGGTGAGATATTTTCTCCTGTAGTAAAAATGACTTCTATTTGTACTGTATTGAGTTTAGTTGCAGTAGAAGATTTGCATTTAGAGAAACTTGATGTCAAGATGACTTTCCTTCATGGTGATTTGGAGGAAGAGATTTATATGCAACAGTCACTTGGTTATGAAGTCAAGGGTAAGGAGAAACTTGTGTGCAGGTTGAAAAAGAGCTTGTATGGGCTCAAGCAAGCCCCAAGGAAATGGTATATGAGGTTTGATAGTTTCATGCATGAGCATGGTTATATGAGATGTGAATCTGACCATTGTGTTTATTTCAAGAAGCTTGAAAATGGAAGCTATATTATTTTGTTACTGTATGTGGATGATATGCTTATTGCAGGATCTAGTATGTAGGACATTGGTGAGCTTAAAGAAAAGTTAGCTCATACATTTGCAATGAAGGATTTGGGAGCTGCAAAGAAAATCCTTGGCATGCAAATTCATAGAGACAGGAAGAACAAGAAATTGTATTTGTCTCAGGAACATTATATCAATAAGGTGTTGGAAAGGTTTAATATGCAGAATTCAAAACCTGTAAGTACACCTATGGCTGGACACTTCAAATTGAGAAAAGATCAGTGTCCTACATCACATGAGGAGGTCGAGTACATGGCATGAGTTCCATATGCTTCAGCAGTTGGAAGTCTTATGTATGTTATGGTTTGTACCAGACCAGACATTGCACAGGCAGTGGGAGTTGTGAGCAGATTTATGGCCAATCCAGGTAAAGAGCATTGGAAAGCAGTCCAATGGATTCTCAAGTATTTGAGAGGGACATCCAACATGCAGTTATGCTATGGAGGGTCAGATATTTCTTTATGTGGCTATGTTGATTCAGATATGGCTGGAGATTTGGATGGTAGGAGAAGCACCACTGGATATGTATTCACAGGTGGGATGACAGTTAGCTGGATTTTGAGATTGCAGAAGGTTGTGGCCTTGTCTACTACAGAGGCTGAGTATGTTGCAGCTACAGAGGCTAGCAAAGAGATGATATGGATGAGCAGGTTCATGGAAGAGTTGGGAAAGGAGCAAGAGGATTGCAGATTGTACAGTGATAGTCAAAGTGTGATTCATCTGGAAAAGAACTCAGTGTTTCATTCAAGAATGAAACACATTCAGTTGAGATATCACTTCATACGACAGGTGTTGGAGGATGGGCAGCTGAAACTGGAGAAAATTCATACAAATAAGAACCCTGTGGATATGCTAATGAAGCCATTGGAAAAGGAGAAGTTGGAGCTACACTCCACTTCTGTTGGTCTTCGAGTTTGAGACTTGAAGAGGAAGAAACAGGCCAAGGAAAGGATCCAAGAATGGAGTTGTATGGTACAGTGCAACAATTTATCTCCAAGTGGGAGATTGTTGAGTTGTGGAGCTTAATTGCTTCACATTAGCATGCTTTATTAACTTGCTGGAATACACAGTAACCAGTGGCGGTTAGGTAACCACCGTTGGTCACCTGGAGACCGGTATCAGTCAAAGCAAGGAGGAACCGGTATCGGTTAGGGTAACCGACATCGGTTTCCTGTGCGTGATTGTTTTATTTAACTCATGGGAATTAGATCTAACCTTTGATATAAAGTTGATCTAATGGTTGTAATTGCATAGCTAAAGTTCCCTAAGCTTGTATATGCATATATAAGCTAGAAAGCTAGGGTTAGAAGAGTAAGAAATAATAATATGTAAAAAGAATTGTAAGAAGGAATTCTTGGAGAAAGAAAAAGAGAATCTTGTGAGGAATAAAGTATTGTACATCCAGGAGAGGTGTGGAAGATTGCAGATCTTCATTGTATATCCTCTGTAAAGCTTTGAATAATATATTGGTTGTTTCTTGGTGGACGTAGCCCACACTGGGTGAACCACGTTATATCTTGTGTATTGTTTCTTCTGGTTTATTTCCGTATTTATTGCTTGTATGCTTAGATCTGATATATATCTATACAACTGGTGTGATTAACCCTGCCCATGGGAATGTGTATAGATGCAAATTGAGGACAACCATTTTCTAGGGACATGCTAAAAAAAGACCTGGAGTGTTCACCAAGCAAGGGATAAAAGAAGGCTACCTTGGCAAGAAAGTAATGGCTATTTTTGGAGAAATAACGTGCATGGATTTGACTAATAATAGGATTAAAGTAGGAAATTAGTAGATAATCTATTATTAACAAGTGTTTTGTAAAGCATGCATGTTAGTACGCATGGCTATTTTGAGCACACCTATTTTTAGGAAGTGCATAGGAGGTGAAGGGAAAGTCCCCACCCCTATAAATACTTGGATTAGGATTGGTTATGAGATCATGATCGTTGTGTTAGTGTTATGATACTCTGATATAGCTAGACATGACTCTGTGTTCATATATACTTAATGTTATGTATAAGCTTCTTACTATGTACTTGTTTTTTTAAGATTAATGGATGATTGTGGTTGGATTATGATAATTGATGTAATTGAGTATAGAGATTTGTTTATGTAATTGATCTTTGTTATGGTTTATCTCATATAGTCATTGTTTCCTCATTACATGTGTTTCCAAGATGAATTGAATGAGTAATTAAGTTTATGGATACTTGATTGAATATCATTATGGTTATGCATGCTAACATCTTGACAAACAAATACAAAGGAGGGACCTGGTAGTTGCGCGTGCTTCGGGTGAGCATTCAGATCTCTATGAATGAGGTGCTAGTGGACATAGCACTTGAGGTGAAATAAAAGACTACATTTTGGTTTTGTTACCAAGTCCTCTTTTCAAACTGTCTGGCAGGATGTTGCATACAGATGGTGTATCGATTAACTTTGGAGATCATTGAAAGTTGGGTAGAAGACAAAGAAGATAAGTTTGCATAGAGGTATAACATTGGACCTGATTTCAATGCACGTCATTGGGTGGAAGATAATATGTATCATGAGCTATATGATATGTTCTTCAAATTCTTTCTAGTATAATTGTACAAGTGGTTGACAACATACACATCAAAGAAACATTGGGGTCCTAAGCCGAAAGCTTTGGATGTATGAAGATTACAAGACTCTTTTTGATGTGGATGATGAGTGGATTAGAGTTGTAGATCATTGGTGGGTTTTTGCGTTGCACAATTATACACTAGAATACATTATTTCTACTTATTTTTTTCTAGAGGAGGCTGAGTTTAGGTACTTGTGTGAGCCCAGGTGATAAAATTTGCGCGTTATACCTTTAGCGATCAATATCTTGCTGATGATAGAACTAGATTTAGAGAGCCTACCTATGGCTAGCTAAACCCCCACTACACACAGGGGCAGGAGTAGGTGTGGAGAAGGATGACGGACGTGGTAGAAGCTAGAAATATAGAGGAAAGATGGCTTAGGTTTAATGAAGCGTGAGAGAGGGACATGTGACGAGCGTCAGATATTGAGGAGTCACTCAGGTTGAGGGGAATGATGGCTCGCAAAGGTTTTGAAGCTCTCATGGAAGATGAGGAGCCACAACATCAGGTCCTCCCAAATTTGGGAAAGAGCAGTAGAGAATCCCCTTTGGCTTTGGATGAGAGCATCTCAGATGAAAGAATGAGGGTTGTAGGCATGTATCTGATCCCACCTAGCCACCTATCCCTTACGCATGGTGTTCTAGATCCAATAGGTAGTTATTGAGAAGCAAGCTAGTGCAGGTAAGAAAAAAGATACGGGTAAATATCATTTTGTGTTGAATCAAGAAGTGCATCATACTACGAATATACCTATGGAAGCACAATAGGCACCAGTGTTTGGGAGTATTGTTGAAGGATTGTTTTCGGGTGCATCATCAGGACATAATGTTGATGTGCAAACTGTTAGGAGAAATTCATTAGGTGTTGCGACTATGCAAACAGTGGGTATCGAGTTTAGTACTACAACTGGGACACAAGGGAGTTCATCAACTGGGCCGCAACTTGTAGTAAGGGGTGCAGGCGGATCAGGAGGATCGGGTTAGTAGCCACCTGAAGGAAATATTGTTGGAAGTTTTGGTTCTGGATCTGGTGGAAAAGGCCCACATCCATAAACAACCACCTCAAACCTCAACAACCAAAAACACCTCATTTCTACTATGAGATGTCTTTCCACTTACTAGAGTATAGAGGGATTGAAGATGTAACAAAGCATGTGCATAAGTGTGAATTACTATGGCACGCTAAGGAAATTACGGATTCAGATAGGAAGGCAAGTTAATTTTCCACTACACTACAAGGGTGCACACATAGCTAGTATAATAAATATGACCCACATCAGAATATGGTGGATTATAATGCTTTGCACACTATGTTTTTGGTTGAGTTCCACATTCCAAAGTTTGAGCAGCAAAGCATCAACGTGCTCAAGGATATCAATCAGGGTTTGTATGAGAGCATGAGGGAGTATGAATCACGTTTTAAGACTCTGTTGTCAAAATTATCTTATGAAATTCATCCTATGTAGCATGAACAATGGTTTTTGGGAGGATTGTTGATTCCGTTCTAGAGGGATTTATCTCATAAGACATATGTGGATCCACATGAAGCTTTGCAAGCATCCCTGCGCACTGAGGCGATTGGAAGTGTTAATATCGGGATGAGCCCATTCTTAGAGGTACAAATCCCAGCCATGGCAAAGAAATTGGAGAAGCTCTAGATGCCAACTCAACACATGAGACGTGCAATGATATTTGGTGCACTGATTGTGAGGTTGAAGGACATACTAAGGATAATTGCTCACTAAAGTTGATGCGTGCGTTGTTACTAGATTGTGAAATTTTCCACAAGGACCATGATGTTTGGAATTGTCCTCTCTTATAGCATGCGATTCATAAGAATACATCCATGTATTGTAAGATTTACAATGCACATACCCACAACACAGTTGATTGTAAATTGATTGATCATATCCATGAAGCTATTGAAACAAGAGTGCACTAGATTAGTGTGGCGAACAAATCAAAGGATCATGAAGGAAAAAGGAATGAATGGAACAAAAATGGGGATAACTAGGAATGGAGGCTTATCGGGGATGATACCAAGGTCCACATGGTCATGGAGGATGGCGATAGAGGTAGATTCATATGAGGAACTTATTACCCCTGTGCGGATCCCTTAATTATTATTAGCGTGAATACTCACATAATATAGTCTGCACATGGTTTGGAAAGTAGCATAAGTTAGAAGATTTTCCAGACCTATATGAACACATGTGAAAGAACCTAAAGAAGAAAAAATGTGCTGGAATGATCAAGGTACAATGTGCAAAGGATGATTAGTGGATTTCTGATCATGAGCTACAACACATGTTGATCCGAAAACACAAGTGATTAATTAACCTTTCTATCCTTTTTCATGGATCTTAAGAATTTAAATCAATTTTGTGGATTTAAATACTCCAAAATTGATCAATACTCTACTTTCATATATGTAGCTCAATCTAATTTTCAATCACAACATAGAAATGTGCAAAATTCACTTAATATGTTGTGGATGATGGATATCCAATTTCCCATTTAATTGATTTCTTATCCAAATTAACAAATTCCTTTTACTGAAATTTTATCTGATCAAAAGCTTCATGAAAATTGAAAATGAAGTCCACAAAAGAAATTGATAAAGGAGTTCACCAGTAGGCTATGTCTCCGGATTCATGAAATGTGAATCGATCTATTTAATCCAATGAAGTACAATTTTACCTTCAATAATGAAAAATAGATCTCTGTTACCTATAAATGGGATGATATCAAACTTGTAGAACTTTGTAATTTTCTAGAATCATGTTCTCAAATCCATCTGTGGCCCCTACAACTTCTTCACAATGTGATCTCCCTGCAACTATGCTATAAAAACACCTACAAATGGAAATTTAAATCATTTCATGAAGAACTAATGACATGGTTGGAATCCTCTTGGAATTCTGAACAAGTTTTCTTTTTACACCAAGTCAAAATTTGGCCTCTAAGTGCCTTAAAACCTCAGTTGAATGCAAATTACTCTAATCTGCCTCCTTCCACAGACCTGCAACTTGTGTTGTTTAAATAACAGTGAGCTCATTTTTATTAACTCAAGACCCCTTGGTGAGTCTAAGTGAGTGGATGTTAGTTGTTCCCCGTGAGTCGCATGGGTTTCAATCCCCACTCCTTCTTTTCCGGGGCTTTTTTGCCTAAGTGGGGAGATATCCCACATCCCGGTGGGGAGGTAGGAAGGGGGAGTGTTTAAATTGCAAGAGTGGACCCATTATTTTACGTGGCTACGAGCCACACACATTTTTTTCCAATTTAATCTTGGCATTAGTTAATTGTACTACCCACATCATGGGCGAGCTATGTTTGGATTGCCATGAGGTGGGCCTATACTTATTCGACCCACATGTTGTGGTCGAGTTGTGCTGAATAGCACTTCCTTTATGGGGCCAATATTAATAAGTTGCAGCCAGTTGGTCATGTGGCTATGCTGAACCATTTTGTAATGGGTCAATATATATACGATCCACCCTACATATAAGATTGCCGGTTATCTCATGTTAATCGCCAATGTTGTCGATAACCACTAATTGGGCTGAGCTTGTGTTATCAATGTTTCATACGCCAGTAATTAGGTGTCAAGTCCATATGATCCACTGATGAGTATGTGGATACTTTAGATATGCCCAAATGATAAGGCCACCAAGTAATATGGGATAAGCCTGATCATTGAGGATTTAAATGATCAACTCGGTGGGGAGTTGACCAACCCACTAAGCTAGAATAATAGCTCGCCTGAGCTGTCATAGTTGTAGTGCAATACTATTCAACCCTGCATTACAATAATTCAACTCTATAATACAAAATCCCACATTAGTAGAGTAATAGAAATATCTGGCATATATAAGCAATATCAATACAATGATATAATGAGTCGGAGGCCAAGGCACCCCTCCATTAAAAGAGTGTGCCAAACCTGGCTGAGGGGCCCCCAGCTAGCAAATAGCGGGGCCCACCAATTTTTCGTGTGTTGAAGATCGGTGGATATAAAACATAACTTTTACCCTTTTACACATTTTTAACTTTTTCCACGTGTCAACGTGTTATTTACCACTTGACCAATTTTGACTCATTTTCCAAACCATTCTTTGACCTGTGATATCTTCTACATCTAGACTCCATTTCTGAAGTTCTGCATATCATCGGAAAGGTCTCAGAATTATCTACAACATGGTCATATTTTAGGGAGGTTTAGGAAAATTTAAAAACCATAAAATCCTCTGGATCACTCCTCCCAACTGGGAATGCTTTTTGTCCACAAAAAGTTGTTTTCCACCCACAAATCTTGCTAACTCACTCTGCATTACACAATCACATACATGAACTAGAAATAACATTATGGGTTAAATAAATGCAAATAGTTGATTAGCTAGTCACATAAAATCGATAAGATAATAACACCCATTCAACAATAGAAATCTAGTGTCCAACTGATACCATGCAACCTGTCCACTCTGTAAACAACTGTGAACTGTCAAATCCCACTGTAATGCCATCATAAACAATCAATCAGATAATAACACCCATTCAAAATAGAAATCTAGTGTTCAACTGATACTATGTGATACAGATGATTACTAAAATTACAATTCCATCAAATTAGATCAGTATAACAGACATCTAAATTACCCTCAATTAGGCTAGTGCCCATTGTCCATGTGAAACTGTAAAATACTGCAAATATCACTATCCAGAATAATTAGACCATCCATGCCAAAAATAGCTATAGTAAAAAATTGAATCCATGTGAATCTACCAAATCTATCCCCACATACTGAACTATAAAAGGATAGAAACAAACTATATGCTTACCCACAATGGTGAACTGCTATCTGCTGCAAATGATCACCAGGAAACACCTGCACACTAGTTTGTTAGTGCAAATAATGTACACACCAATTGTAACTACATAGGGTAGTTACAAATAAATTCCCTAAAAATAAGGGTCATCATGTATGTGCAATTACCCTGTATAGACACAACAATTTTGTATAATACTTACAAAACCCAAAAGGTGTCCCAGATTTTCATAATGACATTTAACAATAGATACAAAAAATGCATTTCCAAAATTAGAAATTATACCCATGCCCACTGAATCTGCATACACTGCTGCTAAAAATAGAAATGGTATTTGTCATCCTTAACACGTAAGAAGTATATTATGAGTATGTTTAACCTGTCCCTCAGATCCTCTTTACAGGTGACACCATTTTTCCAATTTCAAAGCAAATGTAAATATGTGAATTTTCCTTTCAACATACATCAGAAACCCACAAATTGCTCTAAATAATTTTGCATGCTATTCAACAATTACAGCTATGCAAAAGTAAATCTATCCAATTCACATGAGTTTACATTTTCCATATTAAAATAGAATGGACTCATCTATGGTTTTATAGTGGATAGATCCAAGGTTGATTCAATTTTAACTGATGGTTTAAAAAATTCTTTCACCTTAAATTCTTACTTTTTCTTACCATGCATCGGATGGTTTGTTGGATGAAGTTTCTAGCAGTTATCAACATGATGTCCACTCATATGAAAATCAGTGCAGTAGTTCCTCTTTTCCTCCTTCTAGGGTGAGGAATCCTTTTTACCATTTCTCGCCTGAAATCTACGAGATTGGTTTTTTAGCTCATCGGGAAAATACTTCTGCAAGAATGATTTTCTCTTCCAACAAAAGGCAACAAAATGATTAGTTCCTCCACAAAATGTGCATGGAAAAGCATTCATCATTTTCTTTATATCAAACCCATATTGTTTAAATAGAAAGAGTGGATCATCAGAAGTTTTACCTTATTTCCCAGGCTTATGATTATGATAAGAAATAGGAGGTGGAATTTCGTTACCTCTTCTCTGATTTTCTTACCATTCCCATTTTGCTATGATAGTGGGGTAAACACTTTGTTGTCGGAAGCTTGTCTTCCTTCAACATGCTTGGATGACTCTCTAATATCTATTCCTGCACTAGAATAGCCAAAAATTACATAACGAGGATGATCCTCGACTTGTATTGGGTTAGCCATTCCTTGGTTATTCTTACCAAGGATGATTCTGTTAAAACCCATTTTACTTAATAATTTAGATCCAATGCCTTTAGTGTATCTTTCAAAACCACCAAAAATGTAATTACCTGAATCTAAATCCAAATGGGATGAGGAATCTGATGGTGACATACTTACAGTACATGCATCAGTCATTGTTTCTGCATCTGTAGTCAAGGGTCTCTCCCTTTTTTCTCACCATTCTGCAATCTTGCCAAGATCTCATCTTTGGCTTAAATTTCCAATTTCAATCGGTCATTCTCCTCTTCTAAGGAGAAATACATAGATCTCAAGAGAGAGTTATCTTCCTAGATCTGGTGATTATATGCCTCAATTTCTTTGAGCTTAGCCTATGTAGACATTCTTCCCATAGTGCACTTGTACCAAAATTCAACCACACTAAACCAACTGCACCAACTTGAAGCAATCACACTGTTAATCAAATTTAACTGAAGAAAATATCAAGTTAAACCATCTCTGATACCAAAACTTGATCAAAAACGCAAGTTTTAATTTTCACTTTTTAAACTACCATTTTCATGGATATAAAATTTAATCAACTTTTATGGATTTAATTCTCCAAAATTGATTAATTCTTCTGTTTTCATATATGTACCTTAATATAATTTTTAATCACAACATTGAAATGTGCAAAATCACTTAATCTGTCGTAGATGATGGATTGTCAATTTTAACTGAATCCAATTTCCCGTTTAATTGAGTGCTTATCTAAATTAACAAATTCCTTTTACTGAAATTTAATCTGATCAAAAGCTTCAAGAAAACTGAAAAAAATTCCACAAAAAAATTGATAACAAAGTTCACTCGTAGGCTACGTCTCCAGATTCATGAAATTTAAATCGATCTATTTAATACAATGAAGTACAATTTTACCTTCAATAATGACAAATAGATCTCTGTCACCTGCAAATGGGTTGATATCAAACTTGTAGAACTCTACAATTTTTCCAGAATCACGTTCTCAAGTCCATCAGTGGCCCCTACAACTTCTTCATAATGCGATCTCCCTACAACTGTGCTAGAAAAACACCTACAAATGGAAATTTAAATGATTTCATGAAGAAATAATGACATGGTTGTAATCCTCTCAGAATTATGAACAAGTTTTATTTTTACAATCCAAGTTAAAATCCAGCCTCTAAGTGCCTCAAAACCTCAGTTGATTGCAAACTGCTCCTATTGTTTCCTCCCATAGACCTACAACTGTCTATTATAAAATACAGTGAGCCCTTTTATAACAATATGATCTGCCTTATGGCAAGTTATTTGAGGTTCATTGGTTTGGAAGCCCTAGGTCATGGTTTTCGAATCTCCGCCTCCATTTTTGTTCAGGGTTGGTTTTGTTTTCCTTGGATAAAATCCCACATGTATCAAGGGTTTGTCTGGGGTTTTTATTTACCTTATTTTTCATGGCTATGGCCATGCATGCCTTTTTTTGTTTCCAATTCAACCCTTTTCATAATATTTTCAAATTCCACAGAGTTGAGTTGCATGGTTTACGCCGAGGTGAGTGGCAACTTGTGTTTAAGCCAAATTGAGCTCAAGCTAAGGGGATGAGTTGTTATACACCAATTGTCTGAGCTGGCTAGGGGTTCGATCACTATTTTTGGGCCTAGCTATACATTGATCCATCCTCCAATATATGCGCCAGTTGATCTGAATCCCATGTAGTCAATGTTGGCCCACTGTAATTTAATCCTGAAAGTTGGGTATTATGATGACTCACCACCAAGTGTGAATTATCCCTAGACATGAAGTTATGATGGCCAAGATAATATAGGCCAAATATTGGATAATGCCGAGTAATAAGGATAAACTTGATCATTGTGGATTTAATTCAATCAACTTGGTGGGGAGTTGTCCACCCCACCGAGCTAGAATAATAGCTCAATTACCAAATGCAATGTAATACTATTCAACCTTGCATTACAATAATTCAACTTTGTAATACAAAATCCCACATTGGCAGAGTAATAGAACTATGTGGCATATATAAGCAATATCAATACAATGATATAATGAGTTGGAGGCCAAAACACCCCTCCATTAAAAGAGTGTGCCGAACCTAGCTGAGGGCCTATAGTCAGAAAATAGCGAGGCCCACCAATTTTTTCATTTGTCGAAGACTGGATGGCTCAAAACAAAATTTTTAACCTTTTTACTCATTTTTAAATTTTTCCATGTGTCAATGTTATTCAATAGTTGACCAGTTTTGACCCGTTTTCCAAACCATTCTTTGACCTGCGATATATTCTACATCTGGACTCCGTTTATGAAGTTCTACATATCATTGGAAAGGTCTCAAAATAATCTTCATCATTGTTACATTTTAGGGAGGTTTAGGAAACTTCATGCGAACCCCTTAAGGCCAAGCCACTCATCCAGAGAGAAGAGGTGATATATGCTAAGTATCTAGATGCTTCCCATCAGAAGGAAGTATACCAAGAAACTATGGGATTCATTAGAGATATGCATGGTGAAATACAATGCTCGAAGGAATAGATGTAAGAGAGAGCATGCACGAATATTGTTGAGCTCCCTTGAAAAGATATAGATGACCTGGAAGAAGTATGCATGATGCTATGAAAAGAGAATATCATCCCAATGTTTGGGGAATGGCTATGTGAAAAATTACCGCACATGGGAGTTGAGCGTGGTTTATAGATACTGCATTCAAACTTACCACCACTGAATCATGAATTTGACAAAGAGATCACACTTGATGCAGTGATTGATGGTTGGTTAACAAGTAATATTTTTATTGATACATGTGTTGGGGTAAACGTGTTGAATTTGGATGCATGGAATCAGATGTGTAGATCAACATTGCAGCCATCCTCCAATGTGTTTTGTATGGAAAATAAAACTAGGGCTATGTCTATTGGGGTATTTAGGGATGCATCCAGTACTATTCAGGGAGCTAATTTTACTGGAGACTTTGAGGTACTGGAGCTTGCAGAAGAAAATATATTTCTAACATTACTTGGATGACCCTAGTGTTATACAAACAATTCCGATCTGCAATTTAAAAAAAGATACATAAGTTTTGAGAACAAAGATGAGCACATGATCATACCGATATGCATGCTAAGAAGGTAGAGCCTTATGTTTAGCCCCCGAGTGAAGAAGAGCTTAATAGAATTTACGCTCAAACAATGTGCTATCTAGATAATATGGGACCATCAAAGGAAGGTGTACTTCAGTGGGAAGATGTGCAGTCTGTAGGTGACACTACCAGTGTTGCTTGTGATAACTGGGCTCATAGAACGTACAAATGGTCGGGTGTTAAGTTAAGGGATGGGTCACAAGGATGATTAAGACGCACATGGTGAGGCATTAAGGATCGACTAAGGTACCACGATATACTGTGATGGGAATCCTAATACATTCTTACGTGCCATGGAGACCTAGTGGTATAATGAAGGGGATAAACGAAACATACTAGTTTATACCTTGCACAAGACATCAATGCACTAATGGGCTATACATAAAGATATATTTTTAGAATGAAAAGAAGTGAGAATCACCTTTTCCACCAGGTTTACTCAAAACAATGTACCTACACATGTATGTGAATATCATGACAAGACTCCTGCCTTGTTACACGTCTATAATTATGAGAGACTATGGGCGCAAGGCCAAGAGGCCTTACTGCCACCTCCTTTGGGTACATAAGTTCCACTCCACACTGCGTGGATGTGCGAATGCATGGTATGTCCATGCTGAGATGAAAAGGGAGACTACAAACTGGCATGAGATGATTGCGAGTATTATTCAAAATTTTGATTATTTTTCTGATATTCCACTTGTACACGAGGTTTTATAAACTGTGAGGCACATCACTTTGGGGTGTAGACACCTAAAATTGGTATCTATGCCCTCATTCGCATGCATGTGCACATATTTTAATTCAATCATCCTCCTCATTCAATCAAATGCCCATCCAATCCTTATTAATTAATTAAGCTACATTAATTAATTAATCATTTAATATTTTACATGCCCAACTATCTCATCCACATTGATCCTATTAATTAATTAATTCCTATTAATTAATTAATACCCTCATCCATTTCCCCAACCAACTTTCTAATTAGGATGCTTTTATCCTACATATAAATCACCTTGCTTTTCTAGCTTTCATCCCATCTATTTTTATGCCCTAACTACCTTGGATTCATCCCCAAGTCATCTAATCCCACCAATATGCTTTAAAGCATTCAGCCAACCCTTTAAAATCATCAAATCCCACCTTAAATAAAAAATCAAGCCTGTAAGGGAAACTTTCCCCGTGATCGGTGGTGACCCAGCCTGGTCATCATCGACCCTTTAAGTATGTTGATTTATTTCAATTCCATATGTAATCACGGGAAACCACTCAACAATCAATCAATCAGACATCAACCATAACTTCTTTGTGACTTCCAGAGCCTCTTGCAATAGTCATAGACATCCCATCCATCATCTAATGTGTTTTGCATCACTCACGATCTTCCTTCATGAGATTTCTTCTTTTATAGTGCTTTTATCAAGTTTTCTATCAGATTATCTTTGTTTTCTTGTAGATTAACCTTTTGCAGGTCCAGAGCAGCATCCAACCATCACTCAACAACCTTTAGTTCCAGTCCTAGTGCTTGCAGGTTGCCATATTCAGCTATTTCTTCTTGGCCTCATCCTAATCCTGCTACAGTCGCCGCTGATCCTCCCTGGTTGCCGTCGACCGGGAACCTATCCATCCAATAATCTACCTAAATCATCCTCCTTTCTATCATTTATCCTATCTCCTATCTTTCCTATTCTCTTCTGCAGATCCTCATACAATAGCTACAGGTCCTCATCAGCTTCCAGATTTCTCCCAGACCTTGCAGGTCTACATATTTCATCTACAACTCCAGATTCATCTTCCTAGGTCACCATCGACCTACCTGTGTAGAGTATAGGTCACCATCGACCCAGACCAGGTAACCTTTATTTTGTAGTTATTGTCATCTAACTAGCTTTAGATCAGTTTCTACCATTTCTAGATTCAGTGACAGTTCTGTTTCTGCATGATTTTTTCTTTCACATCCTTTTATCTAACAAATGGGGGTTGACATCCACCAAGGAAGCTAAAACTTCTTGGAACCACTTAGTCAGGAAACCCCCACATTTATCTATCTAATCCAATCTATTTCAGTTTTGTAGATCTTGTTGCAACAATAATCCATCATTCAATGCCCGTATCAAGCATCAAGCATCTGAGGTAACATAAACCCTCTATCCTTCTGAGTTGACTAGTTTCTTTAGTAGCTAGTGCATTCATTTACATTAAGAATGAGAAATTTGGACAACATTCCTGGCATGCCCGGTGGGACCACCCTTTAGGTGGTTTCTTTCTTTTCTATATCTTGCTTTTCTAAACTAACACTGCAGCGTGAGGCCTTGCTTTATTGCTTGCTCGGTTCATGGCTTGGATCACTCATCATTCGAGAAGTGTAGAAAAATAGGAAAAGTGTTATCCAGGTATTCTCCTTTTCCTTATTTTCTCTTTTTGCATTGTACCTTCCCTTCTTGTTTGTGTACTCATCGAACATCACATTTCATTTTGGGCTTAAAAAGAACCTTCCTTTTGCATCATGCTTGTGCACATAGTCTAAATATGGGGTTTAATACTTTACATCTCACATCTTATCACACACAACCTAAAACTTCACAAATCAATTAACACATCAAAACATTCCTTTCACCTGGTTCACTGATTGGGATTTGATCACCCAACAGGAGACTGTTTCAGACATTTCCCAGCCACAACTTACCTGAAACCAAACATAGTTCACCATCTTCTAGGTCTGTTCATATCCATCCTCTTCACACTTTCTTAATCAAAACATAAAAAGGAATTGTTTTCTTGCTTTCATGTTTAAAAATGGATCCAAAATTTTCCTCGAGAAGTTCTCAACAATCTTCAGTGACCCCATCCAGACCATCAGTTGCTTCTAGAGCTTCCTCTAGCCCTATCTATGACTATATTCATCATAGACCTCCTGTCTCTCGACCATATCGATCCGTAGACCATGCTTCACCCTCATTTCCTTATGTATCATCCCCTTTATCTCCATCACCTTATACCCCCATGCCTCATATCTCATCACCTTTATCCCCATCACCCTTATCCTCACCTATGTTTCTCCTTTACCATCTTTATCCCCATTACCTCATGCTCTTCTGGGGTCACCCACATCACCATACCCACCTCTCTTATGGATATTCCTCACGAGAACCCCATCCATGATTTCCTTCTCCATAGGTATCAGTCAGCAGATCCTACTCCATCTTATGACATCTCTCCTCCTATCTCACCAAGGGATACCCCCGATGAGCCTGCCATATTAGACCTCCCCATTCTTCCCCCATCTCCATCATCTCATTATGATCCCACTCATCACCATACTCCTACATCCTCCCAAGCTACCCCATCTTCATCACATGACATCTTTAGACAACCATTTCCTAATCCCCACCATCAAGTTCATCTACTACATCACAATAATTTAACCCATTCTCAATCAAAACCATACATCAGACACCTCTTTCCACATCAGTCTCACCCATTTCCTCATCTACTTCCATCCTAAATATTGTGCCCTTGGCCCCTTCTAACATTATTCCTACATCTATCACATCTACAGTCACCTTACCTACCTCCCTTACTTCTACCACTTCTCTTACAACCACATCTAGTCCTACTCTTACCACATCTACATCAGCCTTAGCCACACCTGCCTCTACATCTACACCTGTCACCACACTTAGATTGACATCATTATCACACATTTTGTTTCCCATTCCCACATCATCTGACATTATATCTAGTTATCTCTACCACCTATCTCCTCGATTATGACCTCCTTATCTCACCCACACCTAGTGTCCTGACATTTGTTATTCCCACATCCACATCTACGTCTGTCACATCTCCTCAACCCACCTATATGCCTCTTGAAACACCTAAAATAAGCATGGTTGGCACTCATCCTTCTTCAAGGCCTATCCATCCACCATCTATGCCATCTCACATAGACATTATCAATGGCATGATCCAAACACCACTCTTTTTATTCACACCTACTCTATATTGATTCCAAAACTGAACCTACTCAATCCACTACATCAGACCCTGTTCCCCCATCCACATCTCTTCCACCCTTTCCTCTTGTGCCATCCTTGGATTCCATACCAGTTCCCCTTTCTGTACTTCTACCCACACCTACTGCATCGACTATCGTGACCACATCCCCATTATCTCCTTCTTCTACTATGCCACCTTCATCATTCAAGAAATATTGGAGAGCCCTTCAGCTGGAAGCCACTATAGGTGACCCTCCTGTTTCATCCACTCAGCCAGACATCCCCACATCTAGCCAATCTTTACCCTCCTTAGAATCCATCATGCAGAAGCTACTTCCACCATCAGCCACCATGCCATCACTAGATCCCCCAGTAGAGATTATTGTCATCCCCGCCAAGGGTACTCCTCAAAAATCCAAATCTAAAGACCTTGGCATCCTCCCACAATGATCCCTTGAGCGTCCTCACAAGAATATTGACATCCCTCCTATCAGACCAAATATACATCTTCCATTCTGGGGCCTCATCGTTCAGTTTTAGGACCCCCTCCTCCATCATGACCAATCAACCCATCCAAATCCAAACAATCTGATTCTCTCCTAGGGCCAACCCCTTCATAAAAAACACCTCCAATTATCCAGTCATCCAGGCCTAAACCATCCACCACCACTTCTTCTTCCAGACCACCTAGACCTCGACCCAATCCACATTTATCTTCTCCATCCACACCATCCTATAAGAATTTTTCGGGTGCCCATATCAAATCATATGCAGAGGTCCTCCAACATTTTCTTCAAACTTCTACCATCAAACTTCCACCTATCAGAGCCTTTGATCGAGCCAACCAAAGCCCTCATGGTTCAATTCTCATCACATCTGCGCTTACCATCATCACACCCCGGGCCATGACATGAGCATTGTAAGGCCCTTCAGACCATCATCCATGATCTTATTGAGTGAGAAGGACCTCCTTGATGAGTCTCCTTCTTATCTTCACCATCTACACTTCATCCATAGCACATCGATCCCTTTCACCACATCTTGATCAACCTCTTGATGAGGGTCCTCCCTTGTTCATCGATATTCATTCACCTTGATACACCATCTTCCTGACATCCATATCCTTTGACATCCACTATCTTATCACATCCCTTTCACTGGGGGAACATCTTCCCCCCTTATGCATTTTCTTCACCCTTCTTCTTATCTTCCCATCGATTCATCCTCTTGCGCTAGGGGGACTTCTTTCTAGGACCTATCTGTTCAAAGACCAGTCCCTCTCCACATTTTACATCGTCTTATCTCATCTACCTTGGTTTATCTGATCATACTTTCATCCCCTCTCCCTATGACCACCTTTGTGGCCATATCTGTGCTTCCCTTTGGAAGCACCATGGCTTTGAACCACCATTGTGACACCTATTTCACAAATATTTATTTAACTCATTCATCTAATCCTAATTTATTCTTGTTTCCCTCTAGGGGGACCATTTGTTCATCTTAAATGCATGCCACTCGCTTTCCTAATAAGTTGTGCTTGCTCTTATTCTTCATTCATTCATCTCATCCCATCATCTTATGTGACATTAATGTCTTAATCTCATAACTAAATCAGAATGTCACTACTCTAGAAAGGAGCCAATGTGGAAAGGTTTTCCCCTAACTGGATTGGACCATACATTATCATGCATAAGTATGGGTAAATCCTCCCTTGATGGTAAACTAGAAGTGGAACCTATTAACACATTGCACTTGTGACCATTCTATTGTTAGCACATTTACCAATGTGCCCTTAGTCATGTCTTCAGATCATTCCTCCATCTCAGCCATTTCCATTTCTCATTGTGATGATTTGGAACTATGTGGTCTTCCATCACTTCCTAGATGTGACCTTAAATATGGGCACCATGGCTCTTCCCATAGCATATTCCTTATGGATAGGTTCTCCCCTTTGGTGGGAACTCCATGATCATCACATCCATCTTCCTCTTATTCACCTATTGGAACCATGCAAAGGGTCCAGGGGTGTCTCTTGTACACTCTTTATCCCCTCCTAAGTGGTCTACTTAGCTAGTTCCAACTCTCCCCCATGCAAAATCAAAAATCATGGATGCTCAAATAAAAAATCAAAGTTATAAAAAAATAGACTGATCCCTTGAAGGAAAGTTGTTCATGCAAAAAAGAAGAAGAAAATAAAAAGCATGAAATCAAAATCAAAATCAAATAAATAGACCGATCCCTCAAAGGATGGCTATCATTTATTCTTACCATCTATATATAAAGTAGACCATACCCTCAAAGGATGGCTACTCCTTATGGCATTTGAAGGCTTCCCACATTGATCAACCTTCCATTTTATCAACATCCTAAGAAAGCTTCCCGCATTGATCAACTTTCTCTTTCCCCTTCCCAGAGCTGGGGCATAGTTTAGGGAACACCACTTTTGGAGAACCCTCTTTCCTTTGTACAAGTGCATCTCAAACCCCTTTTTTCATGTCAACATTAGGTCTATGAGATCATCTCATCCATTTTCTCCTTATGATCCTAGAAATGACTAACTATCGTTGGTTATTTGCTAACATCTTCTTTGGTCGCATGTGCCTTGCGTTACTTGGATCCCCTTTTTGTTTACCTCTAATGTAGTTGGAGGCATGTTTTCCTCACACGTTCCTCACTATAACATAGTTTCATTTACACCTATTGGTTTCCACCATTACGAGGTGTTCTTCATCCTAGCCCCATCACATCTATTCCTTCATTTCTCTCTTCATTTCATGTTACCTATTTATCTAACAACACATTATTCTTAATCACATTTTTTCATTAATTTTTATCATCTATCATCATCAAATCTAAATAACATAAAACATTTAGTCCTAACATCACACATTTGTATCCATATTCACATTTGAATCTAAAGTAATCATCTAATCATACATTTATTTCACCATCATGATCAAATTTAAATACAAAACATGTAATCCTAATCATCACATCACATATATCCATCATCATTTATCATCATCACCATCATCATAATATGAATCCAAAACATGTAATTTCATTTATCCCACCATCATCATCAAATATAAACAAACATCACATCAATCTAAAATCATCATCACATCTAATCTAAAATCATCATCACATCTAATCTAAAATCATCACATCATAAAAAAAATTAAATCATCACATCATACAATAAACACATGGACAAATATAACACATAATGATCCATCAAAAAAATCATATATCATATATCATGTATCAAAATGAGTGTCAATACATCATGGCCCTCTAGGGGGCTCCCTCAGAGCTGAAATACTATCAAAATATGTAAATTGCATGTCTGAAACTATTAGACCCTCTCCTCAGGGAAGGTATAACACCTAAACCCTGCATGCCATCACCACCCTCCTGGCCTCCCTCCTCCTCACCTCGGCTGAGCTACACTCGTTGTGCTCCTTGATGGCCCAGCTCCACCTCCCTCCTACCTTTGAAGATGCTCCCAGTAATGAAGCGTCCTTGGCAGCCTTGTGGATCATGATATCCTCATAATATTTGGCCTCGGTGGCCAATGCTAGATACCTATCCATCCCAATCATGCTAGGGGAAGCCATCTGTCCTGACCCCTGTGGCACTTCCCGAATGCCACTAGCTGACTCAGTCACTACAATGGTAGCCAAATCTCCAAAACAAGCCCTATAGGCCTCCCTCTGCCTATGGTAGTGGTCTCTCTCCTGAACCACTCAGTCTCACTCCTATGTGACCACATCTCACTGCTATAGAGTTGTGTCTCACTCTACCCTCATCTGATCCATCTTGGCACACAAGCTGTGCCATCTTGTAGTACCTCTCCTGCTCCCTCATCTCCACCTCCTCTAGGAGCCACCTCAACATCTACCTCCATCTCCTCAATCTCCTCCTCTCCTCCCTCCTCATCTCCCTGAGCTTCCCATGTTGTTGTATGCCAATCAGAGTACCTGAATCCAACTCCAACATCATCATCATCATCCCATGGTGATGCCCCCTCCTCTAATGGATTGGTCATGGTAGGGCTCAAAAACTCCCTGTCCAAATCCTCTCTCCTATACAAAATGGGATCATGTAACACTGACTGAATGACCCCAAACTATCATCTCACTCTGTCAAACTATATGACCTCGATCATCTCAGGCCTCCATCCCTAGACCCACCATGTCCATCTCATACCCTACAACTCTACATCCACACCAGGCCAAGTGGGGAAATCCCTATATGGTCTCCACCTAACCTGATCAACATCAAGCTCTACTAATCTATCAACATACCAATCTACTCCTCTCTCTCCCCTGTCTCTAAAGGCCTGGTTGGCCCTCCACCTCAAGAATCCAACCTCCAGCTGAATATGGTCCCTGTGACCCATGGAAGCCCTGGTGGCCTAATCACTACTATATGCTCATAAGCCCAGCAGTGTAGTAAAAAATCCAACATCCAACCTGATCTCCTACTAGCCCTGTATCAGCTAGCTCATGATAAACCTGAGCCAATAGGGGGTCCCAAATGAAAATACTGTCTGGTGGTCAACAATATCGGCCACTACACCGACTAATTCCCATGGAAACCGAGCTCCTCTTGAGTTTGGAAAATCATACAGGACACTACCATCATCACCATGCAAATCAATTGGTTGTGTGCCACCCCAGCCTCATATCTCTGCTCATAGGAAAAATCCCCTGAAGAAAATATGATAAGGGGTGCATCGGCTCCAAATAGCCATGTCAAAACTACCAATCTATCATCACTAGTGATGGGGACTATCTTCTCCCCCTATATTGGTAGTTTGAGGATCCGATACACATCCTCTAGGGTGATAGTCATCTCCCCTATCCTAAACCAAAATGTGCAAGTCTATTATCCCATCTCTCCACAAGAGCAATCATAAGCCCCACATCTCGTGGGATCCTCTGATAGTGTCTAAATCCA
This sequence comes from Taxus chinensis, assembly GCA_019776745.2. NCBI lineage: Eukaryota > Viridiplantae > Streptophyta > Pinopsida > Cupressales > Taxaceae > Taxus > Taxus chinensis. Next base: position 138,827,487 of record CM034157.1, read on the forward strand.
CCTAATCTGACTATGGATAGATGGTCTCACTTAGCATCTATCACGTCCCCTCTGATCTCCTCATAAAGAGAAGGCACTCGGTCTCTAAGATATAAGGTATCTCTGGCCTGTAGCCATAAGTAAACATACACACATCAGACCCATGATCCAAAAAAAATCATTCAAAATGCATTAAATTTCAATCCAAATCAAATCTAACACTTAATTTTTCAAATCCTACCCCAATCGATGCCGACCCAGGTCAGGTCGATGCATCCATGGTCAAATCAGTGTGCCCTAGGGCCCAATCGATGTCGACCCATCTGGGTCACCACCAACTGCCCTTGGCGTCATCAATTTTTTTACAAAAAATGCAAAAAAATAAATAAAACATTAAATTTAATTAAAAACCAGTGTGGGTTTTGTTACTCACCATCCTCCGCACCCTCTGGCATTTCCTTGTAACTCGGGAAGCCTCCATCTCTCAATTTCTCTTTTCTCACTTTTCTCTCTCTCGTCAAGTTCAAGCATGAAAATGAGCATCATCGGCTGACCCTTGGGCTTATATAGCCCACCGACACTGGATCACTGTTGACCCCTTTGGGTCACCGTCGATTGGCCTCAATCACCATCGACTGGCCTTTACAATTCTAATTTTGGGCTTTTCCCCTCATCCTTGCACTCTTCCCTTTGGGCATTCTTCACAAAGTCCACTGTTGTGGCCATAATTATTTCCCTTATGGGAATTCTAATCCAATCGTAAATTCCACTGTTGTGGCCATATTTATCTACCTTTCCTTTGGGCATATTCATTCTTCCAAAGTCCACCTTTGTGGCCATTTACCTATCCCTCTCTCGGGCATACTTTTTCAAAATCCACCTTTGTGGTCACATCCTTTGTTCCTTTGGGCATTTTAATCCCTTCTCTTTTGGGCATTTCATTTTATAATCCTATCTAATCTGAGCACATGAAGTCCTCCTTTGAGGCCATATTTCCCTTTAAGCATTACATTCATTATATCAAGTCCACTCTTGTGGCCATATTTGTGCCTTTCATACAGGCACCATTATTTTTCATCAAAGTCCACCTTTGTGGCCATACTCTTCCCATCTCGGGACATGATTTTACCTCTTTTTTTTCATTTTTCCTTTGTGGCCATACCTTTTCCCCACTTGGGGCATATTTTAATTTTTCCCTTTTTCCTTTGTGGCCATACCTTCCCCCTTGGGGCATATTATCTCTTTCATCCATTTCCCTTTTGGCCTTTTTTTCATGTCCCATTGGGCACCATGCTCTTTCATCCTCGTTCCTTGTGAATGCATACCTATTCACTTGATTCCTCATGTATGAAGGATTTCACATACTTTTCACATATAGTTGTGCATATTTTGATGACTTTCCCATGACCCATTGGTCATCCTGACCTGCATCCATACTCTAGTGATCTTCACCCACTCACTGGTCCATAGAACATTGTTGTCTGTCTCTGTTGAGACCACAATTTTCCCCTACCGATGTGATATTGGAGTCACCGCCATAGTTTTCCATCCTTATTGTGATCCTTTTTTCCTGGGGCATTTTTCCTTGGTTATGCTTTCACCCATCTTTTCATCACCCACCCGCCCTTTTTCATCTACCTTTTTCAAATGCATCATTGATTTCCCTTGGCGTCATCGATTCCCCATTTGAGGGGGAACTTATCATCAATCCTTTATCCTCATCCAACCCTTTTTTTTTTGTCTTGTGGCTTGCTACCGCAAACCACTCAACAAAAAGGGGAAAAATGTAGACACCTAAAATTGGTATCTATGCCCTCATTCACCTGTGTGTGCATATTTTAATTTAATCATCCTCCTTATTCAATCAAATTCCCATCCAATCCTTATTAATTAATTAAGCTACATTAATTAATTAATCATTTAATATTTTACATGCCCAACTATCCCATCCACATTAATCCTATTAAATAATTAATTCCTATTAATTAATTAATACCCTCATCCATTTCCCCAAACAACTTTCTAATTAGGATGCTTTTATCCTACATATAAATCACCCTTATTTTCTAGCTTTCATCCCATCTATTTTTATGCCCTAACTACCTTGGATTCATCCCCAAGTCATCTAATCCCACCAATATGATTTAAATCATTTCACCAATCCTTTAAAATAATCAAATCCTGCCTTAAATAAAAAACAAGGGCCTGTAAGGGAAACTTTCCCCGCAATCGGCGGTGACCCAGCCTGGTCGCCGTTGACCCTATAAGTATGTTGATTTATTTCCATTTTCCATCAGAGGGAATGCAATCACATGGGAAATCACTCAACAATCAATCAATCAGACATCAATCAGAGCTTCTTGGTGACTTCTAGAGCTTCCTGCAATAGTCACAGACATCCCATCCATCATCCAACATGTTTTGCATCACTCACGATCTTCCTTCATGAGATATATTTCTTTTATAGTGCTTTTATCAGCTATTCTATCAGATTATCTTTGTTTTCTTGTAGATTAACCTTTTGCAGGTCTAGAGAAGCATCAGCCATCACTCACAACCTCTTAGTTCTAGTCTAGTGCTTGCAGGTTGCCATAATCAACTATTTCTTCTTGGCCTCATCCTAATCCTACTACAGTCACTGCTCGATCCTCCCTGGTTCCATGACCAAGGCCCTGTCTATCCAATACCTATCTAAATCATCTTTTCTCATTTATCCTATCTCCTAGTCCTGCTTTCTCTCTTTGTAGATCCTCTTACAGTAGCTACAGGTCCTCATCAGCTTCCAGATTGCTCCCAGACCTTGCAGGTTTGCATACTTCATCTACAGCTCCAGATTCATCTTCCCAGGTCACGTCGACCTGCCTGTGTAGAGTCTGGGTCACCATCGACCCAAACCAGGTAACCTTTATTTTGCAGTTATTGTCATCTAATATTTTTAGATCAGTTTCTGTCATTTCCAGATTCAGTGATAGCTCTGTATCTGCATGCTTTTTCTTTATTTCATCCTTATCTAAAAAATGGGGGTTGACATACTCCAAGGAAGTAAAAAGCTTCTTAGAACCGCTTAGTCGGGAAACCCCCACATTTATTTATCTAATATAATCTGTTTCAGTTTTGTAGATCTTGCAGCAACAATAATCCATCATTCAGTGCCCGTATCAAGCATCAACATCTGAGGTAACATAAACCCTTTATCCTTCTGAGTTGACTAGTTTCTTTAGTAGCTAGTGCATTGATTTAACATCTTCATCTTGCATCTAAGCATTCAAATCATTGAGTAATACTGGGAAGAATCAAAATGTCCTTATAGCCATTCTTGATGAAATTCCATTCTCAAACCTTGATATCAAGCAATCAACTTTCCAGGATTTCCATAGATATATCTAGGGTTCTTTTTGGTATTTTAGCAAATCTAAAGAGTAGTGATCATCTTAGCATGTTAGTTTGATTATTGTTCAAATCTTGCATGTATTTGAAGAAGTTTATTCTCCATAAGCTCTTATCTTGATGGTTTGTGAATTAGTTATCTTTTCTTTTGAACTATTAGGTGTTACAGTCCTTCAATTCATCTAGCATAGTTAATTATACATGAGCACATTTGGCACGCTGGGTGGGACGGGTCCATTAGTCTGAGCTTAGCATGTTCATTACACAGTTTTTCCTTGTTTATCTCAAGTTTTTGCTAACCCTAATTATGCACATGTAGAAATAAGTTGAATTCCTTAGGGTATTTTACTAACTTTACCATGCATTGAGTCTCTTTTGATCCAAGGTTAATTTTAATGGGTAAATCATTAATTTTAAGCTACTGATTAGGAAAATGCATTGATCTTTGTTAAGTTTGTTTGGATTGAAGAATGCCCCTGCTGTATTTTCTAAGATAGTGGTACAAGCCTTCAAGGATTTTATTCATGACTTTTTACAGGTCTATCTTTATGATTGGACCGTTTATGGGCTAATTAAGGATCATTGTGAAAATCTACTCTTACTGTTTGAAAGATGTTGACAGTTGAGTATATCATTAAATATCAAGAAGTGCATCTTTGCTACTCCATTTGGCACACTTTTAGGACATATCATCTGCAAGGAAGGGTTGTTGGTTGATCCAACTAAATTTTCCATCATCATTGGCTTGAAAGTGCCGGCCAGTCAGTGCGAGGTGCATAGATTTTTGGGTCATATAGGGTATTACCAAAATTTTATAAAAGGGTATGCAAAAGTTGTCACCCAGGACAAAGGGATGAGATGCCCCTAAGACCAATAACAAGTGTGGAACCCTTTGAGAAATGGGCAATCTTTTGACTTTTTCAGGCCTAATTCCCCAGCCGCGCACAGGACTGGGTCATGCTATATCATCACTTGTACAAATTATCTTACCCGATGGGCAGAAGCAGCACCTACAAAGGATTGCATTGTAGCTATAGTAGCATGGTTCTTATGGGAGAATGTCCTCACAAGGTATGGTTGTCCTTTAAGTTAACAAGTGATAGGGGCACACATTTTTTAAATGAGACAATACGAATTCTTTTAGACGATTTTATGGTTGCCCACCATAAAACTACACCCTATCACCCTCAGGAAAATGGAACCGCTAAGGCATTTAAAAATATATTGAGCCACACATTGACCAAGATTTTTGATGTTGGGAGGAAATATTGGGATGATAAAGTATCAGTTGTTCTTTGGGCTTATAGAACAATATTTAAAATATTGACCAAAGCCACACCTTTTCAATTAGTATTTGGCATGGAATCTATTCTACATCTAGAATTTATGTTACCTTCTTTGCGCATTGCATGCGCTGAAGGTCTAGCTAATGCACAAGCATTGGAAGAATGGATTGCGAAGATGGTTCAGCTAGATGAGCACCGCGCCATCGCAAGATGGAGTCGAAAACAGGAGAAAGTGCGACAAAAGGCATGGCATGATTGGCACATCAGGGATAAGAAACTTGTGGTGGGACAACTGGTACTTCTATATGACTCCAAGTTTTTGCGCCATCTAGGAAAGCTCAAGGTGCATTAGTTGGGGTCATATGTTATCACTCATATACTTGATTCATGTGTTTTCCAGTTGGAAACAATTGATGGCACGCGGTTTCCTGGTTACTTTAACGGGAGTAGGCTAAAGCCCTACTATAAATAAGTCTTCTTGGTGTTTGTAATAAGGCAGTATTGCTAGATACATTAGGTTTCCCTTTATGCATTTCCTTAATGTATTTATTTCATCGTTGCTATGCTTTGTCAATTTTAGCTCTTGTTTTTGTAATAAGCGCGCTTGCAGCGCGTGAAACTAACTACAATATGAAGCATGTTGATGCGCAAAGGACTACACATCCTTTTCATGTGGGGTGGATTGTTGGTAACTCTCAAGGATATGCTGTGAAGATATCACGATGTGGGTGTTGAAAGAAGGTTTCTAAGGGTAACTGATAAAATATTGCTTCTCAGGGTAAGAAAGAATGAATATGGATAAGGGAAAGTATAACGTGAGGTAAGCAGCGGCCATGGTAATTACCAGGAGATCATGCAGTGACGAGGTACTCAGGCCCAAAGGTGTGCACTGAAGCAAAGTCCATGACAGAGGGTAAAGAGGCAAGCTAGAAAGTTATAGCTTTGGCGCGAAAATATACCGCGCGGAAATGATAAAAATGGGTCATAAATGAGGAGAATTTGGTAGGTGGAGAAGTAATTAATGTAGCAAAAAGTAGAAATCTATATAAGGATGGGATGCGATTTCATTTTTAGCCTTGCGACTACGAGAATTTGATAGAGAGCCTATACGCGAAGAGCATAGAGCTAACTGATTCGAGGTGCGACGTAAGTGAACCAAGCGCGGAGAAGAGAGTTGTGAATTAGAAGGGCTTGGATCCCCTAGAAGAAGGGTTTAACAAAGCCGAATAATACAACAGAGTTAGGGTGCACAAGTTCATCATTACAAATTAGGGCATGAAGGAATTGAGTTAGGGTTTGAAGCAAATCACTCAAAACACACAGCAACTGACCTATAAAACAAAACCCTGTAAGAAAATGGCACCAAAGAAGAAAGCAGCACTGATAAAAGAAAAGAAGAAGGTGGTGGTGGAAGAAGAGGAGGAGGAGATGGCCCCGGAGAGCAATTTCTCTAAAATGTAGTACCTTAAAGAAGTTATTATGGGGCAGGAATGGAATACCCACATACGACAGAGCAAGATAAGTGAATAGAATCACCAAACCAGTGAAAACCAGAAAAAGTTAGATGACCTTCTCACCACTCAAACAAACAGGCATACTGAAGATGGCATACCAATATATGATGATGCTGGAGAAAATATACTCATTAGGGAAATGGTGTTTACCAGTGTTATGAGCTTCCATACTTTGGAAAGTATGCACCTTTGTACAGATGGCTAATGAGTCGAGTACATGAGGAATTCTTCTACTTTGCAGGACAGAGGGTGAGACTGACACCCATCCTCATTGCCATAGTTACTGGATTATGGGTAACAGGTGAAGACATTAAGACCAACTTAGCAGACAAAAGTTCCATTTTTGAAACACAAAAGGCACTGGGATACTAGAAAGGACCATGCAGGATGGACATTAACAGATTGAAAAATTGTCCAGTAGTACAGGCAGCAGCACATCTAACCACAAAGTTGAATGACCAAGAGTGTTGGTCACAAGTCAATTCTATGTGGTTGCATGTGGCCAAGCGCAAGTTTGAGGGAATCACTTATAACATCATGTAATGAAATTACTTGTATAATTCAAATTAAAAGCAAAAATATAACACCAAATAACACAATATTTTAGAATAATGATCTCAATATGCAATTAGAATAGCTTCGCCACTTCGAGGGGGCAACCTCCAAACCATATAATAAGACTCAAATGCTCAAATGATAATGAAATACTACCTATAATCCCCTATATATACTATTCATATGTTATGGCCATCACCAAGGCCGACCTATTAAGCATGAGAAAGTATAAATGATATAATAAAATGATATGGTAAGCCACAAGTCGGCTACTCATATCCTAATACAAGCAATAGGTTAAGGGCGTAGCATTCCCTTCCCCTTCAAACCAACGTTGTCCTCAATGTTGAATAATCCTGGATGTTGCTGTAGAAAACCTTCATCCTCCCAGGTGGCATCTTCTATGCTCAGATTCTTCAACTTGATCAGATATTCCTTGATGTCTCTAGTTCTTAGCCTCTTAGTACGTGTTTGTAGAATCTTCTCTAGCTCAAAAATGATTCTTCCTTCCTCGTCAAGTTCTGGTAACTCTATCTAGGATTCAAATTTCTATCCAATAACCTTCTTCAGGCATGAAACATGGAATACTGGGTGTATGTGTGAAGATGGAGGCAACTCTAGTTTATAAGCAACACTACCAATTTTTTGTAGAACCTGATAAGGGCCATAATATTTAGGAGCAAGTTTGTTTTCCTTTTTCTGTTGCTTTAGGGACATTTGTTTGTAAGGCTAGAGACGTACAAAAACCCAGTCACCAATTTCAAAATGTCTTTCACTACGGTGTTGATCTGCTTGTTGTTTCATCATGTTTTGTGTTAATGCTAAATTCTCCTTCAAACTAGCCAAAACATGTTGTTGATGTTGAATGTGTTCCTCAACATCTATGACCTTAGTTTGCACCCTCAAGGAGGAAGTGATAGAAGGTGGATGGTAACCATATAATGCTAAAAATGGGGTCATTTGAGAAGAGGTGTGAAAAGATGTGTTATACCACCATTCTGCCAGTGGTAGCCATTTAATCCACCTTTCTTGCTTATCTGATACAAAACAACGTAAATACCCCTCTAAGCATTTGTTGACCACTTCTATTTGCCCATTAGTTTGAGGATGATAAGATGAACTGTGAGCTAGCTGAGTACCCAAACATGAAAATAATTCCGTCCAAAAATTACTTGTGAAAATAGGATCACGATCACTTACAATTATCTTTGGGGTTCCATGTAGCCTTTGAACTGTCTCCAAAAAAATAGTTGCGACTGTACTAGCTGTAAATGGATGTGATAGGGCAAAAAAATGGGCATATTTTGTGAGCCTATCCAAAATCATGAAAATAACATTCTTACCCTTTGAACAAGGAAATCCAATGATGAAATCCATGGAGACCTCCTCCCATCTCTGGCTAGGAATTGGTAATTGCAACAGACCTGGTGTCTTAATTGTTTCCCCTTTGTTCTATTGGCACACTAAACACTCTGATAAAAAATTTTGTACATCCCCCTTGAGTCCTTCCCAAAATAATTCTCTTTTTATTCTATGATATGTCTTTAAAAACCTAGAGTGTCCTCCAACAAGTGAGGCATGTAGCTCTGCAAGAATCTTATGCTTCAACTCAGAATCTTTACTCAAGTATAACCTATCCTTGTACCATAGGGCATTACCTTTCCACTCAAATTTGTTAGATGTCATAGATCCTTGTTTGATATTCTGTATTAGAGATTGTGTATCCTTATCTTGATCCCATTCCAATCTTGCTTCATCCACCCAATCGGCCGTCAACATGGACATTCCACATAGTAAGGCATCTGCGGATGTATCCCTTCTGGACAACGCATCAGCTACTACATTTTCTTTACCCTTTTTGTATATGATTTCAAAATCATAACCCAAAATTTTTGTTACCCACTTTTGTTGTTCCTCAGATGATAACCTTTGCTCCAAAAATTATTTGAGACTATCATGATCAGTTTTTACCTTGAAGTGTCTACCCATGAGATAGGGCCTCCATTGCTTGACTGCATGAAGAATAGCCATCATTTCTTTCTCATAGACAGGTTTGAGCAGATCTTTTCCTTTGAATTTTCAACTCTCAAATACAATTGGTCTTCCTTCCTTCATTAGAACTACTCCCAATCTGGATCCTGAAGTGTCACATTCAACAATGAAGGTTTTTGAGAAGTTGGGAATAGCCAAAACTAGGGTGTTACACATGGCTTCCTTCAGCTGTTCAAAGGATTTAGTGGCTACGTCTGTCCAATGGAAGGCATACTTCTTTAGCAATGTAGTGAGTGAGGTTGCTATTCTACCATATCCCCACACAAATCTTCTGTAGTACCCTGTTAGTCCTAGGAACCCACGAAGATTTTTGAGATTTTTGGGCCTTGGCCATTCCACCATAGCTTTGATCTTCTGAGGATCAACTTTGATGCCTTCATGGGATACAATATGACCCAAGTACTCTACCTCTTATACACCAAAAGAACATTTGGATGGCTTTGCATATAGAGTATGTTTCTCCAAAACTTCCAACATGTTATTTACATGTTGTAAGTGTTCTTCCCATGTATTATTGTAAATCAATATGTCATCAAAGAAAACTAATACAAATTTCCTTTAAAATGGCCTAAAAATAGTGTTCATCAAGCTTTGAAAGGTTGAGGGTGCATTTGTAAGACCAAAAGGCATTACCAAAAACTCATAATGGCCCTCATGAGTCCTGCAAGCCATTTTATGAACATCTTCCTCTTTTATCCTAATTTGATGGTACCTCGAAGGAAGATCTAATTTTGTGAAATAAATATCACCATGTAATTCATCAAGTAAATCATCAATTATTGGAATAGGAAACTTATCTTTGATGGTGTACTTGTTGAGTTCCTGGTAATTTGGACACATCCTCCATGTTTCATCCTTCTTATGTACCATGACCACTGGTGAAGAATATGCACTCTGGCTATGCCTGATGATACCATAACCTTCAACATTTGTTGTGGACCATTTTCTCGATCTCACTTTTTGGGAATATGGGTATCTGTATGGTCTGATGTTAGGTGTTTGGCTCCCTGGAATAACTTGAATGGCATGATCATGATCCCTTGGTGGTAGTCCCTTTGGAATTGCATCAAAAATAGATGAGTTGAGCATCAACAATCTTTGAATATCGGGGTGGCATTGAAGACTCTGTATTTTGTACTTCTATGGAAAATAACTTTGCTATAAATCCATCTACTCCTTTTCTGAGAACCTTCTACATCTGATGAGAGCTAATAATCTGTGGAGACTTAGCTACCATCCCATTCAATTGTATTGTCCTTCCATCTGAATGAAATCGCATGAACAATTCTTGGAAATTCATTTCTATAGTACCTAAGGTTATGAGCCATTGGACACCCAAAACAATATCTGCCCCTCCCATAGAAATAGCCAAACATAGGTGAGTCTAACATGTAGTCTCCCATGGAAATCTTGATACTATGGAACTTTCTGTGCACTTGATTATCCCACCATCTGCAATCATGGACTTGCATTTCTGGAGCTGGGTAAATAAAACAATTGAGGCGGGCAGCTAACTTACTATTTATGAAGTTATGAGTACTCCCCGAGTCAATCAACACTGTCACCTTCTATTTTTTGAGATATCCAATAACCTTGAGTGTTTGAGGAGTACTAATACCTGAAAATGCATGGCAAGAAATTGTAGGTTGGTGATCCTCTACTTCATCTTCTACTGGTTCCTCATCCTCTCCTATAATTTCAGCTTCCTCATCATCCTCATTACCTCCATCAATATAGAAAAACTTCTTCTCAGCACATTTGTGTCCCGGTCCATATTTGCTATCATAGTTAAAACATAATCCTTTTTCTCTCTTTTCTTCCATTTGTTGAGGAGTCAATCTAATTGGCCTAGCAAATGAAGGGGAAGAGATACTACGGTCTCTGGTGTTAATGAAATGAACGGCCTCCTACTCAAAGAAATTTTTCCTCTGCTCGACGTGCCATGATAATAGAATCAGAAATCTTGATTGGATTAAACATGCCGTACCTCATGCTCGATGTGGTCCTTAAGACCCCCAAGAAACAAGTCATTCAGATTCCCTTCTAGAATATTTTCCACCCTTAAGGATAGGTTTTAGAATTGATGCACATAATCTTTAACTGATCTTGTTTGTCATAACTTTGCTAATTGACTAAAGTAGTTCTCTGAAACACTGGAACTATAGTGCAATTGCAACTTCTTGGTAAAAATTGTCCAAGTGACACTGAGACCATTCTTCTGCCTTTGAGCACATAACCATCGATACCAAACAAATTGGTAAGGTTCAAGATACAAGGATGCCAATGTCACCTTTTAAATCCAATGGTGTTTGATGTAACTCAAAGAATTTCTCCATTTGATTTATCCAATTCAGGGGATCCTTACCATCAAATTTGCGCATATCCACTTTCGGCATCATGTTATGTGGTTGCGAATAAGTTGGAGATTCTTGATTGGGACTGGAAAAGTGATCCAACATGGTTATTTTGTCCATGATTTTGAATGAAGATCATCCTTGGTTGATATGGGGGATTTGGCCATACTTGTTTACCCTTTACATGTTACATGATATCATCCAACTTCATTGTTGCATGATTGATTTGAAAACCCTATGTCTCCTTTAGAGGCCATCTCAGATTGTACATTGAGCTACAAACTCATACTCAAGTTGGCTCACCTTATGATCAACTGAGGTAAACCCTAGTGCTGATAGAATTTCATATTTACCCCTTCTGACTCCATCTCTTCAATCACTACCCCATCTTTATCTGGGGTTTTACCCGGAGTAACTGGATTCTTTTTTGCTCTTGTGGAAGGCCCTACCATGATGTCAAATTTTAGGGTTTAGGGTTTTGATACAATTTGGCCTAACAGGAAAAAACACAGAGAACATACTAATACTATTTTTTTGAGATGCTTGATTGAAAATGTAAAGAACTTGAAAACTTTCCACAATTTGCACCCTAGGGAGTGATTTTATGAAAATCCATAAATTTGTAATAACTTTTGCAAAATAAATAAAAAAGTCTGAAATTTTCAGGGAACCTTACTTGAAATGTTTTGCAACTCTGGTAAAAATATCTCCCACCAATTCTCTCTAGTTTGCAATATATGGTGGAAACAAAAAAATTAGGGTTTTTGCCCTAATTTTGGCCCAGATCGCAGCTCTGATACCACTTGTAATGAAATTACTTGTATAATTCAGATTATAGAGAAATAATAGAACACCAAATAACACAATATTTCAGAATAATGATCTCAATATGCAATTAGAATAGCTTCGCCACTTCGAGGGGGCAACCTCCAAACCATATAATAAGACTCAAATGCTCAAATGATAATGAAATACTACCTACAATCCCCTATATATACTATTCATATGCTATGGCCATCACCAAGGCTGACCTATTAAGCATGAGAAAGTATAAATGATATAATAAAATGATATGGTAAGCCACAAGTCGGCTACTCATATCCTAATACAAGCAATAGGTTAAGGGCGTAGCAGTCTATATGAATAAGAACACCTCAGGAATTTCTTCTTGAGAAAAGTGAAAAATAAGGTTTCCCTAATTATACCAAACTATCTTCATCAACCCATGATTTTATGGATAAATGAAAATGGATCAAAAAGAGAAAGAATTAGGAAAGTATGAAAAACAATGGTTACGGTGATTCCTTATTTATAGTTATACCACCAACTCATAAGGGGTTATTAATTATGGTGCTCTGATCAATTATCAATATGTCCTAGCTTCACCCCTGGCATTTCCACAAGGATATGTGGAGCCATTCAGACATTCCACTATATGTTTTTTCTCATTTCTTCACAGGTTTTTAGGACCCAGGGTAGAGCCAGTTGTTTCAGCATTTTTGGAGGAACAAATAATATTTTAGGCATTATGTCTAGTGTCAACTAATTTGTCAATCACTCTAATGTGACCATTACTCACATTGGTTAGGGCATGTGGGTTCCACAATCAATATTCGTTATATTTCTGAAGTCACTCTATCCAGAATGACTCAAGGTCAATTAGTACAGTGGGTGTAGTTGATCACCAAAATTGGAAATATTCCTTCTCTCATTTTTTCCATCCTTCAAATTCTTCATCAAATTCACCTATACTTGATAAAAATTTAAATCCTGAGCACATTTTTAGCGATAAGAAATTATTTATAAGAATATATGGATTGATTTAATGAAATTTGAAGAAATATCTAGAGTTATTACAAACTGTCACTTATTATATAAATACTAAGATGTATAAATGACACAAGAAAATAAGCATGGAAAGTATGAAACCCTAAGTAAGAGAGGGATATAGAAGAAATTAGTTGCTATCCACCAATATGGAATTGATCTAGGAAGGGAGAATTGATGAAAATGATGTAAACAACATTGTTATTGATCTCTATAAATACTGTACTCATGAAACATTTTGGATAGTTTATGCCCACGAAGAGGAAAATCTTGGTTGAACTGCATACTATTATGACTCTTAGATCTAGATTGCACCCATGTTGTGAAAAATCTCTAATTTAATTTACCCATGTCACTACATCTTCGATTTCTTCATGTTGTTCCCTTTTGATCACCTAATGGTCACTCCTTGATCGCCGTAGGTACCTATAACATGTACAAGAAGAGTTCACTTGCACAAACCCAAAAAACACATCAAACCTAAAAAGAAAGATGTAGAATGGGGAGTCGAACTGACCCCAATGGTCACCCCGAGAGGAAACTTACGACTGCTCATTTCACTACATATTAAACTCTATGTAGTTTTTGTTAGTGTATGTAGAAATTGTGCCCTAAGATGCCCTTGTGCAAGTTGCACTCTATAGTGGGCTATAGCTAGAATGTAATAATGTAGTAGAATATTTGGATGGAATAGAATGAAATTCCCCTTCCTATGTTGTGTATGTAGTCCGTTGTCCCTTGAATGGATTCTATATGAATACTTTGAAGTGCTTTAGGTTTTTTTGAATGAAATCTTAGGTGATAATAATAATTCTTAGTACTCGGTCCTTGATTTTGAACACATAACTATGTCTTTACATGACTCCCTTGTTTGAATTTCATAATTGACAACTGGAAGGCCTACTTATAAGTAAAAAATATGCCCAAAAGATAAAAAATACCTAAAATAAGTGAGCAAGGTGAGAAAGGGTTAAGGACATCTAGAGGGGATAGGGGTGCCTAGGTGCTTCTGTCTTGGTTGGGGGTGGTCAAGACAAAATATAACGAGTAAAATAGAAAACTGAGATACAGGGTGAGTAAGAAAAATAGAAAACAAGAAACAAAGAAAAGAAAAAAAATAGTTGTCAATTACTAGTTTTTTTGCTTATGAATCATGTAAATTCTAGTATGCTGTTAGGACCTAGAAATGTACCCAAGTGAGTGATTTTATGTCTACATTTTCCCCCACTTTATGTTTTTGAGTGATTATTTGATAACATAAAGTAGATAAGAGATATGTACCTCATGATCTTGTAGATCATGCAGGGAACTGCATGTTGAGTGGACAAGTGAAGCATGGAATGATGTAAAGTGAAGCATGAAGATTAAGAAATGAAAGTGACCCTACGAGTGAAGCGTATGCATTGCATTGTACCTATTGTTGTGCTTGTATTTTCTACTTCTTGTTAGGACAAACCTATAAAATAAGAGCAAGAATGTAATCAAAGTCCTGTATATGATAAATAAGAGAAAAATGTGTATAAGTATGTAAAAGCTTGTAAAGGAAAGTATAAAATTGAAAATACAAGCACAACAATAGGTACACCGCAATGCATACGCTTCATGTAAAGTGGTCACTTTCTTACTTAATTTGACCTTAATCTTCATGCTTCACTTTACATGGGGATTCCACGCTTCACTTTTAAAAGGGAGTTGAATTAATGTTCACTACAAGATCTATAGGATCATGGGTGACATAATCTCAATTATCAACTTTATGTTATCAAAAAGGATATAAAAGTGTCCTAAAATGGGGTGATTGAACGAAATTTGCACTGGGACCATCTCACACAGGTATGATAATTTTTTGGGTGATCTCTGATTAAAAGATAAGGTAAAATTTACCTTAGCTCCATGTTCACCTAGGTACTTTATTTACCTTTATTTTATTTATCCTCACCCACTTATGTGTGTGGATATTTATTTTATCTTATTTAGATATTAGGAGATATTATCTAGTTGTTAGATATAGTTCTTTCCTTGATCTATGGTATTGACTAGATCCTTGATGTCTAGTTCTCTCCTAAATCTATGGTCTTGACTAGTTCTTTGATGACTAGTTATTTCCTTGATTATGGCTTGATCTACGACCTTGACTAGTTCTTAGATTGTTATTCCTTGCCTATTTAAGCAAGGCCCATTCTCAATGTATTGCATTGAGTTCCATAATAATATATGATATTGTTTCTCATTTGTTTGCAAAGGTTTTATGTAAAATTATTTTGGCAAATTGCTTTCATCTTATTGATTGTGATGTTTGATTAGCATATGTGTTCTTGGCTTGGCACGATTTGGTTGATGTAAAAGAGTGTAAAAGGATATAAAAGTGTCCTAAAATGCTGTGAAGAATGAGTTTTTTGGGAGATCTCACGCTGGTAGCTAATTTTTTGGGTGATCTCAAGCCAAGTGTGAGTTTTTTTTCTATGATATCATGCCAAGTGTGAGTTTTTTGGGCGATCTCATGCCAACGAGAAAATTTTGGGGAGAGAGGTCTAGTGTTACTCTCCTTCCATAACTCTTCCCAATAAGTACCAACAGATACATGTGTCATCTAATAACCGATTTCTTCCCATGTTACTGATTATTCCAATTAAACTAATAAAATTCATTATGTTGAACTAATTATATGGAGAATGTGCCTGTAACAAAAAATGATCTGAAGACTTATTGTGAATGTGTTGATTATGATAAGCCTAAATGTGTTGCCCCCAAGAATTATGAAGGATATGCACATAGGCACTTTTGTCTTAGTCTAGGAACCGGTGTGTATGTTGTGATTCTGACCCAAGCCTAATTCAAGGCCATTAGTGTGACATCTGTTAATTGCCTTTTTTGTAACTAACTAGATGCTATGTTATAGCTCAAGCTACATGTATGGGGTGATTTATTCACCTAAGTATGCATGACATGTTTTGTGCAGTAGGAAGCTGAAAAGAGAGGACCTGATGTTGATTTTAAGTTGATACCTATAGGGGGTAGGGGATGTGCATGGTATAGACCAAGGCACATGAAAACAAGATGACTAGAACGATGTGTCATTGCAAGAAAAACATGTAATAGAAAAATAATGTAACTAGAAAGTGTTAAAACAAAGTAGACCATGAAAATCAGTTTTCATACATGGGACATCACTCATAATGCCACAAGACAATCAAGGTCAAAATTTCCAAAATTATAAAAATAGTGATAAAATAAGACATAGAGCATAGCCCACAAACAATGATATACAATAACAAATAATGACAATCAAAGTTTCAGATAACGATGGTGGAATATAATCCTGCAAAGAAAATGTTGCACATGAAGCACCCGTTTAGCATGTTACAAAGATAAAAAAGTATATCAAGGCATGTATATAGAAATGTAAGTAATGTTCTATTAATAATAAAAAGTAGTAAATGATGAAGTGATAACACATGTAATGTGTGAGAGTAGTAAAGGTAGATTCCCTCAAGAGCCTCAGTGGGACTGGTAAAAGGTACAATGACTACGCATCATTGTAGCATGCAAGAACCTGTAAGAATTCTACATTCACAACTAGAGAAAAAGTGAACGTGTATGTGTGTATATAAAAATATAATGACATACTAAGTATTTGACTAGCATATTAAGCAAAATTCATCATGTAAGTAGTATAAGAAAGAAAGTGTAATTGCAACCAAGGTATGTAAATGCAGTGTATGAATGTGATGGAATGGTATGCAATGTGTGAATGTGATAGGAATAACGTGCCCCCCAACCGATGTGTATGAGATGAGGTTCATTTATAAAATACCCCTCAACAATCAAGAATGAATCATAGAACAAGAGTGCATCATCAGGAAATGGTTTGAAAATGTGTACTGGAAAATAGATCATGAAGCATAAAGCGTGAAGTGAGTGAATGTGGTGAGGTTCATTTTAGATTTAGACCCTCACCAAGTTCGAGTATAAACCATGGAACTAGAGTGTTCTATAGGGTAATGATGATATAATGCATGTATCAAAGATGTGTAACAATAGTGTGAAAGATTAAGTGTGAATCACAAAGTGTGATAAGAGATATTATATACAATGTATGATGCTAGGACGGGGGAAAGAAAACATGATGTCCCCAAGTGTGTGATGTAGAGAAGGATCATTCTATGATCATATAGAATATAGTCAGTGTTAGGGTCGTAACCGACAGGATCTGTATTAGATACTTGGTAAGAAATAGTATGAGGTTAATCATATAAAAAGCACTTGTGGCATAAATTGTACATACCCATTGCATATTCTTCATCAGTAAAGGGAGGTTGAGGATAATCATGCACATACCAACGAGTTATATTTTGAGTATAGCCTAAGAATAAGTCATTACAAATAGAAACACGGCCAAAAGGCATCGAAAATGAGATGTCAGTATGATTGGGATCCAATGTGCCACTAATGTAATCAATCCAATACTATTAAAGTGTGAGCAGAGAGGAAAAATGAGTGCGTGCAAGAAATACTGATAAATGGAATACATAGAGGCCATAAGTAGTAGTAATGAGTACACATCCATGATAAATGTGAGGAGAGTGAGGTGGAGAGAGGAGATCAGTAGGTGTGAATCCTAGCCGAGCCAAGACATCATGCATGCAAATAGTGTAAGAGAAAGTAGTGTCGAATAGAATGTGATACCAATAAGCTTTATGTATGAAAAGAGTACATGTAAATGGGTCGAGTTGCGGTGTAGAGTGAACTTGGGGAGATGCAATAAGATGGTAAGATGTCTAATGTAATACAGTCCCCTCTTTTGTATCATGGCATTAGTGGACTTAGGAGGAGGCTTCTTGAATTAATAATCACCAGGGCCAATACCAACAAAACTATCCTTAAAGTAGGACTTGATAGGAGTAAATTTAAAATGATGCAATGTGTCATCATTAAGCTCTATGGAATTAGCCTCATCATATGAATCATCGGTGCTAACATTATCTTGTTGAATAGTAGTATCAAGGATATTGGTAGGGATGGATCCAGATGCATCATTAAGAGGCACAATGATAGGTGTAAAATAAGTGTCTATAGAGGTAGACATGGTAGGTGATAGGATATTAGTAGTATGAGTAGGAATGGATGGCATGGAAGAAGAGGTGGAATAAGGATGTGAAGCACTATAATGAAAAACATTACATGTATTAATATTCTGATACAAAATAAGATATGACGGAGGAATGGGAATGGAGGTGATGGGGTCGATGCAAAAAAAATTGAATGGCTCAGGATTCGCAGCAATGGTATGTTCATAGCCATCATGTAGAAATTTAATGCCAATGAGCTGTAGAGGGGACACCATACATTGCATGAATCTAGGTTCTATTAAGTAAGCAATTGAGTTGAAATGTGGCATTGATAATAAATAATATAGTAGGAACACATTTTAGGCCCAACTTGTATAGGTAGAGTGATAGTGCCCATGCATGTGCGAGTAGTGAATCATAGCCGTGAATGAATTGAGAGGATTTATTAATTAAATCATCAGTAATGTTGATTTTCCTGAGGAGGGATAGAGCACATAGATTTATAGCAGATCCATTGTCAATGAGTACACACTTAATACAAATGGCACCAATAGTAGCAGTGATAAGAAAAGGTGCAAATGGATTGTCAACAACAGAGGGAGGGATATCCTCATCACTAAAAGATATAGCATGTGGCATATTTTTGAGGGATTGAATGAGGTGAGTAAAGGAAACATGTGAATTATTGATTTCAATGTGAAGAGAATGAAGCGAGGCCTCTAATGTATGATGAAAATCAGGTGCAATTCGTAAGATATCATAAAGAGAGATTTTTCATGGCATATTCTTAAGTTTCTCAATGATGTCATAACCCTTAGAGGTGGTGGTAGGAACTATAAAAGTGATAGGTGGTGGGACAAAGATGGGTGGAGTTGTAGGAGGATGAGGGTAGTGGGTGGTGACTACATTAATGGTTAGATCAGGAATTGGAGTGATGAAGTGAGGAGGATGTTGAGTACGAACTTGCATAAAATCAAGTAGCATTAGTATTCCATGCCATAAACCTTGGTAGGAGTAAAAGAAGGATAAAAATATTGATCCATGAATTCAGAAGAAGGAGATAGATTTTGATGCATTCTGAGAAGGTAGGGTTTGAGTGATAGTGTTTACCAAATTATTTAATTTAATTTAAATTAAATATAATTATTGCAGAGTCACTATTGATTGTATAAATGAATAAAATTAGAAATGACACAAGTAAAATAAGATTTAAAATATGAAACCCTTAAGCAAGAGAGGATGATATGAAGAACTTATTGATTTACACACAATCTGGTAATGATCTGGGAAAGGAGGAGTGATGAACATGATGTAAGCATTTTCACTATTGATCTCTATAAATACTGCAACTCAAAAACAATGCCAAACAGGGGCACCCATAGCAAGACAGGGGCATTTGGGGCGTTGGTGACTGGATCTGGGTGCCCGTGATAGTGTAAAAGCTTTGGAATCTAATTTATGTTATGTCACATAGGGTTTCGTAATTTTTTTCCTATTGATCACTTGATTTTGGTCACATTCCTAGAATCGTCTGAATACTTGTAACCTACAAAAGAGAGTTCACCTACACAAGCCCACAAACCACATCAAACCTAAAAAGAAAAATGCAAAATGGGGAGTCAGACTAACCCCGACAGTCACCCTGAGAGTGAACTTATGACTGAGCGCTACACTACATCTCAGAATCCATGTAGTTTTTATGAGTGTGTGTAGAAATTGTGCCCTAGGATTCCCTTGTGCAAGTTGCACTTGATAGCGGGTTGTAGTTAGAATGTAGCAATGTAGTAGAATGTGTGGATGGAATAGAATGAACTTCCACTTCCTGTGTTGTGCCACATAAATGGAATCCTTGTTGAGCTTGAATGAATGATAGATGGATTTTTTAGAGTGCTTTAGGTGCCTTGCTCCAATGCAATCAAACTTAGGTGATGGTAATAATGATCTCCTGTTTGAGTTGATTATTTAATTAATTTTATTAATTAAATAATGTTGTTATATGGTTATATTATAAACCATATTATTGTTGAATGTTGTTATATGGTTTTATCAACCATATTTGTCTTTTATTTTCACATGTATAATTGTTATAATTGTTATAACAATTATGTGCTTCCCGGATGTAATATTGGAAGTAGTTGTGAGTTTAGTTTTACCTGTGCAACCTATTTCTTTATCTGCACATGGTTGTTCAATTCCTATAATAATTGCAGCACTCCATTGTATTTTTGGTTGATTGAATTTCACATTAATATTATAACAGGCTTCCATCTCTGTTTGTGAAATTACATTTGGTTTTAGAGAAGGTTGAAGGATATTGGAGGATTGCAGCAGAGTTTGAGCATTGGAGAAGCTTGTGCAAGAAAAAGAGAGTCGGAATTGCCTCTGTAACTTCCCAGCCCCATCCCCGCAATACCACCATCAAATTCCTCAAAAAAACCACAAAACCACCTTTATTCATTGCAATTAAGGTTGAGGAGGATAGAATTCACCAAGGAAGAGATTACAAGCTCAAAGGAAGGAAGAAAAATGATCTAAGGTGCCATACACACTCAAAACCGCCTTCATTCTTGCCAAAACCACCTGTCATTTTTTCTCTTTGCTGGAATTTTTGCTCAAAACCACCTTTCCAAAACCGTGGTTTTTTGAAGAGGTATGGTTTTACAGTTTGGAAGTGTTTAATTACATTTTGCTCTTTACTTATACTTGTTTAGCTTAGCCGCCCAAGTGGCTAGCATAACTTTTGTAAGACACTTCCCATCAAGAGAGGTCAAGGGGTCAAATCCCCCTCCCTCACCCACTACCAAATTTGGCAGAAAATTTAGTGGAACCACTAACTTTAGCAAAAAATTCAAATTTAGTTATAACTAACTAAATTTAGCGAGAAAAACCCTATTTTAGGGAAAAACTTTTTTTTCTCCACTCTGCATATTTTTGCATTCTGAGCACATTTTTCCAAAGGAGGGCTACCTAAAAACTTCATTTTGAGCTAGTTTTTTATGGTTTTTTGCTCAGCAAGCCGTATTGGGCTCCACAGGCCACCAGGGCCCGCAAAACAAAAAATTTTTCCTGCCATTCAATTTTTTTTATAAATTTTTGAATGTAATTGCATGCTTCAATATATTGTACTAATTTGTAGGTTGCCATAGTCAACTACAAACTTTGTAACTGCTCAGAAACTAGCAGAATTGTAATAAAAAACAAAAAAAAATTGGTTCTGTAACACTCACGAGATCCTAGATCTCATTCGCAGCATTCGGTATATACAGTGCCTCTGGGAAGTGCTTACGGGTAAAGCCATCATGACTACTACTACACTTAATGCCTAATATAGTTGCAACAACGTCATTTGGGCATCGACCCTTTAAATCGGTGGGGAGTAATAAGGTCACATTACACACACTATGAGCCATCCCATCCGTTTGTGAATGATTGCATGACATAAATCCATGGACTGAGAAATTATCCAAGTATATAGTGAAGTTACGCATGCGTATGAGGATATTTCTTTGAGCCGGTGTCAATAATCACACAGACCCCTTTCAGTACTGTCTTGGTACCACGTATTGAATTCTTTCACGTACGTTAATGCCTCTTTCACGTACCACCAGGTATATAGAAAGGGTGAGCTTCTTCCACGTACCACTGGGTATATCGGAAGGGTGCGTATATAGAAAGGTTTGGTATATCAGACTGATGGTATATAGATTGGGAGACCTTATACCTGGAGTGATAAGAGCCAAACCCTGTCAGTGATTTCTACAAAATGGGCACCAATGCCCCCAAATTTTTTCTTCCAGATTCACAACTACTCAGAGGAAACAACTATGCTGCATGGAAGAAAAAAATCAAGACACAACTTGAGTTTGAAGAGATCTGGCCTGTTGTGAATGGTACTCTGACCAGATCAACTACTGATACAACACAACAATGGTAGTTTGATAAAGCAGATCAGAAGGCCAAACTCATCATCTTGTTTGGAGTGTCTGATGATGTGCAACCCCACATTCGAGATGCCAAAATAGCCAAAGAAGCATGGGATAAGTTGAGCACAGTATATGAGGCCAAGAACAAGAATGTTATACTGAATTTGCAGAGTCAGTTACACACATTGAAGTTCAAGCAGAATGAGAAAATTGAAGCTTTCTTAAGAAGAGTTGCAGAGTTGAGGGCTTCACTTCTAGCCCTAGGAGAAGTGGTCTCAGATGATGCTCTCATTCCCATTGTTCTGAGAGCACTCCCCTCTTCTTACCACATTTTTGTCACAACACTAAACTTGTCAGATACGACAGTTAGTTTTGACAAATTGGTAAACCTACTGCAACAAGAGGAAGCCATGCACAATAAGGATGATGAAGAGGAGCAGGCACTTTCTTCACATCAAAAATGGAAAGGAAAAGGTAAAGGAAAACCTAATTCCTATCAAAAGTCCCAAAATCAAAATCAGTATCAAGGGGACAGACAACAGATGAAGCAATGCCCAATCTGTAAAAGAGGACATGACCTACAAGATTGTTGGTATAATACTTACAAGAAAGGTTCTTCAAGCAACTCTGGACCTCCACAACAACAATCTTACAAGGGACATTCAAACTACAATCAAAGGCAGAAAAAGGGGAACTGGAAAAGAAGACCCCATCAGCAAGGAAATATTGTTGAGCAACAAGAACAGTCAGACAATGAAGACTACTTGTTCACTGCTCGATCAAGTGAACCATCCACGTCATCTAGTGATGTTTGGTATGTTGATTTGGGGGCCACTCGACACATGACTGGCCACAGAGACTGGTTTATTTCAATGAGGGACACACCATCGAAAAATCATGTTTCGTTGGGAGATGATTCTTCATATACAGTTCAGGGGATTGGGAACATTTCTCTACCCCTTGGTTCACGCAACTGTAGACTATCAGATGTCTTATATGTCCCTGGGTTGACAAAGAATCTACTTTCAGTCAGTCAACTCCTTGATCACAACCTAAAAATTGACTTTGATAGTCATTCTGGCAAGAAAACGTGTTTGATTCGAGATAAATCACGAGGCTCGAAAATAGTTGCAAAAGCCTCCAATGTGGGATGCATGTTCCAACTTGATTTTGTCCACAGAGATGATCAAGCACTTGTGGCTAAGAACTCTACCTCAGCACAGTTGTGGCATCAGAGACTTGGTCATGTAAGTTTCAAGTATCTCGAGACACTTCACCGGTGCAATATGGTACATGGGCTACCATCTCTTCAGAAGGATACAGACAAGTGTCCTCACTGCCTAGCAGGAAAACAACACAGAGCTTCATTCCAGAAGAGTACATATCGAGCTCATGGTAAGCTTGATCTGGTTCATACCGATCTTTGTGGTCTGATGCAACCAAGTCATTCTGGATTTCAGTACTTCATGCTATGTGTTGACGACTATTCAAGGAAAATGTGGATTTTTTATCTTCGCAAGAAAAGTGAAGCTTTTGAAACTTTCAAGAAGTTCAAAGTAGCAGTTGAGAATGAAACTGGTCATCACATCAGAACTCTCCACTCAGATCGAGGGGGGGAATTCACCAGTAATGAGTTCAAAGACTACCTACAAACTCATGGGATTCGTCGACAAATGCCTCCTCCACACACACCGCAACAGAATGGTGTTGTTGAGAGAAGAAATCGTACTATCATGGAAATGGTGTGATGCATGATCGATGACTCTGGACTTGCAAAGACATTCTGGGTAGAAGCAGCAAAGACAACAGTGTATTTGTTGAACAGAGTGCCCACAGTTGCTCTTGATGGAGTAACACCACAAGAAGCATGGTCAAAATGGAAACCATCTATTGCACACCTTAGAGTATTTGGGTGCAAAGCAAGCATGCACATACCCAAGCAGAACAGAAAGAAATTGGACATGAAGTCACAAAAACTCATCTTCATTGGGTACAGTGAAGAGACTCTTGGGTACAGATTGATGGATCCTAAGACCAGAAAAGTCTACACCAGCAGAGATGTTGAGTTTTTTGAGAAGAAGGAAGCAGAGTCTCCTCCTCCAGACTCACCAGATGTAGATTTTTCACCAGTTGTAAAAATTGAAGCTGATGTTCCCTCAGATGATGAAAGTGATGATGGGGATGATGGTGTTGATCAGATAGAACCACGACCCATGGGAACAGTTCAGCGTATGCCCAAGTGGTGTACTAGCACATTACGAGATGCAAGAATGGATGCTCCACTGGATACATCCACCCCTGGACCATGGACTCACAGTAAAGCAAGAGAAGAAGTTAACTTTTCTTTGATGAGTAGAGTTATTGAATCTGATGAGCCCTCTACATTCTAGGAAGCCATACAGTTAAAATCTTGGAAAGATGCCATGGATTCTGAATATCAATTAGTGATGAAAAATAACACTTGGCAGCTTGTCGATCTTCCACCAGGGAAGAAACCCATTGGATGCAGATGGATATTTAAAACAAAGTACAAAGTAGATGGGACAGTGGACAAGTATAAAGTGAGACTAGTAGCAAAGGGGTATGCACAAAAAGAAGGCATTGACTACGAGGAGACATTTTCTCCCACAGCTAAGATCAAAACAATCAGAATGATCTTTTCTCTAGCTGCACAGTTTGGCTGGAAAGTCCACCAGATGGACGTAAAAAGTGCCTTCCTAAATGGATATTTACAAGAAGAAGTCTACATGACTCAACCTGAGGGATATGTAGTACCTGGTCAAGAAGCAAAGGTATGCAGACTCAGGAAATCTCTGTATGGCCTCAAACAGGCACCCCGGGCATGGTACATCAAGATTGATGAGCATCTTGTACAACATGGATTTGTTAGAAATCCATACGATCCCAATCTTTACCTCAAAAACCAAGGGGGGAGATTGTGATTAT
Organism: Taxus chinensis; assembly: GCA_019776745.2. Taxonomy (NCBI): domain Eukaryota; kingdom Viridiplantae; phylum Streptophyta; class Pinopsida; order Cupressales; family Taxaceae; genus Taxus; species Taxus chinensis. The sequence continues at coordinate 138,852,379 of CM034157.1, forward strand.
TGTTGTCTATGTCGATGATCTAGTCATCACTGGCAGTTCAGTGAGGATGATCGATGCAATGAAGAAAGATCTTAATCGATCATTTGACATGACAGATCTCGGGCTAATGCATTATTGTCTTGGATTGGAAGTATGGCAGAAAGAGAATCACATCTTTGTTTCTCAGATGAAATATACCAAGACAACGCTCGAGAAATTCAGGATGATGGATTGCACACCAATTGCTACACCTATGGAGAACAGATTGCAGTTATCTCATTCAGATCCATCTCCTAAGGTAAGTGCCACTCTCTATCGGCAGTTGATTGGGAGTCTCATTTACCTGACCTACACTAGACCAAATATCAGCTTTGCAGTAAGCTATCTATCCAGGTTCATGCAGGAACCCAAAGTTTGTCATTGGAAAGCAGCAAGGTGCATTTTGAGATATCTCAAAGGATCAGTGGATCTTGGTCTAGAATACAAGAAGAATGAAAACTTCTTCTTGACTGGATATTCAGATTCAGATCATGCAGGAAATATTGATGATAGAAAATCCACTTCTGGATTTGTATTCTTTATGGGATCTGGACCAATATCATGGGGAAGCAAGAAACAACACTTTGTTTCTCACTCTTCCACAGAAGCTGAGTATCATTCTGCAGGAGAAGCTGTCTGTGAAGTGATTTGGCTACGTCGCATACTAGAAGGACTTGGAATACCACAGGACAAACCAACCACCATGTATGTTGACAATGAAGGTGTTCTCAAACTTGTTCGCAATCCAGTTTTTCATGAAGAGAACAAAGCACATTGAAGTACAGGTTCATTTCATATGTGAACATGTGTTGAAGCACAACATCCAGCTTCAATTTTGTCCAACAGCTGAACAACGGATAGATATCTTCACAAAGTCACTTGCACGTGACAAGTTCGAGTTGTTCAGAGAGTTCCTCTCCTCATCCCTTGAGACAATGCACAATTAAGGGGGGGAATGTTAGGTTAATTAATTATGCATAATATAAATTAATTATTTAATTAATTTTATTAATTAAATAATGTTGTTATATGGTTATATTATAAACCATATTATTGTTGTATTTTGTTATATGGTTTTTAAACCATATTTGTCTTTTATTTCACATGTATAATTGTTATAATTGTTATAACAATTATGTGCTTCCCGGATGTATTTTGGAAGCTAGTTGTGAGTTTAGTTTTACCTGTGCAACCTATTTATTTGTCTGCACATGGTTGTTCAATTCCTATAAGATATTGCAGCACTCCATTGTAATGGTTGATAAATTCCTACTGGCTGTAGGGTGTGTAAGACCAAATAGAAAACAAGAAACAAAGATAGCACTTGAAATAAGTTGTCCCCCAAAGTTACCTAGATTTTTTCTTAATGTAATAAAAAATATAATTTGTGGATCTGAGAAATTCACCAATTGATTTATTTTGACGAAAGTTAAATAGAATGAGGGTTGCAGAGAAACCATGATAAAACCTTGAGATAAGATGTGGAGGGAAGGTTAAATTTTAGCAATAGAGCCAACCTAATCATTGGATTGTGCCACGTGTACTGACAAACATCAAAGGGCCGGTCAGGACCAAATTATTCTAATAAAATGTTACATGATCCATAAAAGGATAAATCGACATATTCCATCTTAGATCACCCACTTAAATTCCTTTGATCTTGGATTTTCTTTTCAAATTTATGTAAAAGTGAATATTAATATGCCCATATATAGCACTATAGATATGGTCAAGTTATATATATTATATATTATAGTTATTGACCTATATGGGAATTTTTATGTAAATTTCATTAAAATTTTTTCCTTTTTTAGTCTGACTTTCATATTATTGCATTTTGTATATTAATGAAGGAAAATACTTGAATCTTGTTTTAAAATCAGAATATTTCTCACATGGAATTTGTATCCAATCTTGAAAGGATATCATTTACAATACTCTAAAAAGACATTTCAAAGGATCTATTTTTTTCTCTTGATCACATCCATTGTGTAGAGGGCACATACTACCAAAATATTTAACTAGGTCTGATTCTATTTCCCTTATTTGCATTTTACATCAATTTCAACATTTAAAATTCCTTGTAGCAAGTTTAACCTACCTAGAAAGACATAATGAATCAAAGCGGTTGAAGGTTAAATGCATTTTGACATTCTATCTTAGAATGTTGAAAATAGTATGAGACCTATCTTGAGGCCTCATTGAATGTAAAGTCTAAGTTTTGGTTTTGCAATGTATCTCTTTAAACACAATACATTAACTAACTTCCAATCCTTAGATCCTTTAAATATGTCATGTGAAACTTGTGCCCACAAATTGGATCCTCTCTCAAACTATTTGCATGACTAACAATATACACTAGCTTTCCATAGTCTATAAAAGTCCTAAACCCTCGAATTCCTTCAATTACTGTACTATCCACAAGTTAGTCAATATAATACTCTTAACCACAGTGTTTAATAGTTACAAAAGACTATAATTCTGCAAATTCACTGAACCTTCAGATTCAATTTTGACTAAGAATATCCATGAAAATTTCCCTTGAGAAGTATTTTGAAATATTCCTATTGCCTTACTAAGGATGCAAATTTTAAGGAATTTCAGTAGAAATCAATAAGGTAAAATGTACCAATCATATATTTATTAAATAACAGGAACATGTTTATATTAATCCAAATCCATAATTGGAAGGTTTCAAATTTTATACAAGATAATTTTGAGCTCTTGAGTGATGTACCTATTATAGGTTTCTCATTTCTAGATATCTAAATCCAAATATCATTTGACTCATTTCGAAATGAGTTGGGAGTATATAAGCAATAATTTGGATTATGCAGATATGTAAACATAATGATGTGTTCCTAAAATAAGAGGAGCACCTTAGAGTTAATATTTATCTTTTGAAGGATTTTCCTTTGCAAATTGATGAGAACTAAAAGTCTAATTACCTTTTTGTGTGTTGCATAAAAATTCAAAACTTTCAAGCATGACAACAGCCAAATTGTTATCAAAAATTTTGTTCTCTGAGTCTTCCCAAAAACCCTCTTGACCCACTATCAGTTTTTATTATGTCATGTCCATATTGACCTTGTAGGTAATTCCAAGATGATGAATAAGCAAGCACATGTGTTTGTATTGATATGACAAGGTCAACAATTTCATTCATTGAAATGCTTCCAATGGCTAGTTTCTCAATAGGCCTAGAAAGGCCAATTTTGACCTTTCCAAGACTAGTGTGCATCCTTGGGAAAAAAAAGGATAAAAATCATATAGGATGGTATTATAAAGGACACTATGTTGGAACTTATTTAGGAAATTTTTTAGGAAATTTTTGGAGGTTTAGGGACAAACAATGCAACATCGGGTTTTCTAAGGTGTAAGGAATGGAGGCAGTCAAAACAAGTACCTGATATTCCGCGGATGATTTTGGGAGCTCTGTAAGGAGTTAGGAGAAAAAAAATATTCATTGGAAATCTATAATAAACCCTATACATGATGGAAGTTTCAAATCCCTCACAAGACTCGAGCATCTCTCAGGGCAACTCAAACTGTGCAAACACACCCTATTGTCCTGAAGAAAAAGGAGCAATTTCAGGGAGTTTCAGGAATAATTTAAATAATAGACCATCCCATTATATTTATAAGGATATTTGGATTCAAAATAATATAAGGTTTCATCAAAAAATACCTCTGTGAGATCTAGTAACCTCGTCTTCAAGTTCTCTCTCTCGCAAGTATGCTCTCGCAGTTAGTCAATTTTACAAGAGGACACATGTCACCTCTAGGTTGAGGAACATTTTTGTGTCCCTCTTGTCCCTATCCCAAGGGGACATAGGGAACAATAAAATGAACCCCACCCCATTTTTTCCTCCAGGTTCCTCACATGACCATGTTAAGCACTCCAGGGCCTATTTCACCTATTTCTAGCCCCTCCTCATGTGCACAAGAAGTGTGCCACTTGTCATCACAAGGTGAGGAAAAATTTTTTTAATGTCCCTCTTGTCATTTCTATCCCAAGGGGATAGAGGGGAAAATAAATTTTCCCCTCTCTTCCTTAGCCATGGTTTTCATGTGACCAAGTTTCAAGCTCCTAGTGCTAAAACAAATTTTCCTCCTATCCCTCCTCACCGAATCATGAAATTGTGCCACTTGTCATCACCACATGAGGTGAAAATTTTCTATCCCCATTGTCCCTATCCCAAGGGGATAAGGGGAAAAAAAATTTTCCCCTCTCTATCCCATTTCATGGTTCTTCATATGACCCAGTCTCAGCCCCCATGGTGCTAAAATGATTTTTTTCCTCACTTCCCTCTTGTCCAACCATGTTGTGACAAATGGAAATCCCAGGTGAGGGAATTTTTTTACACCCCTCTTATCCCTATCCTAAGGGTAAATAGGGTACAATGTTTTTTCCCCATACCAAGAATATTGAAAACCCTAACTTTTCCCTAGTTGCTTCTACTCTGCCATGTATAAATTTGACTGTCGGATGACCGTCAAAGCTTGAAAATGACTAACTGCTAAGGGTTTTCTCACCTAGTTCAACCAAGAATATATTTTTGAAGACATGAAGCATTCAAAACCTATAAAAAATAGCCACCATACTTTAAAATTCTTTCAAAGACATCCATGATTGCAAGAATGAGCTTTTCTCATTTCCAGTGAACCAGGAAACTGATCATACCAAGGGTTTGAGCTGAGTTTTCTTCTCCAGAGCATCTTTGTGATAAATAAAGCTTAGTGATTCCTTTAATGGCTTCCATAATATATTTTTACCTATAAACTCTACCTCTAAAAAAATTATTTTTCGATTTCCAAGAGTTCCAGTGGGGTGAAACACAGTGAAATTTGGAGCACGAGATCGCAATGAGGAGTTGAATCTAAAAAAAATGTTTTCGATGAAAAATGAGGCCATTTTTCAATAATTTTCTAAAAATAGCATATTATTCATGCCCTTCACATGCTAAAAATATTAAGTTTCAAATTTCAAGTTCTGATCACTCAAACAATCAGAAACAATGCAAAATGGAAGGCAGGGAAAAATTGACAATTTTGAAAAAAAAAAAAAAGTAAAAAAAAACTGCTAAAAATAGGAAACTTTACTAAAAATAGAAAGGAATCATAAAAAGAAGGATAATGAAATGTTTCAGAAATTTTCAAAAGGTCAAATTTGAGAAAAATAGGTTATATGTCCCAAAATAGCAGGTCCTGGTCCTACCTGCTAAAAATAGAAAGTCTTGTTTTGGATGCAGAAAGTTGCAGTTGGCTCCAATTTCACTCATATTTTATTTTTGACATCCTCTTCATAGGGTTTTAAGTGATTTCATAGCTCAAAAAGGAAATTCACTCTTCGTAGGAACCGTGAAGCATCATCTTGAGCTCAATTATGTCCAAAAGCAAGGCAGAACATATCAAGGTGCAACAGGTGAAATTCAAAGACATTGAATATTGAAAAGGATTAAAAAGGTGTCAAAAATCCATTGAAATTAGAAGATTTCATCATGTTCATCATTCTTGAATTTGAGTGAGTTCCATCATCATTGAGCTGAGTGAGTTGGTTGAGTTGAGCTCAGTGAGCTGGGATTGATCTAATGAGCTGAGTTAGGGTGACTCTTGAAGTGAGAAATATATAATTGAGATGATCCTTTTGAAATGAGCTTTGGTGAGCTGAGCTGATTGAGCTAGGTGAGATGATTGAGCTAAGCCAAGTGAGCTAGGAAAGAGATCATCATCCTTCTTCTTTCAGGAGCTCACATCTCGCAGGTCAGTAAAGGAAGATTTTTCAATGTTGCAGTGCAATGTGTGGGATAGGAATACAAACATCAAGAGGTTTGTGCATCAATGAATGAAAATTGTGAAATCCTAAGGAGAAAGAGAGTGATCCTCACTCTCATTATGAGATCAAGAATGCATCATCATGGGTGAGGTTTGTGTTCATCTCAAGCTCACATCGGGAGGTCTTGAAAAAATGTTTCTAAACACTCATTCGACAGTCTGAGGTGTCTATGCATCTGGACAGAAAGGAGGAAATTGTGATCACCATGCCTCAAATCAGAAAGTTCTACATAGAAGGAGCTTCTTCAACAGATCAGTCAATCCCTTTCCCTTCTCCTCTTCTCTCCCTTTCTTCTAATTCTTCATTGTACACAATCATGGTTATTTTTCCTATTCTACTTAAGTGACAATATTTGTAAATTGTAAAAGTATTCTCTCAAAATTATAAGAGAGGTACTTAATTTTTCTCTTCTAAGGGAAATTGAAAGGTCACAAGTGGAATAGGAACATGAAGAGTCATGTGGGGGGTATATGAGAAGTCAATTCACAAGGCTATAAATTGGAATGGCTTCTCCATTCCAAAGGATCCTAGATTTTGAAATTTTAGTTCTTGGTAGAAATTGTGGATTGTTTTAGATTGTTGAGATTTGTATCACCACTACACAAGAAATAAAAGCTACATTTCTTCCATTTCCTTTGCTCATGTTTTCCTCTTCTCTCTATCTCTTTTCTGAAACTTTGCAAGTATGGTGATCAAGAAGGAACTTGGTGTCCTTGATAGAGGAACCTAAATAACTGTGTGTCTCTAGTTTGTTAGTCTTGCTAATTGCTTCATTGTTTCTTTCCTCTAATTGAATGTTGAACTACTTTGGTTATTGTGTGTGAACTCTGTTATTTCCTACTCACAACAATAACCTTCCCTTTCCTAATTTCTCTCCTTTATCCCTCATCACTGCAATTTCCTCCCTTGTACCCCATACAAGAAACTTTGCCACAGGTTCATTGAAGTGTTCCTATGTGATCCCTGACCTATTTGGCCACCCCACAACATTTAGATAGAATTAGGATAGTTTACATTCAATAATGGGAGCCTCCCCATACACAAGAAGGAGGGGTGTAGCCCCATGAGTGTTGGTGGAAACACATAATTTTCCATAACAAAAAATTATTTCACCAATAGTTTTTGGTGACTCCATTGGAGAGAGATTTGCCCTTGTGCACCCTGTATAGATCTCTGAAAATAAAAAAATCAAATATTTTAAAATACCAAAAAACTATATATGCTCAAAATCCTTTTTACAAATCCTATTGAGAAACCTACACTCTTCAAGTTTCCTTCATTCGTAAGCACTTGAGAAAATCTTGCAGAAAGAAGGTACACCTGAGCTAATTGTGCAGGTGGCATTGTTTACCCCACATTTGAGGAACAACAAAGAGATGATTCCAGACTTCCTATTGTACTAGTAAGACAACAAGTTACTTGAAAATCCTCTTGAAGGTCATACTGAAGAACCAGTTGTTGAACCATGAGTCCTCATTCCTCCTGAAGGAGAAAAAAAGAAGAAAGAAGAAGAAGATGATATGGTAGCACAAACACCTGTACCATGGGGATAAAAAATTGGTCTGTTGGCTTTGGCTCCACCACTCCATGAACTTCCACAAGGATCAAGAAATAACTTTCCAAAATTCTATGGAGATGGAAAGAAACATCCTGATGATCATATCACAACCTTCATCACATCCTATGGCATCCTTGGAGTGCAACATGAAGATGTTGTAGTGTGGTTGTTCATGGAAACATTGCAAGATGTCATGAAAGACTGGTTCTACTATTTTCCTTCATGCTCAATCTCTGATTGGGGTGGTATGAAAAATAAGTTTGAAGAAATATTCAAGACCATTGAAGATGCTCATGCCCTCCTTTCTCAACTTACTCAGATGAAGAAAGAACTGTAAGAGTCCATGAGAGACTTTGTGGAAAAATTCAACAAGTTGATCAACAAGATTCCCACCATTTCCCTTCCTACTGTAGATAATTTGAAGATGTTCTTCATGAATGCTCAATTTCCTAAAGTGAGTTTATTTCTATGGAGAGTTCAACCAAGAGATTTGGACAATGCTCAAGAAATTTTTGTTGAGGTGGAAGATGACCTCATCTTGTCAGGAAAGATCAAGAATCCTTCAATGAAGGATAAATCCCAGGGTTCCAAAGATGAGAGAGTTGATCAATTGTTGCAAAAGTTGGCCAATGACTTGACAATGTTGAAGAAAGAAGTTTCTCAATGAGCACCTCATCCAAACTGGAATAGGAACCAGATTACAGGAGCACCCCGAAGGCTTTCCTTGGAGGCTCCCTGGTCAATGCAATATGTGAGATCAATGAAGATGAAGAAGAAGAAATTTTTGAATCAAAAGTTGAAAATGAAGGAGAAGAAGAATGTGCTTGGATCATATTTTGTGAATGCACACTTGATGATGAAGAATCCACAGATAGTTACTCCTATGTGGTGTTCACTCGATCACAAAAGGAGAAAGAAGGATCTTCTTCTACTACCCAAGCTAAGAAATTGAATCCTCAAATGGTGACTCCATGAAAAAAAAAATGAAAGGAGGATCATCAAAGTCCACTTTGATAGGGTCAGCTAAGAAGAAGCATGAGACCACTCCAACCAAGAATCCTTCTACCTCTTCAAGTAAGTCTCCTTCAACTTCCCTTGAAAAATTAGTTTCTGTTGATCCTAAGAACATCCATGTCAAGGCTACCATAATCCCCTGATGTTCCTACCACTTCCTCATCCTTTGATATCATTGACCATTTCAAAAAATCCAAAGTCCAAATTTCTGAATATGAGTACTTGAGAACTCATCCCAAGCAACTTGAGAAACTCGTTCAACATATCAAAGGAAGTAGTTCTGTTTCATGTCCTAAAGATGCCACCACCAAAGAACTACCTCATGCATCTCAATCCACTCCATCTCTGAACTATCTCACTTCCACACCCTCCACCTCTAGGAAGGTAGAACCTTTCTACATAGCCTTGTTGGTCAATGGGTACAAACTGAATAATTACATCATTGAACTCTGGTGCTTCAGACAATGTCATGCCTAAAAAGTTACTAAATCTCGGCCTCTCCCTTTCTCCTACCTCTGGCCATTTCCTCTCCATGGAAATGAAATAAGTTCCCCTTATGGGCCAGATCAAGGATGTTGAGGTAGCATTGGTGGACTTCCCTGACAAGAAAATCACAATGAGAATACTTGTAGCAGACATGCCTGCCTCATATGGTATGTTGTTGGGCCATTTTTCTATTGAGATGTTGGTGGAGATATGTAGCTTGATTGGTCACATGCCACCATCCCAGTCAATGGTAAAACAAAGAAACTCCTTCCCATTAGGAAAAATGAAGTATACTATTTAAAATCCAGATGACCCAATGATAGATATCCCGTGTCAAAATTCAAAATCTTGTAACTTTTTCATGACCTTCAAGGATGATCTTGAGCTTCCCATGTTGGTGGAAGAATGTCCAAGCATCACGGAGCTGATCAAAGAACATCATGATGATTTGATGAAATCAGAGTTTGAGAGTATGTACTTCCCATGGGATGAGAGCATAAATGAAGTTTCTCCACTGGATGTCAATGATGGTCATGAGAATCTTGACTTGCAACAAGTCAATATTGAAGTGATGATTAATGTGAATCAAGGAGTAATGCTCAACAACTTCTTGACAGGTAATTTCAATGTTTCCAATCATGTTCTTGATGCTCAGTATGAGGTTCCATGTGATGAGTATGCTTGTGAATATGAAGACTTCTCTTTCTCATTAGAAGAAGATGACAAGAAATATGAGAATGACAACATGTTTCTACCTCTTGAACTTGATGAACCTATTCAAGGAGATGATGATTTCATCATGGAAATGGATTTCTTGGTTCTCGGTGATCAAGAATGGGAAAATGATAATGAAAACATTTCAGCTCCAATGTTGTGCTCATTCCCTTTTCATGAGGATGGAAACATTCTCAACAAAAAATGGAGAAATGAAATGTTGTTTGATCCTATGGCTGATTTTGTTTGAAATGGAAACATTCTCAATGGGGACTTCAACCTTTCAGTGTCCACTTTTCTCAAGAGAAGGATTCTCTCAACACGAAATTTGATGTCAAAGCTCAAGATGGAAAAAATGAGGAAGATGATAGTTTCGATGTTGTGTACCCAACCTTGAGCTCATTCTCTTTCCAAGAGGATGTTGCAATGCAAGTGACACAATGTGTAAGGAAACATGTTAAAAAAAGAGCCAGAGTATGAGAAAGATGGTTTCTTGATACAATTGAGAAACAAAGAGCATCAAGAGATTGGTGATAATGTTGTAGTTTCTAAAGCATTGTCAAGAATCAACCTTGTGGAAATGGTGGTCATGAAGTAGATGAAAATGAAGAACAAAATGTCTTGGTATGTAAAGGATAAGGCAAAGTATGATCGAGGCTCATCTTCATAGTAACGATGGAAAATCAGCAAGTGGAACAAACTTGGGAATCAATGAGAAAATGGAAAGAATGTGTCAAAGCAAACAAAGGAAATGAAATGAATGAGTGGATCATCAATTACACTAAAAATCATGCTATGTTTCTCAAGAAGATGAGAAGAGGTTCATATTTCAGTGAGCCTGTCAATGGGTTTGCAGAAGAAAGGAATTCGGTGATACCCGTTTATGGGTAAGCACTCAGTCCAAATTAGTGCTTCAATGAAAGTGGGTTGTCCCCTACATGTACATAGGTGATTTAGGATGTTTCCTTTTTTTTTTGTTTTTTCCCATGTTATCATGTTTCATGTTTCCCTTGTGTTTCCCTTCTCATCTTGTGTTTCCTTTTCCTTTTGTGTGTTTGTTTTTTTTCGTGTGTGTGTGTGTGTGTTCAATAAAGGAAGTTGTGTTGTGTATCTTTGTGGTGACTCCATAAGCCCAATGGACAAGGCACTAGTCCATGTAGTGTCTTAAGATTCTAGGGTTCTTGCTTTCCCTGTCCTTACTACACTCAATCCAAAACAAGTCCCCAAGCTAGAGCCATTTGTTGTCATGCAAATTTGTTGCATAAAAATTTCAAACTTTCAAGCATGACAAATAATCCAAATTCAAAAAACTTACTCTCGAGTCTTCTCAAAACCCTCTCTTAGTCATTTTTTCCATTGTTTCATTTTCATATTGACCTTTTAGGTACTTCCAAGATGATGAAAAATAAATTACATGTGTTTGGAATGATAATGAAAGGTCAGAAATTTCATTCAGTGAAGTACTTCTAAATGACTAGTTTCTCAGTAGGCCTAGAAAGGCTAATTTTAACCTTCCAAGGACTGGTGTGCATCCTTTGGGATGAAACAAAAGGCTCAAAATCATCTAGAGATGGTATTGAAGATATATGAACATTTTGAACTGATTTAGGAAATTTAGGAAATTTTAGGAGGTTTAGGGACAAATAGTGCAACATCGGGTTTCAGGTGTAAGGAGCGAACAGTCAAAACAGGTACTTGATCTTCCGCAGATGATTCTGGGAGATCTGTAACGAGTTAGGAGTAAAAAAATTAGTCATTGGAAATATAATATAATTATCTACTTGATGGATTTTTCAAATTCTTCACAATACTCAAGCACCTCTCAGGGTAACTCAATCTTTGTAGACACACCCTAATGTCCCGAGGAAAAAGGAGATATTTCAGGGAGTTTCAGGAATAATTGAAGGATGATACCATCCCATCTTTAAAGGATATTGGGAGTCAAAATCATATAATGGTTCATAAAAAATACCTCTGGAGCTCCAGTAACCTTGTCTTCAAGCTTCTCTCTCTTGTAGGTATGCTCTCGCAGTTAGTCAAATTTTCAAGAGGACACTTGTCACCTCTAGGTTGAGGCACATTTTTGTGTCCCTATTATCCCTATCCCAAGGGAAAAAATGGAAAAATAAAATTTTCCCCACCCCAAATTTTCCTCAGGGTTTCTCTTATGATCGTGTTAAGCACTCCACAAGGCCTATTTACCTATTTCACTCCCCTCACATCGTGCAATGAAAGTGTGCCACACTCATCACTAGGGAAGGGAAAATTTTTTATCCCTCAAGTTCCCTATGATAAGGGCACATAAGGGGACAAGAAAATGTCACCCCCACTCTTTCCCTGGCACTAGTTTTTCATTTGACCAAAAGTTTGAGCTCAGGGAAAGTTTAAAAAAATCTTTTCCTCCTCTCCTCCTCACCAAATCATGTTGTGCCACTTGTCATCACCACATGAGGGAAAATTTTTATATCCCTCATGTCCCAATTCCAAAGGGGATAGAGGGGAAAAAAAATTTCCCCTCTCTATCCCCTTTAGGTTCTTCATATGACCCAGTTTAAGCTCTTTAGTGCTAAATGGCTTATTTTTCCTCATTCCCCTCTCGTCCAACCATGTTGTGACACATGGAAATCCCATATGAGGTAAAATTTTCTATGCCCCTCATTATCATAATTTTGAATGAGATATAGGGAAAATAAAATTTTCCCATGCCAAGAAGAAAAAACCCTAACTTTTCCCTAATATGCTTCTACTCTACTGTTGTATAAAAAACACTATTAGATGACCGCTCAAAGCATCAAAAATGACTAACTGCTAAAGGGTTTTCTCACTTGGTTCAACCAAGAATCCATTTTTGAAGACATGAAGTCATTCAAATACCTTCAAACACAACCATCATGTATGTTAAAATTATTCTAGAGCATCTATCTATTGCAAGAATAGAGCTTTTCTCACTACTTGTGAATCAAGGAAATCGGATCGTACCAAGGATTTGAGATGAGTTTTATACTCCAAATATCCTTGTGATAATTGAAGCTCAATGAATCCATTAATGGATTCCATAACATAGCTTGAACATGTAAATTACCTCTAAAAATTTCTTTTTCCAATTTCCAAGAGTTCCAGTGGGTGAACACAACGTGAAATTGGAGCACGAGATCGCAATGAGGATTGAATTCAAAAATGATGTTTTTGATGAAAAACGAGGCCAGAATGAATCACTTACTAAAAATATCATATTCATTCCCATCTACATGGTAAAAATATTAAGTCCATTCAAATTCCAATATTCTGATCATTCAACATTTCGAGAAATGGTGCAAAACAATAGGCAGGTAAAATTGACAATTTTCCTGAAAAAAGTGAAAAAAATTAAAAAAACAACCTACTAAAAATAGAAACTTGCTAAAAATATAAAGGCATCATCAAATAGAGGAGAATTAAATGTATATAGAAGGTTTAGAAGATAAAATTTGAGTAAAATAGACATGTCCCAAAATAATAGGTCCTAGTCCTACTTGCTAAAAATAGAAAGTCTTCGTTTTGGACGTAGAAGGTTGCATTTGGCTCCATTTTCACTCATATTTCCTATTTTGAGTATCCTCACAGGGTTTTAAGGTATATTTTTTATAGCTCAAAAAAGGAAATTCACTCTTCATAAGGATCTCAAAGCATCATCTTGAGCTCAATTGTGTCTAGAAGCAAGGCATAACATCTCAAGGTGCAGTAGGTGAGAGTCAAGAGACAATCTAACAATCAGAAGGGATTTAAAAATGATTCAATGAGATACATTATAATTCAAGTTAAGGAGGTCATCATATCTCATTGTTAAATTTGAATCCATCATCATCTCTTAGTGATTTGGTTGAACAAGATGGGTGAGCTAGGTTGAATTGAGCTCAATGAACTGATTGAGTTGAGCTAGTTGAAGAGTTGGTTCAATGAGTTGAGTTAAATATGAGTCAAGGTGATCTAATCAAGAGTCCTTTTATCTTATCAAGAGGCACATGCATAGGAAGGAAAAGGTATGAAAACAGTAAAATAGGGATATTCTTGAGCTAAGAGATTTGAAAATAAAAGATCTTCATTGAACTCCATTAAAATGTTATCATCATCTCATTAGTCAAGATCCATCATCATCTCGAAGTAAGCACATGAGCTAATTGAGGTGAGTTGGGTGAGCTTGAGATGAGTTGAGATCAATGAGCTGATTGAGTTGAGAGTTAACCAAGACAAGTTAATTTGAGTTGAGGATCCAAGCTATCAAGAGCTCATCCTTCTTCCATCAAGAGATCACATCTCACAGGTCAGTAAAGAGTAGAGTTTGTAATTTTGCAGTGCAGTATGCGTGATAGGAACACAAGCATCAATAGGTTTGGGCATTGTGAATGAAAATTGTGAAATCTTAACGAGAAAGAGTTTGATCCTCACTCTCATTGTGAGATCAAGAATGTATCATCATGGGTGAGGTCTGTTTTCATCTCTGTATCACATCCGAAGGTCTTGTAAGTTTTTTTCTAAACACTCATTCGATAGTCCAAGGTGTTTGTGCATCTAGTAGTAGGTGGATATTGTGAACACCATGTCTCAGATCAGCAACTTCTACATAAGAAGGATCTTATTCAATATATCATTCAATCCATTTCCCTTTCTCCTCTTCTCTCCCTTTCTTCTAATTATTCATTGTACGCAATCATGGTATTTTGTCTTATTTTCTTAAGTGACAATATTTGTAAATTATAAAAGTACTTTCTCAAAATTATAAGAGAGGTTCTTGATTTATCTCTTCTAAGGGTAATTTAAAGGTCACAAGTAGAATAAGAACATGAAGAGTCATATGGGGGGTAGATGAGAAGTCAATTCACAATGCTATAAATTGGAATGGCTTCTCCATTCCAAAGGATCTTGAAAGCTTGAATATTTTATTTCTTGGTAGTAATTGTGATTGTTGTAGTCTGATTGAGATTTTTATTCACCACTACACAAGAGATAAAAAGCTACATTTCTTCCATTTCCTTTGCTCATGTTTTCCTCTACTCTCTCTCTCTCTTTTGTAACTTTGCAAGTATGGTGATCAAGAAGGAACTTGGTGTCCTTGATAGATGAACCTAAAGAACTATGTATCTCTTGTTTATCAATCTCACTAATTGCATTATTATCTTCCTCTAATTGAATGATGAAATACTCCAGCTATTGTGTTTGAACTCTATTATTTCATACTCACAACAATAACCTTAATTTTCCTAATTCCTCTCCTTCATCCCTCATCACTTCTAATTCCTCACTTGTACCTCGTAGAAGCACTTTGCCACTGGTTCAGTGAAGCATTATTGTGCAATCCCCGGCCTATTTTTCCAACCAACAACATTTAGATAGAATTAGGATAGTTACATTCAACAATTGGAACCTCCCCATGCACAAGAATGAGGGGTGTATCCTTGTGAGCATTGGAGGAAGCATGCAATTTGAAACATGAAAAATAATTTTACCAACACTTCCTATGCACATTTTGGCTAATGAATGATTTTATGAGAAATTTCTTGTTTGTTGAAGAGTTTTTTTTTCCTTGAGTGTTTTTGGATTTCACTATTTTAAAAATCAATTTTATCTTGCCAAATTTATTAATCATCACAAATCAATTTTTCAGCATCTCAAATACAAATCGATTTTCCCTTTCAGACTATAAAATTACGAATCAATTTCTTTGTATCACCAATAAAAATTAATTTCCCATATTCCATCTTTGACAAATGGGTTTATGAGTCTATCCCATACACAGAAAATACATTCTCAAAATTTTGATAAACAAAGAGAATACATTAATATGATAAGCTGGAGCTCATACCAGTAAAGGGTAGGTTGATTATAGCAATAATATCTCAAAACTATGGAAGAGAACCAGATCCAATAAATTAAACACCATAATAATAATATTAGAAACTGGGGAGAAGGGTTTTACAGAACCCACTAAATAGCAGATTTTGACCTTAAGGGTTCACAAAAAAATTACTGACCAATTCCAAAAATTAATAAGAGATAAAACCATCAATACCCATAGAGAGTTTCTTTGTATATATTCTTTATAACCAAGAAATACCTGAGACGCTTTCTTCTTCAAAATCCTCTAGGCGTCCCGAATTCTCTTCAAATTATTAACAGATTAAAAACCCCCGAAGTTTCATAATAAAGGAAGTATATGGGTAGAATTTTTCTTTTATACGAAGAGACAATCAATAATTTCTCAAAACTGAACTGGAAAAATTCTCATGCAAGGGTTTGAGAGCTCGAATGAGCTTGATTCAAAAATCTAAATCAATCCAATGAAACCCTCCATATGCATGTGTTTAGCTTCTTAGTGAAATTTCATAATTTTCTAGGATATTAATGTCATTTATTGCCTATTGAATGTTCATCGCCTGCTAAACCTTTCTCTGAAGTTCAAAGCTGGTGATTGCATGACTATTACTCAAGCAATGATTAAGCTTTTTCAGTTGTATGGTTGGTACAACCAAATCCAAGGACTATAACCAACCTATAATAACCAGTCTATAATGATTTAATAATCAATTTCTATGCCTTCAAGGATTTTAAATGACCCTCCAAACAATCAATCTTACATATGTAACTTAGCTCATATTGTCATTCAAACTTATGATTTATCAAATACTTGATAGGGAGTAATGGATGATCGTACCATATATTATATTGTCATGGTGAATGGGTCAACAAATCTTTCTTTAAACCAACGGAACAAAATGCAACTAAAATTGGCATTCACTAGTGTGTCTTAAGATCACTAATAACTTAGGTAATAGACATGTCAATAAAGATATTATAAGTGTATTTAAAGTCAAAGACTTTAATCAACCTTTGAATACATTTACAAATTAATAGCTTACGACCATCATATTGTGCATCATGTGGTTGGAATCATTCCTTACTTGAAGTAGTAGAGATAATATATTTAACGCTCATCCAAAGTTGATTTAATCAGTCATGGTCATTCATACCGTAACCAAGGTCAAAGTCATTTTTAGATTGACTTAAGTGATCATTTACCTTGTTTTTCCTCACAAGAAATTAGTTATTCAATAACCATGAAATGTACTTATTCCAACATCATACTATCATAAACAAATTCAACTTATCCCTTATCAGCAGCCAATATAGAGTAAAATAATAATATATATGACAGGTACAATTATCATGCAATGCTATTAGACATCTGCAACTGTCTCGGTATCAGAATCATCGTTACTTAGCCAAACCAGAATCTATAATCATCAAAACAAAAAAAGAATAAGTCATAAGTGCTGAATGATTTACAAACTCTTGGCGGAAAGCATTGTGGTGCAATTGCGTATGAAACTTCACGTAAGTGTGTGTATCCTTTTCAGGGTACACACATGTACATGTAACTACATACTCAGTTATGTAGCAGTGTTGATTACCCTACCTTCATGAATCATTAACCATTTAATGACACGGGCGCCTTTGGCCAGACATGGAATTGGGCACTGGAGACCTCTTTTAGGGCTTGTGACTGTGAAATAGAATCTTATTTTACTTCTGTCACAAGGGTGTTGTAGTTGCTCTTTGTTCAATCACTTGTTGTTCGTTACTATGATTTCCGAAGGTACCTGTAACCTGTAAAATAGATGTTCACCTACACAAGCCCACAAACTGCATCAAACCTAAAAAGAAAGATGTAGAATGGGGAGTCGGACTGACCCCGACGGTCACCCTGAGAATGAATTTACAACCAAGCATTACACTGCATCTCAGAATCCATGTAGTTCTTGTGAGTGTGTGTAGAAATTGTGCCCTAGGATGCCCTTGTACAATTTGCACTTGATAGTGGGTTATAGCTAGAATGTAGCAATGTAGTAGAATGTGTGGATGGAATAATGAACTTCCCCTTCCTATGTTGTGTATGCAGAAAGTTACAACCCTGTATCCCTTGAATGGATGCTATATGGATGCCTTGGAATGCTTTTGGTGCCTTTTGAATGCAATATTAGGTGGTAATAGTAATGCTTAGTGCTTGGTCCTTCATTTTGAAAACATAACTATGTATTTATATGATTCCCTTATTTGAATTTTGTAATTGACAACTGGAAGGCTAACCCATAAGTAGAAAAGGTGCCTAAAATATAAAATAGACCAAAAATAAATGAGTAAGGTGGAAAAGGGTTGCGGGTTCCCAAAGGGAACAGGGGCACCTAGGCGCTCTTGTCCTTGTTAGGCGCTGGTGTTTAGAGCCATAAAAGATAAATAATTAAAATACCAGATGGGTTGTATAATGTGTGATGAAAAATAAAAAATAAGAAACATAGAAAAGAGGCCAAGGAAAGTCAGAAATTATTAGTTTTCTTGCTTAGGAATCATATGAATGCTGGTATGTGTTTATGGACCTAGAAATGTACCCAAGTGCATGATTTTGTGTCTACATTTACCCCCACTTTATGTTATTGAGTGAATACTCGATAATTTAAATTAGATAGAAGATACATACCCAATAAAAATGTAGAGTGTGTGGATAAGTGTGTGCCGAGTGGACAAGTGAAGCGCGGAATGATACAAAATGAAGCATGGAGACTAGGAAATGAAAGTGATCCTAAGGGTGTATGTATATGTGTTGCACCGTGTTTTACCTTGTTATTACTACTTCTTGTAAGGAAGGACTTACAAAAATAAGAGAAAGAATGTATTCAAAGTCTCGTATATGATAAATCATAGAAAAATAGGCATAAGTATATCAAATTATGTAAAAGTGTGTAAAGGAAAGTGTGCACATGATGTAGAAGAGTGTAAAAGGACATAAAAGTGTCTTGAAAATGTTGTGTAGAGCAAGTTTTTTTGGGTCACCTAGCAAGTGCTAAGGCACAAAAATTAATCTGAATGTCACATATCCAAGGCCGGAGTGAGTTTTTTTGTAGTAGAGTCATACAACATCTTCTATCATGCCAAGAGTGAGTTTTTGGATGATCTCACTCTTAGACTCACATGGAACAATTAACAAGGTAATCAGGATGTCTATCACAAATGGTCGTAGCTTGACGAAGTGCGAGTTTTTTGGGAAATTCTCACATGGAAAATCACAATAATTGAGTTTTTTTGTATGATCTCATGCCAAACCTCTTGTTGGAAAATCCTTCATGAAGAGTTTTGGGGATAGAGGTATAGTGTTACTCTCCTTCCATAAATCTTCCTGATAAACACCACTATTGATGGTGTGTCCTTGTTGTCCTTGATTTGTTCTAAATGTACTAATTGAACTAAATGTAGGAGATAAACTATATTTCGTTTCTAGAGGACTGTGCTTGTGTTGGACCCGGGTCATTGTCAATGGTTTTTTCATTGATGTCAAGTGGTATTGATGGAAAAAATGTGTCAATGGTGAAATTGACAGTTGATTGGTAATACCTCCTTAGTGATTGAATGGTCCAAATAGTAATATGTGTGCTTAAGGAGGTATGCAGACTTCCCAAGGTTAGACAGGGTCATTCAGGTGTTAATAAGTCTGTAGCTAGTCTTCATGATCAACTGATGAAGATTCAGGAAGCTCTAGGCCAAATTCTTGTTCCATCTCAAGAAGGAAAGTGAGAAGTTTGAACCAGAGCATGATGATGGCATTGATGGATGATAGGTGTTTCAGAGGTGTACAATGGTCTCTGGCTAGTTAATTATGCATTAAGAATGGTTTGAAGATTATTCAAGGTCACTGCAAGCTCAAATAGTGAGATAGGAACACACTCGAGGTAATGAAAAGGCTAATACTCTTGGCTCAATTGATTTAGAGGTATAAAATTCAGTTACACATGTTTAAGTTCTTACAGAGTCTTTATGGTAACAAAATTTTTGGTACTTTAAAAAATTTGGAGAAATTTGAGTATTTTTCATTTTCTAGTGTATTAGGAACATTTGTGGTACAGACGAAACTAGTTTCCCAAGAAATAGTGTTCCCTGCATGGGTATTGGGGTTTCAGGTCAAAGGTTTAAGTGTTATGTAGGTTTGGTGTGTAAATTGGGCACAAAGGTCCCCAAAGGAACAAGTTCCAAGTGATCATGGGTTCCCCACAAGTTGATTTAGACCACAAATCGAAGGAATAGTTATGTGTGGGTTGGGTGAGTGTTTCAGGCCTAAAGGGGTCAGCCGGTACAAGTTCCTTACAATCCAATGTTATCTACAAGAAAATTTGGTCTGAAGTATAAAGGAGTGGTGATTTATGGATCAAAAGATGGTTATGGGTCCGGGAGACTCCGACGACACAGTTCCTTGTGAGGCTTAGTTCCCCGCAAGTCAAGTTAACCTACAAAATAAAGAAATGGGAGTTAAGTGTGGGATTTTGAGGCATTGGATATTCGAAACAAATTTTGATATATCCTTGCTGAACATTTTTCATCGAGTACCTTCAGGGACCCTGTCAATTGCCAATATGTCACCTAACACATAATAAGGATTCTAATCAGGTCTTCACAGTTGAATGAAGTTTGAATGCTAGATAAATGGGGGATCAGAAGAACTAATCCTAAGGAGGCCCATAGTTACCATAATTCTAGGTTTCCAAACAAACCAGAGTATCTCAGTAGAAATAAAAAACCATAGTTTTTTAAGAACAACGAAATGATCCTTTCTACACTAGGTGACTCCAAAAGCGGTGTATTCCTAGCCAAGTTAAGGTAGATTTAGTAGCTCCAGTTCTCCACGAAACAGGCCTCAAAACTACATTTTCCAGACAACTTTGGCTACAAGAACAAATCAAAAATAGATTCTTTTTGACCACATACAAGACAATGAATATTTACTATACCATTTAGTCCCAAGAGACATCCAACGATCAATTCCTTTGAATGCAACAAGTCAATTCCAGTTATGGTAATTGAATAGCAATTTAGTTGAATGTCAGTACTGAAGAGGATCACAGACACAACAAACAGTTATGCTGACCCATCTAGCATGATGCCCATTTTGAAATTAGTTGAAGTTGATCAAAAGAGAGAGGATGATGAAATTAATTCTAAATCTTTGTGATTTGGGGGAAAAATTTAAGTCCAAGATCTTCTATGATTTTGCATAAACCATAACCACGTCGTAGATTGTTTTAATACCTTTCCGAACGTATGCAAAACTCCAAGAACAAAGTCTGGATGTAGAAATTATCGCAGGTAAAAAATTTGGTTGAAAACAGTTCAAAATGGTCAACATGTAAATCATGTGTTGACATGTGGTAGTTTGGAAAAAAGGTGAAAAGGTTGAAAGTTCATGTTTTGAGCACCTCCGGTTTTTTATGAATGGAAAATTAGTGGGCCTCGCTATTTTCTGTCCGGGGACCCTTAGCTAGGTTCGGCACACTCTTTTGTAGGAGGGTTACCTTTACCGCCTATTTCATATTGCCATTACTGTATTTTTGATTATATATGCCATATATTTTTTTAACTTTGCCAATGTGGGATATTTGTTTGGAGAGTTTCATTGTGCATTGCAGGACTCGATTATTCTATTACACAACTCAGGAAAGCTATTTTATTAGCTTGGTGGGGTGATTAACTCCCCACCGAGTTGATCACATTATTTCCACATTATACGGGCCTTATCTATTTGACCATTGGTTTTCCATATTTTTCAGTCTTATATCCACATGGTTATAGATTGTTTTATCGCTTATTACCTTGGCGAGCACATTGGTTGGGATTGCATTCAAAATTGGCCAGATAACATACAACACACCACAACGTGGCATTACACAGCTGGGCCCTTATTCAGGTGTATCAACAACAAATCTGAAGCACACCTATCACCATAGCGAAGGATTCAAACACCTCGACAAATATCTCGGTGCCACATGGTGTAACAAAATAATGCACAACGTACTGGGAGCTTGGATAAATATTGTGAGGCCTAACAAAAGGGGCAGTTGTGGCATGTGCCACCCGTTAAATAGTTGGCCCTTGCCAAATTAAATCCCTCATCGATCACCCACCCGGTGCATGTGGGATTTTCCCACTCCAATGCAAAAATACTCTGACAAAAATGGTGTAGGCGAGAGACTTGAACACCTGACCTATCGCATGAAAACTGGTCACTCCATCTGAATAGACTAAGAGCTCAGATGAGCTGTTGAATGAGCTCGCTTCATTTTCTATAAGACACAGTGCAGGATTGTGTGAAGGTAACCATGGGTAAAATTGGAAAACCTCAATTTTGGAGCACTTAGAGGCTGAACCAGGCTATAGAGTAAAAAATAAAAGTGCTCAAAATTTAGTGCAGATTCTAATGGTGGTTTTTTTCTTCCATTTTTGTTTTGTTTGACATATTTATAGAAAATTTTGTGAATTTTTTTTATGGAGAACCAAGGAAGATAAAATTTCCTGTGCTACGGATGGAGGAAGAATTATCGCAGAGCATTATCAATGTTCTTTCAGATTTGTTTCAGCACAGTTACAAGTTTAGAGAATCCATTTTGATGTAAGTTTGTAATTTGGTGATATTTACATAATTTTAATGGATCGGTTCATGTTTTACGAACCCGGAGACATATCCCCTAAAAGGATGAACTCCATTATCAAGTGTTGTTGTTATTTTCCTTTCGATGGATGTGTGTGTTTAGTTTTTAATTCAGTTGCAAATGAATTATTGAACACTAAGTCAATTTGCATGAATTTGATAAACAAAACTAAATAAGAGTTTTAATATGTAGAATTGAGTTTAATAGTTTTTGAACACTTGCACTTGATTATAGAGAAAATCTAGTTTCTATTGATTTAAAGGAAATTGAGAATAATTCTGCATCCAAATCTATTTTATTTAGGATTTGATAATTTTTGTATCCGTTTATTAAAAAAACTATTTGATTTAATCTAAGGGGGTAAATCCAATTTACGGATCAATTTTGGTATCAGAGCTTGTTAATGCTTGGTTAGCTTCATTTTTTGATATACTTCATTTGGGAGTTTTAGATATTAGATTATTGTTATGTTGTATTGTTATTCTATTTGATTTAACCATGTAGATTTGACTAGTGCAAAGGAGAATTGGAGGATGTACCAATCCGTTGGAAGAAGATAAGCTTTAAACAAATAAGGTTCTGAAACCACTAGTGTTGCAGGTTCAATTCAGATGATGAACAAACACATTGTCACTTGATGGTGTAAAATGATGTTGAGAATGGATCAACCTTTCTTTCTTGGGACACATTCAAATAAAATGCAAGGAATTTTTAGTGATGTACATCCTAGAGGAGTAAGTTTGAATCCAATTATCATTATTACACAGTGGGTAGATTAAGGTATGGTTGTGATTTGATTTTATATTGGTATTGTAACTAGTTGTGTAGCCTTTATTTTTGTATGACTAATCATATTTTAGAAGCCTATGTCCTTAATTATGGGAACAAGTGAAAAGAACAATTTCCATGGTAAGATATGGAAATGACAATAGGGCATTGTTCAGGAAGTTGAACAAGTTTTTGCATGTTGAATATTGAGTGCATGCACATGAAAAGGTGGATTTCTGTGGTGGCCTTTCGACCAGGGATCCAACAGGGACACTCCACTGACCCTGCGGAAAATCTTGCAGATACCTGCAAGACAGAACTTTGTCTGAAGAGTGGGAAAGGGGAGTGAGAAATTAGATAGGAGAACTAATGTTGCAGGTAGAAAATCAGATTCCTGCATACACTAATTAGAATTTTTATCACATGCATTAAATTAGGAGAAACAACTCTATGCATAGCAACAAGACCAAATGGAATTTATGATCACAAAGTATCAATAAATCCCTTAGTCAAAGAAAGCTAGAAACTCCTTCTTCTTGTATTGATTTCTTAAACCAAGTTGTACATAGTATGAGAATGGAGGAAATAGAGAGTGGGGGAAAGGAAGAATTTGGCTATCTCCTTTGTTCTCTCAAGGTAGAATGAACTCTTAAGCTTACAAAATTAATGACCAACCCTTTAAAATGGGAATGGCTTTACAATTTATAGAATAGACACGGATCCTCATGGCCTTCCATATGCCTTATTTCCAACTTTAGACTATTCATATTCCTACAAAATATTTAATTCCCTTTTATAAAATCAAGGTTGCTTAATTTACATTATGTTTCTAAAGTCACTTTTAAGTGACTTAAAGGCATATCAAAAAGTGCAAACCCCAACGAAGAATTAGAACATTTGAAAGTGAGAGAAAGTTGGGGGGAAGAGGAGAGAGAAAGAGAGAGAGAGAATAAGAAGAGGAGATGTCATTCCTGATGAAGTCCATTGATCCTTTTCTATGGAAAGCTCCAAATGCAGTGAAACTCTGAATCTTTGAACTCCTTGCACACTGTGAAACTCCTTCCAATTAGCTCATGAATGCTCGCCAAGTTGAATGAACTAAGATGGATCTTGAATGCCCTATGAAAAATGACTAGAATGATCCTAAACAATGATGTCCCCCTGAATGATTATCCTTGTATGTCCCATTGTGCCAAAACTACTCTTTGAGTGTAACTTACTATTTTTAGTAAGTGTGAATTGCGAGCCGAGATGACCTTTTTGATGACCTTTCCTGTGATGCTCCCTCTGTGTTTACCACCTTCTTCATATCCTCTTCAAATGGTGGATTACCTGAAGTAACATACCCCTATGTAGGAAGGCATGCTATTTTTAGTAAGTGTGTCATGGATGTCAGGATGTGACAAAACAAGTCTTGAAACTTTTGGGTTTTATTCTGGGGTTCCACGCTCCACGTTTGAGTAACTCCTTCATCTGAACAAGTGGGAAAATGATATTTTCATGGTGTGAGAAGAATACTGAAAAAAACACAGCCCTCCATATCCCTAAAAAATAGGGGCTTCATGGCACAAAAACTAGTTCACGTGAAACTAGATTTTTCAACGATCATCCCCTCCAATTTTTTGCGATTTCACCCATTGGAACCTTGAGAGTTGAAGAGGTAGCTCACTGCCTTTTTCACAGATGTTCTTCATGTGACAGGGAAGAAATATGATGAAAAATCAGTCCTCCATATCCCTAAAAAATAGGGGCTTCATGGTGCAAAAACTAGTTCACGTGAAACTAGATTTTTCAATGATCATTCCCTCCAATTTTCGTGTGATTTCACCCACTGGAACCCTGAGAAGTGGAGAGGTAGCTCGCTGATTTTTTCCACTACTATGTCATGGTGGCCATTAATGGAGCTTGAAATTTTTAGGTCTGGTTTTTGTCTCCATTTGTGATGAAATAAATTCCATTGCGATAGGTTTTTGCTTCTGGTGCTTCATGCAAAATTTTACTTCCATCCGACGACCGGTTTGATAGGAAATTGAACTTTGTTCTTCGTGGAGATGGAAGTGAAATTTATTCGATGTGAGAATTCCTTGCTAAAAATTGGAGGTTTGAATATGATTTTTTAATGGCCTTCAAGAGATAATAACTCAGCAATAGATGGTTTGTCAATCCGTGCACCGGTTTGCAAGATATCTTCAAATCTTTGTTTTATGGCAATGGGGATTTCCACTGTTCTTCTTCTCGGTTCTCCATTTATTTTTCTTATCTCAATGAATTATTATTCTGAGACCTATGTGCCATCATGGAGTGAAGGATAATGTGTTGTGATGGAGCTGGTTCAAGCTTTGGCAATGGTGGAGTGAGGTGTTCTCTGCAACTTTTCTTCTGGCAGTGAGAAGCAACAAGAAGCAACCAAAGTTAGATTTTTTTTCAAATTTTTGAGTTGGAGTTGGGAAATTTTTTTTCCCTGATGTCCCTGACCTCAGGGATGTGAGGGACATCAATTTCCATGATGAGCAAGATGGCGACATGTGGCGGTGATCCGACGACAGGGAATGAGTGCTCCAAAATCAGCTTTAAAGCACCGAGGGGCTGGAAGCGGGTCACATGGGTGACCAAAAGTCTCCCCATAGGGGATGGGAACATTTTTCCATGTTTTATGTCCCTAACCTTAGGGACATGAGGGACATCAAATTCCATGGTGGTCCTGGAGCTGACACGTGGCGCTTGATCCGACGACAGGGAATGGATGCTCCAAAAATGCACCTGGGGGCTGAACTGTTAAGTCTGAAGGTCACATGAGGGTCCCAGAGGTCACATGGGGGGCTGGGAAATTTTTCCAAGGTTGGTGTACCTAACCTCAGGGATGTTGGGGACATGAAATCCCACCAGGCTCCTGGTGCTGACATGTGTCCTCCCAAAAATTGACTAACTCCTGAACTGCCTTTGAGAGGGCAACTTGGAACGATGATAACTTGAGCTCCCGGTGGAATTTATTGGTGAAATTTTATATGATCCTGACTGGAAATGGAATTTTGAATCCAATGGTGGTGGTATCATGTCTTGATTCATCCATTTTATCCCTAAAAATTTGGAATTGTGATTTCGTACTCCACTTGTGCGTGAGAAAAACTGCCTGAAATCCTATGCACCAAGGTGTTGTGAAAAATATGATTTCACCATCATGTAGGTATTGGAATCCTATTTATTTAGATGTTTTTTTTACTCCTAACTCCATCTGGAGCTCCTAGAATCACCTTTTGAAGCTCAGTGGTTGTTTTGGCCTGTGCACTGACTAGGCTTGTGAACCCTAATTCTACGAAACTGCCCCAACTTCTCTGAGACCTTCCAAAATATTCCTAAACCATCTCCATGATGTCCCAAGACCTTTGGATCACCTCCACATCCACTTAGGCTCTTCTTCTCTACTCTGTGAGGTTGCTCCAGCTCTAGGAAGGCCAGTGATAGCCCTTCCCACAACTGCCTGTAGCTTTGCAAATGAACTCCTAAAATCACCTAGGGGGAATGAATGGAATTTCCTAAATCACCTGGGGGAATGGTATAACATTATTTGGGAGGTCATTTGGACTTACTGGAAAGATTCGGGATGTCTTGGAGTGATAGACTTGAAAATTTTGGCACAGGGGTATAGTTGTCGTGCTTGAAATTGTCAATTTCCCTGTTGCACATTTGCACGACAACAACTGGCTCTAGCTTGGGGACATGACATGGACTGAGTGTAGTGAAGACATGGCATGAGAACTCCCAGAATCTCAACTTACAACATATTGACCAGTGCCTTATCCATTGGGCCCTGCGGAGTCATGTACAACCTACAACAAGAGAGAGAGAGAGAGAGAGAAGAAGGAAAGAAGGAAACACAAACACACACACACAAAAGGAAAGGAACACAAACAGGAAGGGAAACACATGCAACAGAAAGGGAAACACACCTAGAAATCACCTATGGTACAAGGCAGGGGACAACCCGCTTTCACTGAAGCACTTTTCATTTCTCAAAAGTTACCCCTGAAGAGGAAACACTGAATGATGATGTTCTGTGAAGCCATTGATGGGTTCCAGAAAGTACCCTCCCCTCCTCAGCTACTTATGAAAGCCAGGTGCTTTCACAATTATCTGTGTACTTGGTAGGAGTGAGTCCATGTGAGCTTCTTGATGCTCAGGTCCTTTCTTGGAAATTCCATTTCCTTCATCCTCTTTGAAATTGGTTTCATAGTGCCAGTTGCATTCCATGTTTATCCACATAGATGATTCTTCACTGAGCACGCTATCGCTGCCCCAGGGCTTCTTTTCATTCAAATTTCTTGAACATTCTGGATTCTTTTCTTTCCCAGGTCTATGCTCATTGACCTCTTTTCCATGAGAAACCTCAGACTTATCCTTTTCCTTTACTCCACTGTGAAGTGCTTGAGTACTGATGGAAGGATTGGACGTGACCTCATACTTGTCTTGTATGTCCATGGCATGAGTGAAGAGATCAAGAATCAGCTGGGGTCTTCCACAACTTCTACTGCATCCAATATTTCTTGCATGGAGTTATGCTTCATCATTTCCTGCAGCTCCTCTTTGTATGCCTTTGAAGAATCTTTATTTTCATCTCAAGGAAACTATCTAGAGGGATTACCTCATCATCTTGGGAATCACTACATTTTATCACTCCTTTTTCCATAGGAGCTTTAGCTTCAAAGGCCTTAAAAATTCTTGCTTCTATTTCTTCATCATGGAGAGAATCTTCTTCTACAAATGGGAAAGAAAATATCTCCATTTCATCATCATATCCACCAACCATTGGCTCAAGAGGGACATCATATTTCTCATCTAGATTTATTTCAACATAGCCCATCTTCACACTGGTTGAGGTTTCCAAGTCAGCTTCACGCTTGTCTTCAAGATTCATGGCTTGCATTAAAAGTTCAAGACTGATTTCAGGGTCTTCTGTTTCTTTCGTAGCTCTTAGTAGTTCTTGTACATATAGTTATTTCCCATTTCTTGAGGGTTCATTACAGACTGGCTTGGTCTCTTCCTAGGTAACATGATCAAGGGATTCCTCATCTTCAAATGGGAATGAGAAAATTTCTTCATCACGGATAAACACATAAGCTGATTTTTCTATTTGAAAATCATCAAGAACCATTTCCTCTTCTTCATGGTTTGCATCATCTGGAAATTCAGAGCTGCCCTCTTGTAACTTGAATCTCCTCAATGCTTCTTCAAAGTCCAAATCTCTCCAGGAAGGCATGTCTAGACCTATCAAGATGGGAATATCCTCTTCCTCCTTAGTTTTCACAAAGTGATTCATCCGCCTGCTACCCTGGTATAAAATGTTAGCTTCTGGGCTTCCAGAATTTCATACCGTGTACCTCATCTTCTTCTTGGGAAGAAATTTATCCATGTCTCCCTTCACTGGTATGGTTGCAGAAGACCAATTCATCTGAATTTTCCCTCCCAAGTCTTGGCAGAAATTTCTACTCAGCAACATTCTGAATGAGGCTGGGACGTCTACTACCAAAATCATCGCTGAAACTTTCTTGTCTAGAAATCTGGTGAGAGCCACCTGTGCATCTTTGACCTTCCCTACAAGTGAGACCTCTTTTGATTCCAAAGAGTAACAAGAGCCACTAGGTGGAGTCATGGTAAGTTTGAGAGCCTTGGCAACCTTCAAAGGCATCACGTTGTCTGAGGCACCAGAATCTATTATGCAATTGTTCAGTACATATTCTCCAACAAGAAGGGAGATGTAGAAAGGTTCAACTTTATCAGTCTTTGATGCACTCAGAGAAAGCATGTTCTGTGAGGGAGGTGTAGGTGAGTTTGGTAGCATGCCTTTGGAACTAGAAGTTACAACATTGGGTGTTAGACTACCACTCCTGATATATCAGATGAACCTCTCAAATTGTTCAGGATGAGTCCACAAATATTCAGTTTCAGTAATCTACACTTTGGCTTTGTTTGCATATTCTATGAAGTCAAAGGGAGCAGATGTGGACAAGGGGGGTGAAGGGAATGATTTTAGATTTAGGATAGGTTTGGAAGCAGGAGTAGATTTTTGGGGAATAGAGGGTATTTTGAAAGGTACACTAGGAGCTTTCAAAGTACTAGATTTTACAGGAGCAGATTTAGATTTAGACTTGGAAGAGACATCAGAAGACTTACTTGGGATTGTGGGAGTCTTCTTACTTACTACAGGGTCAGGCTCCAACAATGCAGACTTCATGGAAGATGGAAGTGGGGATCCTTGTCTGATTATTTTATTTTTGTGGAGTCTCCACAGGAGGATCATCAACCTTCTTTTCTTTTACAGTAGTGGAGGGAGATGCTCTTTTCTTGGACTGAGAATGAGTGAATACCACACATGAGAAACTGGGTGCATCTTCTTTGTCTTCTTCATAACCTCCAGAATACTCACAAAATCTGATTTGTGTATCATTCTCAAACTCATCACTTTCTAGGTAACCACCACCTTCACTTTCTTGTTCAAACTCCTCTTCATTTTCCTTACTCCTACAACTTGCATTGACAGGTGGGGCCTCCAAGGCAAGCCTTTGGGGTGCTCCTGCAATCTGATTTTCATTGCTTCTTTGGGAAGAAACTCATTCAAATAATTCCCTCTTCAAATATGTTATCTCATTCCAAATTTTGCAGTGATGGATTGGTTCTCTCATCTCCAGGATGTTGGGTCTTTCCCTTTGATGGATTCTTGATCTTTCCAGAGAGGATGAGATTGTCATCAAGTTCAATGGCCATCCTTTGTGCTTCTACAATGTTCCTTGGTTGGGCTCTTCGTAGAAAAAATCCTACTTCTGATGATTGAGCATTGATGAAGAATCTCTTGACATTGTTTTGAGATGGTGAATCCTCTTCAGGTATCCTACGAAGAAACCATTTGAAATGAGCCATGAAGTCTCTCATGGTTTCATTTTCTCCTTTCTCTATTTGAGCCAACTACACCAGGAGGTCCTGACAGTCTTCAGTTGATTTAAATCTCTCTTCGAAGGCATCCTTGATGTCATTCCAACCAGTGATGGATTGGGCAGGAAGGAGGTAGAACCATTCTACTACTTTTTCTTGGAGGGACTCCATGAACAGTCTCACAACAATGTCTTCATGTTGGACACCAAGAATTCCACATGATGTCATGAAAGCAGTGATGTGTTCTTCAGGATGTTGTGTGTTGTCACCTTTGAACTTTGGAAAGTTCTTGTGGGAACCCATTGGTAGATCATGAAGAGGGGGTTCAAGAGAAAGTGGGCCTGTATTCCTTCCCCATGGAACAATGGGTTGAGGTCTTTCTACTTTGTCTACCATCATTTTTTCTATTTTTTCTCTTACTTCTACAAATTCTTGTTCTTCAAACTCAATGCAATGGTGAAAAAATGGGATAATTTGAAGGGGAGTATAGTTTGAGGAAGGTGACTTGAACCATGGAGAAGGCTTGAGAGAAGAAGTATGGATTATCTCTAATTAGTTCTTGCTGATTTTGCAAAGCCTCGAAATTGGAATCAAAATCAGACCTGCTCAACCTGGTGTATCTTCCTTCTTTTGGAAATTTTGAAGTGGGAACACGAAAGGACACTATGGAATTGAAAAGTCACTTACAAGAAATCAGCAATGTATTTTTCTACAACAAATTTTCATGAACTCTTTTTTTTTTTTTTTCAATAATTTTTTTTAAGGACCTTGCGGTCGTATTTTGGGTGCAGATGCTGCTAAATCTACCCCATGGTGGGTGCCAAAAACTGTTGGTGAGAAAATTTTTTGGGTGGAAAAACTTGTGGATTTCTTGCCAATGCTCTGGGAATCTAAGTCCCTCTACTTAACCGGTGCAACTTCCGTATATGCATGCATGAGAAAATGTGGATTTTTGTGGTGGCCTTTTGACCGGGGATCCAACAGGGACACTCCACTGACCCTGTGGAAAGCTTGCAAATACCTTGCAAGAGAGGACTTTGTCTGAAGAGTGGGAAAGGGGAGTGAGAAATTAGAGGTAGGAGAACTAATGTTGTAGGTAGAAAATCAGATTCCTGCATACACAATTAGAAGTTTCATCACATGCATTTAATTAGAGGAAACAACTCTGTAAGCATCATTAAGACCAAATGGAATTTATGATCACAAAGTATCAAGAAATCCCTTAGTCAAAGAAAGCTAGAAACTCCTTCTTCTTGTATTGATTTCTTAAACAAAGTTGTACATAGTATGAGAATGGAGGAAAATTAGAGAGTGGGGGAAAGGAAGAATTTGGCTATCTCCTTTGTTCTCTCAAGGTAGAATGCACTCTTGAGCTTACAAAATTAATGACCAACCCTTTAAAATGGGAATGGATTTACAATTTATAGAATAGACATGCTCCTCATCTTCCTCATGACCTTGCATATTCCTTATTTCTAACTTTAGACTATTCATATTCCTACAAAATATTTAAGTCCCTTTTATAAAATCAAGGTGACTTAATTTACATTATGTTTCTAAAGTCACTTTTAAGTGACTTAAAGGCATATCAAAAAGTGCAAACCCCAACAAAGAATTAGAACATTTGAAAGTGAGAGAAAGTTGGGGGGAAGAGGAGAGAGAAAGAGAGAGAAAAGAATAGGATAGGTCATTCCTGATGAATTCCATTGATCCTCATCGATGGAAAGCTCCAAATACAGTGAAACTTTGAATCTTTCAAACTCCTTGCACACTGTTAAAGTCCTTCCAATTAGCTCACAAACACTCACCAAGTTGAATGAACTAAGATGGATCTTGAATGCCCTATGAAAAATGACTAGAATGATCCTAAACAATGATGTCCCCCTGAATGATTATCCTTGTATGTCCCATTGTGCCAAAACTACTCTTTGATTGTAACTTACTATTTTTAGTAAGTGTGAATTGTAAGCCGAGATGACCTTTTTGATGACCTTGCCTACGATGCTCCCTTTGTGTTTACCACCTTCTTATCCTCTTCAAATGGTGGATTACCTGAAGTAACATACCCCTATGTAGGAAGGCATGCTATTTTTAGTAAGTGTGCGCGGATGTCAGGATGTGACAAAACAAGTCTTGAAACTTTTGGGTTTTATTCTGGGGTTCCACGCTCCGCGTTTGAGTAACTCCTTCATCTGAACAAGTGGGAAAATGATATTTTCATGGCATGAGAAGAATACTGACAAAAAACACAGCCCTCCATATCCCTAAAAAATAGGGGCTTCATGGCACAAAAACTAGTTCACGTGAAACTAGATTTTTCAATGATCATCCCCTCCATTTTTTCGCGTGATTTCACCCATTGGAACCTTGAGAGTTGAAGAGGTAGCTTGCTGCCTTTTTCACAGATGTTCTTCATGTGACAAGATAGAACTATGATGAAAAATCAGTCCTCCATATCCCTAAAAAATAGGGGCTTCATGGCACAAAAACTAGTTCATGTGAAACTAGATTTTTCAACGATCATTCCCTCCAATTTTTGTGTGATTTCGCCCACTGGAACCCTGAGAAGTGGAGAGGTAGCTCACTGATTTTTTCCACTATATGTCATGGCAGCCATTAATGGAGCTTGAAATTTTCAGGTCTGGTTTTTTTCTCAGTTTGCGATGAAATAAATTCCATTGCGATAGGTTTTTGCTTCTGGTGCTTCACGTGAAATTTTACTTCCATCCGACGACCGGTTTGATAGGAAATTGAACTTTGTTCTTCGTGGAGCCGGAAGTGAAATTTATTTGATGTGAGAATTCCTTGCTAAAAATTGGAGGTTTGAATATGATTTTTTAATGGCCTTCAAGAGAGAAGAACTCAGCAATAATGGTTTGTCAATCCGTGCACCGGTTTGCAAGATATCTTCAAATCTTCGTTTTATGGCAATGGGGATTTCCACTGTTCTTCTTCTTGGTTCTCCATTTATTTTTCTTATCTCGATGAATTATTATTTTGAGACCTATGTTCCATCATGGAGTGAAGGATAATGTGTTGTGATGGAGCTGGTTCAAGCTTTGGCAATGGTGGAGTGAGGTGTTCTCTGCAACTTTTCTTCTGGCAGTGAGAAGCAACAAGAAACAACAAGAAGCAGCCAACAGTTAGAATTTTTTTCAAATTTTTGAGTTGGAGTTGGGTGATTTTTTTTTCCCTGATGTCCCTGACCTCAGGGACTTGAGGGACATCAATTTCCATGATGAGCAAGACGGTGACACGTGGTGGCGATCCGACAACAGGGAATGAGTGCTCCAAAATCAGCTTTAAAGCACCGAGGGTTGGAAGCGGGTCACATGGGTGACCAAAAGTCTCCCCATAGGGGATGGGAAATTTTTCCATGTTTTATGTCCCTGACCTCAGGGACATGAGGGACATCAAATTCCATGGTGGTCCTGGAGCTGACACGTGGTGCTTGATCCGACGACAGGGAATGGATGCTCCAAAAATGCACCTGGGGGCTGAACTGTCAAGTCTGGAGGTCACATGAGGGTCCCAGAGGTCACATGGGGGCTGGGTGAATTTTTCCAAGGTTGGTGTACCTGACCTCAGGGACTTTGGGGACATGAAATCCCACCAGGCTCCTGGTGCTGACACGTGTCCTCCCAAAAATTGACTAACTCCTGAACTGCCTTTGAGAGGGCAACTTGGAACGATGATAACTTGAGCTCCCGGTGGAATTTATTGGTGAAATTTTATATGATCCTGACTGGAAATGGAATTTTGAATCCAATGGTGGGGTATCATGTCTTGATTCATCCATTTGATCCCTGAAAAATCAGAATTGTGATTTGGTACTCCACTTGTGCCTGAGAAAAACTACCTGAAAACCCTATGCGCCAAGGTGTTGTGAAAAATATGATTTCACCATCATGTAGGTATTGGAATCCTATTTTATATGATGTTTTTTTTACTCTAACTCCATCCAGAGCTCCTGGAATCACCTTCTGAAGCTCAACGGTTGTTTTGGCCTGTGCACTGACTAGGCCTGTGAACCCTAATTCTGGCGAAACTACCCCAACTTCTCCGAGACCTTCCAAAATATTCCTAAACCATCTCCATGATGTCCCAAGACCTTTGGATCACCTCCACATCCACTTAGGATCTTCTTATCTACTCTGTGAGGTTGCTCCAGCTCTAGGAAGGCCAGTGATAGCCCTTCCCACAACTACCTGTAGCTTTGCAAATGAACTCCTAAAATCACCTAGGGGGAATGAATGGAATTTCCTAAATCACCTAGGGGAATGGTATAACATTATTTGGGAGGTCATTTGGACTTACGATGAATTTTGGATTCATGAATTACACAAGCTACTTAACCGATGACCCTATATCAATTTGACAAGTTATAACAGAATATCATTGACTTTTCATCCTCATTCAAAGTAAATCAACCCTAGTCACAATACATGATGGAATATGTGTGACAATCGACACAAGTGGCATCTTGTTCTAGCAAAAAAAAATTCGCTGTGGGTTATTGTACAAACTATGGAGTCTAATTCTTGCAAATTTTTTAAAAAGTTCTTGGCAGTGACACAAAGATCTGGCAATCTAATTCATGCACCCTCAAAAGGCATTCAATCATGATCTACTACACCTTGATTGTTTTTTCATGTATTGTCAGCCTAATACCATAAAATGAAAGGTAATGCATTACTTTATTGGCCATAAATTCATAATCACTGCATGGAAACTATTTTAAGTCCCAATGGGTACCATGGGCAATGGTTTGTTACCAATTACTATGGTTTGATACTTTTATTAGACCCTCACCATTTGTCACATGGTGGCCTAGACATCCATTTAATGTACCTTACTACAAATAATGATACATCCTTAGACTATAACTGTGGAGAGCTAGACAAATTAGTTCGAATGGCCATGCAATGATTCCACTTGAGATACTATCCATGTGTTGGAGAAGTAGAATCTTAACCCCTAACGATCAAGTCCAGGAGATTGGAAAAAGTTTTGAAAAAATTCGTATCTGTCGATAAAGATGAACTCATATCCTGACCTCTGAGGAGAATACCTTGGTATATCATTCCATACTCCAAAAGGGGTTGAAAACCATTCCACTTGTGACTATGGCAAAATAGGACAATTTGACCCAACATGGATAAGTTGAGCCACCGCCATTACTCCATGTAATCAGGTTACAACTTGATTGGACGAATTGAAGCCACATACGTGGAATGTCTTGGAATTTTTAACATCCTAGTTATTGATAGAGGCTTGGATGCTCTTGGTAAATTTGAAAGTTGTATAAGAATCAAATTCATCATAGATTGCTAAAATCATAATACCAGATAATTTTAAGTTTGGAGACCTGATATATCCCATTTATGAGTGCCAGGAAGATCGTGGATGGAAGATGGATTTGTAAAAGTAAGGATGAATTTGAACCTATTAGTTTGTCTTTAGAATTTTCATAAACTATGAAAGGGGAATACCTTAGAGGTTGTTTGGTGTACTCCAATGCTTGAATATTGTTGACAATGCATTGAAGATGGCTAAGGCAGAAGAAATAGAGAATAGAATGTGGTTCATTGAAGAGATTTTATTCCAAATGCAATGATTATAACCTTTTGGAGGCCAAAAGGACTTCTGTGAGGTGTAATTTTGATGTAATCCACTTTTAAGTCCAAGATCTCTTTAATTTCCTAGGACACAATGATAATTCTGTGACACTTTGCTAAATCTAGTTCTGAGTCAGTGACTAAGATTGTTGCTTAAAGTATAGGATGTAACCGAGTTTGATCCATGTACATTTTATCATCCCTAAATTTATGGTTTATAGACTTAATTCCTACAATACTCAGATGTCGTAAAACATGTAAATCATTCTTCAAAAAGTTCAAAAACCCTTAAAAGGTATTATGTGAAAAATGGGTGGTTGTTAAATTGTAAACATGTTTCTGAGCTATCATTGAGTTTACGATTAACCAAAAAATTCAGTGGGTCCCATTATTTGCTTTCAATGGACTTTATTCATCCAACTGTTTGACACACTCAACAAGTTATAAAGGGAAAAAACTTTTACTGCCTATTATCATAAAACATTGTTTGGTTGATTTGATTACTATATGTCTCAACATCATCTTTTCCAGTCTGACTGTATCCAATCTTAGGGACTATTTATTTAGAGTTGCCTTGCATGTATCCTTTTAGGGGAATGGAACCATTTATCTTATCTAGTGAATTCAATAAGATTAAACTGGACCTGGGTCACTGACCGACATCAACTGTCCCTAGTCTGATGGTCAATCACATTGCATGTTCATATTGGATGAGGGCTTATCAAATTTGGCCGTTTATTCCATATTCATCAGTGGCTTACCCTATCCACATGGTTAGGGGAATATTTAATCTATTTATTACCTTGGTGAGAACATTGGTTGGGATTACATTCAAACTCATTTGGATAACATACAACTCACCACAACGTGGCATTGCAAATCCGGGCCCTTATTCGGGCATATCAACAAAAAACCCAAAGCACACCTATCGCCACAATGAAGGAGTCAAAAACCTCAGTGGATAACTCAGCTCCACATGGTGCAATGAAATAACGTACATTGCATAGAGAGCTTGACTAACCGTTGTGAGGCTTGACAAAAGGGGTAGGTGTGGCATGTGCCACGAGTTAAAAAATTGGCCCTTGTTAACTTAAAACACTTATCGATCACCCACCTGACGCATGTGGGATTTTCCCACTCTAATGTAAAACTACTGTGATGAAAATGGTGTAGGCGGGAGATTGATTACTCAAACTATCACATGCAAACCAGTCGCTCCAGTTGACTTTCCTAAGAGATCAGATGAGTTATTTAATGAGCTCACTGCATTTTCTATAAGACATAGGGTAGGACTGTGTGAATGCAGCCATGGGAAAAATTGGAAAACCTCCATTTTGGAGAACTTAGAGGTTGAACCGCGATATGGAGTAAAAATGAAAAGTGCTTAGAATTCAATGCAAATTATAATGGTGGTCTTCTTCCATTTTGATTTTTTTTTACATCTTTACAGAAGCATTTTTTGGACTTTTTGATGGAGAACCAAGGAAGATAAACTTTCCAGTGCTACAGATGGAGGAAGAATGCTTGCTGAACATTATAAGTGTTCTTTTAGATATGTTTCAGCACATTTGTAGGTTCATAAAATCCATTTTGATGTAAGTTTGTAATTTGGTGATATTTACATCATTTTAATGGATCGGTTTGTGTTTTACAAACCCAGAGACATATCCCCTAAAAGGGTTAACTCCATTATCAAGTGTTGTTATTTTCCTTTGATGGATGTGTGTGTTCAATTTTTAATTCAGTTGTAAATGAATTATTGAATGTTAAGTCAATTTACGAGAATTTTATAAACAACACTAAAAAGGAGTTTTAATATGCAGAATTGAGTTTAATAGATTTCAAACACTTGCAATTAATTCTAGAGAAAATATAGTTTCTATTGATTTAAAGGAAATTGAGAATAATTCCGCATCCAAATCTATTTTATTTGGGATTTGATAATTTCCATATCATTTTATTAAAAAACACTTTTTGATTTATGCTAATGGGGTAAATATAGTTTACAAATCACTTTGTTTATGGCCACAGATGTCTCTGAAGGATGCAAGAAGATGAAAGAATCAAAATTTGAGATGCACTTTGAAAGATTACGAAGAAAAAATTCACATTTTTGAAAGAAGATAAATTCTAAAGGAAGAGTAAGAAACAAATGAACTCAAAGAACTTGAATCTCATCTTGAAAAGATCTCTCAATCCTACAAGGAAAAGGAGGATGAATGCTTGAACCTGAAATCTGACTTAGAGCACCTGAAGACTGAATTGGAACAATTGAATAGCAAAATCAAGATGTATGAGAAACTAGAAAGTGATCAAATTTCTGACTGATATATTGAGCACTCAAAGGGACACAAATGAAAAATTTGGAATATGTTTCAAGCAAGAATGTAAAGAATCTTAACCAGAAAAGAAGAAGGAGGACAAGTCTACACTAAGCACCTCTCATGCTACAAATAAAGAAGCCACCAAAACTGTCAAGAGAAAGAAAAATGCTCCCAGAATCACCTATGCTATGAGGTACTCACACTCTTTCTATGGTTATTGATTTTCATGTAACATGTTTGGACACAAAGCTGCTAAATGTAGAAGATATGCTAGGGGATATGGAAGAAACTACAATTCACAAAACACTAGAATGAATCATAACGTTGTTTGCTACAAATTCCGCAAGAATGGTCATATTTCTATGATGTGTAATCAAGAACCTCCTAAAAAAATAGTATGTACGTTGTGAAGGAAGAATCCAACAAAGGGAAAGAATCTGGTATGATTGTACAAACTACTTTTCACGTACAAGATGAAGAAAAGATATGGTATTTAGATAGTGGCTACTCTAGTCATATGACAGGTGACAAAAACAAGTTTATCTATTTATCAAATAATGCATCAGGAGTTGTTAGGTTTGGTGACAATAATTCAACAAACATTGTGGGAAAAGGAACTTTAAGTCTAGATAATGGAAAAACAATTACTGAAAATGTCCTATATGTTGAAGGTCTCAAGCACAACCTTTTAAGTGTGAGTCAAATGTGTAAGAAAGGTTACAATATGATATTTCATGACAAAGGGTGTGAAATTATTGATGGTAAGTTAGGAAAGAAAGTAGAAAAATCCAAAAGGACCAAGACTAACATGTATGTTATCAAGGAAATAAAGAAATAAAAATTATTTACAAGTAAACTAGATGACAACTAGTTGTGGCACATGAGATTGGGACATATAAGTTTTGAAAATATTGTGAAATTAAGTGCTAAATATGATATTAGACATATTCCAGATATTGTAAAACCAACAGACACTTTGTGTAAATATTTTCTCCATGGAAAACAAACAAGAAAATCATTCAAGTCTAAAGAGTATTCAACCACTAGACCTTTGGAGTTGATCCATACATATATTTGTGGGCCTACAAGAACTGAAAGTATACAAGGAGATGTGCATTTCATGCTTCTAATAGATTCACTTGGATGACATGGGTAGCTTGTTTGAAGCATAAATATGAAGCTTTGGATAGATTTAAATCCTTCAAAGCACTCGTTGAGAATGAGAAAAACACCAAAATCAAATGTCTGAGATCAGACAGAGGTGGAGAATTTTGGTCCAATGAATTTGATGAATTTTGTGAAGAACATGGGATTCGAAGATAATTCTCAGCTGCTAGGACACCTCAACAAAATGGGGTTGTTGAAAGAAAGAACATAATTGTGCAATAAATGGTCAGAACTATGTTGAATGAATCCAGACTTCCTGATGGTTATTGGAGTGAGGTAGTATTTACATATGTCGACATTCTAAATAGAGATCAACTGAGAGTGAAAAACAACAAGACACCCTATGAACTTTGGAAAGGAAGGCCAACCAATGTGAAACACATAAGAGTCTTTGGAAGTAAGTGTTATATCAAGAGAGATGAAGACAACATAGGAAAATTTGACTCTAGGTGTGATGAGGGCATATTTCTTGGATATTCAGAAGTTAGTGCAACCTATAGATGCTATAATAAGAGGCTACAAAAGGTGGTTGAGAGCACAAATGTGAAGGTTGATGAGTCTTATCCTTCAAATTCTAGCACTCAGCCTAAGGAAAACCATGAAGATCAAGAAGATGATGAAGAAGTGGAATGTACACGTGAAGAAGTGGAAGAAGTGGAAGAAATAAAAGACACCAAGACAACCTCAAGACAAGTTAAGAGGGATCATCTAACAAATCAGATCATTGGAAGCAAAGAAGGAGGTATTCTCACAAGAAGGAAGTTAAGAGATCAATAAAACAAAAAAGACATAACACTCTTATCCATGATAGAACCCAAGAATGTGGCAGAAGCTAGCAAGGACCAACATTGGGTGGATGCCATGAATGAGGAACTTGACCAAATTGAAAAGAATGAAACCTGGGAGCTTGTACCAAGGCCAAAAGACAAGAATGTAATAGGAACAAATGGGTATTTAGAAATAATTTGAATGAGAAAGGTGAAGTGACAAGAAACAAGGAAAGACTGGTATGTAAAGGTTATGCACAAATGGAGGGAATTGATTTTGATGAAACATTTGCACCTGTGGCAAGGATGGAAGCAATTAGATTGTTCTTGGCATATGCTACTTATAAGAAAATCAAAGTTTTCCAAATGGATGTCAAGTCTGCTTTCCTAAATGGTCATCTAAGTGAGGAGGTATATATTGAGCAACCTGATGGATTCTCTCTAACTGATGATAAATACTATGTGTGCAGGTTGAAAAAGGATTTGTATGGACTCAAACAAGCCCCTAGAGCTTGGTACAATAGGTTGGACACATATCTCATTGAGCAAGGCTTTAGAAAAGGTGTTGTTGATAGTAATCTCTACATCAAAGAAGAAGGAGATCATCTACTCATTGTCATTGTATATGTGGATGATATCATATTTGGAGGAGATCATGATAATATGACTCATGAATTTGCTGATGTGATGAGAGAAGATTTTGAAATGTCTATGCTTGGGGATCTTTCATTCTTCCTGGGCTTACAAATCAGTCAATCAGATCAAGGAATATTCATATCCCAAACCAAATACATCAAATAAATGCTCAAAAGGTTTAGGATGGAAGAGTGCAGACCTATAGGAACACCAATGGAGGTGGGATGCAAGCTAAGAAAAGAGGAAAACTCACCAAAGGTAGACAAAACTTTGTATAGATCTATGATAGGTAGTCTACTCTACTCTACTGCATCAAGACCTGATATCATGCAAGTTGTGGGTCTAGTTGGGAGATTTCAAGAAGATCCAAGGGAAACACACTTCAAGGAAGTCAAAAGGATTCTGAGATACCTCATGGGAACACTTGAATATGGACTTTGGTACCCCAAAAGTAATGATTTCAACATAAAAGCATACACTGATGTTGATTGGGCAGGAGACAATGATGATAGGAAGAGTACAAGTGGTGGTGTGTTCTTCATTGGAAATTGTCTGATATCTTAGTTGAGAAAGAGAAAATATTTAATAGCACTCTTAGCATGTGGGGAAAAGTATATAGCAACTGTCATGTGTTGTACTAGAGTTCTCTGGATGAGACATACATTGGAGGAATACAAGGTAAAATTTGATGGCCCAATTCCTTTACTTTGTGATAGTACTAGTGC
The DNA here is from genome assembly GCA_019776745.2 of Taxus chinensis. Lineage (NCBI taxonomy): Eukaryota > Viridiplantae > Streptophyta > Pinopsida > Cupressales > Taxaceae > Taxus > Taxus chinensis. The sequence continues at coordinate 138,893,437 of CM034157.1, forward strand.
TATCAGTGTCTCCAAGAACCCTGTCTTCCACTCAAAGACAAAACATATTCCAATCAGGTATGACTTCTTGAGGGAACAAGTAAACGATAAGATCAACCTAGAATATGTAAGCACAAAAGAATATATGTCTAATATAATGACTAAGCCATTTCCTAAAGTAACATTTGAGCACTTGAGAAATGAATTAGGTTTCATTTCTTGTCCCACCAGCAACTAGAAGTGTTGAGACAAATTAAGGGAGCATCTACATACAATATCAGCTCCTACAAAGTGTGCAATGAAGTCTTCATGTGAGGGGGAGATAGTCTGATTGTCATGATTTGGAATTTGTTTATGATTGTTCATTGTTATAGATATCATTTTGCACAAATGTTTGTAAATGTCTAAGAAACATATTTTTGGAGAGTATCTTGATCATGTGAAATATATTTTCAGTGAAGACCAAATTCAGCTCATGGAAAAAATGCCTAAATAAACCATTTTGTTGAGTGTATTTGAGTCAGAGAAGAAGGAATATAGTCCTATCAGGGAGCATGTGGACAAGGAGAGCATTGAAAAATTTGTGAACAATATTATGCAGAATAATGTACCCTTTTAGGACAGAGAAATCTCATTCAAGGTAAGATCCTGGTTTATAAAGCTTATTTACATATTGAACATGGTGTTTAATTGGTGGCCCTTTTTCATAGATGTCAAAGGGGGAGAGATATTGATGTCAGAAACTAGTATGAAAGTATTTTTCCATCAAGATTATGAGTATGTTGCCATCAATGACAAAGGGGAAGATTGTTGGACCCTAGTCATTGTCATTGATGTAAAGTGGAATTGATGGAAAATAGGTGTGAATGGTGATATTAAAGGTTGATTGGTAGTGCCTCCTCAGTGATTGCATGGTCCATTAAGTAAGGTGTTTGCTCAAGGAGGTATGTAGACTTCCTAAGGTCAGACAAAGTCACTCAGGTGTTAACAAGTTTGTAACTAGTCTTCATGATCAACTAATGAAGATTCAAGAAGGTTTAGGCCTGATTCTTGTTCCAACTCTAGAATTCAAGTGAGAAGGTTGAACCAGTGTATGATGATGGAATTTATGGATGATAGGTGTTTTAGACATGTACAATGATCTATAGCTAGTTCATTATGCATTCAGAATGGTTTGAAGATGATTCAAGGTCACTGTAAGCTTGGATAGTGAGATAGGAACACACTTGAGGTAATAAAAAAGGTTGGTACTCTTGGCTCAATTGATTTAGAGGTCTAAAATTCATTTACATATGTCCTAAGTGCTCACAAAGTCTTTATGGTAAAAAGAAAATTCTGGTACTTAGAAAAATTTGGAGAAATTTGAATATTTTTCCTTTTATAGTGTATTACAGAAATTTATGGTGTGAATAGAACTAGTTCCCCAGGAACTAGAATTCCCCACATGGGTATTAAATGCCACAGGTCAAATTTTTAAGTGTGTTAGGTTCAGGTGAAAAATCGGGCACTAAAGGCCCCCGAACAAACAAGTTCCAATTGGATCCAGACCTTCCCTGCAAGCCAATTTGGACCACAAATTGAAGGAGTAAGATTTGTCAAGTTGGATGAGTGATTTATTGGCACTAAAGGGGACACCACTACAAGTTCCAAAAAAAATAATTTATCCACAAGAAATTGGTCCTAAGTAAAAGGATCCCATGTACATATTGGGATAAATGGTTGCGGGCCCAAAGAAGACTGGATGACAAGTTTAAAAATTTAGTTCCCCAAAAGTCAAGTTTGATAAAAATAACAAATGGGAGTAGATGTGCAGGACTACAAGAAAGAGTCGGAAGAACAAGGTAAACATGGAACAAGTGCCATGAGAACCTTAGTACAAAACAAGCCACTATGACCCAAAATACAAAGGAAAAGAGGAAACCAAAGGGAATGAAGTGAATTACGGATAAATTGGGGTGCAACTAAGAACTAATCCAAGGTGACCCAAGTTCCATTGTTCCAATTTTTCTCTGAATAACTCAATTTAAGTGATTAATAAATGGTAAAATGATAAAGGGATTTTTAAATGTTAAAAATAATATTATTGTCAGACTAGTAAGGTGTATTTCAGGAACTCAGTTCTCTATGAACCCCCTAGACCCGCATTGAGATATCTTTAGCTCCAGGTGTCATAATTTCAAATTTTGGAATTTTTGGAATCATGGTTTCATCCTCTATCTCATGAAATAGAAAAATCTGAATTTTAGAGGAATAAGTTAGTGTTCATTTATGGTAACTGAAGACATTTTTTAAAAGAATGTTAAAAATTGAAAAATCAAGAGTTAGAAAATGGAGTTAAATTGATCTATTTAAGAAAAATTTAAGAATGATATTGAAGTTGATCAAAGGAACAAGGGTGACATTTGAGTTGAAGGGATTGTAAAGAGAGAGTCATAGAGAGAGAGAAGACATTTATCAAATGAAGATATACTGATTAAATAAGAGTTGTTAGAAAATAGAAAATCAGATCAGATGAATGCTTGAAGGACTAGAGATAGAGGCACAGAGAGTGTTGATATGATCCTAAATTAGAGTGAGTAAGAGAGAAATATAAAGGTGATCATAATCCATTGTGTAAGAAATATTGAATCTATATGATCAAATTTTTTGTAATATCTGTCTAAGTGGGTACTTAAATCATTGTGGGTGGGTGCTCCTTGCAAGTTATAACTTTCTAATCTAGTTGAGTGGGTGCTTAGATTTTTTCAAGTGGGTTCTTGGAGATTTTGGAGTGGGTGCTTCATAGGTTGAGTGGATGCTTAACAAATATAAGTTTGTTGTAAGATTTGAAATTGGTGTTCCTAATAAAGCCTTGGTCCTTGCATAGTACCTTATCTTTATGATTAATGGGACAAATCTTGCACCTAAGCTCCTGGAATGATTTTTTGAAGTACTTCATAAATTTGTATAACTACGACTGAACTCTCCTTCAGGTTAAATTTATAACAGACTTGATAATTTTGAGCTCTCTAAATGGCTTATTTGGACTGCGCTGTTATATGAATCTTATTGAAAATGTTCCTTAGGATTATTCCATGGTAGGACACATTCATATTTTTATTCACTCAATTTCAGATTCTAAATAAAAGTGTTTTTTATGATAAGTCTCCCTAGTCAGATGCATGAAAAAAAACCAGTTATATAATTTATTTCCCAAGGTGATTATGTCTCATATTGATTTCACCATTGTGTTGTATCTTTGAATTTCCTGTATTACGATGCATTTTTTGGACCCAATTAATGCCATCCCTTGATCATGGGGTGCATACTTGAAAAATGTAGTAGCTATGCGGCCCAAAGCACTGCCTAGGTGTGTGATACCCTATTTTTTTATGAAACTGCCCATGGTACCTCCAAATCCCAACGCATCTTGCAAAATAAACTGGCTAGTGATGTGTCCTAGACTGAAAAAATATAACTCCCATGTCATAGAGAAATAATGTTCCACACTAGGGGGTTTCATACAAGATAGACCCAAAAGGCTAGTGTTTCAAACGTGGCCCTTCACTCACAATTTCACAAGGAAATTACATTTTCCGAAGTGGCCTAAAATCACCTAGGAAGTTGACTTGACTTTCCTAAATCACCTGGGGAATGAGTCCCACAATCAACTGGGAGGTCAATGGAAAATGGGTAGATTTGGAAGGATAAAATATGAAAGTTTCAACAATTTGGGTATAGTGATCCATACTCAGAAAATTCTCACATTAAGCCCTCATTGCACATTTCTAATGATATAATTATTTGTATGTATCGATAGAAAGTATTTAGGAAGTAGAAGTACTAGATTTTGAAATAATATCACCTAAATTGTTGTGATAGAAAAGTTGAACCCCTAGGAGCCTCAGTGGGAATGTCACATATGCTACATCACCAATCATACTACAACATTCAAATTGTTGGATATTCATTTATCATTAAAGAACAATTGAAACTACGCCATGTGTATTTCATAAAGATATTGACATTCATACTTGATCCATCTAGCATAATAAGAAAACTGCATCATGTAACTTGTATAAATTACAAGAGTTGTAACCAAGATATGCAATATGATGTGATTATGAATTTCCTTATATTCAATATGCAGAAGATGGATCACAGAAACATGCCCCCCAATGGATTTGTAATGATGTATAGTTTGTAGTTGTTACATTTCTTAAACATGGAACTTCCTTTAACATGAAGGAGTTCAATAAAACAATCTAGTTCTAGGAATTCAAATTAAACAATGCCAAGCATGACTAGATATCTAATGGTTCCTCACATTGTTGACAATATGGAACCCATGTATACCTTTCATTTCTCAAACTTCATCTCATAATAAATTCTATCTATGAATCTAGAGTTCCTCATACTCTTAAGTCTCATGTCAATCAACTGTGTATCCTATCATAAAAATTAATCAGACACCTACCCATAATGTCTTCCTCCTTTAAAGATCCATGGAAATCCAAGCTCCTATAATAAAACATCTAACTCGACCCCCACGTCATGATCCACTATCTTGTAAAAAAACTTTCTTCTACATGCACTCTACCGTCTTCTAAGCAAACCACCCAAATCCAAATCTAATTTAATTCTATAGATAGCCCAATACTCAAATCTAGTTTTTCCAATGATTCATCTTCATCTACCAATCCAAATCTAATCTCTCTTTGGACCTCAGATGATTTTAAACATGCCTTATTCAATGATTCACCAACCTTCTAAAACAAACAATTAATAATTAACTTATATGACAAGATATATTTTCAATGCACTAGCAAGTTCCTGTTATCACCAAATCATAGCACCCTATGGTTAGCACAAGTGTGTGTTTTTGATCTCACGATGTGATTGGATAACCCATGGGTACTATCTCCCAAGTTGTGGGACTTGCTACATTAAGATAGACCTCTAGAGAAAGTTGGTATCTTGTTCCTAAACTACCTGCCACAATCGACTTTAATGTAGGCAAAACTATTCATCCTAGTCATAAATTTCCAAGGGACCAAGGAGAGAGAGTGCATGAAAACAAAGCCTACACTAAAGCGGTGATACACCATAAAAGGAGGGTGTGAGAATAGTATCCAATGTGTGAAAAATAGAAGCAAGGTGCATACTAGAAGGGGCCGATAACAGTTCTCCACAATCTAGTAACTGCATTCACAATAATATTTCATGTACACACAATGATAATGAATCCTTAGCAAAAACATGAAGGATAGTAAAAATATATATGCAATATGATTAAAAGGGCAAGAGGAATGCAAACAAACACAGTAGGGGAAGATTAGATCCACAAACTTGTATCTATTGTTTTCACTGATATGCACAATTCAATTTATTAGAGACATACAGGGCCTAGATCACCATGCAAGGAGTCCATTATAAGGAGCCTGCAGTGCACATTGGATCTAGCCACAAAACAATTTTGAGTTCATTTCACTAAAAAACTATCTAAAGATTTTACAGATGAGCCCAACACTCTAATTTATAGAAATTTGAGGAGAGAGAGAGAAGAGGGAAAATGAAAAATCCTAGCAATTCACCGCAAATTCTTTCAACCAATTGTAAAATGGTATTAAATGGAGTGAAATGATGTTCTATTGCTTGAAAAATTCTCCCCATACTACCCCATAACTTGTTAGTAGTGACCATATGTCAACCCATGTTTCATTAATGCATCTATACCAGATAACCAAATAAACCACAATCGTGTAAATGAACTTGGGAACGTTTTCTAAAAAATCATCATTGAAATTCTCATCAAATTACTGATCATTTCTTAATTTATGTGCATCGGGCTTCGAACCACAATTCCAATAGTACCAATTTTGTGCATTTTCGTTGAGAAATGTAAAAGTTATGTCCTTCTGAGTGTGGGAAGCTATTCTGGGTCTGCCAGGCATTTCTGTCATTTACATGGGACTGAGAATTTACTGGTTACTAGCAGCTAACAAATATGTGGCATAGAGGACATTTTACTCATTCCATAAAGTCAATTTTTGTGAAAATCAGAGCTCGGAGTCAAAAGTTATGGAAAATTGAAGTTCGGGAGGGTCAAACATTGAATTTTCCTTTGTATACGGGCATATCATGCTAATTTTAGGTCCTTGTGTCTAGGCTGTCCCAGAAAAAAATCTCCAATCCATCCACATTAAACTTGACCTGCTTTGCAAATCAGGAAAGTCAACTTTTCGGGGAACTATCTATTATTCTCACATACCACCGTATGACATGGTGCCGTCGAGGTCGTTGACTACCGCTTCACCTACGAGCTTCCTTCCTGTCAGCTATTTCTAGCATTTTAGGTCCCAGATGTTCCATGCATACCTGTGCAGCATGGGCCAAAAATACCCGATTTAGCTGATTCCTTTACAAATTGGTGATTTTGGCGATGCAGGTCCCAAAATGTCCCAACGTCCCGCGGACCGTGCGTGGCAAAAATACCTTATGCACTTCCATTTGAGTTGTATTTCTTCATCCCAACATTTCATCTAATTTCATTGCCAGTCCCGACAATGTTGATGAGGGTTATCAATTCTTGTCATTAATAATGTCAATCTGGGTTGGTGTCCCAAATTTGTATGTATTAAGAGAAGAAGATCTTGGAAAGAAGCTCCTTTAAACACAATCTAAACTTGCATAAAATAAATCACACATGCAGAAATTTAAAGGCACATTTGCAGAAATGTAAACACACTTGCATGAAGGAAATCACACTTGAAGGAATATAAAGGCACGCTTGCATAAAGAAAATCACACTTGCAGAAATGTAAACAAACTTGCATAAAGGAAATTCCTGAATTGAAAATAAAGGAAAGAGGAAAAGAAACCTGCAGGTTCACAAAAGAAATTACATAACATAAATGAAAATAGAAATTTACAATAAAAGGAAAACTACAGAAATAAATAAACAAAAATTAATACATTGATCCATCTTCCTTGGAATGAGTGGTTATCTCATTCCTTGGAAGACGACTTAATTCATATTTAATTCAGAACTTGCAAAAGAACTTTATAGATTGGAAAGAAAGAACGTATCTTTATTTCTTGAGAGAAAAAATTACATATCTTAGTGTGGAAGGTTGCATTTATAATTCATTCATCCAACCAACTCATTATTTTAGGAAATACAATCTGATCTTATCTTTATTCCAATCCTAATAGCTAAGATCTTCATCTCCACAAAATATGGAGAGAGATATATTATTAGAGTCAAAGTCTTATCTCACTTATTTTAGGAAGATTTACTCCCAAATCTTCTCCTTGCTTTTTGGTAACAAGAATCATAATGCTTTTATTCTCCTACATTATTGGAAGGAGGTTTTTCCTCAAAATATGATTTTGACCAAATACCTTTCCGAGATTTTCCATTTGACTTTTCTGTTTTTTGATTGTGGAACTTTTGACGTTTGTCTGATACGCTTTTTCCTTGGACTGCAGTTCACTAAAATTTAGATATCTCTTAATTGGTAAAACCTGTAGAAAATATGAATGAGAATTTTTTAAAACACATTGCTATTAACAAAAACCTCTCTCAAATTTTCTGTTTGAATTTTTATGTTTCTGTTTATGGAACTTTTAGTGCTCGTCTGATACACTTTTTCCTCGGACTACAACGAACTAAAAGTTATATTTCTCTTTATTGGTAATACTTGTAGAAAATATGAATGAGATTTTTTTTAATCAAATTTCTATGAACAAAAAAATCTCTCATATTTTCCATTGGATTATCTGATTATTCACAGTTCTCATTTTATGCAAGTTTTGAAACTAAAATTTCTCCTGATCAAGTTTCGGAACTAAGAATTCCTTTTATGTAAGTTCCGGAACTAAAGTTGTCATTCCTTTTATTCAAGTTATGGAACTAAATTTGCAAGTTCTGGAAATAAATTTACTTTTTCCATGAATTGCAAGTTTCAGAACTAACTGTCATTCTATATCTTACAACTTTGTCCATTTGAATCTCTTGAAAATATAAATATATTCCCCATTTTGCAAGTTCTGAAACTAAATGTTATTCAATTGATGCAAGTTCTGGAACTAAATCTGAAAGTTCCAAAACTAAATTTGCAAGTTCTAGAACTAAATCTATGAGTTCCAGAACTAAATCTGTGAGTTTTGGAGCTAAACCTGCGAGTTCCGGAACTAAATCTGCGAGTTCCAGAACTAAATCTACGAGTTTCAGAGCTAACTTAAAACATCTATAACTCTTGCATGCGATATCAGATTGAGATGATTATTTTTTTGAACTTGCATAATTTTTTAAGAGGAATATGAATATGAAATTATATTTGATTTTAAATATATTGTTCATGATCAATTCTACTTTTCCCAAAACTAGCATTATCTTTCCTTTATGGCCTGCATACACAAGACTTTGCATCTTTTCCCAAATAATTAATAGGATTAGTAAAAAAAATAGATAAAAAATATTTCTAAAGAATGAACAAGATATATATCCTATATTCTATCTTAAACAAACTATAAGTTCCAAGATTACATTTAAATCCACTTTCAAAGGTAACTTGGAAGGACAAAATAATGGTAATTTATGGCCTCATTAGTAATCACAACTTATCTCTCCAAGAATAAAGAATAATGAATGAAATAATTTGTAATTACTTGAACAAAAAGAATGAATAACTACTCGGTGGCCTATTCTTCTACAAGAAGGATTAACTCTGGATATTCATTTTTAATCTCTTTCTCTAATGCCTGCCAATCATTCAACACTTCACATGTCTTATAAGTGACATCCATAACTATGGGTTCTAGATCATCGTGAGTTATTTTTTCCCATTCATTCTACAAAATTCTAACAATGTTATCCATGTTGGAAACCATCCCCTCCATGAAATCCATATTTTGCGTGATGCGCTTCCCAATTTATTTCATTCTTTCCTTATGTGGGTCCTAGGCTGTTGCAATCGCACATTTACACTTTTCTTCTACTAATGCAAGGCCTCTCTAACTCCCCAACAATCTCATTATTTATTTCCTTAAGGACCTCATTATCATCCTAAATCATCCTTTTTATGATGATTGTATATGGGGCCACACATAGATCTAATTCCTGATTCACCCTCTCTAACTCATCTTTCAAAGTCTAAAGCAAATCCTCATAAATTGTAATCTTCTGCGCGATGAAAAATATGAACCTTACTGCTTCTTCTACAGAATCCTTTGGTGTGGGCATGCGTATGGGCCCTTCCTCTAATAACAACCAAAATGTTGCATGTAAATAATGAAGAGAGGATTTAAAATTTGGTTCCATCTTATCATGAAAGTGTGGCATATTCTCTATGATTTCATCTCCAATATACTCGAACATCTTGAGGATGTTATGTGTTTCTTCCCCAACCTTCTCCTTTTCCTCTATAAGGCACTTGATATCTATATCTTTATCCTTCTTTTCCGTTAACAACACTTGGATAGTTTTCATTTTATCAATGTTCATGTGCATAATTCTTGCAAATACCTTAGTGAGGGCATTACTCACTTGCTCATCAGACATTACTGGAGGCTTAATAGTTATATGTCACGAATGTGGTATCTTCTTTAACCTACGAGATACACAAGCCTCCTCACACACATCAAATTCAGGCTCATCCATATGATTTTGCATCATCCATGATAGTTATTTCCTTTGTGGGTGGTTACCATATCCACATCCATTAGCTCCCATCCATATAATTCCTTGGGCTCCATGGTACCTTGGAACCCCACACATATGATTTTACTTGGGTCATTGATATACCCAACAATCATAGTATCATATGACACTTCTTCTTTAATCTTACTAGAGTGCTTACCTTTGGGAATTTTGGCACTTGAATCCAAGACTGAACTCTCACCTATTTACGTTGTTGGGCATGCACTAGATGGCTCACCCTTCTCTGCATGTGTTTCCAACCCAAGGCTCGTACTATCCATATGATGATCCCTCAACTCCTATTCATCTCCCTTTATCTCTTCCTCCTCATGAGGCTCTGTAGTATCCTTAAGTATGACTGGAATGTGAGGCGCATTATCCTCAGAACCTTCTTCCTTATCATCCTTCTAAAGGATGTACTTTGTGTCTCTTCTTTTTCTCAGGTTCTACTTTCTTGGGATAAGTCCTTGGTGACCTTCTCGATGGCTAGGAAGGTCCCGCACCCTGATCCTTTGTTTCGTCAAGTACCCTCTTGTACTAAGGTTCCTCAAGAGTCTTATCCAAGTCTACCTCCAATGCGTTTATCTCCAAACTTCCTTCTTCCTGTTGTAGGGGAGGGGTTACCTCATGTGTACTTTCCTTCTCAACATTGGGTCATTTCCTACCCCTATGCTCTAAACCTCCACTCTCTTCTTGTAATTATTCTTCCTCTTTCTACTCAAGGGGTGAAGTCGGTTCCTCATCTGCCAATGTGCCAAATGTATTCTTCCCCTTGGGTGGGCTAGGAAGTTTGAATTCATTCTCCACATACTTCCCCTTTTTCAACCTTGGTTTGAGTTGGATATACACAAGGGATGCCCCAATTTCCCCAACAACTAAACTCATGGACTTCATACTTATGTCATCAGAAATCAAACTTTAAACGTAGTTTGACTTACTTGGATACACGTAAGTTTTTCTAAGCATGTGGTAGTCACAGTCTACCTTATCATCAGTGAAGACTAATCACCGCGCCTAAGAACCTGTGTAAAGAATCTTGAAAATAATGCACAATGAAGGCATAATGGATCTTACACCATGGACTCCACTTCCCATCCCTCATTGTAAAACGTGTGATACAAAAATGTTGGTACACACAAACTGTAGTTGTTTACCTGATACTGCAGGAAGTTCCTTTGGTATTGTCCATTCCTCTTCAAATGCAGTGTGGAGTCTCGCATACCACAACTTTTCTCTTTGCTTAAATGGGCCACTCATAGTCCCATCACAAGTATACTTCTAAAATCTCTCTCCAATATATTTCTTCTCTATAGGGTATTCCAAATTTTTTTCTTTTGGCCAATTGGCACTCCAATTTCCACAAAGATAATGGACAACAAAATCGCGCCAAAAATAATTTTCTCACCTTCATGCACTTCTTCAATAATGGTTTCTACAATGTAACCCACCAAGTTATAATTCACCCCCTCTGACATATTCTTTGCTATATGTAGCCATAAGGTGTTAACCCGTGACCATCTCTCTTGGTTATTCAACATTGTAAGGAGGTGCATTTTTACTTGGATAACTGGGTATTTTTTAGCTTATCTATATCCATTTCGTGCCCTCCCTTCAGGTAACCCAACACTTTACTTGTTTCCATGATCCCTTCCTTTTCTGTTAGGTCAATACTAACCTCAGTGCATGAACTCCTTAAACCTGTCAAGGTCCCAATTAGGTGTGCAATGATCCTCATCCGTTGCCCAATAAAGTAAAAGAAGTCCTCATGGACTCTACTCATCAACCACTGGTACAATTTTTTTGGTTTTCCAAAATAAGGGAGTTCATACAACTGTAAAACTCCTACCTTTTCCAAAATCTTTTTCACTGCATCATCATACATGGCCATATCATCCGTTGTTCATTTGTTTGTCTTTCTAACTAAAATTTCTCTAATTCCTCTTGGTTATCTGATGTCTGGTGGTTGTAATCACTTACTTTTCTCCTGTGATGACATGTGTGAGTCCCAATTGTGACCCATAAAACCTCCTCAGGGTACTGCATTTCTGAAAAATACTTTCAGGGGTATCCTCGACTTCAATCTCAACTTCCTTTTTCTTCCTTTCCCTTATACCAGCTCTAGGTGCTCTCTTTGGTGCCATAGTTACCTATAAAGGTGTGATCTTCTACCTTCTTCAAGCTCTGTAACTTCAATCCTGCAAACCCTAGCTCAAGTTTGCGTGCCCTAGATCCAATCCAAACCCTAGCAATTGATTTCTTCCTTGCATACCTTTGTTCTCACTCAAACACTTCTCCTAATGGAGCATTAACAACCTCCCTAATACACAAATTCAATAAATCCAACTGGTTTGTAGATATTGGTACTTCACAGCTCTCTTCCTATATTTTTCAACTTCAGCAGCTCGCTTGAATACTTTGAATGCAAAGGTGAAAATGATTTCACATCACGTCCTTATATAGATTTTCAAAAATTTATCACATTTATTGCTCTCCACCTACCACCATCCCCAACATTAATTCATCATTTCTGAAACTTTTCTATGCTACTCATTTCCACTCCATAGTCATAACCTTCTGGCGTGCCTTCTAATTTTAACCACATACCTCCTTCCACGTGCCCTCATGCACTGAAGTACTTCACCATTATGCCTTCTTCTAAGTAGTTTCCACTATTACAGCCTACCTCATGTTACATTGTGCATCCATCCATAAGTGGTCTTCAATCATGAGCAATCTTTTTCTATCTGCACCTTTCCCTTGAGAACTTACATAAAAAATTTCTCCTATGCATACCCGTCTTCAGTTAATATTCAAACTTGGCAATGAACCTTGTATATAAACCACCCCACACTAAAGGTATATGCGGTCCTCTGCGCATGAAAACACTTAGATAGTAATCAAGCTTCTGGTCATGCAAGCACACTTATTACACAAAACACTGAACTAAATTGACAAAGCATAACAACGATGAAAGGAAACACATATAAAGGGAATGCATTAAGGAAATCTAATCTAAGTGGAAATATTTCCTTATTACAAACACCAAGAAGACTTATTTATAGTAGGGCTTCAGCCTACTCCCATTGAAGTAACCAGGAAACCGTGTTCCATCCAGCGCCTCTAACTGGAAAGTGCCTGAATCAAGTATATAAGTTATAACATACGGTCCCAACCAATGCACCTTAAGCTTTCCAGGGTGGTGCAAAAACTTTGAATCATACAAAAGTACCATTTCCCCAACCTCAAGCTTCTTATCCTTGATGTGCCTGTCATGTCATGCCTTCTACCTAGATTTTTCTTACTTCTGACTCCATCTTGTTATGGCATGCCTCTTATCCATCTGCATCAGCTTGTCAATTCATTCTTCCAGTGCTTTCCCATCAGCAAACCTCTGTGTGCATGTGCAATACACAAAGAAGGTAACATGAATTCCATTGGTAGAACTACCTCTATGTAAAACACCAACTCAAAGGGTGTTGCTTTATTCAACCTCTTGTAGGTTATTTGGTATGCCCAAAGTACAACAGAGACTTTATCATCTCAATCTCTCCTTCCAACATCACAATTTTTTGTCAAAGTATGGATCAGTATCTTATTTAAGGCCTCAAGAGTTCCATTTTTCTAAGGGTGATAAGGGGTTGTCCTATGGTGTGTAACCATAAATTCATCCAGTAATATCCTGATAGTCTCATTAAGGAAATGAGTACCCCTATCACTTGTTAAACTTAAAGGGCATCCATACCTACTGATAATATTTTCCCACATAAACCTTGCTGTAGTAGTTGTTGTGCAATCCTTTGTAGGCACCGCTTCTTCCCATCTTGTAAGATAATTTGTACAAGTTATAATGTAGTGTGATCTTGTCCTACGTGTGGCTGGGGAGATAGGGCCCACAAAGTCAATTTCCCACTTCTCAAAAGGTTCTGCACTAGTAATAGGCCTCAAAGGCATCTCATCTCTATGCCCAGGCTTTCCAAGGCACTGAAAATGGTCACATGCCTTACAATACTCTTTGCAATCCTTGTATAATGTTTCCCACCATAGACCAGCTAATAGAATCTTGCATGCGGTGGCATCCCCTACATAGTGTCCACCTGCAATACCACCATGAGCCTCCTCCATAATTGCTTCACACTCATGCTCAAGTACACATTGGTGCAAAACTTCATCATGACCTAACTTGTATAAGTCTCCACTGATCAACATGTAAGTGCGTGTGGTGAATGGCAAGTTGTTTCTTCTCCAAAGCCTTCACTCCCTTAGGTACCACACCTGTGCGTAAAAAAGACAAAAATGTCCTCTAAGTCTGAGGGCGTGCGGTTTAACCTAAACAACTGTGCATTTGGCATTGTATCCTCAATGCTCTATGTGTCCTCTCCTGATTGAATCCTTGATAAATGGTCTGGACCAGAATTTCTCTTACCTGGCTTAACCACCACAGTAAAGTTAGAACTCCTGAAATAACAGAACCCAATGACATATGCACCCCTGTAAAATGGGTTTGTTCACCAAATACTTCAGTGTCATGTGGTCTGTATAAAATATGAATGGGGTAGCAAGAAAATATCGTCAAAACTTATGGAGCATGTAGATCATAGACAATGCCTCGTGCTCTGTAGTTGTGTAATTTTGTTCTGTTGGAGTCAACTTTCTACTCACAAAGAAAATAGGATGATCAACAATCCCTTCTCTAGGTTGGGCTAGTACCACACCAATGGCCATGCCAGAGGCATCTACATGAACATGAAAAGGTTTGGACCATGAAGGAAAGCACAAAATAGGTGTTGTAGTAAGCCTTTCTTTCAGAGTCTCAAACACGTGTTGTTGTGCCTCACCCCAATAGAACTTTCCTTTTCCTTTTAATAATTCCTCTAAGGGTGTGGTGATCTTGGCATAACCTTTGATAAAATTCCTGTAATATCCTGTGTGCCCCAAGAATCCACACACCTCGCTTTGGCTAGTAGGTTCCTCTAAGCCCAAAATCACAACAACCTTAGCAGGATCCACTAGCAAGCCTTCCTTACAGATGATGTGTCCTAAAAAATTCCAAAGGGTGTGGAAAATACACACTTCTTAATATTTAAAGAGATGCTCAACTATTGGCACCTCTCAAACATCAGCCTCAAATTATCACAGTGATCCTTCACAAGCCCATAGACTGTCCAATCATCTAGATATACCTGCAAGAACTTGTGAATAAAATCCTGAAATGCTTGTACCACTATGCGTGAAAATACTGCAGGCACATTCTTTAATCCAAAGGGCATAACCATGTATGCAAAACTTCCCCATTTAGTGGTGAAAGTTGTCTTCTCTTGGTCCTCTTTTTCTATCCTTACCTGATGATACCCTAGAAAATCCATCAGTGAAGGAGTATATTTCGCGCCCTGCAACACCTTCAAGAATTCCTCGGTAAATGGTGTGGGAAAGGGATCAATCACACATGCAGCATTTAATTCCCCATAATCCACAAAAATATAGATTCTCCCATATTTCTTGATGTTGATCACCATAGGGCTCACCCATTCTGACTCCTCGATGGGCACAATGATCCCAAAAATTAACATTTTGTCAATTTCTTCTTTCACCTTGACGTGCAAGTTTGGATTCATCCTGTAAGGCCTCTTCCAAACTGGGTGTGCACACCTTCCTTCAGCTTGATTCTAATTTCACCTAAAGATTCATGTACTCCTTTCAGTTCATGATATCCTCTAGGGAATAGATCCTAGAAGTCATGCAATAGCTCAATTATCTTAGCAACTTTAGAGTCAGACCAATAATCTCTAATGATGGCCTCCTTCGGTTCAACATTTGTTCCAATGTTTACTTTCTTGGTCTTCATAGGTTCATGGTAGGCGTGCACCTTCTCATCTACACTTGTCTAAGACCTCATGTGTACCCTCTTTGTGCTCAATATCTAAGTTTTCCACCTCTTCATCATCAACTATATAGACCATCTTATCCTTTCCTTTTTCTAGGCAAGCACACCCAAGTTGTTCAACATTTGTTTCTTCCTCTTCAAAATGTGCCTCTAGGTCTGACTCGCCTAACAAATCCTGAAGGAGCTCCTCAGCCTTTGCACTATCTCCCATAGTTAAGCACTTCATAACCTGTAATGCCTCATTCACCAGAGGTTTAGTGGAAAAATAGTCAAAGGTATGAATCATACCTACAGTAAGTTCTTGCCAATTTCCAGTCTCTCTATTCAACTCTACATAGATATACCATGTGCACACAACCTTGCAAGGTGAAATAAAGCTTGTGCACCCACAAAGAAGGTGGTAAAGCTTCCTACCCCTCTGTCTAGAGTCTCTCACACTACTGAATGTGGTGTTGAATAGGATCATTACCATGAAATGCATAGATCTGAGTAGGTGCATTGCTCCTTAAAAATCTAGCAGATAAAGCAATCCTCACTTCTCTCCACTCCAAAATATTATCCCTGTGAACCATCCACCAGTGCGTTGTCATCCCACGTAGAGTATAAACTAGCATATTCCTTCTTTCCACCTGACATTCCCACTGAACTTCCATAGCAAGCAGGAATACTTCTGGATTCTCTTCACCAGTGTACCTTGGTACCTGGCTGCTGCCCAAATGCTTGATATTGTGTGGCCTACTGATGCGTGAAGCTGCACTTTGTACTTCACACCCAACCATTTCATAAGTTCCATGTGCCTAGTTGTCACATGCAACACTTGTAGTATCACTCATGGACTATGCATCATCCCATTAGAGAACTCCTTCCTTTAATGGCTCAAGAACTTCGGATCTCGAATGGTGTGCACATAAATTCTGTTCAAATCTTCTTCACTTAAGGGCTCTACATAAGGTGCATATTTTCCATCTGTTAAGGGAATAATGACATGATCTTCATTGTTCTCAAAACTTATATACCCTTTGTTGAAATGCAGATCAACATTTTTTGCATAACACAATGGGTGCCTAAGTAAATGCTGGAAAACTATCAGCTTCTGCAAGTGCTAAGACCTCAAAATCCCCAGTAAACTTAGATCCCTATATAGTAATTGATGCATCCCTTAAAACTACAATAGGCGTAGCTTTAGTCCTATTTGCCATAAACAAAACATTAAAAGATGGTTGCAATGGTGGTCTACCCATCTGAACCCATGCATCCAAAGTGATCACATTCACTTACACACCTGTGTCAATCAAGATATTACTCAAAATCCAACCATCAACAACAACATTCAGAGTTATCTCCTTATCATAATCTAGACTATGAGGAGGAATTTTAGCATGTAAAATCTAACTTTCATGCTCAATCCCAGCATGCAGAGTGTTTACCTTTAACCAATTTCCCAATAAAGAAATAATGTTTTCCTGGTGTAGCAACATCTTGCAAACCTCTTTCAAATCATCAACATCCATCTAATGGAGTTCAACTTCTTTCTTTTGTTCCAATTTCCACGATTGTTCTTTCAAACATTGTATCTCACCCTATAAATTCCAAATTACCTCCATGGTTTCTTGATAAACCTCCTTCTGATGCATAGGGTCTGGATACTTTCCATGTAGAACCTCCTCTTTAGTAATAATAGGTTTTGATTTCAGAACTTCTCTGGCATGCACGTAGCCTCACGTGTGTAGAAATATTTACAGGTACCAACTCAGGATCAAATGCTAACTTTGACATCCATTGATCTTCCATGGTGTGCTGAACTCTAACCATTCCCACACCCTTGTTCTCCTGTTTGTGTTTCTTACTCAAATGTTCATATAAGTCTGGGCACTCTTCATAGTTGTGGTTCTTTCACAGAAAGAAAAAACAAATGTTTTGTGGACACTCGTGCCTATAATGATTAGGATATCCACATGTATAACAAGTTCCTGGAGGGAAATCACTTCTTCCACCACCGTGACCTCGGCCTCTGAATCCTCCTCGGTAACCTCAACCTCTACCATGGCTCCATCAGAGTGCCCTTCATTATGATCATGGTCATGATGCTCACCTTTCTCCTTAGAATTATTTGCAACACCAGTCTGTCGTACACCAATATCAATGGCATCATGAATCTGATCAATCAACCTATAATCTTCAGTATCATGAGTGGAAAACCTACAAATCTTGCAGTAACAGGACACATTCTTTCTTATCGCGTTGCAACAATGGGCACTGACTTAAACTGTGGTCCAAGTGAAAGATCTCACAATCCAACAACAAGGAGTGCACTGATTTACGAGGACAACTATCCTTAGTATGCCCCTCTACTTCACAATCTGTACACCAAATTCCACTGCGTGTCTCATGTGCCGAATTAGCAGATAATTTCTCCAATTGTTTAGCCATTGCTGCAATCTGAGCTTCCAAAAATGGACTCACTCCTATGTCTACACTTCCTACCACCTCAGTGCACAGAGCTGATTCAAGCACCTCACGTGGATCTGTATAAGTCTTATGTGAAAGTGCCCTCCTAAAAGGTGTGATCAGTCCTCCAACAAACCACTATGCATGTTGGCTTGCATGGATGTCATAAGATAACTTAGACAAAAGGGTTTTGAACTGAGCATCATACTCCCGAACACTCTCAGTAGTGCCCTGCTTAATATCTTTCAACGTGTTGATGCTCTTCTACTCAAACTCAGGGATATAAAATTCTTTCAAGAAAGCATCCCACAGTGCAGTATAATCTACACAATTCTGGTCAGGGTCAAACTTTCTATACCAACTATGTGCACGCCCCTATGCAATGTAGTTACAAACTGACTCACCTTGCACTCTGGAGCAGTGATCCCCTTCACGTGCCATAGTATCTCACACATATGCATGTGTTCATCTACATCTTCAATGCCTCTATATTCTAGAAGATGAAGAGACATCTCCATATAAATCTGTTGGGGTTGGTGTGGACCTTGCCCACCAGATCGAGTACTTGTGTTTCCTTCATGTCTAGATCCACCAGATCCACCAGTGCCTGAGCCACCTGACCCTCTTGATCCTCCTCCTGAAGTAGGAAATGGACCAGAGGATGCACTACCTTGTGTTCCAATGGTCATGCTAAACTGGACTCCCACATTCTGTGAAGTTGTGCTACTTCCAGTTATTATACCAACGTTCTACGCACCCACATTCTGTGTCGATGATGTGCCAGAAAAGATACCTCCAGATGGACCTCCAAATAAAATAGATGATGATTCCACCATAGATGTATAAGCTCCCTGATTAACTCCTGAACTTGACTGTAAATTGACTCTATCTACTGCAACTCTACTACTCACACTAGCTTTCTTACTGTTAACTACTGTAGAATTTGTAAAACCAAGCACAAAGGCTAGGTCACTAGGTAGGTTCAGATGTGCATCCTGTGGTCCATAATCTCTCTCCTGACGTACCTTCATCAAAAACCAAGGAGGGTTCTCTACTATGATTTCTAAAATGGGGGAGTTCCAGATGCTCTGGCTCCATGTCCTCTACGTGAGCTCCAAATCCTTCATGAGCCATCTCCCTCCACAACACCATTCTTTCCATGATCTCTCGCTGCTTCATTAGATCCCTCTCATGTGCTTCATTAAACTTAAGCCACCTTTCTTCTCTCTGTCTCTCTTACGCTAGGTCTTCCATCTTTACCAAACCTGCTCCTGCCCCATGCGTGGTGGGGTTTAGCTAGCCATAGGTTTTTCTTCCAAATCCAGGGTTACGATCAAGATCTTGATTACCAAAGGAATACCACACAAGTAAGATCCTCTGGGCTCGCACAAAAACTGGAACTCAGCAACTTCTGGGCAAGAGTAAGTGGAAACTACGTACTCAAGAATATAGTTGTTCAAAACACCATGGAACCAAACATCCACAGAGTGCGTCCAAATCAAATTTGCATCATACAAGGCCTAGAATTCTTCCTGCATCAAAACAAGCATGTGAAACATCCAATTCCTCTTAGATGTGTAAGCAACCAGCCACTCATACATCTCTATGGGAAAGATAGAAAAGAACATCTCATATAATTCGTCATATAGATTCTTCTCAACCCACACGTGTGCATTAAACTCAGGTCCAGTGCTAAATCTATGAGCATACTCTTCTTCTAGATCGTCTAACCACTCTTCAATACTGGCCAAGGTCAACTGGTATGTCTTCATCATGCAACATCCTGAAAAACAACTGAGAAAGAGGTCCTGACAATGGAACCAATGATGTAGCCTAGAATTCACTACAAATAGCCCAAGGCACACTGGCACATCACTCATCCTAAACTGAGTGCTCACCCAAAGTGCGCAAGGGTACCAGGTCCCTCTTTAGTGAAGCTTGTTCAAGATGTTAGCATGATTACAAGTATATTTCATATCCATAACAGATAATCAATTAAACCACAGTGCATAAACCAGATCTAGATCTAAACCATATGAAGGAATAACTAAACAATCACTATAATCAGTTTTACCATACAAGATCCATGTTCAGTTACATCTAACACCAATATCTAGCCAATAAGATCCATTATATTAAATACTGTAAAACTCAGAAGCTTCATACATCATAATAATGTCACCATGGTTATGCACGCTAACAAATTCACAACATAACACTACAATAAATCACGACTTACTAAACTGTGCAAATCAATACATATTTATAGGGGTGGGGGATTTCCCTTCACTACCCATGAACCTTCCAAAAATATACTACATGCTAATAATATCCATACGCCCTTACACAAGAATTCAAAAGCATGCAAGTGTTAATAATTGATCTCTTATAGTTAACTCTTGTGTGCTCTTCCACAAGAACCATGCCCAAACACCCAAATCTTATGCACTTTCATACTTGAGTTTTTTTTCGTCAACTCAACAGGGAGCTCTAAATTATTGTTAATAATCTCTTAAATGAGATGTATGAGATTGAAGCAACGATCGGTAGAATGTCAAATGCAATAATGATATTCACATTTAGCATTTTTGTCATAATTACAGACATGAGGGTGAGATGGATCAATATTGAGAGGTGGTGGAAGAATGATTAGATTGATTTTGATAAGTTGAGGAAGTAGAAATTGAGGACATATGGTAATTTGGTGAAATTACGTTTTAGAGGTTTCCATTAAAGCTTTATGGGAGGAGAGACAACATTGATATTTTTCTTTGCTTCAGTGGGCTTAGGAGAAGGTTTGAATGTTGATTTAGCTTGAAATCTATTAGAATACGATGAAGAAGAATGTTGATATTTTAGTTTTCCCATAGAGAGTAGTTTGAATTCACACATTTCGAGCATATGATATAATTCATTAAATGAAGGAGATGTCTCAAAGATAACACTCTCATGTAGTGGTGGTAACATAATTTAAAAGAATAGATCTTGTAGTTCTGAATCAGGAAGTACATTGGTCATATTAGCTAGATTATTCTTATAACATAGTACATAGTACACTAGATGTTCATTAGATAGTTGTTCTATTTGAGCCAGTTATGCATAGGAAATCTTAGTGTTGATATTGATTGCAAAATGAGAAAGAAAAACATCGGCTAAATGTGTGAAAGAAGTTATCGAATGAATAGGTAGATCATAAAACCAATGCATGGTGTAATTTTAAAGACTCCTAGGGAATAACTTAGCAAGAAATGTATGATCATCGACATAATCTAGACATGCCACATGAAAATATTAGATATGCTCTTGAGTTTCACCATGGCCATAGAAAATGGGAAGCTTAGGGGTGAAAAAGTTTAGAGAATGTGGATAAGAAAAAATGTCAGGTACAAAAGGAGTTTGAAGAAGTAAGGAGGAATCAAGAGATGGAGAGGAGCGTGAAGTATCCTGTTGTAACTGAAATATTTGAATTTGAAGGTCTTGATATAAGGAAGCTAAGTCATGAGTGTTGGGAGAGGAACTGGTTTGTGCATTAGAAGCATTGGTATGAAGGAGGGGAGTGATAAATATAGGAGTGAAAGTAGGAATGTTTAGAGGTTGTGTAGAGGTCGTGGTAGCCAAAGAATAACCTACAAGAGGTATAACAATAGCATCTTGAGAGCATTTGGAAACAAGTAAAGTATTGAGAATATGTGGAATATATGAAGGATTAACATACAAAGCTTGGTGAAAATTAGTAATCTTGTCAGATTGTTCCTGATCAACATTAGTGTCCTCATCGTATGATTTCTCATTTTTAGAGGTTTCAATGTATTTCAGAGGAACATTCTATGAGTTAGGGAAGGGGTTATCATCTTCATCCATTTACCTAGAAGAGTTACAAATAGATGGAGGAAGCTCAATATACTCAAAGGAACTAAAACAACCACTACAAGTCATGGACATAAGAAGAAAATTCTAGAGATAAGGTGGGATTCAAACGATGGGTTCACCAAATGATGTAATAAAAATAGATTTTTATTAAATCCTATTGTAGTTTAACCGATGTAAACTATGATATACATCCGATAAGTATAATATACATAAGAAAATAAGAAAGTAAGTATGAAACCCTAAGCAAGATATATAGAAAGAATGAATTAGCTTATTGACGCTTGATCTAGAAGTGCTATGGGTCGGGAAAACTACTAAATAGGAAATGAACATTGTCTTAAATGCTTCGGATAAATTCTGGACTATAGGAATAAAGCTAGACACAAGCGCCCATGGTAGGATAAGGGCGCCTAGGTGCTAGAGACCTCTTCTAAGTGCTTATGACTACGAAAAATGGTCAAAACTTGATCTTTATTGTCTCGCACAAGTGTCACAAATATTCCCTGTTGATCTCATGTGTCTCTCTCTTTGATCACCAAGGGAACCTATAACCTATTAAATAAATATCACCTCCAAAATCCCACAAACCACGTCAAATCCAAAAAATAAAGATGTTGAATGGGGATTCGCACTAACCCTAGCAGTCACCCTGAGAGTGAACTTACAACCGAGCACTACACTACATCTCAGATCCATATAGTTCTGGTGAGCATGTGTAGAAATTGTGCCATATGATGCCTTTGTGCAAGTGCACTTGATAGTGGGTTGTAGCTAGATGTAACAATGTAATAAAATGTGTTGATGGAATAAAGAACTTCCCCTTCCTATTTTGTGTATGCAAAAACTGCATTCTCTTGTCCCTCGAGTTGATGCTAGATGTATACTTTAGAGTGCTTTAGGTTCCTTTGGATGCAATTTTAGGTGATGATATTATATTCTTAGTGCTTATTCCTTGATTTTAAACACAAACTATGTATTTATATGATTCCCTTGTTTTAATTTCGTAATTGACAACTGGAAGGCCAACCCATAAGTATAAAAGGTGTCCAAAAGATAAAAGAGACCCAAAATAAGTGAGTAAGCTGGAAAAGGGTTGGAGGTGCCTAGAGGGTCAGGGGCACTTGAGTGCTCCTGTCCTGGCTAGGCGCTGGTGTTTGGAGCCATAAAAGATAAATAAGTAAAAAAATGGCTGAGTTGTAGGGTGTATGAGGCCAAATAGAAAACAAGAAACACATAAAAGATGCCAAGGACAGTCATCAATTACTCGTTTTCTTTCTTAAGAATCATATGAATGCTAATATGTGTTTATGGACCTAGAAATGTACCGAAATGCATGATTTTGTGTCTACAATAATATAATTAGGTTTTAATAAGATAAGGTTTAGAGACTGATGACTATTATAATTAATTAAATTCCAACATTAAATATGCAATATTATAATAGTGTTCTAGATCGTGCAACACGAGATATAACTTTGAAAACATAATGGAGTAAGTGCACTTAGCTAATTGTAGATTATTCTAGAAATATTTGGGATAATACATTAATAGAGAAATAATATTTGAGCATGGAAGTGCCTTGGAACTAATTTTTTAATTTCAAACTACTTTGGGTCAGGACCGTACCATTCAATCAGGACCATATTGTATGTTTTAGCCCCTTTTATATGGTCTTGGACTTGATCTACGTTTGATTCTATATATTTTTATGGTGCTCAACTTCTTAGATTTATTTGTCATTGTTAAACCCTAGTTTTTGCTCATGTAGAAGGCTCATTGTATGGACCGGTCATCATCTTGAACCCTATCCTCATATGAAAAGTTATGTAAAACAAACATTATAATGGTTATGGGAACACTCGTACGCCATTGAAATTACCACTAATCTGAAGAGGCCTCAAATCACACGTCATTCTCCACCTAGCATGTGATATCTAGATAAATTAATTATATTTGCATTTTCTTTGACCATGCTTGCTTTGAATTTGGTAATTCTAAAATACTTGCAGAGAGGATGTTTGAGAGCTTATAAAGAGAGATATAGTTTTTTAACCTAGTTTATAGATTCATACCTAATATGGGTGCTACCCTAATGACTTCAAATGTGACAATGTGATATTTAGGGAGTTTTGGATTCATTTTGCAAGTGTATGAAGTGAGTGTTCTAGTGCATTTCCTTAGGATTCCTAGGTTAGTAAATGAGCTATTGTTTGCTTGCTTATATAGGGCTTCATGGATTATGTTTTAAAGAAATAATCACCCAAATGAAGTATAATACCCAATGAAAGATATTAATATGAAAGTAAATTATAAGACATGTTGGTCCAAGACCATATAGATTGGTCTTGATTGGATATAAATTCTTGACAAAAATGTACAACCTGATTAGGAATAGGAAATATGCCAAAGGAAGTTTGGAGTCGATAAAATTATGTTTTCCTATTGATTGTGTGCATTTTATTCTCATAATGTGTAGACATGTTAGTGTGCAAGCATAAACAAGCTAAATAATGGACCTCAAGAAAATGCTAAGTGGGAATGGAGAATTTCTACTTATCATAACAAGAGTGCATAGTCAAATTAAGAATTTCCAAAGTGAAAATTATAAAAATTGAGTGTCTATATTTTCCCCCTTTAAGTATGAATTGAAAATTACATGCTTAAAGGAAAATATACTTGAGTGTGTAAACACACTTTTCCTTTGCTTGAATGTTTGTTTGTAGTTGTGTTGTTATGCTTGGTGTTGGCATGCTCCACGATGAAACTTATAACACAAAGTGTAGTTCAATGTCGATGATAAAGAATTGACCATAACTCAAATAAAACATGTAATTGAAGATATTTACATTTGCATATATGTGAAATAAAAAGATGTAAACAAGGAAAGAACACATGTTTTTCTTGCGAAAGAAGAAAACATTTTCATTTTTCTTGGAGATTTGTATTCTTTTTAAGGATTAGGGATGATTAGTCCCCAATTTTTGGTGAAGAGAAACCACATTTTTATGTGCATTCAACCCATCATGGAAATTTGCAAGAAAGATAAGAAGAAAGAGGTACAAATGTACCCCTGCAAAGGAATAATACCATGTACCAAAGCTATTTATCAGCTCTGATATCTTCCCTTTAAGTATAATAGGAGAGGAAAGTCTACTCGTAAAGAACTTAGTTGCTTCACTACCTTCCATAACCCCATGGATCACATTGTTGCAGATGGATCTAGACATAATTTTGTAAATAATTACATACAATACAAAAGAGTATAGGCTCCCCCAAACTCTCCCCATATGTTTCACAATTGAGTATAAGTTGAATAATTTTTGAACTACAATGGACAATATTGAAAAATATTGAATAGGAAGGGAGGAGATTCATGTCCCCAAGATTCCTTAATTGTATCCTGAAGCTAAATGCCATGCAAAGAAGGAATGAAGTATTTCATGCCCCTTGTACTAATCTAAACTGAGTATTTTGAGTATGTAAAATTTGTCAGAAAACCTGTATACATAGGTGGAAATATTAAAATGTTGAAAAACCTTCTAAAATTTTTGTTATTAAAAAATGTGTGGGGGGCTAAGACTATACTGTTTAGTTCTAAACAAAGTGTATGGTTTTGATCCTATGCTAATTTATCCAAAATTCTACGCATGAATGCAGTTATGGGTGTCTCTACATGCATCTTCCCTATAAGTTTTTATGTATCTAGTAAAATTGTATAATAACCCTAAATAGACGCCCCCTCTTTTGAGGCATGTGCAAAAACCATGTTGAGCATGTGGCTCAAAATAAATAGATGTGTACTACTGAAAGAGATGTCTAAGGAGCTAATTAGAGTGATGAAGAGGATGCCACCTTAGAGAACATATACCTAAAAAATAAAGGTTTTTACACACAGTAAAACCAAGACATGCAACAAAAGAAACACTAACAACAAACAACTATAGTAGAAATGAGAGTAACTTGTAGCAATAACGCATGTAGAACCAAACAAGAACATAAACAATGTAAAAAATTACAATAAATGGCATATGAAAGGCTTATAGCCTACAAACATGGGATATCCATGGTGTCACAAGATAATCAAGGCCCTTATGATAGAAAATAAGAACAATCAAGGGCATATAAAAGAGGCATAGAACCATAAACATGGGACACCCACAATGTCAAAAGACAATCAAGGGACTTACGCCACAATATATGAAGTAAAAAAATAGTAACAAACACAACTTTCAAGCATGTATTTAACAGCCAAGAGTGTCAAAATGTGATGAAAATAGCAATAAAAAACAATAGATGTCAACATTGCATAAGACACATGTGTTAGTAATATTATACTGAAAATAAGAAAGTACGTAATGCATATAATTTATCATAAATGAGGAAGTGTAAAGTAAATATAATATAACAATAGCACTAGCAGAATGTGTCCCACCAAGATGAGAATGTATGTAAACATGAGTGCTCCTATAAGTTGTTATTGATATGTGTGTCCTACATCCAACTCAATTACCTAAGTGAATTTACGTGTGTAAATAGAATAAAGAAGTATATTATCTATCAAACCAAAATGTTAAACAACATTTGTAAATAAAGTGCTAACAAATGAAAGTAAATGCATAGGTCCTGATTTTGTATTTTTACAAATATTTGAATATTTTTGTATTATTCAAGGTGCATAACTATATGTACAAAAAGCGGATAGCATGAAAACTATCCAATGAGAATCGTCCTAAAGATTTGAAGCAATTTTCAAATGGAAGATGGAGCCTTAGGCAAAAATTGTGACTCAAATGCTAGTGGTATTAATAGTGGTAAGATGTGTTCAAAAAAGGCTTGAGAGATGAAGGAGATAAGTATCTAAGAATAGTGTGTGAATTAGAATACTTTGAAATGAAATTTGTGAGTAGGATACCATGTCTTAAAGAAATTACAATTAGTTGATATTGATTTTGGTTGATGTGTGAAACCCATTGTGATATAATAGATGTGACATAGCATTTGATGATCAGGGATATGATTAGCAATATTAGAAAGCATATTGGAAATTTGGCCATTGCAAAAGTATGTAGGGGAATACGTAGTGCAAGGAAACCTATTCTTGGAAAATAAGGAAGGGAGATTCAAATATGCCCCCAAGTATTGGAAAAGGATATCGTACAATGTGTACATATCCCAAGAAGATGCAGATTATAGGTGAAAATTGACATGCCTACTAGTAACAATAGTATGTTATGAGCGAGAATGTAATGTTGGATGAATGAATGGTTGTTATGTTGAATTTGTAGAATAGTGAAATGCGTGTTCTACCATAAGAACTTGTTAATAGGATGAAGAAGTGGATTCAATGGGGTGTTATATTTTGTCATTTGTGCATCTTTATGCTTGAAAACTAGAGGTTGAGAAATATATAATGCTTCTATTTAAATAATGTCCACTTATTCATCACTAGGCTGAAGAATTTACAAATTCTCATTAGGGTGTTTATAGTCATCACAATAGTAGGTAGGATCAAAGTCATATCCATTTTCAGAATTGAGTAGTAGTGATGAATTAGTGTTATCCATGAGACCAACTTGCATGTTGCCCCTAGAATTCCTTTTAGATACAAACTTAGGATTTAGCCTATATGTTCCCATGGCTGTAGAGATTCACATATCATCACCATCATATATATTTGTATTGGGATGATTCCATTTATACATAATAGGTTTCACCTTACTATGAACTAGTGTAGAAACATCTATATTGTTATTGCAATTGATATCAATATGTGGATTAGAATCTATCTCAAGTTGTTGTGAAGGAGTAGAAATATCTATAGAATCCAATGTTGTGTTGCCCCAAGACTATGCTTTTGGTGGCTCAAAGTGTTGTGAGGTTGTGTGCAATTGTTCATTCTCAAATGATATTGTGGTCATTATGGTTTACATGATAGTAGGAGATAAATCACTTACTGAGAGTGGCTTTACCAAAGGGTTTACTTCCTTCTTATACTCTTTGTGATTAGATTATTTTGATTATAATGGTGTATCATTTAGTATCATAGTGTGCTCATTAGATATACCTATTGTAATTTTTGGTTTTTTATTTATATTTTAAAACTTGGTTTGATTTCATAGGAGAATGTATTATATCAAAGGATTTAAATACTTTACATGCTCAAGTTGTTTGTATGCATTATAGCAAGCATTGTCACAATGTCCATTGATTCCATGTTAGTTACAAATGTTTGACCTTTTTGTTTTGTAAGCCGATAGTAAGGGTAGTAATGAGTAGGTAACAAACTGATTAACCAATTATTGAGTAGATCAGTTAGAATATCATTTTTTCAAGCTATATGGACTAAATTATGCACTTATTATGTACATCTAGCCTTTAAATACTTCATTTATATGCATGATTCCTAAGAAAGAGAACTAGTCATTAACAATACTTTTTTTGCTTTGACATTTATTTTATCTTTCTTTTCTTCATTTTCTATTGTTTTTGGACTTACACCTTTTTTTCATACCATCCAACATGCTACTCAGCCATGACTCCACTATTTTATCTTTTTGGAACCCTGTATAGAACCATACATTAGGGATAGGAGTGTTAGGGCGGTATTATGCCCTCTAGGTGCTTTTTCCCTACTTCTCCCATTTTCTAAATTTTTATATGTTACATATTTCATGTCTTTTTTACTATCCTAGGTCATCCTTTCACTTTTTAATGATGAATCTTAAGTGAATGAATAAGATATATACATGTCTTCTTTAACCTCATTAGGAGGAAAGAATTCAAGAGACATATACATATATAAGGAGATAATATTTTCCATCTATTATATCAAGGGATACATTTTGAATTGCATAATTCACTACATATGTGGGTATATTCTAAATTCCATACCACAAATTTTGCATTGGGATACAATATTTGTATCCCTTTATTCTTTATACGACTAGCACTAGGTAAACCTAGCTCAAGGTACATTATTCCAATCACACGCGCACGATAGAACTAATTTGAGTCTAAAATGTATTGTAGCACTTGATTATAATAATATTTTTGGTGACTTCAAGGTCAATCTGACTCAATAATATGCATTATTTATTCATCTAATGTGTTCTTGCGTATTATTCAGGTAGTTAGAATTTCTTTTATAGGTAATGTTGTGACTGAACATAATTGTAGCGAACCTAACATGACCTACAACAAACAAGAAGTGACACATACATTACCACTACTGGATCTATTCCATAGATACTAGTTCCCAGGAAACCCTGTCCTATTCTAGGGGATTTTATCCTTGAGATCATCACATTCCAATTTTTTAAATAGATCTTATATAGTCCATAATATTCCTTTCTAGCATGTTCATCAATCCATAATCAGTCTAGACATATCATTACAATTTGAGTCATTTGTATCTCCTATATTTCACTCTACTTGTACTTATTTAGCTAGAACTTGCACATTTTCTATTATATCTATCTGATCAGTAGTGTCTTTACTTAGATTTAAAGTTTGTTAAATAATTTTATGAACTCATTCCTTACATGCCCATTATCAAATCTTTCATAGCTTACCATACCTTTTATTCTAATGCTTCCCCATTCTATATCCAGGTTCAACTTTGTAATATCCTTGTTAAGTTTGCCCTAGTTGATCTTGGATCTGGTCTAAATATATGCACTTTGTCATTTCTCCATCAAATAGGACTTTCTTCTCCTCATCTAGATCCATATACTATTTTTATCCATGGATTTGATGATACACCTAAAACATTATTTGGACACAATCTCTCTAACCCTTACTTTGATATCTTGCACTCTTGATTTTCTATATCACGTGATGCCCCATGATGTCCCTTACACTATCCTTCTCGGCCATCCTTGGTCACATATTATGCATACAGTTCTTTCTACGATGCCCTTGCTACCTTATTTCACGGATATTGCTAGAATACATTCCACACCTTATGTTGTTAGTCCTTGTGATATTCCCCTCATATATGATACTAATGCCATTAACTAAATTGCACATCCTTCTCCTCTTGGGATGCACCCTAGTGAGTGGTCTTGAAGGCCAATAATTCAAATTTAGGTGTTTTGATGGGGGTTTGCCATTTTCCCACCAAAATGGATTATTTGAAAATTTGAAATGTATAAAGGCTATTAAAGGCCTAAAACACCATCATGAAAAGAGTTAAGAAGTTGTAATGGCCTTGAAGGTCTCATGAAACCATTTATATTCTTTCAAGTTGTAAAATTACCTTGACATGTTGTCAAAGGTGAATATGTGCATTGTAGAGAATTGTAAGAGTAAGTTTGGACTAGGTAAAGAGGAACATAGCTAAATAGGAGTACTTAAAGCATGTCATCATTTAGGAGGTGTCCTTGTACGAGCTATTA
Source organism: Taxus chinensis (assembly GCA_019776745.2). Lineage (NCBI taxonomy): Eukaryota > Viridiplantae > Streptophyta > Pinopsida > Cupressales > Taxaceae > Taxus > Taxus chinensis. The sequence continues at coordinate 138,923,693 of CM034157.1, forward strand.
GGTAGATAAAGTTGATATTTATCATTATTTTATGTTTAGAATAGTTGTTGAGTCTTCTAGGGTATGGTTGAGCAAAAGTAGGGATATGAGATAAGTGCCAAAAGTAGCATTTTGGCCTAAATATATGTAATCTTCATGTAATCAGGAAAGTAGGAGGCCTGCACAAGCATGAATAAACTATTAATTGAATATTTGAAGTGACTCCAAGATGTATTTTCAAGTTTGATATATTTCTTTATATGCATGCATTGACAATTGTACAAGATTGAGACCAAGAAGTTGACAGTAAGGGTATTTGAGTTTGAAAGATGACTGTGATGAATGGAGACAGTTAAGGAGATCATTACAACAAGCACAATAAAATTTATTTGAAGTCTTGAAACCCATAATATAGTTCTGTGCTAGTAATTTTTGTCCTCTGCCCCTGAACTAGGGCTTGCTTGATCTCCCAAACTTGTATGGTGGAAAATTCCTAAAATTTTGAAATCTTGGTGTCATTTAGGTTGACCATCTAATCCCCTAGGAGTGCAGAGTCTTGATTCATTGGTAAGTAGTGTTTTCCATGAAGATTCCTATAATCTAGGTTATGATCTTCAGGGCCACTGCTACAGTTAGTGATTTTTGATGATTTTGAGAATGAGTAAGGTTAGATATTGATTGTAAGATGACTGGAAAATGTTTGTAGAAACCTTTTATAGGTGCTTGATAGTTGAAATTATCTTTGGAACCTCTGTTACACCTTTCACATTCTCTAAGAGACCTAATTAGGTCTGTATCAATCTTAAGAAAGTTGTATTCCGTACAAAGTAAACAACCTGCACCTTTTACACATATGTTTTACACTCCATAATAGGCCTCTGAATATGTGTTTATTTTTCTATATCAAGAAGGATAGAGAAATTATCCCCAAAATCAGGGTTTTAAGGGCTACAAGCTTAGACTCTTAGTCTAGATGGATGTATGGAATATGGCCAAAAGTTTTCTGACTACTATAGATGATCCATTAGGTGTAGTATGTGTGATTGGATGTACATAAGTGGTTAAAGTGTATGAACTATATTAAGATTTTCCTTTCATGTATAGCATTCATTGTATTCCTAACTAAGACACAAGGCCAAGAGTATGTGTGCTAAGTGCATTCAAATAATTGATATCATCAAAAACAAGATAACCAAGGAAAATAACAAGGAGACATTAGGTTCAGCCACACCATTCTAGTGAAGGGTCTGAGCAGCTTGATTGAAACTTTGTTGAAGCATCCTAGAACAAAGTGAATCTTGAACATGCAATTATACTTGTGGGATGAATACAAAAACTCGAAGAAGGAATGTTGAGCTAAGAAGGCACATCATTTAGTGGTATCAGAGCTATACCACTTGTGCACAAGTTAAGATCCAGATATAGTTTGATGATGCAAAATAAAGTGAAACAGGTGGATGCAGGTATCTAGAAGGTCTTAAGAGAATTAGTGATCATTAAGGCTTGAAAGAAGTTGTGATTGCAGGTGAAAAAACAAGATGGTGCAGCTGAGAGGAGAAGGAGGACAGTCCTTGGGAGACAAATTGGATGAAGTAATGAGAGAGTTGTTTATGAGGTTAGAGGATATAGAAGTTGGGCAGAGAAGCATGATGGAGGAGATAGGTGTCTTGAAAGAACAAATGACCAAGAAAGAAGCTATGATTAGACTTGCAGGGGACTAAAGAACCTCTCAAGTTCAAGGCATGCAACCACCTAATAAAGGTAAATTTGTCAAAATGCTTATTTTAAAGGAAAATGTTATAAATGTCATAAATATGTAGGCCATAGAGCTAGTGAGTGTTTAGAAATGATCATGGAAGCCACCTGTTATGAAGGGAAAAGAGCAATTTCAATGGAGGTGAGTTCAAAGAAGGTAAATCTCTTTTGATGAGAAGAATGTTGCCTAAACAAAACAAGGTAATGAATTTTATCACTCAAAGAAGGAATTTGTTTAAAACAAGATGTAAAGCTCAAGGGAAGTGTTGTGATTTGATTATTGATAGTGGGAGCACTAAAAATTTGGTATCTACAGAGATGGTAGAGAAGTTGAAACTAAAGAAATTTCCTCACCCCACACCATATAAGATGTCTTGGGTGTAACAAGGGCATCAATTGATGGTAAATGAACAATGTCAGGTTGAATTCAAGATAGGAAGCTACAAGGACAAGGTAACATGTGATATTGTACCTATGGATGTATGCCATGTCTTGTTAGGAAGACCTTGGCAATATGATAGGAAATAAACTCATAATGGGAAGAAGAATACATATGTATTTGTGAAATATAGGATTGAACACACCTTGATACCCTTGAAGGGAGAACTCCAAGAAAATGGAATATGGAGTGTGATGATGGCAGTGAAGGAGTACTTGAACAATACAAGAGAAGCAAAGAAAAGCAATTCCATAGGGGCAGTTGAGCCTCAGGTTTTTGATCTAACAAATGAGGTTGTATGCAGGTATGCAGGTATAATAGTAAAGGAGGATGATCAGTCCAATAATTGACAAGCAACATTGAATGGTACAGTTCTAGAGGAAGGAAAAGAACATTTGATGGAAGAGGAGGTGATAGAGGTATTCCTAGTCTCTCTTGAAGAGAATGCAGCAGTTAAGTCAATTGGATAAGTTGATAGCCTAAAGATTGATGAAAACAAGAAAGAGGTAGATAAAAATGTGTTAGAAGAATATGTACAATAGTTACAGCTGATAGAAGATGAAAGAGAAGATGATGAAGTGTGAAGAAGAAGCAAGCCATGGCACAAGAAAAATCTAAGGAAGCTCAAAGTTTTCAATCTGACTATGTTTTTGAAAGTATGTTTCCAGGTCTTAATGAATGTGATGTGAAGAAGGGAGAGACATCCCAGTCTCTTGCGAACAGTGGCAAAGAAAGGGTAACCTAAATGGGAGATAAATAAGAATTTGAAACATTATGGTAGCAGATTGAAGAAGCACCAAAAGTTGAGTTTGAGTACACAAGCATGGAGAAAATTGTTAGAGTACATACAAACCTTGGAAAAATCATATATGAAGACAAGATGAGCAAAAAGGAGATAGTACAAAGTATCAATATGTTTCATACACCTGTGGAGATGAGAATCTTGTGAGTTTTTTAACAATGCAAAAGAGATTCAAGATCTTATGGATTCATTCTTAACATGTTAAGAAAACATATGAAGAAAGCTTATAATGAAGCTGATGAGAATTCCATTCAAGGACAAGAAGGAATGGGTATGATAGACAAGAACAGGGCTATCATGATCCTATGGATACAAACATACAATGTTCAAGGAAGCAAGGTGAAGAAGAAGGACAAATACAAGATAGAAATTTCATTCAAGAAGGAAAGTATATGAAAAGAAACAACATAAAGATCAAGGGTCTTTCAAGAAGCCCATATGTCAATTTGAAGAAACATAGAAATAATGTAAAAAAACATAGGAAAAACAAAGAAAAATTATAATAAGAATTTCAAGCAAATACAAGGAAAATATCTTGTCAATTTAAAATTTTAGAGTGGAATATATACAAAATAATAATGATCAACTTGTATGAAGTAAGAAGGGGAAGAAATCTCAGTTCATGTTAGAAGAAGAATGGAACAATGTTGATCTTCAATTCCATGAAGGTTCAAGAAATGGTGAAACAATGTTGATCAAAAGAGACAAAATTTCTCATTTATCTTCATTCCATGATCCAAGATGAATGAAACATTCAAGAATATGGATAAGTAAATGATCAACTTGGACAACAATTTTCATGTATTCTCTTTTTGTCACTATGATAATATAAAGACTTATAAGTAGAAAGTGTATTAACAAAATTTTGTTTGGAAAAAGATAAAGGACAACTCAAAAAACAAGTTTCTTTTGATAAATATCTTTCATATATGGGAAACAAAGAGTCCCAAATATGCAGGCCAGAAAATATGAAGACCAAAATATAGTAGTTTGAATAATATTGTTTTTTATTGTATGGAAATCATATAATGATAAAGAGTTTGTTAATGAAGTTGGACAAAATTCTAGATTGTCAATAAGGTGAATTGGTGTTTAGTATATTGGACAAAAAATATTCCAAAACCCTTGAAGTGGATTAGAAACCTTGAGAAAGTATCAAACAAACATTAAGAAGAACTAGTTTGATAGTTCAAGAAAGAGTTGAAAAAATCTAAGCAGTGAACAATACAATGGAATGAAATAACCTCAAAGGGTTTGGTAAAAGAAAATAAAGTCAAGACAGTTATCTTAAATGCAATTCTTCAAATCCAATTCCTCAAGGAACTACAGACCAAGACAACAAACTTCTTGAGAGTGAGTTAAAGAAAAGTATTACTAAATCATGGGCCAAATTGAGTTTACATTGAATCAACTAGTGATTTAATATAAAAAGTCCAAATAGTGATTAAGAAAGAACAAAAGGTTCAGATTTGAGCAAGAATGGAGAAGAAGAAGTAAGCCAAGTGAAAGATGAGAATGAATAGTCAGGGAGCCATTATGACAATGAAATTAATAATGACACAAGAAAATGGAACCATGCAGGATTATGGAGTAAAGAAGAAGGTGAACAAGTGATTTTCTTTAATATGTTTGTTGCATGTGCAGGTACAACTAGAAGAGAATAAAAATAAGTTGTCAAGAAGGATCATGGATTACTTGAATAACATAAAGAATCAAACAGTTCTTATCATTCAAGAAGATATCATGAAGTCCAGGAAAACATTGAGATCAATAATTCTTAGACAAGGAAAGGACAAGAAATAAAGTGAATACGTAAGTAATAGTGATAAAGAGAACATGGAGCAACAAGAGAACCTAAGAATTCGTGAGAAGGAGCCCATGAAATGCTTCAAGAGATGTAACCTGATGTAGGAGCATAGGCTCAAGACCAAACCAGAGACCTTAGGAGATGGAAAAGAGGATATTTGCATGATTTCAAGTGATTTTGAAGACCAAGAATTCAAATATAGGTGCCTTGATGGGGGTTTTCCCTTTTCCTACTAAAAATGGAAATTTGAATTGTATAAGGAGGCTATTGAAGGCCTAGAACATCATCAGGGAAAGGATTCAAGAGGTTGTAATGACCTTGAAGGTCTTATGGGAACCATTTATATTCTTTCAAGTTGTAAAATTACCTTGACATGTTGTCAAAGGTGAAATATGTGTTTGTAAGAGAATTGTAAGGAGTAAATGTTGACTTGGTAAAGAGAAGAACCATAGGCTAAATAAGGTCTTTAAAGCCATGTCATCATGAGGAGAAGTCCTTGTATGAGTTTTTAGGTGTGTTAAGTGATATTTATCACTATTTTATGTTTAGATGGTTGTTGAGTCTTCTAGGGTATGGTTGAGTAAGAGTAGGGATATGAAATAAAGCACCAAAAGTTTGACGATGTATGTTGCAAGTTTGACATGTTTCTTATTATGCATGTATTGATAATTCTGTACGACCGAGGCCAAAGAGATGACAGTCACAAATTTTCAGTATGGGAGCTCACTATGATGCTCGGGACACCTGAAGGAGACCATTCTAATGCCAATTAAATTTTTTTGAAGTCTTGAAACATCAGTATGAGTTTTGTATGCTAGTTTTTGTGTTTTCTGCCCATGAACTAGGGCTCGCTTGATCTCATGAATGGTAAGGTGGGAAATTATAAAAATTTGGAATATTTGTGCTCTCATTATTACTTAACACTATCCCAAATCCAGATATTAAAACCACTGGCAAGTAGGTGCTATATAAAACCCCTAAGATATAGGCATATAGTCACTGGTTCATTGTTATAAAAGTGATTTTCGTGATGTTTGAAAAGAGGAGAAAGTCAAGTGTGATTGTAACAGTGTTGGAACGTCTTATTGAACCTTATTACATGAATTATAATCTTGAATCTATCATTGGAGCCTTCTGTAGCATGTTCACAGTCTCCTAGGAGACCTAATAAGATCTGTCTCAGTCTTCAAAGGGAGGCATTTCTTAGGAAACAACCCTACCTGTACATTTCATATGTTTTTCATTCCCCAATGATTATCTAGATTTATCTTTGTTTGTTGTAATATCAGGAGGCATAGGAAATTTATCTCCAAACTCAGGGATTTAAGAGCTACAAGCTTATCTCAACCCTAGAGTATGCCCATGGGTGAATATAGGCTAAAGAGCTAGCACTTACTAATATGATCATAAATTATCATCAACCTAGAGTATGTAGCATGTGAAAATTGTACCAAGTGAGTACATGTTTGCATTGTTAGGTTTTCCCTTAAACATGTATGGTGTATGAGTCAGACAAGTCTAAGAACATGGGAAGACCAATACAGGGGAGAGGCTTAAAGAATTTGATCAAACTTGACAAACAAGAACATACAAAAGGGAACCTTTGTTAAAGAATCTAATTAGAGAAGGGTGTCAGAGATCAAAATTAATTATACAAGAGACAAAGTGGATCTTTAGCATGCCATAAGACTAGGGTGAGACTATCAAGAAGAGAGATGAGCTAGGATGGCACATCACCATGGAGGATATAAATTCCTCTCTTTCCACATTTATGTCTATGGTCATATGGGCTAATTCATACTACTTTATCACTTTTGATCTTCCCAGATTGCACCTATTTCTTCTTATAAGTCTTGTGTCTCTCCTTCCATTTCTTGGCATTGATATTTATGAGCCTCTTAGTGGTACATATGTTATACATATTTTTAATTTCACATTGATATTTATGTTTGTACTTACTCCTTCCACTATTTCCAATGAGACCAAAGTTACATCTATTCTATTTTCTCATATGGACACATTTTTATTACTTATACACTTCCTACTCATGTTGTTGGGATCTTAGACTCTATAGGATTTTCCCCTCACCATGTTTTCATCAATATCTCATAGTTATTTTGCTTCTCAATGTTACACCTATTCTAGTTTCTATGCATACATGACAGAATCCTATTCCACATACTATAGTACATGCACTTTCACGTGACACTAGGTCCTTGCCTCATGTTCACATGTGTGAATAGTTTTACATTTGCAGATCACAGGCCCTTGCCTCTTATCCTTATTTCTTAGATCAATTTTACATCCACACTTGGGGGCATCCTAATTCCCCCACACCACATGATGATGAAATCTTGTTCCTAGTTTGTACTATATTGTTGATGGAATCCTTATCTATATGAACCTTACTTTGCACGCATAAAATGGGGGATATCCTTAGTCCTCCCTTCTATTTTTTCTCTTTCGCATATTTTCAAATAAAATTCAAAAACATGTTTTCTTAGATCTTGATTGAATGTAGTCTTTCTTTTTTATACTACTATATGTTACACCTTTACTTATCATGTTACTACGGTTCATAGTATGCTTTATCATTTTTCATACACACATGCACATTCACATGGTATCTTGAGGTGAATGCAGGTCACCTACAGGTTGTTACATAATGTATGATGCTTGGCCATGTCCATTAATAGTCCTACTGAGTCTCTTAAAGAAATTTACATTTTCCCAGGTACTATTTGGTTCTATCATTGAAATATTTCACATTTTCATTCTTATATTCAGATACTATATTATGGTGTACTATTTATCTTTCCAAACATGATAATGGGTGCTTGATGTGTAGCATTTACCTTGCAAGACTCTTTCCAATCATGGTTTTCTGATTTTCAAGTGTATCTTGTTTGCTATTGTTTTTGGGGTATGCCCTATGTTTAATTGTTACCTTGTTTACACAAGCCTTGATGAATTTGATTTTCTTTTGACATCATGAGTGGCATACCATATATGTAACAAAATCCTCATGATGTCCTTGTTTGATGTTTTCCTATATGATTTTACTATTTTCTATTTCTATGTGCATTGTTTATTTATCACTAAAACTTGTATGTTATCATGTTCCAATTGTTTTGCTTGTGTCATGGTAACTACCATGCATAATCCCTATTCCCCCGTAGGAATCCTTATTTCAAATATGCATGTCATTTCATCATTCCTCATTTGGAATCCCTTCACATTTTTTCATCTCATGTACCCCTAATGAATGGGGGAAAACATCAGGTGAACCTTTTCACACTCCCAATAGTTACAGACAATAGGTAAAAAATCATAGTCACCATGATCATAGTAGAAATCAGTTACATAACAGGTCCAGAAAAAATATTAGCCACAAAAATCATAATGGATAGAACTACCCAATAAAAACAGGAATGATGGTTGCTAGTGTCACATCTGGGCAATCCTTTCCAGGTGTAAAAAATAGTTTAAGAGTAGTTTTTCACATGTTGCACAATTACATTCTTCTCTAGTTTCAATAGTTACACAATCAATTTCAGATTGTAATCATTTACTAACAAGAACTAAATTCAGTGGCATGTCAAAAATCACTAACTTGGGAACTAAATCAGGAATAAATAAGGAAGTGGCACCTAGGCCATATGTAGGACATCGATATATCTAGAGTGCATCATAGGGTAGTATGATTTGTGAGAATGGAATGCTAGAAATATGTTTCGTGAAACCAAGAGAATGAAATTTGTAGTGTGTGAGGTTCATGGATGTAGTATGCCCTCAACCGTCAAGTGTGAACCTTAGCACAAGAGTGTGTCATAGGGTAATGATGATACAAAGTGTATCAAGTTGTGTAAGATTTCCTAGAAATAGGAAGTATGAAGCACAAAGTGTAAGAGTAGAAATGGTAGACACCTGATGATGTTAGAAGGGGGGAGAAGTAAACATGATGCCCCCCAAGTGTATGATGATGAGAGAGATATCAAATGAAAGTGAAGGAAAAGGGTCATCCACCCAATGTCAGAGGAGATAAAGGTGTGTGACCATGATCTAATATCGATGGTGTAGGAGACTAGGTGATGTATATGTGAAGGAAGCCTAGGAGGTGAACACTAATGTGAAGTGAGACCTGGGAGGTGAAGGAGGTGGTGAACTCCTATGTGAAGGGGATTCCCGAGTAGGTGACTTAGGCTGAGAAGATGGACTAGTAGACTGATGGGAATGAGTAGGTCATGTGTAAATAGGAGAGCTAGGTGTAAAATATACCTTATATTTGAGAGGCCCAGGGGGCCTAGATGCTCTTACTAGTGAAAGGACATGCTCAAGAGGAGGCTGAGGTAACAGTGTGGATGGTGGAACACCTTTGAGAGTGATAATTTTCTTTTTGTGAATGAATTTGAGACACAATTGGTTCATGGAAAATATAGATTGAGAGGTGTGGAGCCAAGGAATACCTAAGACCATATCATAACCTTTGAATGAAGGTACCATCATGAATACAACAAGCATGGTGAGAGGCCCAACTGTAACTGGAAGTTGGATGTAGCCATAAAATTTGGGAATTGGATATGAAATTTGGGAGAGTGGATAGTTGATAGTGAAAAGGATTTCAATAAAGCACACATCAATAGGACCCGTAGGATTGATTATGATGTTATTGATATTATGAGATCCAGTAGAAGCATTGATGTGTAACATTATAAAATTATTTAGTATGATAATCGTGATCAGAGAATTTGATGAGTGGTGGAGATGCATCAATATGAGTAACTAGAAAATCAAGAGGCCCCAATGAAGGAGGAGGCCCAACACGATATATATAATTACCTGAAGAATTAACATCTTTCTTGTCATGCTTTGGCAATAAATCTTTGAATATTTTGAGCTTTTGATTTTCATTGACCAACTTAGATGCCAAAGGCTCAGGGATCTCGATTTCATTATTTTCAATAGGATCTTGAATGAGATTCATAATTTTGAAACATTGATCACTTGAATGCCTAACACATTGATGATAGTCACATCTAGCATTTTCGTCATAATTGCGGCCTTTAGGTGAGATGGATCAAGATTTTGATTGGTGGTGGAAGCGTAATAAGATTGACTTTTGATAAGTTTTGGCAATATAGAACATGAAAGCATAAGGACAATTTTGTAAATGTACACTTTAGAGGTTTCCATTTAAGATTTTCAGGAGTAGAAACAATGTTAACAATACATTTTTCTTCAGTGGGCTTAGGAGATGGCTTGAAAGTATATTTTCTTTGAAACCAATTAGAATATGATGAAGCATGATCATGATATTTGAGCTTTCCCATAGATAGGAGTTTTATTTCACGTAACTTAAGAGTATGGCATAGTTGATCAAATGATGGAGAGGTCTCAAAGATGACACTCTCTTGTAATGGAGTTAAGAGACTTTGGACAAAAAGATCTTGCAATTCTGAATCAGTGAGTACATTAGTCATCTTAGCTAAGTTTTTCTTATATCATAAAACATAGTTTTCTTGATGCTCATTGGATATCCTTGTTTGATTTGTGTAAGTTAAGAATAGGATATTTTAGAAATGATATTGATAGAAAAATGTGCAAGAAATGCATTAGCTAAATACGTGAAATATGTTAGCGCATGAACAGGTAGATCATAAAACCAATGCATGGCATAATCTTGGAGACTCCTAGGAAATAACTTGGCTAGAAAAGTATGATCATCCGCATAATCCAGACATGCCACATGAAAATATCTAAGATGCTCTTGAGGGTCACCATGGCCATTGAAGGTGGGCAGCTTAGGAGTGAAAAAGTTTGGAGGAAGTGCATAAGTGGAAATGGTGGGTGTAAAAGGAGTATGAAGGAGTAAGGTGGAATCAAGAGATGGAGGTACATGAGAAGTATCTATCTGAAGTTGATGAATTTGAGTCTACAAATCCTGATATAAAGAAGTTATAAATCAAGATTATTTGAAGAAGAGTCAAGTTGTGTATTAGAATCATTGGGTTGAATGAGTGGAGTGGTAACAAGTATAAATGGAGGTAGGAATGTGAAGGGGTTGAGTGGAGGCCATGGCAGATTAAGAGGAACCTACAAGAAGTATTGAAGTAGCTTCTCGAGAATTCTTAGCAGTCACCAAAACATGGAGGATATGTGAAATATGTGTAGGATTGTCATGTAAAGCTTGACGAAAATTAGTAAGCTTGTATAATTGTTCTTGATCAACATTGGTATCCTCATCATATGATTGTTCACTATAATATGTTTCAATGTCTTTGAGAAAAAAAAATCATTGAGTTAGAAAAGTGATTATCAGATTTAACCATTGAGTTATAAACCCTACGAGTAAATGGAGGAAGCTTTATATGCTCAAAATACCCAAAACGACCACTATGGGTTACAAACATAAGAAGAAAACCCTAGAAAGAAGGTGGGATTTGAGTGATGGGTTCACCAAAATGATTTAACAAAAATATAATTTTTATTAAACCCTATTGCAGAGTAACTGATGTAAACTATGAATATACAAATGATATGATACACTATGACACAAACAATAAGCAAATAAATATGAAACCCTAAGTGAAAGAGAGAGAGGAAATGACTTAGCTGATTCACACTTTTCCTGGAACTGATTTAGACTGGAAAACTGATGAACATGAAGATAACAGTATCGCAATCACTCAAGATAAATTCTAGGAACTGTCAAACAAAGCTGGACTAGGGCACCTAGACTGGGTTAAGGGTGTCTGGGAGCCAAAGTCTATTGCTAGGCACTTGTGACTGCACAGGTGGTCAAAATTTATTTTTATTGTGTCGCACAAGTGTCGCTAATAGTCATTATTGATCATGTGTATGTCACGCCTTGATCATTTGATGTACCTATAACCTGCAAAATAGAAGTTCACCTGCAAAACCCACAATACCACATCAAATCCAAAAAAAGAAATATGCAATATGGGGAGTCGGGATTGACCCTGGAGGTCACCTCGACTAAGTGAAGCCTTACGACTGAGCACTGCACTACATCTCAGATTCCATGTAGTTCTTGTGAGTGTGTGAAAGAATCATGCCCTAGGATGCCCTTGTGCAAGTGCACTTGATAGCGGGTTGTAGCTAGATGTAGTAATGTAAATAGATGTGTGGATGGAATAATGAACTTCCCCTTCCTATGTAGTGTATGTAGAAAATACAGTCCCTTTTCCCTTGAATGGATGCTAGATGGATTCCTTTAGTGCTCTTAGATGCCTTTGGATGCAAGCTTAGGTGATGATAATAGATGCTTAGAGCTTGGTCCTTTATTTTGGTCACATAGTTATGTATTTATATGATTCCCTTGTTTGAATTTTGTAATTGACAACTGAAAGGATGACCCATAAGAAAATAAGATGCCCAAAAGATAAAAGAGGCCCAAAAAGAGTGAGTAAGGTGGAAAGAGGTCAGGGGCACCCAGAGGGGATGAGGGCACCTGGGCATTGGCATCCTTGTTGGACGCTAGTGTCTGAAGTCATAAAAGATAATAAAGTAAAGTACTGAACTAGGTTGTAGGGTGTGTAATACCAAATAGAAACAAGGAAATAAAGCAAAGAGGCCAAAGATAGTTTTCAATTACTAGTTTTCTCACTTAGGAATCATACAAATTCTAGTATGCTTTTAGGACCTAGAAATGTACCCAAGTGCGTGATTTTGTGTCTAGAGCCTAGAATAATGTGTCACCTAAGGAAAGTTACAAATTGGTTTTGTGATCATCTGCAATGGAACTTATCCAAGTGGAAGCATTAATTATTGTAGGGAAAATCCTATGATCTCTCCCAATACACTTTCCCTTATTGACGACAGGATGCCTAAATTTGAAGTTTATCCCCAGGATGCTCAAATCCCTAGGTTTGTGATAGGGATACCCAAATCCTTCATATTATTCCAACCATCTCCTAAGAAAAAATTCTACAAGAAGGAACAAATTTCTACGTTTTTCTCTTTCATAATTTTAGGAGTACTCTAACCCCTTGGTTTAGCATTTTCCAATTTACATTTACAAATTTTATATATCGTTCAAGTTAAATTTTAATTACATTTACCTAGAGCATTGAGTACACTTGTTTTCATTTATAGGTCCTATCTTATCCTAACAAAGGAAAAAAACACATGCATCCATGAAGAAAATCTCAAGCACACTCCGGAAAAGATGATATTAAAAGGATCTACATGCACACATCATTATCACTCCACACATTCAAAGGTCATTCCTAGTATCTTTATCCTTCCCTTCCCTTAGAATTATATAGTACACATTTTGCATTCTTTGGCACGCTATAAAATTCATTCGACACGTTATTGGGCTCAATCTTATTTCGACTCCCAGGTCATTCCTAGTATCCTTATCCTTCCCTTCCCTTATAATTTTATGGTACACATTTTGCATTATTTTGCACGCTAAAAAACTCATTCGGCACGCTATTGGGCTCAATATTCTTTTGACTCCCCAAGGTACACTTTTATTTTCTACTTTATGCTACTAAATCCTTAACCACCAACATAACGTGGGGGAAATGTTAGTCACTAAATCATAACCTCACTATGTACATCTAGCCTCTAAATACTTCATTTATATGCATGATTCCTAAGTAAGAGAACTAGTCATTAACAATACTTATTTTACTTTGCCAATGCTTTTATCTTTGTTTTCTTCATTGCCTATTTTTTTTAGAATTACACCTTACAATTTTAAATACTAGTCGACATCCTACTCAACCCTGATTTCACTATTTTATATTTCTATAACCCTATACAGAACCATCCATTAGGGACAAGAAAGCCTAGGTGCTACTGTCCCCTTTGAGTTCTTTTTTGCTTTCTAAAATTTTCAGATATTACATATTTCATGTCTTTGTTTACTACCCTAGTTCAGGTTTTCACTTGTTAATGAAAAAACCTAAGTGAAGGAATCATATATATACATCTTATTTAACCTCATTAGGGGGAAATCATTCAAGAGGCATATACATCTACGATAAGTTGATATTTTCCATCTATTACATCAAGGAATACATTCTAGATTGCATACTTCACTACATATGAGTTTTTATTCTAAATTCCATACCACAAATTTTACATTGGGATAAAGTAGTTGTATCCCACTATTCTTTGTTCAAATGGCACTAGGGAAACCTAATTGAAGTGAAACTATTCCAATCACACACACACACACACACACACACACACACACACACACACACACACACACACACACACACACACACACACACACACACACACACACACACACACACACACACAAGAACTACATTGAGTTTAAAATGTAGTGTAGTGCTTAGTGAAAATCATATTGGGGTGACCACTAAGGTCATTCTGACTCAAGCATATACATTATTTTTTCATCTAATGTGCACTTGATTATTATTTATGTAACTAGGATTTCTTCATAGGCTTATTCTCCTTCATTTTCTTCTTAAATCGTCATTTTTGCCTCTTGAACATGTTGTTACTGATCTTCCTTGATTACATCTAGTTTTCCATGAACTTGGTTTTCTTTCCCATAATCCACTTCTCCCTGATAATTCCCATCATGCTTCTCTTCATTCTTCACCTCCATTTCTTGGCATATACCTGCAATGTCATTATCTTCTTCATTCTACAAGTTTTCTCTAGGACTAATCTTGACTTTGACCTCAACTTATACACTAGTTCAGCTCCACATGCTTGTGAGAACTCTCCATGACCTCTTTATCACACTAACTATTACATTTTAATCCTTATTTGATCCACACTGAGCTTGAGCTTTCCCATTAAATTATTTTTCCATTTTTTCTTCACTCTTGTTCTTTGTTGATTCATTTAAGGCATCATACCTTTCCTCTTCTTCTTCACTTTGTGTACTTGCATTCACACATTCAAGGACATAGTTAGATTTAAAAATTTATGGATCTTTAACCCCTTGAGAATATCTATCAAAGATATCTTCCACTTCAACACTCTACTACTTCACTTCATCACTCTCTTCTTCATACACTATCTCCTTGTCCACTTTCTTTTCTTGCTTTCTCATCCTCTTATCTTCTTGTCTTAGCTTCATCTCCTCTTGTCTTATCTCTTTTCTCAAATTCTCTCTCTTCCTCTTCCTCATAAGTAACTCTAATGGAAACTAATATTTCCTCTTCATCTCAAAAACAATTATATTTCCATCTTTCTCCATGCTTGTAGCTTTTATCAAATCCCTTAACTTCTCCACATCTCTTTTGAGCTCCTTGAGTTCCTATTCAAACCACAACTTTTCCCTTCTTTCATTCTTTCTCTTATTTCTTTTTCCTCTCTCATATTCTCATGCAATTTCTTTGACTTGGCCTATTCTCTCTTTGCTACTAACTTATTCATCCAATGTGGACTCCTGTACCCATGGTCTATAACTGGTTTCAATATCTTCCCTTCACTCATCTTCAATATCACTTTCCACTACACACACTTCCACACACTTTTAGTGTAGACACCTAGATTTAAATCAAAGAAAACTTATTATTAACATTACATTGACTATCTTCATCTACTCTCACTCTGTTTCACATAAAGACACTTCGTTATCTAACTCTGCTTCTAATTCACTCAGGATTTTATTTTACGACAAGTTGATTGGTGATAATTCTCTTAATTAAAGCTCAAAAGTTTCACGTTGAAATGAGTCTTGTTATCTTGTATTTAATCAATGAACCTTATCATTGGCTATCTCCCACTTACAACACTTCTAAAATCTAATCCAAATTACTCCAGAAACTCTCATAAAGCTTCCTAAGCTTGTTTAGAGTCCCTAATTAATCCTGAAAGGTTAATTAGCTCCTAATCTAGTCAAAAAGGTACTTTGACTTCCAAAAAGATATATTTTGGATTTTTCATTTGTCCTACATGCACTATATTTTCATTTTTTCCCAAACCAAAAGCTATAAATAGAGGGGTCACCCATCCCTTTCAACATTACACCTTTTTTATACCTTTTACTCCTTATTCATCCTTCATACCTCATTTCATATCTTGATTTTGATCCATTCACCATTGAAATAGATTCATCTTGCATCTTTCCTCCAATTTAGATGAGTAAGAGTTATCTAAGAATGGTCTTATAAATCATCTTAGAGAGATATCTTCATCCTTTTGGAGCAAGCAATAAACCACTTTGATTGTTTAGAATCTAGATAGGTTCACACATAGTTTAACAATCTAAAGAGTACAAAAAAACTTAGAATGTTTCTTGTTTCATTTATAATGCATGATTTTGAAGTTAATTTTCTTATCTCGTATCTTGATGGTTATTGATTGATTTGGTTAATCTTTAGATGAATAGGTGTTAGTTTAGTTTACATATTTTTCCAAGTTTTTCTATAATATAGTTAGCCAAAATAACAACTATTCATTTAATATCAAAGACAAATCACAACAAAATCCATGTTATGATACCAAATGATAGAGATAAAATATAAAAACAATCATATATTCAACTATTAAGATGTTTACAAACTTCGCTTCTACCTTACTCTGCAATGGGAGGATCATACAAGGTTCTTATTGTGCCTAACTTGCCTCATATTATGAGAAGTTGGATTAGTTATCACTTGGAAGGTTCTAATACATCCTCATACCCTGAAAACATAGATTCACTCCATAGTAACATTGCCTTCATAAATAGCTCATGACCAATGAATCCTCAAACGTACTTGTTTAGGCCAAAATGCCCTATTCTCTTCTTGCTAGCCTTTACACCAAATATGTAACTTTTGCTTCTTTAGATTACTTCAGTGCCCTCACCTTATTTTACCTATTCATAATCTCAAAAAAACTTATATCCAACACAAAAATTTATTCAAAACATTCCAATACATCAATCTTGCCCTACTTTGTTACACAAGAATCACTGCCACATGAGTTGCAATTCTTAAGACCACCTTTTTGTCCACTCTAAGATCAAGGATATGCTCTAAAATCATGTAGATATTCCCTTACACATGCACAAACATACACGCATGCACATAAATCAAGCAAAAAGGCATAGTCGAAAATTGATTTATTTCTTCCTTAATCTCACTTGCACTACTTGTTATCATCTCTGATTCATTATCCAGATAAGAATGAGTAAGAAGAGTTACATTATCCTTCATACATGTTTCACTGTATTGGTAAGTTTATTTTCATTAGCTACTTGGTCAGTTACAAGGTACATATCATAATGACATTCTCTTCCAAAAGGGGGTTACTTTACCTAAATGTGCTTTGAATTGGATACATGGAATAACTGGCCTTCCCTCCCTTGTTAGCATCCTTGTACTTGGACTCTAGAGGGAATCTAATAGCCACTTATTTTAGAGACCTCTTTCCCATGCTTATAAATGATTATGAGTGTGTTCAATATCACACCCAAGAACTTCAAATCTTCCTAAGGAATTGACCTTACAAATCTTGAATTTAGTATTTTGGATCCTGAAATTCCTCTTTTAAATTCTTGAAAGGTCTAGTACACTGTTAGAATACATTACTAACAACACCTAAAAGACCTCTAGTACTTCCATTTTGAAGTTCATGATAACATCTTTCCTGGAAATAGTTTCCTGTCTTTCATGGTTGTATGTAGATAGCTACAGGTGATGTTCCTGCTTGATCAGGTATGAAGTGAAACTAGCTTAATTTAGCCTATTTTAAGGACCTAGAATGGGTGTATGTTAAGCTATGTGATTTAATAAAATTAGAATAATTTTATTAGAATATGAAAGCAATGAATGTTGTAAATAACAGTCAATGAAATATAAATGCTAGGAAATTTATTTGATTTTAATTATGAAAGGAAATGAGAGAGATAAGAAACTTACCTTGATTTCACTTGTCTTGAAGTGTGCTTGGGTTGAAGAATGTGATGAAACAAAAATACAGATTGTCTCAACAAACCTGAGAAAAATGCAGAGGAGGTGGAAATATCTAGACATGGGTGCATATGCAAGAACAGGGGCGCCTATGGGCACCCAAGACCTCTATGGGGATGTTGGAGTCTGAAGAAAAGGTTGGAACCTAGTTATGACACTGTCACTAGGGTTTCACACTTGTTCTCCTTTTCTTTCCAGTAAGTTTCACTTGGATGGCCGAGGTACCTGTAAACCTTCATAAAAAATATCCTCCTGCAAAACCCTAAAAAACACATCAAATCCTAAAAAAGAAAGATGAAAAATCATGGTTCAGACTTTCCTGAGCTGTCAACTAGTGAACTTATGACTGAGCACTGCACTACATCTCAAACCCAATGTAGTTCTATGTTCTTGTTTGTGTAATAGTGCTCCTAGGTTTGCCTCGCGCCAAAAATGCCAAGATCATGAGTGGTAGCTAGATAAAATGCAAAATGTGTGGATGGAGTAGAATGAACTCCCCTTCCTATGTAGTGTGTATACAGAATAATGAGCCTAAGATGTAGTCCCTTTGATATGTAGATAGATAACCCTTGATAAGAATTTCTCTGCCCTTATAATAGTATGTATGTTGTGTTTATATAGGGATCTCTTTCTTGAAATTTTGACACTAATGACCCGACATGCTGACTAGTACCTAGGGGATATGAGAGGGGAAAACCATAAAATACTGACCTCAAATGTCAAAAAATAATATCAAGAAATAAAGAGGACTAGTGCGGGCAAAATAAGGATGGCCCAAGCCTTAGACTACCCTAGGCGCTAGTTTCCAGAGACAAGTGATGAAAAATGAGTAGGAGACTAATGACATGGATCCCTATGATCTTGACTAGAACTGGGTGTATGAGTGACAAGTGTGAAAGATAAAAGCAATAGAAACCAACAAGACAAGTGGATGGACTAGGGAATGGGTCACTAGTGAATACTTTTCTTACGCAAGATCCATATATAAAATAACATACTTTGCGGTATAATAAATAGTAGTAAGTGCATGATTTTGTGTCTATAGCATTTGGAACCCCCACTTTAGGTTGGTGAGTTGAAATAGCTGGTAACTATAAAGTATTTAGAGATGCATATTGAGAGAAATCCAGAGAAGCTTGTGTTGGAGAAGTACACAAAATATTAGAAGTATCATTGTAGAATAAGAACATATAACGTTTATGAACCATGGATCTGTGTGTAAATCCATGTGGTAGTAATAGAGATACATGGGACCATTATGATGAAGTGCACTTCGCCTAGATTGATGATTCTAATATTGATCTGATTGGATTGATTCCCAATTTTTGTTGCTGAAGACAATGTGACATGGGTCTAGGGAGTGATCAATTCTACAACCTGATCTTTGTTGTGTCCAAAAATCAACTGAGGATTTGCATCCTTACCACCAGAGGAAGAGTGTACAGAGAAAGGTGAAGAAAGTTTTAATCTCCAAATTTAACTAAATCCTCAAAAGTTCTAAGTCCACTGCCAACATGGGAAAAAGACCATATTTTGTTGATTTGGATCCATTGTGAAAGATTTTGATCAAATCTTTAACCCATATAGGAGTAGTATAGGAAAGGAAATGAGTTCTCATTATCCCCCAATCCAAGTGGTTCGTCACGCAATGTGTATTTATGGCTTCGAATGTTAGGTCATCTGGAAGCATTTTAAAATGTAGAATAACTTCCCATGTTAGGTCATTTAGGAAAGTGGTGAATATAATTTCCCATGGAGTTAGGTCATCTGGGAGGATGCGAAATATGTTGTGTATAATGTGTCAAGAGAATTGATTGATGATAATTTCGAATAGCAAAATATTTGGAGATACAAAATTTAAATGTACTGACCACATTAATTGATTGGTTACTCACACAGATATTTTATGCTTCTTTCCCAAAGATTAGGTCATTAGGGGGAATTCTAGAAAGTGATGTGAAATGGCACATAGATTGGAGGAAAATCAATGTCCTTTGTTAATGACAGGTTGGAGTTTGCACACAAAGGTAAAATGATGTAATGGTGTAAGGGGATTATGCAGGATACCCCAATTTTATGCCATGATTTCGGAGAAAGGGGGAGTGATCTGAGATATTCGTTGAGCTGTAAATAAGCTATTTAATGATCCATAGCGATTAAATGTATATCACTAAAGGTGTGATGTATAGCTGATGATATGGTGTGAAAGAATATATGTGTTGTTGGTAAACCACTCGAATACCATATGGTCATTAGGTGGAGATTGTGGTAAACCATTGGCAAACGAGACAATAATTGGAGTAAGTTTTTCAACATATGATGAAAATCAGTGGTAATTTTGTATTGGTTTGTGAGAATCGATAGGTGTGAATAATGACATAATCATGAAAGAAGGTGTATGTACAATTTTGATGTTCTCCCATGTACACTTTCCCTTAGTGGCGATAGGACACCTAAATATGAAATTTAGCATCGATGCACTCAAATCCCTAGTTTCACAACATGATGTTCGAATCCTTAGTATCATCGAATTGGACTCTTCCAACGAGCTCCTAAGCATCAATTCTATAAGAATGAACAAATTTATGGCGTCCCTTTCTAACTTCTAGCAGTTTTCAGGTGTACTGTAACCCCTTAGTTTATATTTTTCCAAATACACATTTCTTGACATTTTACATAATTTTCAAGTTAAATGGTTCATAATTACATTTACCATGAGCATTTAGGACTACAGCTCGTGGTTTTCTTTGGCAAGTCCTATCCTACTCCAATGAAGGTAAATAATACACAGAACATTAAATAAAATATCACACGTGCATCATTATCACTCCATGCACTCAAAGGTCACCCCTAGGATCCTTATTGTTCCCTTCCCGTAGAATTCCATGGTGACACATTTTGCATATTCCATTTGACACACTATTTGGCATAATCTTCTTTTGACTCCCCTAGGTACACTTTTTTGTTATGCATTTTACGCAACTAAATCCTTATTCAACAACATAAAGTGGGGGAAAATGTAGTCACTAGGGATTCACACACTTACTATGTACATCGGTAGCCTCTAAATACGTAATTTATATACATGATTCACTGGCTAGAGAAATACTCATTAACAACCCTTTACTATTTCTTTGACATTGTTTTTATGAGTGGTTTCATGTAGATATTGCTTGTTGGTTTCCAATTTGTGAACTCAGATCAATTTTGCATACCAGCCGACTATTGTCCTAGCCTACTATGATTTCACATAGTTTATCCTTTTGGGCACCCTGTACAGACCCCTTAGGGACAGGAGCATCTGAATGTTGTTGTCCCTCTAGGTGATTCTTTCCTTTTTCTCTTTTTTTTTCTAAATTTTTGGATATTACTTCTTTCTTATCTTATGTTATCACTCTTAGTTGGATTTTATCTTGTTAATGATGAACCTTGAGCTAAGGAATCATGTATATACAAGGAAAAATTTAATGGCAAATTTTCGTAAACTCGCGAATATTTGGGTTTTTAGAAATTCGAATTTATGGAATTTTTAGCAATATGTTGCTAACCGACTTATTGCCAAAAATTTTACTGACATGTCCCTTAGTATGGGTTCATTTCACCTAGATTTTACACATATATAAGATCTTATGCATGTAATATCACCACATTTTGAATCATTTCATGTGCCCATATTCACTGAAGTATACATAAACAACCAGCACCATACAAAATATGCGTGTCAAACGTAGGTATAAGTCTATAAACCCCAAGATTCATCCAACCTGCAGAGAAATCATCCAACCCCTTAGTCATCCAACCCCTTAGATCCGTTCCAACCTCAGATTGCGGGTCCAATCCAAAGTCGTCCAACCATCAACCCAACCCATAGTCATTTTGTCACACTTTTCCATAGCCATCTAACCCAACCCTAGAGTCGTCCAACCCCACAGCCATCCAACCCCACAACCATCCAACCCCATAGTCGTCCAAACCCAGATTCAGGATTCCAAATCCATCCAACCCATGAGCCGTCCAACCTAAGAGCCATCCAACCCCTTATCCAACCACAACCCTTCTAACTGTATAACTCTATTGTCCAACCCCTTAGCCATCCAAACTCCTTAGTTCATCCAACTCTTGTCCAACCCTATGAGCCATCGGGTTCAACCAAATTTCCATCTAACCAAGAGTCATCCAACCCTATAGTCATCCAACCAAGATCCATCCAACCCTAAGCCTTCATAACATAAGAACCGTCCTCAGCCTTCAAACATAAGAGTCGTTTTCAAGTTAAGTAGTCATGGATTCTAGAAATTAGGGTAAGAAGGTTACAAATTCAGCTAGTTCAAAAAAGGGTGCAAATACTTTGCTTGGCTATTTTGGAAAATCACAAAAAATGAAGGGGGTTTCTGCATCAATTGAAAATATCGGTATGTGGCATGTGCTATTTATAGGTTATTTAATCTTACGGTATTTAATAATTATTTTTTTCATACTGTTCTTGGAACTCTTTGTACTATGTGTAAAAATTTAACTATAGATAAAATTAATACTATATATGTAACAATTTTATAGAATTATATGCAGACGTTTCAAAAATTCCTTCACAAAATAATCAATTTAAAGATATCAATGATCCATTATATGTTGAGGAAAACATTCCATCCCTTGATGACATAGAAGTACAAGAAAATTCATCAAATTCTCATGATACACCAGCAGAGGAAGCTTCTACTCCAAGGTCTATTTCCAGAAAAAGGAGACATGAGAATCAAGATATTCTTGCTGAGAGCCTAGATGCAGAAGTTGAACCCCAAGAAAAAAAAAATATATGTCAGAAGAAAGAGGACAAATTGGACAATTGGAAGGAAATTCCAATTTGAATGGGCTGCAAAATATACGTTTATTGAACATGTGTACACTAAAAATGGTAATGATGTTCCAACACAATGTCGATGCAAAATATGTGGTTGGAAACAGGGGAAGGATTGCACGATGCAACTCAAACCGAACATAATTGAAAAGCATTGTGGGAAAATATACATTTCCCAAAAGCAATGATGGCATCATAGTCAAAACACATAAATGGAAAGATGCAAAAGAGTGTCTACATGTCAAATACGTAGAAGAATATGAAAATGAACAAAAACATATGAAATATGTAAATGGAAAATAGGTGGGACCATAGTAGCAAGATTGAGAAAAGCTATGGAGGTAGAAATGCATGCAAAAAGTATTTAGTTTGCTACCGTATTCCATATATTGAAAAGGGGAAGACCGATGTCAGATTTCAAAGAAAATAAAATTTTGTATCAGGTTATTGGTCTACAGAACATTCCTCAATCTCATTGGTCAAATACCAGCGGCTGGGAAATTGCAAAATGTCTATCTCCGGTAGAAAAGGAGGATATGAACCAGTGTGTTCAAAAGGCAAAGTATATTTCCCTTTCAATAGATGAGGTTACTAGTAGTGGATAATACTTCATGGATTTGTATTCATGTTTACACATTTGCTAATGAAATAAGAACTCCACACCTCTTAGCAATTCATAAAATGACTGAGAATTGCAATTTTGAAAATATTTATAAATTGGTGGTCTCAAATCTGAAGGATATCGCCGGAATGGATGACTTTGTCATTGCAACAAAATTAGTTTGTGTTGGAACTGATGGTGTAATTGTAATGCAGGGAGCCAGAAATGGTCTCTGCGTTAGACTTTAGACAATTGTTGCTCTATATATGGTTGTTGTCCATTACATGGCTCACAGAATGAATCTGGCTCACAAAATTGTGATTACATTTGAAAATGTAGCTAGAGATTTGGAATTGATACGTGATTTGCATGCTTATTATTCTAGCAATCCAAAGAGATTTTTAGAATTTCATAAATTTACAATTGGACTGACAGAGGGAAAAAAACTTCTCAAAGATGTAGATACCAGATGGATATCTATGTATGAACCTACCTGTAGAATATTTGATGAATATCCTTCATTGATAGGATTTATGTATAAATACCGCAGGGATGTAGATAAAGCTAAAGATTTATTTTGTCGTCTAACATACATAGAAAATTTACTCACACTCTGTGGTATTTTTCCCATGTTAAGGGAGCTTAATATTTTAACAAAGCATGCACAAGATCGTTCTTTCTACATAACAGACTTCATAAGACTCAGAAGACGTGTGTGTTGGAATCTAGAAATTTTATATATTTCTGATGGGAGTTTTCAGGCTGTTGCTTTTGAAAATTGGAATGCATTGACAAATTAAAAAAATCCCCAGTGCTTCTTAAAATACAATATACATGATCATCTATGTATAACAACACATGGAAAAGATATTCCACTTCATATGTTCCAAAAGAGAGTTAATATGGTTGTCTTAGAAATAGAAGAAGTAAGAGTGACACGAAATTTATATGCTGCAGTATTAATGGAAACTAGGAATAAGTTGAGAAAGATCTCTGAATCGTTAGCTAAAGAGATTTCGGGAAAGATTCAAAAATGATAAAATACTTGAAGCAATGGGAGTTGTAAATTTGCAGTTTTAGAATTTGTCTGGCGGAAAACCTTATACATCTATCAGTCCTTTATTTGTCAAAAACATGAGTGATCTAACTGACCATTTCTCTAAGACTAAAGAGATAAATGGAGTTTCTGTAGAAGGTATTTTTCAAAGAAAAATACTTAGTTCCTAGTCAATGGATTATGCTAATACTATGATACGACAAGCTCAACTTCTACAAAACCCACAGGATTATGGTGTCATCAAAAGGATTTGGAAGGATATTTGTTCCAGTAGTATTCTAAGTGATTATTTGAGTGAGTATATTAAGTTGTATGAACTCTGTCAAACAATGATTATGGGTTCTTCAAATGTGCTTCAAATACAACTGCTTCTTTATTTAAATTTTCATATTTTGCCTACAAAACGTAAATATAATTTTTTTAGTCTATTAGATAAGTTGAAAAAATATATTGCAGTGGTTATAATATTAGGATTTTGCATGTAAAACTAAAAGCCCACTCACCACAACTTTTTCTTTTTCTGCATTTACTATTAAAACATTTGTCTTGTCTTTATCCCATTTGTTGTGGTAAGCATGTGCTTCAGCATTCAGATTCTCCAACATGTTTAACATTATGTCTATAATTTCATCATTGTAATCATTAGTATATGAAATTGTCCTTGACTGAGCTTTGTTTAGCAAAACATCTTCCCTTGCCGGTTGGCTCTCTACGACAGTGAACAATGAATGCCTTTGAGCGTGATTATGGTATTGTGTATTTATTTCTTTTATCAAAATTTTGGCTCTCCTCTCCCAAGACTGCACCAAATCCACATTAGACATTACAACCTCTTGAATTGTTGCCCCCATACTATCTGATATCAAATTTTCTAATATAAAATGTGCCTTTTCATCATCTATTTGTGGAGCTTTTCTTGGAGGAGGAGAGTCACTGTCTTGTACTTCATGCACATTTTGTTGTGGTTGTGGTTGAGGCAAAGTAGATTGAATCATATCATGGGTTTCAAAATAGTTACCCTTGTTTGCATCACCAGTATCGAAGCCCAAATACTCCTCGTCAAGGGCGATGTTGTTGAAAAGTTGTGAGGCCGTTACACTTAAAACACCACCTAGCGAGAGTCCAGGAAATTATGTGGTTGCAGGATGAACTGTTCCAGTTGATTTTGCAGGAAACCTTATATTCTTGCCTAAATATATTCTTTTTGTTTGGATTATATGTGTTGGCAGTATTGGTGGCCTCCTTGCAATTGGAATGTGCTCAGAAGCCATATTACCTACAAGAAGCAAACAACAAATTGTTAGAAAATTATCATTATATGGTTGGGCCTTGTAAATGCTAAAAAAATGTAACGAAACAAAACATACTAAATATTAAATATTACAATTTACCTTGCATGTTCGGAGACGCAAATCGTGACATTTTGATATTGACTGTCATAATGAGTTTGATCTTCATCACCAGTTTTAGTAGTTTCTTAATACAATAAATGTAGAAAAGAACAATAGAAATATTAAAAAACAATACTACCTACATAATCTATATTAGTTGTTTGAATTAGTTAATTATAGAAAACGAAAACTTCATACATGTAGTTAAATGTGATGGTAGACGTGATGCACATACTGACCCCCTAGGTCGCTTTTGACAAGGAGCTCTTACTGATGTTGATTCTGCTGAATCCATGTTAGAATCAACAGAGACCTCTACAGGGGCTTTACCTCGAGCAATTTCCTTCTTATGAGATGTTGCAGCTATAATTCTTCTCTGCAAAAGAAAATCTTACAATTATTATTTTATTGGAAAATTTTGAATTTGAAATCGTTATAAAAAGAAAACTGTAAAATTAATTGTTACATGTTGCTCTTCAAGATTGAGATCAATTATTTTATCATTAATTTCAGTTGGAATTTTAGCTTGCTGAAATTCGTAGAAGGCTTCGTGATAGAAAGAAATAATATAATTGCAACAAGAGAATACAGTCTTGGACTATCAAATTGATTGGTATTGCAGGCACGAGAGACATCTGTTTTTATTCAGTTGGAAAAATATGTGCACCAATCGAATTGTTGACCTGTTAGTGTTCGCAATAAATATTGAACTACCCAATACAAAATGTATGTAGATCTGTCGTGTAATACAATCTTGACCTGAAAAAGTGATGCAACTGCAAGAAAGAATTGGTTTGTAATACCTTGTAGAAGAAGGCCTCTTGATGAACAATTAAGAGGAGCTGTAATAACAGACAAGAAATGTTAGAGGCTTGGGTGGTCGAGTAATGTTAAGAGAAAAAACATTTGAAAATAATAAACTTACCATCAACCTGCACATTGTAATGAGACTCTAAAAACTTTTTATCTTCGTCTGTAAGGACAACCTTTGTAGTAACAGGTGACTTATTTTCAAATGGTAACCCAGTTAACTGATGTACGTCTACATGCTCAATTATGAAAGAAATTTGACGACGTCTCAGATGCAGGAGGAGAATGGAAAATTGTCCATCATTCTTGTTGTAAGAGGCAAGAAGGTAATTAAGGACTGAAGTATCAATATCGAATTGGGGCATGTCCACAAGCCCAGTAAATTCTGATTTTTTGAGTCATTCCTTTTGTGCGTCTTTTACTTTCAGTAGAGCTACAATTTGTGGGCACATGAGGTTTTTGTATTAGAATTTGGGTGTAGGAGTAGATGTGGTGCTTTCCATTGTTGAAATTTGGGAGAAATTTGAAGATTGGAGAGCTCAGAGCACTGGAAATATTCATGGAAAAGTGAAGAAATGAACCTCATAGGGGTATATATAGGGGTTTGAATGGTTCAAGGGACATGTGGCAGAAAACTATTGGTTAGATATGACAGCCACCCAACCCACGGTGGATGTATGACTAATCAAATGGGCCAACCCACTAGACATAATCAAACTAAACAACCTAATGTATATAACACACATGACAAGCCCACCTAAAGCTCTTGGGTTAGACGGCTAAGAGGGTTGATATGGTTCTATTGGTTAGATGGCTAATGGGTTGGATGGATATTTGATTAATGGGTTGGACAACTAAGTGGATGGGTGATAGAGTTGGAGGGGTAATGGGTTGGGTGGCTAAGGGTTGGATGGATAAGGGGTTGGATCGACCAAAGTTGGATGGTTAAAGGGTTGGATGACTAAGGTGTTAGACAGCTAGGTGGTTTAGTCGAACGACCAAGGGATGGATGGATAAAGGATCGGATGGCTAAAGGGTGGAAGGATATGGTGTTGGATGCTAGACTGGATGGAAGAGTTGTCAGTCTAAAGGGTTAGATGGCTAACCATTGGACATACCAACTAATCTACCCACCTAACTCAACCTATCCGACACCTGACTAACCTACCCAACCACACCCTCCCATCCAACCACATGACCAACCTACCCCAATCTAATCCTGCCTACCCAACCTAACTTGTCTAGCCTACCTAACCAACCTACCCAACCAACCTACCCTGACTACCCTACCTGACCAACCTACCCGACCAACCTACCCAGCCTGCTTGTCTGACCAACCTACCCATCCAACCTTCCCAACCAACCTATCACCCAACCTTCCCATCCAGCTATGTGAAACCTCGAGAAAATTTCTCCATGCGAAATTACCTTTCCTTGAAACGTTTTTTCATAAATTTTCCAACAATTCGAAAGTTGATTTTTGAGATTTGCCAAAAATTCTAAAATAATTTTTCATGGGGGGCTTCTTAAAATAAACCCTGGTTGTGGTGTAAGAATCTTGTATAAGATGCACAATATTTTCCATCTCATTGAGGAGGAGGGGATGAGATATACATGTGCACAATGTGTATTATCCCATTTATACATATATCTATACATATTTATGTAGGAGGAGCATGAGGGTGGGATTGGAGCTATTACATTGCTACATGTATGAGCCTATGAGAATATTGCGATATTGAGGCCGGCTGGTGGACCACAAGGAGACTAGGAGATGTCAGATATATTTTTTGGGAAATGATTAGGTATTTTGAGTAGGAATATGGATACAAATATCTATAGAGTGATATTAGATCATATGGGGCCAGAGGTCATGATATAGAGGCAAAAATGAGACTATGGAGGATTGCCAAAGGATGCAGTAGAGCTACTATGCATTCGGCAGACTATGTGGCTAGAGGATCAGTTTCCACTAGTGAGTGATGTATTTCAAGTGGAGTGCATATCATGACAGTTTGGTATGGCCCAGGTATATATGGACTATTGGCATATGTTCAATGTATTTGATGTTTATTGATGTGCAGTGTGATGGTTTGATGATTGTTTTTTTGATATTGATTTGCAATGCATGGTGGATGATGTTGATTGCGTGAATAATGATGTTTATGCATGATCATAGATAGATAAGTAATGAGTAATAGTGTTTGAGATAGTGTATTTGATTGTGATGTGATAGATGTTTGATGAAAAAGATAGTATAGTATGTAATGCTAATAGATGTATGTGATGAATGATAAATGGTATGTATAAAATGAATGATGTAAAAGAGTATGTGAATGAGATGATTGTAAAAGTGTACTTAAGCACATGTTAGTATGATGAAGAGGGGGGAAGGAGTATAGTGATTCCCCTTAGTGTGTAGATGATGAGGTTCATTTATATAAGACCCCTCAACAGTCAAGAATGAACCATAAAGCAAGAGTGCATCATCGGGAAGTGATATGATAGTGTACGATAGATAGATATATCAATATAATGTGTAGAATGGAGATATGGTGAGGTTCTTATTGTAACATATCCCTTAATAGTAATGTAAGAACCATAAGAACATGAGTGTGTCATCAGGGGGGTGAGGTGATAAAATCACCTACCAAAGACCAAGTGGGTGTGGAGTGATGGAAGCATGTGGCATGTAAACAACATGAGTGTATGAACCGAACTAAATGGAAGATGACATGGTGCTAATAATGGGTGATGCAGTGGTGGGAAGTGTAGATGTCGATGACTTAGGAATCCAATGTGTAGTAGTAGCATGATGCAGTGGATGAGATGTGTAGTAGGATGAAATGAGATGGATAAGCGTGCATGAATAATAACCTGGGTGGTGGACGACTAATGACCTTAGAACTAGACGAAGGAGATAAGTCAACTAGAGTAATAACACTTGCATGGAAGTGGAGACATAAACCTCTCACGAGAGTGAGAGCCAAAGGAAATGACACCCTTATCTTCTAATTATTGTAATCTATCATGAAGGGCACATGTCATTATCATGATGGCCATTGATACAATGTTAATTGCAATAAGGTGATCACATTGTTGCAAGAGATGATGTGGATGATGTTGATTACAAGGTAAGTGAATCAAATGCATTTCAAGAAAGGCACACAGCACATCATGAGGTCTACCATGATGAGAAAAGTGTAATGGCTCCCAAGTGAAGGAGATGTAGAAGACCTTGAGGTGGAGAGTTGATGTGGTGGAGGAGATGAAGGATGCTTATACAATGGAGAAGATGGGACTTTCTTACAAGGTGGAGGAGATGGAGACCTAGGAGGATGCTCAAACATATGGAAGAGGAGAAGAACTAGATGGTGCAGTATAGGAAGACTAGGAGGAGGATCTATAACATGTGCAATAATGAGATCTTGTTCTAAATCAATGACCTTATAGCATAAGAGTGTGAATGATTCACATGTGTCATATTGCAAGCATTTTTTTAAAGCAAGGAATCAAGCCATGAAAAAAGATGAATTGCTTTTCTAAGTCAATGGGCTGAAAAAACTAACTGATGCATGCAAGAATTGAATCGTAAAATGTAATCAAGAATAGGTTCTTTCTTTCCTTAATGTAAGCTAGGTAAAATGATCATATGTGACTCTAGGGCCATCTTTTAGTATAAAGCACTTGAAGAAGGCCTCTTCCATCTCACAATAGGTACTAATAGATGCAAAGGGTAAATGTGTGTACCATTGGAGAGAGTCATCAGTAAGACTATGATGAAAATATTTTAGCAATAATTGATCATTAGAATAAGAAGCCATAGCTAGACGATAATTCTTAAGATGTAAATATGGATTTCTAGTACCATCAAAGCATGAAAATGTAGGCATAATGAAATCCTTAGGGAATGTTGAATTGTGAATCTTTTTCAAAATAGGGTTTCCATGTAAAGAATTGTTATCAATAGAAGCATAATAGGATTTGATTTCAAGTGTGAGAGATTGGACCTGAGATTGTAATTGGCCAACAACATGCATGAGTGATAAGATATCATGTGAAGGAATAGTAGGAGATGTGGATAGTGTATTGAGTGGTTGAATCTTGCCATTATGAGTGATCATAGGGATGTCAATGGAAGAAGTGGAAGATACTGATGCTAAGGGCACAATAGATATAGGAGTCGAAGAAGTAATAGGTATTGAAGTAGTAGGAATAACATCAAAAGCATTATTAGGAGATGAAGTAATAGAAGGAGATGATTCATGCATGTTATTAGAGACAATATCAGAAGAAGATGAAAGCGAAGTAGAAAATTCACATTCAGCAATATATAAAGAAGTAGAATCATTACTATCATGTGCCTTCATCAATATCAGACAAAGATTTAGATGAAAGGATTTCATTAAGCGTATCATCAACATATAATTAAGGAGAATAACTAGTATGTGATAACATTATTAGAAACATTTTCAGAAAGGTAAGGAGTATGAGATGCAAATATAGAATCATCTTGACTAGTATGAGAAACAACATCATGCTCATATTTATTGTCATCTTGTTTTCTAGCTAAAGCATTATCATCAAGATTAAAAATAAAACTAATAATATCATCATCTAAGTTCTCATTAGAAATAGAAGAAGGTGGAGTGTGGCTAACTGAATAAAAAGGTCTATAACCAAAAAAGCTTGATTGAGAAACAATGCTAATGGTAGAATGATCAAAGCTAGTAGGCACATTGCATTCATTAGCTAACAATTTTATTTGAGTATCATCTGGAAGAATAGGCATTGTGATATAGAGCACTAAGTTCAACTATGGTTTCTTCATCATAAGATAGGATTAATACTCACATGAGGCATGACTATCCTAGGAGGAGAAGATATACTATCCTTAGCCATTAGGGTTTTAGTGGATCCTAGGGTAATGAGTTCTAAGCTACGGGTTCACCAAAATGATTTAATAAAATATGAATATTTTATTAAAATATGAATGCAAAGATCTTTATAAATGATATACAATGAAATACAAATGCTTGGACAATTTATTGATTTAACTATGAAAGAAAATGACAAGAGATAAGGCACTTATCTTAATTTCTTATCCCAAAGTGAGTCTGAACTAGAGAATGTGATGGAACAGGAGGTAGACCATCACAATCAGGCTCATAAAATGTAGAGATGCTCGCAATTCCTAGACACAGGCACCTGGGAAAGGATAGGGAACCCCGTGGGTGCCCAAGACCTTTTATGGGGGCATTGAGTCTGCAGAAAAGGTCAAGAACTTGATTTTCAACATGTGTCTCTAGGGTTTCACACTTGTTCTCTTTTACTCACCTATATGTCGCACTTGGATCATAAAATTTACCTATAAACCTGCACATAAATATCCTCCTACAAACCCCTAAAAACTACATCAAATCCTAAAAAATAAAGATGCAAAATGAGGGGTCAGACTGTCGTCGACTGTCAACAAAGTGAACTTATGACTGAGCACTACACTACATCTCAGATCGAATGTATTTCTATGTGCATTTGTTGTGTGACAATAGTTCTCCTAGGTTTCCCTCACGCCAATGATGCCAAGATATGGGTGGTAGTTAGATAAAATGAAAATGTGTGGATGGAATAGAATGAACTCCCCTTCTTATGCAGTGTGTATGTAGAGTAATATGCCCAAATGTAGTCCCTTGAGATATGTAGATAGATAGCCCTTGATAATTATTACCCCATTATAACAATGGTATGTATGTTGTGTTTATATAGGGATATCTCTTGCTTGAATTTTGACACTAATGACCCATGACATGCCGACTAGGACCCAAGGATATGAGTAGGGAAAAATTGAAAAAGACCGACCTACAAATGTCAAAAATAAGATCAAACATAAAAAGGGCACATGAGCACCTAGGATAGATAGGAGCGCCTGGGAGCTAGTTTTCAGTCCTGGGCACTAGTGTCTAGAGACAAATGAACGAAAAAATGAGTGAATATTGACAGACAAGGATCCTATGACCTGACCAAAAATGGGTGTATGAGTGACAAGTGTGAAAGATAAAATCAATAGAAACCAACAAGACAAGTAGATGGACTAGGGAATGGGTCACTAGTGAATACTTTTCTTATGCAAGATCCATATATAAAACAACATACTTGGCGGTATAGTAAATAGTAATAAGTGTGTGATTTTAATCCAAGTCTTTACAACTCACCATGTGAGGAGCATAAACATGTAGAGAATAACAAAAGAAAAAATGTGGCAATCACCATAATAACCCACACATACAGTGATTCGAAGTGTATCTTGACCTTATAAACAACATATTAAAACCAATCATTGAGGTAGCAGATGGACAAGATCTTGATACAATAATTTCCATCAATGTGCATGAGTATGTCACTGTGAAAAAGCTAGGGCAATACAAGCTAGCATATTTCTCAAAGCACTAAACTAGTACTTGTTAATTTCTCTTGTAAAAAAGTGTTGATATCAAGGTCCTGTCTCCTCAACATGCATAAACATAAATGAGCCTGAGTCCCCTGTGATGCAGGGGTCTATAAGATTCTCTCTGAACAAGGCTTTTTTGAGTTTTTGTACAAAAAATAGAAATTTTGGGTGGAACTCCCCCTATAAGAAAAGTTTAATACCATCCTCCATAGGGTCCCAAGAGGTGGACTTAAATTATTAAGTAAACATGTCTATAGTCATCAAGGAATTAGAAAGCTAGGAGGCTTCCCTCCGAATGGAGTGGTGTTTCGACCGCATTATCTCTATAAGCAGCACTTATGTTGGACACCCCGGGAGGTGGACTATGATAGTGAGTCTAAATCAGGAAGAGAAGCATGTAAGAATAGGTATATCTTAGGTCATAAATCTCAACTAGGAAGTCTAGAGCTCGACCTAGGGTAAAATGGTTTCTGAAGTTAATGGAAGACCGACAATCTAAAGGCATGTTCAAAGTAAATGAATCATCCTTAGATGGAAGTCTGGGAAGGAGAGGGGTCACATGAAACCTTGGAATGTAGGTTTTATACATAGAACCATTCTTATTCCCCACCATAAAGTCCCAACGATAAGAGGGAAGTCGTAGGGTTAGTTCTTGGGCCAGAATCCTCGAGTAGAGAGGAGGTTTTGTAATATTTTTGTAAGACCAAATTGGAATGAGGTATGTATGGGGACAACTTTGTGGGATGCATTGGTCTAGGGCTTGATCCTTGACATTGCACGAGTTTTGAGTTGAGTGTTGGAATTTTTATTTCCTCTTTATATATATGCATGAGTGAGAGGAAAAGGTAATATTTAGCTAATACCAAATAAAGTTAAAGCAACTCAGAATGCTAGAAGGGTTTACGGTACCTTGAGATCCAGGAGATAATGACATGGTCAGGTGAAAATGGTGAGACTGTTCTTGTTTGACATAACAACTTTGCTTTTGTATAATACTATGGGGCTAATTCAGGATGAGACTTTGTGATAAGAAAAATATTGGCATGGCTAGTAGATAGATTCATGGAGGGTTTGGTGAAAAAGTAGAGTCTTTAGAATTACAAAGAACTTATGAGGATTGATGTCAGACCCTATGTATTTGTTTGCAAGAGTAGATAATGAATGGATATTTGATAAATTAGTATGTGAGCGTTGGACTATGCAAGGTATATGAAATAAAACAGAAACTGGAAGAGTATTGGATGGCTTTGCATGTGTAAATGAATATCTAGAAATGTTAAATACACGTAATGATAGAGGTTCAAAACTGATTCCATACAAGTTTTAGGGACGGAAATATGAGATGGACCGAGGTCATAGTATGCTCATATGGTCAAATAGGATGACTAAGTTTTCCTTAGATGATGGAAACGTGTGGCAAACATTGATGAACATGTAGATCTAAAAGATGTGTTAATGGGATATATGTAGTTATATGCAATACCACTAAGGATATGATATGAGAATAGTACCCAGACATAATAGGTTAGGATAATCATAGAGTGATTATAGAAATCGTGTAAGCGATTAATATGAAAGGTCGAAGGGTAAATGCTAGAAATTATGGACTGAGGGTCAGTAACTGACTATTAGTTTGGCTGACAAAATGGATCTTTTATGACAAACAAATGAATATGTCTAGATCTAAGGTTAGGTGGATGCAATGGATAGAAAACAATCATGGCTAGAGATCTGAATATTACCTTAGTGGACGTTTGATGATATGTCATAGCTCGAGTGAGGAATTGGGTGAAGAATGGCTGACATGACATGTCTTGGACAACAATGACTAGATGATGTGAACTAGGATTGCCTTGGATGTAAAAGATATGGGATAAAACGGTGACCTGCAAAAAACATAGAGAGCTCAGAAGAACTGAGTCCTTCCAAATGGAAGTTGAAATTGCTACAAATGATGTCACAAAGAATGAAGGAATAGATCCCCCAAAGAGGCTATACACTCCAATTTGGGTGGTGGGAAGATGGATTTCAACTCGAGAGAAAATGATAGACCCTAAAGAGGGATGCATGGGATTAGGGTTTAGGATAGGATATGGACATAGATTTAGAAGTTGTATAGGAAAAGTTAGTTAAATGGGTTAGGTGGAGGTTGAAATGAGTTAAATAAAGGCATCTATGAATGGGTAAAAACATTAAATGAAGGCCTAGAAAGGATAAATTGGGGATTTAGGGGAGGTATAATGGGAAAATTAAATAGGGATTAAGGATGATTAAGCAGTGAACTAGGAATGATTAGGGAAGATAAATTAAATGGTGGGAAATAATGGTAAGTGGGAAAAGTTGAGTTCAGGAGGGAATATGAATATTCAAATGATGATCATGACAAAAAAGTGAACATGGGGTGAGGGGTAGCGATACCAAATTTTGGTGTCTACATTTTCCCCTTTTTAATGAGTGGTTTGTGTTGGGAAATACCATGAGAAAAAACAAGAAAGTGATGAAAAGATGATTGATTAGGTGCTCCCCCTCAAACTAGGGATCAACAACATAAAGGAATTCAGTCACGATTTTGAAAGAGATGGATGAAGAAATGATATAAAGGATGAGAAAATAAAGGGATGAAGTAAGATATCCTAAATGAGGATAAAAAACTAAAAAGGTAAATAAAAATATGGCAGTGATTTCAGAGTCACTTTGGTAGGGAACAAAGTACAGCCTCAATGGAGATGATGGAAATGTCCTATGGACTTGTGAGTTGGAAAAAACCACTGCAAAATGGAGGGAATCCAATGGGAATCCACTCAAATGGATGTGAAAGTCATGGGACCAATGGGTCAAAGGAAGACATCAACTATGCACCAACAAAGGTGAAAATGGTCAAGACAAAGGTCACGAAAAAAAGGATAGGGGTGGGAGTGAAAAATATGCATCCGGGGTGGGACGAAAAAAGTCTGAGGTAAAATAATGGTGCCCCAAGAGGGAACACAAAGATGACCATAATGGTGAGAGGATGAAGATAAGATAATGGTCCTGGGGGACAAATGAAAGATGTAAAATATGGTTTCCCCAAGATGGTGCACATGGATGGTGCAAAATGAAAGATGTAAAAGGATGATGATAGATAACAAAACCCACATGGGACACAATAAGGATGCGATAAGAATACCACTCAAGGAAAAAGTGAAAGAAAAGATAATTTGAAAGGAATGATTGATCGAAGAAGAGCAAAAATGAAGATGAATAAAAAGGATAGGGTCGGGTTGACAGACGACTAGAGGTGGTCAGCATGGACTAGTAGTAAAACAACGTGACCCAAGGGGGTCACCATGACCAGGGTCAGTGGGGCTATATAAGCCCATGGGTTGGCCGAAATAAGCTCATTTTCACGCTGTGAAGTGACGATGAGCTCTTTGAGTTATAAAGAGAGTGAGATTGTGAGAGAAATGGAGGTCGAGGGAGCTGCAAGGAAGTGCCAAATGACCCACAGGATGGTAAGTTCCTAAACCCTAGCTTGTTTTTAAAGAATTTTTTATGTTTTTTTGTTAATTTTTTTACATTTTTTCAAATTTTAGGGTTGGCGCAAGGGGTGGTCACCAGTGACTGGGGTATGGTCACCATTGACCGGGCCTAAAATGGCATGACTTGATGCTTGGAGGTGTCGACCCAACCTGGGTTAGCATTGACTAGGGGTAGGATAGATGATTTTTCTTGATTTTGGATTTTTGGATGATGAGGGTCTAATGTTGTGTGTTTGATTGGTTTTTACAGGCCCGAGAAACCTTATATCTGTGAGATAGAGTATCAACATTATTTGATCAGATGAGAGGTGATGTGATAGATGCTGAGTGGGATCACCTAGAGGTAGTTAGATTGGGTGGATTTTTGACATTACCAGTAGATTCCATGAGATGTGGATTTGATGATAGCATTGGTGGATCAATGGGATGTGTGGACAGGAACATTTGGTTTAGGATGGGTGAGATGACCATCACCTTGGAGGATGTAAACCACATCCTTAGGCTACCTATACAGGGTGAGAAGATAGTACATATCACAGTTGACAATAGATTAGGGGTCTTGACATGATTGTTTAGATTCGATGCCCCACAGATTACTTTTTTATCTGCGGAATTCCACATAGAGACCCAATATGAGTGGGGTGTGGTAAGGAGTCGATTGATTTGTTTGGTGATGATGGCCATATCTAGTTATGCACTTCCTAGATTCAGGGGGTGCTAGATCCCATGTGGACACTGGTAGGGTGGTTGGATATTGTTGATCATAGGACAATATTTTCATTTGGCACATTGTTAGCACATGTGTATCATGAGTTGTGCATGTATTCAAAGAGGAGGAGGACATGATTGGATGTGGGATTCCTACTCCATTGTTGGGATTACAAGCATATCATATTCATTAGGCCACCAGGGATACCATGGGTTACCAGTGACCACATTGAGTTGAAAGTTAGATTTTGAGGTGGCGAGCCAATCAGGCTCATGGTGACAAGGGGAGATAGGGATACAAATTGGTATGGAGATAGATTTGTAGATTTGGAGATAGAGTCAGGTGAGATGGTGGCCATATTGTGACTATCCTGCATGGCTAGGAGTTGATATTGAGTTAGATGGGGATGTGATGGACTAGATGGGTACAAGGGGTGGAGGCCTCTGAGATGATAGAGGCCGTGTAGTTTGATAGAGTCATGAAGACAGTTTGGTGTTGTTCAGATAGTCCCGAGAGCCTATTATATATAGGCATGAGATGATGGCAGAGAGAGATTTACTGAGCCCTGACATATGGTGGACCCATTAGAGGAGGTAAGGGCACCATGGGATGAGGAAAATGATATGGGAGTTGGGAATGGATTTTTAGATTGGATGACAAGGGCGTGGGAAGCCCAGATGGTGGTAGAGGGGGATGAGGAGAATGAGGAGGAGGAGGTACAAGAGGAGGATGAACTCCTAGAGGTGGATGGGTGGTGATGGATGAGGATGATGGAGGAGATAGCTTGGTTGTGCACGTAGAGTGTGATTTATTTGCTTGGAGAGGGACACCACTTGCCTAGGAGTGAGAGGCAGCTCAACAGGAGGCCCTACCCTTCGCCAAGAGAGGGATATGATATAGCATAGATGGGATAGATATAAGAGGATAAAGGGAGGCATATAGAGCATGATTTGGAGACCTCAGTGCCTATCCTAGTATGGATTCAAGAAGTGGTGCACCAGTACATCATAGGGAGTAGGAAAATGTGCCTCCAGGGACTATTCCCCTGAGTTTATACACAACATTAGCTGTCTGAGGCACGAGATATTATGAGAGGATTGTGACATCGAAGCTGCCACAGACACTGAGATATGTACATATCTAGCTACACAAAAGGAGGAGTGGCGTGCAATGACTATGCACCCTCTGGGAGTACAGTGAGTGTGGCATTGCCATAGTGAGATGAGGGTTCATGATGGGGATGAGGCTGTTGAGGCCCTTGGATTGATACAGGCACCTACCCTAGGAGGGATAGGACTTGAGATTATCTGATGTAGAGTTTACTGATTTTGATGATGTATCTAGATTGAGACAGGACCCTTAGTGGCCTATGACATTGATGTATGGATGTACTTGGATTGATGATATATATATATATATGATATATATATATTGTATATATTCATATATATGTCATGTGTGTTGATTATGATTTTGATGATGTCATGTGTTGATGTTATGGTTATGGATGATTATGGATTTATTATGGATGTTATATAGTTAGATGTAGATGTGATTATGATGTGAATTGATGATGGATGAGATATTACTATTATGGATATTTGATTATGTATAACTATGGATTTGATTGATGTTATGTTATTTGGATTGATGATAGATGTATGGTTAGATGTATGATGTGATGGACATGCTTATGATGGTTATTATGTCTTTTAGATATAGATGATGTTTATGGATATAAATTGATTTATGATGTGATTATTTTGATGTTATGGAATTTATGATATGACAAATTTGATTTAAATGTAGATGATGATGGATTTGATGGTATAAATATGTTGGATTATATATGGATAAATAATTGATTTAGATGATGGAATGTGATGATTTGATTTAGACATGATGAATTAATGTTATGATAATTTTAATGTTGGATGTACATAGATGAATTAATTATAATATGGGATATGAATTTGATATCAATGATGGATTTGATAGATATAGATGTTGACTAAAAGATGATACTTGATTTGATTAGGATGTGGAAATGATGATAAATGGTGTCAGAAATAAACATGGATAAAATGATTAGATTAAGAGTATAAAATCACAATGTGATGCGAATAATTGATAACCCCAAATATATAAACAAAACTTGATCATAACAAAGGATCACATGAAGGAACGATGCTTCAAACTGGATTAGGGGTAAACAAGAAAAGGAGCCAATCAAGGCAATGCACTTGTAGCCAATAGCATGTGTTAACACATAACCATCGCTAATTAGTGATCTCAAGGATCATGAATGAAAGTATGGATGGTGAACTTATAGACCTAATGTTGACATGACATAAGGGGTTTTAGATGTAACTCGTACGTGGGAATATAGGTTCTCCATAGGTGGGTGTTCCTAGGTATATGCCCCAACTCTGAGCAATATGATGCAAACTGATCAATGTGGGAAGTTTTCTATGGATGAGAAAGTTGATTGATGCGGGAAGCTTTCTTAGGATGCTTGCTTTTGAAATTTATTCTTTTGCTTTTGAGATATATAGAAGGTTGATCAATGCGGGAAGCCTTCGCTGCCATGATATGAGATGGTAGCCATCCTTCGAGGGAGTGGTCTACATTTTTATTTTTGATTTTTTGGATTTTTCTTTTATTAATGGAAGGATAAGATATGCATGATAGTTGTCCTTTGAGGGATCAATCTATAATTTTGATATTTTTGCTTTTTATGAACATTTGTCCTTCAAGGGAGTAGTATTTTTTTGGATATGATAACTTTTAAGATGAGCATCCATGAATTTTGAATTTTTATGGAAGAGCTGGGGATAGCTAGGTAGTCCACTTAGGAGGGGATAAAGAATGTACAAGTGACACCTATGGACCCTTAGTGTGGTTCAATAGGTAAATAAGAGGGAATTGGATGTAATGATCATGGGGTTCTCACCAAGAAGGAAGAACCTATCCATAAGGAATATGTTATGGGCAGATTCATGGTGCCCATATTCAAGGTCATATATAGGAAAGTGATGGTAGACCACATAATTCTAGATCATTATGATGAAATATGGAAATGGATAATGATGGATGGATGACCACTAAGATGACTAAGTTCACGATGGTAGGTATGTTAACAATAGAAATTCCACAAGTGCAATGCGTTAAGAGGTTCCATTTCTAGTTTACCATCAAGGGAATCCAAATGATAGGCTCCAGACCCATACTTATGCATGATAATATAAGGTCCAATCTAGTTGGGAGAAAACTTTCCACATTGGCTCCTTTCTAGAGTAGTGACATTTTGATTTTATTTAAGGAAAAGGTCACCAATGTTAAAGTCATGTTATTTGAGATGTTTTTTATAAGCACGTTTGATGTGCTCTTGATAGACATGATGATGTTCAAGAGCGAGAAGGTGATGTTCATCTAACAACTCAAGCTGTGATAGACACTCTTGGTGATAATATTCATCAGAGATGAAGTCATGAAGAGACATGTGCAAGGATGGGATTTGGAATTCAAGAGGAAGAATGACCTCAGATTTGTAGATGAGAGAGAAAGGAGTAGCACTCATAGAGGTGTGGATGTTAGTATGATAATCCCAAAGAGAAAAGGGGATATGAAGATGCCAATCACGACCATATTTATCAATAGTCTTGGCAAGGATATTCCAAAGAGTTTTATTAGTGGCTTTGACTTGGCCATTAGCTTGAGGATAATATGGAGAAGAGAATCTAATCTTGATGTTAAATGAGTCACAAATATCCTTGAGATCTTTCTTTTTGAAGGAATTTTATTCATGCCCTTCATTGAGGTCTCCCTTGTGCTTCACGGTCTTTACCGTCGTACTCACAAAAGGAGGTTAGCATTAAAAAATAAAATCAATTTTTCCATACCAAATTTATACTTTTGCAACAATGTATATATCCCACATATTATACGATCATAATAATATATTGCAGCAATATATAAACTCAGTCCTTGCAAGTCATTGTTTTCAGCAAAACAGGCAAAAATAATAATATCAGTCAAGTACAGTAACCTTGTAAGTATCTAATAATAAATATCATCTTCTAATGCAAAGCAATTATTTTGCAATCCACACCATAGCAAACATATCCATCAAAATAGTAACCGCAACCAACAATTTATCATTGCACCACATATGTGTAGAAAATTCAAAACAAGAATAAATAATAAATGAAAAAATCTTTATGACCAATAGACAAGAAGCGTTGTTGAGTGGTTGAGCATGCAACTATGCGTAAGTGCATATATCCTTTTTAGGGTACACATGCGTACTTGTATCTGCATACTCAGCTACACAACAGGGTTTGTTACCCTGCCATCATAATTCATTCACCATTTTCTGACTTATCGTATTGATAACATGAACTAAATTTTGCGGGATGTGACACAATGAGCATCAGAAGGTTAACTTTTTCTCTAAAAACACACTCTCACTTACCCAGTTTTGCCAAAACTTGCATAAATTGCAATATATTTTTTAGAATGACCAGATATTTGGCATGAAGCACCATGACAACCTGATCTAAGTTTCCATATCACAATCTAGCATATATATATATATATATATATATATATATATATATATATATATATATCGAACTCTCTAGCCATAATGACTTACATGTGCAAAACTGTTTGTTTCTCATTGTTTGCTTCCCAAGGACCCTGTAAATGCATCAAACATCAAACCACTAAATATTGACTTGAAACTCACCATACACCTCAATTACACTACCTCTAGTCTGCTGCCATGCTCCATCATGATTGATTTGGTCCAAATATCACAACTTTATCTCATTTTTCTTGCTCTAGGGCTAGAAACAAGCATGGAAAGACATAACTTGACCATGAAACCTCAAGAAATGACCTTGCTGACATCATGCAGACTTGAGGACACTTGTAACACACCTCATAAACCATGTATGACATCATGAAAACCTCCAATCAACTCAAGATATCTCAAATGGTGAGTTATCTCACTCAACCATGCACCATGACTACACTGAACTTCACCAAACCATATGAATTTCATACTTAACACTTGAACAACATCATATGGGGACTCACATGACTGCATGACACCATTTTCCATCAATGGTGTTCACATCAATGAAAACAATAACCCATAATGGCCAACATTTATGACATACATGATTCATCTATTGATATTTGTATGCATGTTATTGATCTAGAGCGAGAGCTTACATTCCCACATCAACATAAGCCTAGTGACAATAAAATTACATTTGCTTCTACTATATATGACGATGATGTGTCACCAAAATCTATACCTAATGATACTCAAGTTAAGGTTTTACAATGTGTTAACAATTTTTATAGCCTCGAGCCTAAACCAAGAGTTATCCCAAAGACTATTATTAGGATTATCCGTGTAATGGTCTATTTTGAAAAATCTATTGATCTGCCATACAAAATCCTACTTACACTACTTGATAAGGGATTAATTTGGTTTCCATCTAATGATCATCCTCCTCCTCATTGGCTTCAACAAGAAAAGAAAAGTCCTTTTTTTAATTTTCATTGTATTAATGGGAATATTTGAAAATGATTATTATGCATTATATATGAAACTTAAGTTACTTGAGGACAAATGCATTATAGCTTTTGAGACACGTCATTTAGACATATCTACTTCTCCTCCTTCGA
The DNA here is from genome assembly GCA_019776745.2 of Taxus chinensis. Lineage (NCBI taxonomy): Eukaryota > Viridiplantae > Streptophyta > Pinopsida > Cupressales > Taxaceae > Taxus > Taxus chinensis. The sequence continues at coordinate 138,966,487 of CM034157.1, forward strand.
AACATTATGTGGAAACACCTGTCACTCTCATTACACATTCCTCCATTGATACATCAAGCAATTTTTCTCATGATTAATACAATTTTACACAAGATCCACTACAAACCTCATACAAATGTTTGTCCACATAGTAGAAATTTGTACCAAAATTTACACACATGATTCCAACAAATTTTGTGGCGTCGTCTCTTGTTGGAATGTGTGAGTATAGGTGTTGTCATTGATGTAACAACTCATTAATGAAAAATAGGATGATGGGGGTAATCTTATGGAGGATGCTAGGAATTATGGTCACCTAGAAAATTCACGTCGATGGCCTGAATGGCATGATTGGTTTCAGGTGAGATTGGCTTGGTTTAGCTAGCCTAGTGATTAGGTGACCTAGCTAGCCTAGGTGATAGAGTATGATGAGTAGAGATGTGTAGCGACATAAGGAAATCATAGTAGAGGTATGAAGAGAGTCATGATATGAGTGTATGGAGAAACTCAAATGATTTTTAGAGTGTAGGTATAGGTGGAAGACCTCATTTAAAGGTGCTCATCTAATACCTGGTCTAGGTGTTTAGAGGGAAAATGGAGCATGGTGGATTAGGTTATAGAGCTATGTGAGCTCTTGATAGAATCATGTAAGGTGAGTGATACATGTTGTCTCAAGTGTTTCAAAGTATTTTGGAGTGATTTCATGATGAGGTATGAGGTTCTTCTATTATGACTTAGCCTTAAACCATGTAAAACCTAAGGGCTAGTCATGAAAATGAGATGGGATATGAAGATGCACATATATTTGAGCTAATATGATGATTGTAGATTATGAAATTTTAGGGTTTCCTAGATGTGTGATAAAAATTACAAGTCATTATGAGGATAAATTTACAAGTTATGATGGTTTAGGCAAAACAGGGTGCTTGAGAATGCAAATTCCTGCTTGAATTATGAACTTTATGATGCTCGTTGTGAATTGTATGATTTTCCATGGGACCTATAGGATTTTAGGGATATTTTTCCATTGATCTAATATCATTTCAAAAAAATAATGGAAGTGGTTTCATCAGTCAGGTTTTTATGAACGAATGTTAAGAAGGTAAACAAACTTTTTTGAGCATGAAACCCTAGGTTGAGAGTGGTAGGAGAGATATTCTTGGTATGAGACTAGAAAATGGATTGGTTTCTTTTGATAATTATGATGATTGAATGTTGTATAGGAATCCTCCATATTTACATAAAGGTATGATAGATATATTGTGACAGTATGTGGACCCCACTCAAACAAGGAAAGTTTCTAAAGATGTCTAGTTTGTGGCTAAAGTTTCCCATTGAAGGTATTAAATAAATTGACATTGTTTTGTATCTTGAGGAGTTTTAATACAATTCCATGATAGTTTCAGGTCATGGTTGAGGTCATAGAGGGAAATGTTTTCCCTATTTATGAAGACTCGTCTTTGGGCCTAAAAGGGTATTTCTGAGCACTTTCAGAGACTGACCTAGTTAAAGGCCTTCCACTTGGAGTTGGAAGGAAATGTAAGATGTTATAGAATATAGATTCAGATAAATTTCTAATGATGTATGGTTTTTCTCTTGATGATGTGTTTTTATAGGTGAACCAGCTCAGTTTGTGAAGATCAAGTTTGATTGTTTCAGGATATGATTGCTTTGGCCTAAGAAGATTGATGTAGAAGAATAATGATTTGGCTTAGCTGATGCTTGATAATCTATTAGAGAGTGAAGAGGGATGAATTTTTTTCCATAGTAAAGGAATTTATAGGTCTTGAAAGTGAAAAAAAGGGTGCAAACTAGTTGAGTTTCTAAAACTACTTGCTAGGCAGTTCAATTTGTTGAAGAGGAAAAGAGCCGTGATTTGCATTTATGGATGTTTCATGAGGTCTAGAAAGTATGGATGTGTTATAAATGTTAGTGGATTTATAATGAGTAGTTACATGCATATTTGAGGTGTTATGGTGTGATCTTGAGCTTGTTTGGTGAAGACTGGTTCCTGAAGTAGTTGTTTTGTGAAGGAAATGGTCCTTCTTGATAGAGTATATGAAGAATTTGATTGGTGCAAGTTAATGTGCAAGAATGTATGATGTTTTATGATATATTTGGACATGTGTGAGGCCTTTGGGGTCTTGAAAAATCATGGTGATGATTTTGGAGGTCTTTGAGGAGCTTAGTGATGGGGTTTTGAGCCTAATTTTGGCTTGTTTAGTTGTCTTGGTGCATGATCGACCTACATGGGTCTTATGAATATGATGTTTTTTTATATTGATCATAGTGTTATTTTTTTTTTGTTGGCCAATGACATAATCTCTTGGTGTATGACTGAATTTTGTTATGTTCAAATTTGAATTGAAAGGCATATAAAAGTGCATAATTTGGTTCAAATTTGAACAGGCCTTTAGTGAATTAAGAGGGAAAAGTGTGAGCTGCTTGTTTTGAGAGAGTGTAGGTGGTTATAAGGCATGAAATCATGATCATTGGTATGAGAGTGTGTGAAAGGCACATTAAGATGAGTAGTGAAAATAGAGTGCGAGCTCTTGTTTGAAAGGGTTTGTGATCAAATTATATCATAAAAGTTTCAAGATAGATGCATGAGTTAGAAGAAATTCCAAAGAGGGTGAAAGAGGGTTTGAAGGTGTGTGAGCTGAAATTGTGATCTCCATCAGTTGTGGCAGCAAAAATACATCATATATCTTCATCTAAAGGTGGTTGAGTTGGTTCTTGATCATCTTAGGGGGTTTTATCCTCCTTGTGGAGTTGGTGCTTCACTAAACTAGGGGTTGGTGCTCCTTGTAGGGTTGGTTCTCTACTAAACTAGGGGTTGGTGCTCCTTGTGAAGTTGGTGCTTCACTAAATAATTTTATTTGAGTAATATAATAAAAAAATTTAGTGGTTTTTCTTCCCCTTGAGGTTTTTCCACTTATATATTGTGTTCTTATGTCTCTTTCATGATTTATGTTTCATTTTAAATGAATGTTAAGTAAACACACATTAATGTATGGTTAAATGGTTGTATGGTTTAAGAAAGTGAAAATGAAATACACACTTCACGTAGTGGACAATATACACCACTCGTCAAGGCTTGGAATAAGTGATTAATCAAGATCACCAAAAATTAGCTAAACAATACCACATTCAAAAAGACTAAAGTGGAAATCCTCCTCCCATTGAGGGAGTTCTCCCTTTTGTTAATAGATAAGTTGCCATTAGATGGGTAGCTTAAACAGGCAATAACCATCAATGCTGATTTACCTATCATCCAATTTGATCTGATTACTAGTAAAAATGGTTAATGGGGACTCAGCTATATATTCTAGCTGTGGAGCTCTGATAATCCCTACTAGTTTTGGCCAAACCGTAATGCCTATTATAAAACAACTACAAAGGGTCTTTCATCTTTAACATATTTAGTGCTAGTATCGATGGGTGGAGTGTCAATGCTTTTTCTTACCTTTATGTTTTTCACTTATAAGGCATACTATAAATTATATAAATGAGAGGGCAAGTGGTTCACTCTAACACCGCATGTACATATCCGTATCGATCCAAACAATTTCAGACAGTCTCCTAAGGTTTTATACAAAGAATGGGGTGTGACAACCGTTAGTGACATTGGTCACAGATTGTTGGGAGGTCTCATTTGCTCCTCTTCACACTGTCGCACCAATTGTATGTGGGTCTTTTATCAGTAGGCTCACATCTACAAATTTTCAATGAAGTTATGGTTTTCTAGCCACATGTCCGAAGGATCAAGAGCTGCCACATCTATTCGATCCCAACCATGGTTTCGATCTCTCAACAAAATTATAAAGGGAATTGGATTTTAATTACACCAAATTTAACTTCATCCTTAGGGAATTTCCCTTCATACATTCACTAGACATCTCTTGTTGACGTTGTCGACATCGATCATGCACTTGAGACTGTAAGAAACCCCTCTGAGTGTTTCACTTGTTGAAATATTGCATTTCCATTTCTACATCTTCCATATTTATTCAACATATGAGCAACCTTAATGTTGTCATTCCTTAGCAACAAACATATGCACAATCGACCAACTAGGTCAATTCTACAAAGTCACAAGCGAACTCATGGAATATTGCACGGTGGCTTCAATACCAGGGACATTGCATGTTTTTGAATACTAGACTTCAATCTTCTAAATGGTAGCTCTCCAATTTTTTTAATGGACTTTAACACTAGTATATGCTAAGACACCATCTAAATGCCAAACAAGTCAATATGTTGTGAATGTAAAATTCAAATCTTGAGGATTAAATGTATACCTATGCATCACCATATGGTCTTAATGATTTCATTGAGAAATGGTTCTTTCATAAATATGCATCCCTACAATGGGTGGTCTAACGATTTGTAACCTTTATCTTTTCACCATACGCCAACAACACTATCTCTGATACATCTAATGAAGACTTGAAAACATCAATTTCTTTGACAGTTCATATCACATTATTAATTTATTAGTATGAAACTTGGTGCACATAATATTGCAATTGTGCAATTGTATAGGTTTGTACTCAACTGCACACATCCTGAAAATGAAATATTTATGTGTACACCCACGTAACTTTGAGAAAAATATTCATTTTTTTAATGTGTGTAGAATGGATTTTAGATGAAACCATTTTTTACAAAAAAACATGGATGAAAAAATCATAAATTGTGCACCAAAATGTATGCATAGGTTTTGGCAAGAAAAGAAGGCACTAGTAAAAGAAATTAAGGATGAAAGCCTTAAACTAATCAGATTTTAGAAAGAAGTATATCGTCACCAAGGTAAAACTGAGCTTGACATCGTAGTATAATTTTTTTGGAATATTATGTTATAACGCATGAGATATCGGGGTGTACACGTGAGATTTTGATGTTTTTTTGTAAAACATGGATTTATTCATGGATTACATAGTCCAAACCTTAGGTTTGGATATCCAAGGAAAATCCAAGCCTATGGATTGGGAATTTCAAACCCAAAGAAGATGAAACATGCTCACATGCATTATAATGTGTGTTATAACACTATAACGTAGCGCGTTATAACGTGCTGTTCCTATTTGCAATGTGGTATATGTGCTTTTGGGAGGGATATATTTACTAAAATAAATCCTTTTTAAAGTATAATTTTTTCATTTATTAATCTTTATACTTTATTATTTCTTATATTTAAATTTATTTTAGTAAATATAAGAAATTAGGGTCACTTTGCACCTTATGGAACTAGTCTCACAGCTCCATCAGTCACGGTTTAGAAGATAGTTTTTCATATTCTAATCTGGTCAGTACATAGGTATTTTTCAGGATTTCAGCATTCAGCCTAAAGCTTTTAGGGTTTAAATTCTACAATCGATGTCTATTTTGGGAAATAATATAGTCATTGTTTAGGTTTTGGGGCCTTTTGGATTGTTTACTGACATTTGTAGGAGTGTTAGATGTGTCAAAATTAGAATTTACAAACCTCACAACTCCCAAAGGTAGTGACAATTGATCGAATATATGGACTCATGAATTTTCCCATGAGCATGGAGTTGAATCCCTAATTTCATCTTAGAATATGGTAGAATCATACTATGGATGAGTACCTACTTTACAAGCTTAGGGAATGCATCTTTAAGAGGACCACTCGAGTGATCCTCACAATCAACAATGCAAGGGAGTGACCTTGGTTCCCATGTTGGCATGTATATAATCCTTTGATCCTTATAATATAGATTAACAATAGTAAGGTGTGGGAAAGAAGATGATCTATCTAAGGACCCCATAATATCTTCATTTGTTCAATAGAAGAATAAGATGTAACTTGAAGAGTTAGAAGCTAAAAGAGTGCATCACATCGATATATTTATAACACTCAACAAAAGTTAGGGTAGGAGTAGGTGAAAATGTGCAAAATATTCCACACATTCATTTTACTTTCTATGGAGAAAGAAACTCGGGACTTTCATCAAGATTTATGCTAAGTAAATTAGTTACATTCTCACCCTAGTGTAGGAGTAGGAAGGTTGATTCAAGTGCCACATACTTCATAAGCAATCAAATCTACATCAACATTAAGAGAAATGATTTTTTAGGTATCCTTAAGTGTTTTTGCCAAGAAACCCTTGAAATAATTTCATATATGGACAAGACACCGAGGAAATAATTTTTTGCATTACAAAAAAGGAATTTGGTGAAAGTGGTAAGAGTGTGTTGTCATGTAAAATGTATGACATGAAAAATTGAAACTTTGAGCATGACAACTAAGCCCACAAGTTGAATCTTTCACTTCTCGGTCACTGGTGTGTCCTTCCTCTGGCCAACCTACCTCAGTACCACTCTCAACCTGGCTCAAAATAAATTATTAACAAGGTTTTTAAGTTTGTTTCAATGTGCAGGGATGATTGAATATGATGATTGATGAGTTCAGTGTGACTTGATGGAAGATAACTTCCTCTAGAGGCCTAAAAAGGCCATTATGAGCTAATCAAACACCCTCTGGGAGAGTTCAAGAAATATATTAAGCATCTAGAGGTGATGTCAGAGAATATTGGAAGTGTTGGAGGAAATTTAGGAAGATTTAGGAAAGGTTTTCTCATTCAAGGACAATCTGCTCAACAACGGGTTTTCTAGGTGCAGGGAACAAACACTCTAATGGTGAAATCTGACTTCTCTGGATGATTTTGGGAGCTCCATAAGGAGTTAGGAGGAAAAAAATAGGCAATGGAAAGATATGTGAATCCTATACATGTTTGGTAACATCCATTTTTCTCTAAGACTTGAAGGTTTCATGAAGAATTTCAAAATAGTGCAGCTACCCCTTTCGGTTCCAGACAAAAATGGCCCTAAATTTGCAAGCTCTAGAGAGATGGTCACCACATGGTGATAGGTGAATATTTGTAAATGTTGATAAGTACCTCTTAGAATGGGTACTATCATAAATATACTATTGTTTACCATGGGTGAGGATCTCATGAGGATGGGGCCAAATTTTGTGAGTTGAAAACACCTTCCTAACACCCCAGGTTGTGTTTTTGAGTGACGAAACTTCTAACATGAAAAAGTGGTAAAAATGAGTTACCATGAGTTGAAATCATGTTTCTAAAACCTCAAGTGATGACTTAAGTGTTTAGAAACACTGTTATGAGATCTACATTGTGATGGGAATATGATGCTCTCTTCTAATTACAAGGCAAGAGTGAGGATCACTCTCTTACTTTTCTAGGCCTCCACAATTAACCCTAGTGATCACAAATCAACTCCATGATGCTCAAACCATTTTTTGATTATCTATCACTTACTGAAAATAGGTATTCACCATGTAGATGGAAGGATTTCTCACTGAATGAGATTCTTGGCATGTGGCCACCTGTTGGACTGAAATGAGGTGGTTGTAATGTCCTTCCTCCTTTGAAGTGTGATCACACTACAAGGTTTGAATGAGTGTTTAAGAACACTACCAAGTGAGTGACATCAAGTGAAACTCAGATGATTTCTCATTCTTACATACATGGTGCTCTATATGAAGATCATCCTCTTACCCCTCTGGCTCCAGAATTCTCCTCAGATGGAATCAACTTCAGGATACTCATACACCTCTTTCTCATATGCCTCTCATGGAGATAGATGATGTCTTGATCCTTCACACATGATGGTCTTGAATGCCTCGGTAGCTTGACTAGCTCATCTTGGCTTGTTCCTTGAAGAGGTTTGAACATGATGGAAGAGTCAAGATATGATGATCCTCAACTTACTCCATGAGCTTCCCATTTCACCTTTGAACATGATGACACCCTTTTTAACTTCATAATTCACTTCCCTGACCAAGATGTCACATGAGTGGAAACATGCTTATAGTATCTGGACACATCTTCGCTTGATTTCTCCTCATGAAAAAATGTTTCCTCCTCTATATGGAAGGATTGATCCCTTGAATGAGACTTGAAGGAATGTTTGAGGGTGAGCTCCATCTTCTTGAACTCCAACTGCATTGAAGCACTGTGAAAGCCACTCCCTGAATTGCAAGATGTGAGCACATCACCAAGTATTGATTAAGTGTTTAGAAACAATCTCAAGAGATATGCACCATTTGTGAGCTCGAGATGACTACCATCACCACTCATGGTGATCCTTTCTCATCATGCTCATGATGATCATTCCCTTGATGACTTGAATTTCAATGAGGTTCTTGATGTTTCAGATCCTTCACAGACCTCATGATTCTCCTGATTACACCATTGTCCAAGTGACTGTCTATTACACATTTTGATGCATATTTTTTTCCTCTAAACTCATTTGGGAACTCCCAGAATCTTCCATAGAAGACAACATTCACCATTGAAGCTCTCATTCCCTACACCCTGAATACCTGATGTTGAACAGATGGATCCTGAATGATATTTTCTTTCCTAAATTTTCCTAAATTACTTCAGACACCTTCAATTCTCTTCAAAATCACCCTCAGATGCTTTAGAATTTCCCTGAACATTCCCAAAGTGTGTTTACCAGCTGCAAAATGGCCAAAAATGTCCTTTTTAGGCCTCCGGAGGAAGTTATCTTTCACTGAATCTTACTGAATTAATTTATCACCTTGGGTAATCATCCTTGCACACTAAAAAAACTTTAAAACCTTGTTAGGAATTTCCTCTGAGCCAAGGTGAAGGTTGAACTGAAGGTAGGCTAGTCAGAGGAAGGATGCACAATGACTGGAAGGATGCACATATTGATGTCTATCAAGAGGAAAGGGATTGAATATTGCTATGCCCTTAGTCCTATAACTTATACTTGCATATTGTGATCATTTATCTACATTTTGGTGTTCTTGGTGTTCTATTGTTGTTGATATTCAAATCTATCTAAGTAATTTCATTACAAATATATAGTGGTAGTTCATGACATCTAGCATTTACTTCCAACCTTGATTGTGTTTTGTTAACTCTCATGGTTTTTCTCACCTAAAGCTTAATGTTGGGAGCATATCAGGCATCCACAGATCTGGGTTATAAAAGAAGAAACTTGAATTTAATCCTCCTAAAGCTTATTCAATAGGTAAATGAGTCAAGAAGGGTGTGTATGATAAGAAATATGAATTTTCTCCCTATCAGGTTATCTAAAACCCTATTTTGGGGTTTCAACAAGAAAATATTAATATCTCAGCTGATAAGGATTCTTAGAAGATAAATCTACCTAGAATTGGGTTATAAAACTTAGGAGTCTTCTTGAGTCACACCATTGCAGAGAAGACTCTAATACCATTGCGGAGAACACCCTTTTGATCAATTTTATCCATGTGGAATTAGAACTTGAAGGTGAATCACATGTTCCCGACCTCCACAATGTATTGAGCTCATTACCAAGCACTAATTAAGTGTTTAGAAACACTCTTGGGAGGTATGTATTGCTTGAGAGTATGAGATGATTGCTAGCATCACCTTCGGTGGCCTTGGATCAAAATGGATGCTCCCACAATGTAAAGGATTATTCAATATTTCATGTGCCTACTTTTTTTCCTCCTAACTCCTTACAGAGCTCCTGGAATCAGCCAGAGAAGTCAAGGTTCACAATTTGACTGCTCATTCCTTGCACCTGAAAACCCGTTGTTGAACAGACTATCCCTGAATGATCAAAACTTTCCTAAATATTCCTAAACTACTTCCAACACCTTCAAGGATTTCAAATACCACCTTTGGATACTTAATACCTTTTCATAACCCTCCCAGAGGATGCACACAGGCTCTGAAATGGCCAAAATTGGCCTTTCTAGGCTTTCCAGAGAATTAGTCTTTTACTGCACTTCAATGAATGGAATAATGGACCTTGTTAAACCTTTTTGAAAACTTATACATGTTCACCCAATGCATTAGGAATACCTTCAAGGACAAGGTGATCATGACACAGGAGGTAGGTTGGCCCTGGAGAGGGATTCAAGAAGATTTGGGAGCAAGATTTCACATTGTGGCTTGGTTTTCATGGTTTAAGTTTTACATTTTTGGGTTAGTCAATTCACATGACAACATCTCCATATGAAGATCATCCTCTTACCCTTCCAGGATTCAAAATCCTCCTTGAATGGAATCATATTTAGGATGCTCATACACTTCTTTCTCATATCCCTCTCATGAGAATAGGTGACTTCTTGATCCTTCACACATGATGGTCCTGGATGCCTCAGTAGCCTGACTAGCTCATTTTGATTTGTTTCTTGAAGATATTTGGACACAATGGTAGAGTCAGGATATGATGATCATCAATTCACTCCTTGAGCCTCACTTTTCACCTTTGAACATGATGATCTCTTCTTAATCTCATAATTCACCTCCCTGCCCAAGATGTCACCTGAGTGGAAGCATGCTTATGATGTCTGGACACCCTCTTTCTCAATTTCTCCTCATGGAGATAGGTTTCCTCCTCCTGATAGAAGGATTGATCCCTGAATGAAACTTGGAGGAATGTCTAAGAATGAATTCCATGTTCTTGACCTCCACACTATACTAAAACACTGCAAATTCCACCTCCCTGACTTGCAAGATGTGAGTTCATTACCAAGCATTGATTAAGTGTTTAGAAACACTCTCATAAAATATGCATTATTTGTGAGCCTGAGATGATTTCCACCATCACTCATGGTGGCTCTTCTCTTATCATGCTCCTGATGACCATTCCCTTGATGATTTGAATCTTGATGAAGCTCTTGATGTTTCAGATATTTCACAAACCTCATGATTTTTTTGATTGCACCCATTTTCCTCATGATGTTTCAGATCCTTCACAGACCTCATGATGACCATTCCCTTGATTATTTGAATTGATAAAAACTTACATATGTGTTTTGATTTATTATGTGTTATAAGGAATTGCATGAGTCCATATATTCGATCAATTGTTGCTACCTTTGGGAGTTGTGAGGTTTATAAAATATAGTTTTGACACATCTAAAACTCCTACAAATGTCAATAACCAATCAAGAAGACCCCAAAACCTAAACAATGACTATATTCTTTCACAAAATAGACATCGATTGTAGAATTTAAACCCTAAAAGATTTAGGTTGAATGCTGAAATCCTAAAAAATACCTATGTACTGACCAAATTAGAATATGAAAAACTATCTTCTAAACCGTGACTGATGGAGCTGTGAGACTAGTTCCATAAGGTGCAGAGTGACCCTAATTTCTTATATTTACTAAAATAAATTTAAAGTATAAAGTATAAAGATTAATAAATTTATTAATCTTTATACTTTAATTTCTTATATTTACTAAAATGAATATTTTATTAAATATATCCCTCCCAAAATCACATATACCACATAGCAAATAGGAATGCGAGCATGTTATAACGTGCTCACATTTTAGGCTTGGTAATTACCAATCCTAATAATTCATAACAAATTTAAAATCAAACTTTAAATATTCTAATAACTACAACAACAATGAGAGTAAAAAGAACTTTAACAAAAATTATAAAGTTAAATTTAATCAGAACTATAATAAATGTGAAAATTTTGGTCACAAAAGGAATATTGTTATCAAAATAAGAAAGGGTCAAATAACAAAACACTTTTAAAATAAAAAAGGGAAGAATTTCATTAATCAAAATCAAAATTCAAATAAAACTATTATTTTTTATACCACACTTCCTACTTCAAATGATAATGAATGGATATTGCATAGTAGTTCCTCAAGACACATACCTTACATGTGTGAAATTCGATCATATGTCAAATAATGTTGTAAAAAATCCATCTAAGAGACAACCCATTCATAGAAGTAAAAAATGTAACAAACCATTACACCAAAACCTGAAGGTGTTAGTGACTCCACACACCAAGATCATAAAACCCCACCACGCTTATGTAGACTAGAAATTTGGCTAGATTTGTGCTCGTATATAAGGACCACTCCCATCCCTACATGAGCCATGGGTGCATGCTGTAATTTCGACATAGCCACTCATGCTAGGACTCGAACCTATTTGGTTGTTGTGATACCAAATATAATGAATTGTTTCACCAAAACCTTGAGGCATTAATTAATCCGTACACCGAGATCTTAACAAAAATTTCAAGGTTAAGATAAAATCTATAATGATTTTATTAGAAATATTCTATTTTTTCTACACATAAAAAGAACCTTTTATCTTGTTCTCAACTTACTCGAGGTAATTTCATTGTAACTTTTCTCAAAGTAAATGGTTCATTTAAGGACCAATCTAATTTCATTCTTGTTGAAGGTGTTCAAAAGAATGGCATTTATACTTTTAATGGATTCTCTAATGAGACCTATATTTCCTCCCAAATAAAAAATGAAACTCAAATATGATATGAAATAAATGTGTCCCACTTGGTGGTCAAAAATATTATAAAATATGACTAGTAAATAAATCTTGTAAAATATTTTTTAAAAATACAAATTCAAGTACATTGTGGATGCATTGCACTTTGGTATATTTAAGATCTTAAAAATACATGTTTGATAATTTTATGTGTTTGGTCAAGTATTGGTTGTGGGCCATATTTTGCTAAAAGTACAAAAAATGCCAAAAAAAAGTGGGACACATTTATATACTTTAACTTTTGGTCACCTTAACTTCACAAGTCTTAATAATATGTCTAGACATAACCTTGTGGTAGGACTGCATAAAATAAATACCAACCATGAACTTGTGAGAGATACTTATGTGGCAAGCAACACAATCTACCATTTATGGACATTATAAATAAAATTCATCTATTTTTAAAAATATATTCATGGTGATGTAAGGGGACCATTTGAGGAAGCCTCTCTTAATGGGTATCTTTATGTTGCAACATTCATTGATGATCATACTAGGATTATTTGGACCTACTATATGATGAATAAATATAAAGTTTTATCTAAATTCAAGGAATTCAAACCCTTAGTTGAAAACATGTCTAACATTAAATTAAGAGGTTAAGAACTGATAATGGTTTTGAATACATAAGTAAATATTTTGATACTTTCTACACCTCTTATGGAATTCAAAGAGAGTTAACTACTCCCTATTCTCCACAAAAAAATGGATTTGTAGAAAGGAAAAAACTGGTGACCATCTTAGAAATGGCTAAGAGAACCATGTTACATTTTGCTTAATGTTCCTAAATTTATGTGGGCAGAAGCCATGAACATTTTTGTCCCACATTCTTAATAGATTTCCTATAAAATTATTACACCAAACAAAACCTCTAAAATATGGGACAAGAAAAAATCAAATGTTTCTCATCTCATAATATTTGGGAGCCCTATTTTTATTTTTTATTCCTAAATCAAAAAGGAAGAAACTTGACCCTACCATCTTACTCTTGCATATTTTATAGGTTATGGAGGAAGAACTAAATGATTAAGAGTTTATGATCCATCCAAATGAGAGATCATTGAAAATATAAATGTTCAAATTCTTGAAAAACCATTTTGTGTGTCCTCTGTAGAACCCTCTCAAGTTTCTCTTAATGATGAAATTGATGTCTAGAGGAAGATGATCCAAATATGGACAATATTAATAATGACTTTAAGGGGGAGGTATCACAAAGTTATGACCAAAACAAAAGACCTAAATGGGCTCAATCCTTTTACAAAATTATAACCTTGAAAACATTATCAAAATGACTAGGAGTCAACATACTTATCATGCCTTAATGACTTTTTATGAATGTGAAATCCCAATCTTTTGAAAGAATCCAACTAAGATGAAAGATGGTATGGAGGGATGGCCATGAAATTTGAATATGGTGCTCTTATTAAAAATCAAACTCGGGAACTTGTCCATCCACCATAAAAAATATTGTTGGATCTCAATGGTTTTATAAAATCAAATACAATTCCATAGGAGAAATTGACAAATTTAAGGCAAGGTTAGTTGCTCGTGGTTTTACTCAAAAACCAGGGATTGATTATGTAGAAACCTTTTCTCCTACTGCAAAAATGAGCACTGTAAGGATACTCATTGCACTCGCATTACAATATGGTTAGGAAATTCACAAAATGGATGTTAAGAATGCATTCTTGAATGGTGATCCAAAATAAGAAATGTAAATGACTCAACTTAAAGGATTTGAAGAACTTAGCAAAGAACATTATGTTTGTAGGTTAAAGAAATCACTTTGTGTTTGAAACAAGATCCTAGAGATTGGTAATAAAAATAAACAACTACTTTAAAACCCTATGATTTACTAATTATTACTCTGATAATTATTTGTTTGTATAAATAGAAATTATTCATATTATTTTAATTTTACTTTATATTGATGATCTTCTCATAACCAACAATCTACCTAGCATAATTTATCAATATAAATCTAAGTTATGTTAGTAGTTTGAGATGACTGATATATATTTGTTTCATCACTTTCTTGGCATGGCTATATTCCAAGATCATAATTCAATTACAATATCTCAATCACAATATGCACATAACCTTCTCATTAAATTTTACATGATTGACGGTAAATTTGTCTCTATACCTATTGAAGTTGGTATCAAACTTGATCCAAAACCTGCATGTGAAAAAAAATCCTACATTATACAAAAACTTGTTGGAATTTTAATTTATCTACCTATTATTGCGCAATATATTTCATATGTTGTAGTGTTGCTTCAAGATTCATGCAATATCCATATTGTGATCATTAGAAAATGAAAAAATAAATATTAAAGAATATCACATGTACATATAATTATGGTCTTTATTATTCTTATATAAATGATGCTAAGTTTTTTAGTTATTGTGATGTTGACCATGTTGGGGATACTACAAATAGAACATTTACTTCTTGATACGTATTGAAGATTAGTATAGGTGTTATTACCTAGAGCAATAAAAATCAACCTACAATATTTTTCTCATTTACATAAGCTAAATATAGAAGTGTATGGAAGCTTTGAAACAAGTAATGTGAGGAGAAGATTTTTGGAAGAACTCCATATGAATGTCTTGTGAAAGTATAATTTTTTTTGTGACAGTCAGAGTTGCATAGCTCTAATTAAAAGTTTAGTTCAAAATCAAAGAATAAAGCATATTGAAATTCATATGCACTTAAATCAGAAAAAAAATCTCAATGGTGAAATTGATATTCTAATCTATCCAACAGATGATCAACTGGTGACATATATCTTCACCAAACCTCTTTGTATTGCAAAATTTTCAAAGTTAAGAATAATGTTAGGCCTTTCAAAGCTGTCCATTGAGGGGGGTGTGCATGACAATTCCACCTCTTAATGGCCTTTGATTGTACTTTTCATCTCTATACATTTTCTTTGTAAAAAATATTAGTAAAAATCACTGTATGTGATTTATTATAAACATCATCCTATGTGAGTTTACATAGAGAACCTAGAGAAACATTGTGTGATGGAGATTCTTTATATTATAAAAGTATCATGAAAATTATATAAGGATTCATGTATACATCTATCCATAAGGAATTTAGAGATGTTATATTTACGTACTAATCCCATTCAACATGCTAGCCTAAATTGTCTAGAAAGGTATATGATTTATGGATGCGTGTTTATAATTCCTTCTCTAATAAAACAGTGATGATGGCATGTCTCCCCACTAAATATTAATGGGGAGTGTTGGAGCATGCAATGTTTTTAGGGACACAACTATTGTGTCGTGTATGTTAACAAACATATCTCCACATAATTTACAACATAGATTTAGATTTAATATAGATATATATAAATAACTAATAAATAATTGAATTAGTTGTGAGGTGAAATGGTACAGCCATTCATGGTTATAACTGATCAAAATTTATATATTATATTTCCTATGTGTAGACAATTATAAAATTATATTCATGTACATTATATATTAAGAAGAAGTGAGAAGATAGATGCTCTAGTTTTTGTGAAGTCTAGTTCCCTATGAAATTAGACTGTTATAAGTTCCTCTTATCTTAATAAATTAGATGATGCATTTGTATTGTAGGTTTTATACCTTCACATATTTTCCCACCCTATGAAACTAGATTGTTGTAAGTTCCTCTTATCTTAATGAATTTGATGATACATTTGCACCATGGGTATTTACCTTTACAGATTTTTCCATGTAAAATTTATGTGTTGTGTTATATTTCCTTACTACATATGTCTATTTATAATTTTTGTAATTATACACATTTAAATTCCTCGTCAAAATGATCATATAACAAATTTTACATCTGGTGCTACTAATCCCCAACAATTTCAAAGGATGCACTCAATTGATAGTAACTTTTACAATTGAAATGACACTTGAAATTTGATTAAAAATCATTATAAAGTTCAATACCTCAACTTTTATCCACGTAATATGTAATGATCAATGGTATCTTTTGTCTTTGAAGCACTGGCTTAATAGAAAGCAACACTTCCAAAAGAAGACTTATAAATACAAAGTTTGTTGTCACCTAATCAACATGTTCTCAACGTGTTTTGTTATTTGGATTCTAATATGAATTCTTTCAAGTGATATATATGGCTTATCAATTAAAATAAATCTACACACCTCACATGGGAGTGTGGGAAGGCTTATAAAAGGATTTTTTATCAACTTTCCATTTACATTTGTTATCACTTTCTTGGATTTTCTACCCCAAATGACGGAAAATCCCAAGTATCTTTTTTTACATTTTTTGGGTCCACCAGGGAAATGGCCTTCTACTCATGCAGAATTAAGAAGAGGCTACATCTGATATTTTGAATTCCCTCCCTTTCCATGCTGGAATTTGTGGGAAAAATAATTAGAGAATATTATTTGGGTTTGGTGGGTCATCCTTGCATTGATGCAAAGGTAGCAGCCACGTTTGTGGGTCATCTTTTGATAATTTTCCCAGACAAGGAAATGGTGATGGAAATAGGCTTCAATTTGGTGGGTCTTAAGCACAGGGTGGGGATGGAGGATGGTGTTTCTCAGTTTCAGTTAACGTCCATACCACTGCTCACAGAGGTGCATGTGTTCCAAGCAGGTCTAATTGACAGAAGCATATTCTTGGACCTGGAAAAAAGGTATTATGCTTTATTGGAAAATGTTGATAAGGTCATTCACTTCTGTAAGGAAAAATATTTGAGGGTTCTTCACATCCCCTGTCTGGATATAGAAACACTAAAAAAAATTCTCAAAGAAGGGACCCTGTGGTTGGAAGAGTTATGTCGAACTGGGAAAGACCCCTACAAATGGCTTGTGAATTTTCTCCAGACCGACTCAATCGACAGTTGCAAGATACAAAATCACCCAACAGTGGAAGTCAAGGAAGATTTGGAGGTGTGTATTGTCTCCTCTCATTCAGGGGATTAAGGGGGTGTTTGTCTTGTTTTTCATTAGCTGGTGTTTAGTTAAGGTTCTAGGTGATACACACACACACACACACACACACACACACACACACACACACACACACACACACACACACACACACACACACACACACACACACACACACACACACACACACACACTTTGTGTTCTAACAAGACTCATAGTTAGGGATTTAGTCTTTTGTAAGTGCTTATGGCACAATTTTTCTGATATGTAAAGTTCAAATCTTAACATGTACAAGGGAAGGGACCCTTCAACCCTTGTTTATCTATAAAAAAATCTACACAGCTCACATTGGAGATTGTCTATTGCATATATGACATGATTAGTCATGAAAACACTGATATCTAATGTCTTCAACATGAAAGTTACATTATATAGAAAAGTTGCATTATATAGAACTTTTGGTATATATTTTCCATATATCTTTACTTAAGATGCAACCAAAAACTATGTGTTAGGTCCATGATCAACAATCTTCACTTGCACAAGGTGGGAAAATTTAATTTCCAAGCCAAAACAAAGATAGATGATTGCACATAAGCTTGAAGAGATATGGAAGATGATGCAATGATGTGAAGCTTACACTTCCATGAACTGCGAAAATATATATTTGTAATTTAATGGTTTTTGACTAAAGTCTGAATTGATTTTTTATTTTTTTAAAGACATTTTTCTTTAATTATATTGGCTAAAACTATATTTCTCATGAATTACACTTATTTTCCATTAATTAAAACTTTCTTTAAAACTTTTTAATTTTTACTTTTTACTTTATTGTCTATCTTTTATGATGTGTCTTTTTCTAAATTTTCATAGAATGATTTTTTATAATTGTGTAAATAATTTATACAAAATATTTTCATAGAAATTGACTAAATAAGTGTAAAAAATATAATTTATTTAATTTATGTCATTTTTATATGTAGAATGCTTATTATTTTTCTATTAACACTATAAATAATAGTTTAGTAAATGACACAACCTGGGGGAGAGACCCATAATAATTTCATTATAAGTTCTAGGAAAATATATAGACTTAGTAAAAATGTATAGATATTACAGGTATTATTTTACTCTTATTTGTTAAAAGGATTAACATGAGAATTTACCATAAGGTCATAACCTTATTTCTTAAATTCTGTTGACATATTTTCCATGGGAAGCCCCCTAACTTGTAGGATAAATTAATGATCTTAAACAGAATCAAATCTTTGAGAAGCACCTTCTTAATATGCATTAGTTTTGAAAGGGCATTACATATAAGGAAACATCAAAGGAACAACCAAATTCCAAACCTAATGATGGAATTTGGTTGGGGTACTTAGGACCAGTAGGAGACAAATATTAAATGATGGAACTTCTAGTAGATCGCAACAAAAATTTGGTCATAACTGTCCAATATCTTGAAACGTGCTTATTGATTGAAGTATTGGCTACCTTGAAGGAGTTCAAGGATAAAGATAGGACCGAACGGAGATTTGAAGCTTCTCAATTCTATGACATCGTTACAACAAGTCCTTTACCGTTACGTATTGAATGGATAATCTTATTCAACTGATTCACACCATATACATAATATAATATCAAGTGTAGGAGCATAGGATGGGAAGAGCCTACATGAAGCATATAAATGAGTTTGAAAGGAAAAAGCCATTTGACAGTGAGTTAGATCAATTTAAGAACATAGTGATGTTGATTATATGATGATGGGTGTATGCCAATAGATTTAAAGCTATGTAAAGGGTGGTATTGATGATTGTGAAATTTAATCCACAGCAATTAATGATTGAATGGTATGCCATAGATGATTAAATTCAATGCAAGGATATCCATATTTAATTTTGATGCAATGCACCCTTAGCATAACCAAAGACTTGTATGGAATATTTTTTGAAGAATGTTCTGTAAGACTGGTGATATCGAGATGTGGAGATCAAGTTGGTGAACTTTAAATTAAGTCCACAATTTCATTGATCTTATTAAATTATATTTATGTATAATAAATCTAGTTTAGTCATGTACTCTTATACTAGCTATAGGATAATATACTTTGATGTTTAAAGGAAGATGAAAGAAAATAGGAGATCCTTCCCTTCATTCTTATCATTGAGAAACTAGATGTTGTAAGGGCCATTCCAAGCGAATGACAAAATAATAGTTCAACTAAGGTCCTATGCAAAAGGAAGCTAGGAAATTAAGTTTAGATGAGTGTTGCATAGATGAATGAGGGGTCCACTGGAGTGGTGTAGATATACTGAAATGTTGAGAATAGATGGTGTGCGAAGTTATGAATGTAATGAGGTCAGATTCAAAATACTACTACAATGTAGTGTTAAAAGCATCACACAATGGTGTGAAAGCATTGTTACAATATCGACACTTAGGAAATGTAGAATGACGCCATGCAATGATGCAATGTTGGTTTATTGAATGTACAATATTACCGGGTTATGAGGCATGTTTCCATGGTTATTAAGGGTTGTAACGATTCAAAACACTATTGAATATTTTGATAGCTATAAGTGATTTTATGCAAAATTTCCTTGTTGCCGCACAAAAAGTTCACTTCCAATTACATAGACATTTCATGAATTTTAGCAAATTTATATTCCACATTGACCCAATGGATTATAATTAATGTTAAATTGGATACATGAGTAAGTGGTTTCATTATCCCTTGAAAAATGAATTGTTATATTGCATTAAACTCCCAAAATGTGGCATGCAATTTTCTCAAGATTTGTTTGACATGGTTTTATTTTATGTAATCACTTCAAGATTCCTATACATCTTGTTGTCGTTGAGATGGTGATACTCCAAAGATTAGTTGTGTGCACATTATGGTGGCTATGCATCTACATCACAAACCAACTCCTTTCTAAAAGAATTGATGGAGTAAAACTTGACCTAATTGGTATTTCAAATATGGGTATAAATATAGTGTTACAATCATTGATTCCATTCCAAATTAAGGTAAGAAGATAGTTCATGTTAACCGGTTCCTTAATAAGATTCCAATCATCTTGATGGTTGCTTAATATGAGATTCAACCATGCTTTCTCCCAATTATTAGAGTTTCAAAAAATCACATTAATTTGCCCTCCCTGATAAGAATCCATAATGGAAAATTTGATTGCACTTATAATGTTTGTGTACCTGAATATTTGAAAGGGTAATATGTCCATTATATGAAAGTAAGAATGTAACCTACATTCCATGTAAAGCTTAAATGAAAGAATCAAAAATCTACCATGAAAGACCTATATGCTCCTATGAATACAAGGAAGCTAATTTATTGAAAATAAAACTAATACATTGTGAGTTGGTTATGAGTTAGTGTAATGCATAACATTTGAATACTCTTAGAATGTTGATTCATATTCCATTCTATGTCATTCTCATACATATCAACTTTCTCATTCCTTCGTCTTAGACTCTTCCTCAATGATCATTATATAGAGATTGGCTTCTACAAGCATCTTGACCTTGGCCAGCCTCAAATTGGGTAGAATGAATGGCTTATGCATGGACATCAATACCCATTCTTTCATTCTCATATAACATCTTTACTCATTCCAATTACCTGAATGTTTAGAAAGGACATATGCACTACTTGGGAACTCTATGTTTACTATAAAATGAGAATGGGCCTAGCTTCCCATACAAGTTCATCCCATACACATCAATGTATGCTTATGGATTGAACATGGAGAAAACCCAACCACGTAGCGGAAGTATTTGAATGTTTGGGGGATTAATGTTGTTATGAAAGAGATAGATCCTTCTTATGGAAGGTGTCAGAAAAAATTATCTTTAAGCATGAATAGTAAGAGTATAAATCAGTAACACAGAGGAAATAAAATGACTCATTCATAGAATACCACATCTCCTTTTCTTGATAAACCTCAAGAAAACTCAAATACCTCAACAAAAAGTCCATCTCAGATGAACAAGCATCATTTATTACCTTAAAAATTCCCAGCATGAGCCAGTAACATGCAATATTAATTCGTTTAAATATATCTAATGACAAAAAGGAAGAATGTTTTCATAGCAAAATTGAGTGGATATGTTGATATTAGACCCAAAATTGTAACCCCTTTACTGTTTATTTTAAAAAGTGTAATAATAACTTGGCCGCCATTCAGGAAATATAGCAGTATATGTCTAAGGTCCACTTAATTATAACTACAGAATTGCAAATATAAATGAGTGATAAAATGGGAACAATAGGAGCAACTACTCACCTATGAGTGGATTACATCCACAAATCCGCCTATAACATAGGAGTTCTTACACAATGGTGGCTCTTCCTTTCAAATTTAAGCTGACATGGAGAGAAGATACATCCTTTAGGGATTTTTTCCATACTTGGAAATAAAAACAATGATAAACTATTTAATACTCATGACCGAAAACTAGGGTTTTAATATCTGTGTTGGGCCCTAGAATATTGGCCAAGTACAAGAAGGGTTTTGGACTTAGCCATATTTGGCATCCCAAGAAGCACACGAGAAAAGTGTGACCCTTCTAGCATGCGGAGTGGATAAGGTGCCAGCCTGGTGACTATAGGATCAAAAAGGGAATATTCCATGCATGCGATGGAAGGTTCCAGAAGAACATCATTACACAGAGTGGAGAGCTCGGATCAAAGGAGGCATGCTCCATTGGAGGACCACTTGGACAATTGGCGATCGGTCTGCTACCTCAGAAGGCATGGCAGTGAAGGCAGGAAAGCTATATATTAAGGTGCGCGGATAGCAGAAAAAGAAAGATGGGTAGAGAGAGAGAGAGAGAGCATAGAGAGCATATACAGAGTCAGTGAGAGAGAGTAGTATGGTAGAAAAGAGGTGAAGCTCTGCAGAAATACCATGGAGGATTCTATGGGTTGGGATTAGGAAAATATAGGAGTGATGGCACACTTAGAGGGATGGGTCTGCATTCATCTTTGTAATGTGATGAACATAGTGTAGTTCTGATGCATGACTTGGCTCTGCATGGTTATATGAGGGTCTGTTATGACCTCAAGGGATGTAATGTGGTTATTGAACATGTTAATATGAATATAAGGCTCTGTTATGAATCATATATGTGTTCATGAGTATAATCCTTATGCATTTCCTTTATGTATGAACCATTTCCATATGTTGTTTGTTATTTCTCTTTTCTGGATGCAATGAGATGACAACTCATCCTAGGTTCTCAGAATGATGCATGGTTCTTTTCTATTCATTTGCATTTGAATATCTGTCATAAGATGATGCATTCTCACAAGACTCACATAAAGGAGAGACTCGGCACCCGCGCGTGCCTCGGGTGAGTGCCCAGTGCCCGCTGGGTGATAGGCCGATGCGCATGGGATTAGACTATTGGTCTAAGGGTATAAAAATGACTACATCTTGGTTCCATTGCCTGGGACCTCTTTTCAAAGTTGTTGTGAGAAATGGCATGCATATTTTTCCCTGTGATGTGTGATGACAGAATGTCTGACCTTGGAAAGTGTTGAAACATGGTTCAAGAGCATGGAGGATGAGTTTTCTCAAAGATTCAGCACTGGACCTGAGTTTGATGCACGTAGATGGGTAGAAGAGAACCTATACCATGAGTTGTATGAGACATTCTTCTGTTGTTTTCCAGTAGAACTATATGAATGGCTTTCAGCATATGCATCCAGATCAAGCTGGTACTATAGATCACATGTATGGACCCAAGATGACTATCAGAGGCTGTAGGATGCAGATCTGACTTGGATGTGTGTTGTTGATCACTGGTGGAAGAGAGTGCTGACCAGTTATACTCTTGAATATGCCATTTCTATGTATTCTTTCCCAGAAGTTGCTGAGTTTGAGTTTATGAGGGAGCCCAGAGGATCATTTTTGTGTGTTATTCCTTTGGCTATGAAGATCTTGGTCATTACCTTGAGTTTAGAGGCATTTCCCATGGCCGGCTAAGCTTCTCTGAGTGCTAGGAGAGGAAGCTAGGGTGGAGGAAGATGGAAGACATTGTGGTTGAAAAGGAAAGGGAGGAGAGATGACTCAAGTATAGTGAAGCTCATGAAAGGGAGATGACTAGACAATGTGAGGTTGCAAGTGTGATGGATCTATGGAGGCAGATGTTGCGGGAAGGAGTTGAGGTTCACGCAGAGGACGTGGAACCTGAGCAGTCTGTGCTACCCCATCTTGGAAAGCATGGGAGAGAAGCCCCTTCAGCTTCTGATGAGATTTCATCACATGGAGAAAGGAGAGTCGTTGGTGCACATCTGAACCCACCTGGTGACCAACCCCTGGCGCTTGGTTTTCCAGATCAAGGGAGAAGTATTGTTAACCCAGTTGGTATCGGTGGGAGTAACTGATCTGTGCCCAGGAGATATAATTTCTCATTTGGAACATCCATGGTTGCACAATCCATTCCTGTATTTGGAGGAATTTTTGGACAAGGTGCAAGTACGCAAGGTTTGGGTATCACATCTAGGAGTGGCATGGGACACACAACTGGTAGTGGGACAATATCACAAACCATCGGCATGCATAGTTCAGTGGGACATTGGGAACACTAAGTGTGACCACTTCAGGCCCTTTGCTGACTGCAGGAGGTGGATCTAGAGGAACATGACCTGGTGGATCTAGTGGATCTGGTGGAGGAGGAAACACCAGAGGGAACCAAGGCTCTGGATCAGGAGGACAAGGGCCTCAACCACCTCCACAAGTATTTTTTGAGATGTCTTTGCACTTACCAGACTATAGGGGTATTGAAGATGCTACAGAGCATGTGCACAAGTGTGAATTACTATGGCACGTGAAAGGGATCACTACCCCAGAGTGGAAGGCAAGTCAGTTTGCAACAACATTGCAAGGGCGTGCACATAGTTGGTATAGGAAGTATGACCCCCATCAGATGGTGGTAGACTACACTGCATTGAAGAATGCCTTCCTAGTAGAGTTCCATATCCCTGAGTTTGAGCAGAAGAGCATCAGCTCTCTGAAGGATATCCAGAAAGAAATGACAGAGAGTGTGCGGGAGTATGACACGTGTTTCAAGACTCTCTTTTCAAAACTATCCTATGACATTCATCCTTCTCAACATGCTCAATGGTTTTTGGAGGCTTGATAACACCATTTACAAGGGCTCTGTCGCACAATACCTTCACAGACCCGCGTGAGGCATTGGAAGCTTGCCCTGCACGCTGAAGCTGTTGGGAGCGTTGATACTGGTGTTAGTCCTATTCTGGAGGCTCAAATTGTTGCAATGGCCAAGCAGTTGGAGAAGTTGTCTGCAAAATCAGTGCATGAGGTTTGTAGTGGGCTTTGGTGTACAGACTGTGAAGTGGAAGGGCATGCAAAGGATAGTTTCCCTCAAAAGTCGGTACGTGCTATGGTGGTAGACTGTGAAATTTTCCATGGGGATCATGATGCAAGTAGGTGCCCTCTACTACAATGTGCAATCCACAAGAATGTTTCTTGCTATTACAAGATCTGTACCTCTATGACCCATGATACCAAGGATTGCAGACTGATTGATCAGATCCATGATGTTATTGATCTTGGTGTGTGCCAGACTAGCCTTGCAAGTAGTTCCAAGGATGATGATCATCGTTATGAAGGGCACACAGATGGAGGAGTGTGGAAGAGGTTTTCACAGAGGATTTCATGGTCACAGTAACCATGGTGGAGGATGAAGTGAATTCCCATGAGGAACCTGTTATAACTGTGGATCTACAGAGCATTACAAATATGAGTGTCCTGATCTGTTACAATGCTCATGGTGTGGAAAGAAACATAAGTATGAAGAGTTTCTAGAGCTTTATGAGCATATGAACTAGAAGCACCGGAAAGACAAAGGTGCTGGGATGGTGAGCATCAAGAAGGCTGATTCACAGTGGATGCCAAGAGTGGCATGTGAGTCAGGGCTAGAACCTGTACTGGTGATGATGTGAGTAGAGGCCACACATGCCAGGGAGATGCCAAGACAAAGGACACTAGTTTCAAGAGAGGAAGTGGTACATGGAAAGTATCTGGACCCTTGCTCATCAGAAGGAGGTGTATCACAAGACTATGGATGTGATTCAAAGTTTGCAAGGGGAGATCCAATGTCTAAAGGAGAAATCAAAGTAGTTGGAGCAAAGGAAGAATGTCGAGGCTCCAAAGGATGACCTGGATGAGGTCAAGGAAGTATGTAGGATGTTAAGGCAAGAGAATATTATTCCCTTGCTAGGAGAATGGCTGAGGGAGAAGGTACCATGCACTGGAGCAGAGTGTGAAAGGTAGGTTTTGCATGCAAACCTTCCTCCTCACAGCCTTGACTATGATAAGGAGATTACTTTGAATGTGGTTGTTGATGGATGGCTTCTGAGTAATATCCTCATCGACATGGGAGTAGAGGTCAATGTTCTTACCTTAGATGCCTGACATCAAATGGGAAGGCCCACATTACAGCCATCTTTGAATGTGTTGTATATGGAAAACAAGACTAAGGCAATGCCCATTGGAGTCTTGAAGGATGTTTTTATCACCATTCAAGGGGCCAAGTTCACTGGAGACTTTGAAGTCTTGGTGCTCTCACTGAGGCAAGAAACTTTCCAGCATTGCTTGGGTGCCCATGGTGTTACAAGAACAATGTTGACCTGCGGTTTAACAAAGGGTATATCAGCTTTGAGAACAAGGAAGAAAGGGTGATTATCCCTTTAACAGATGGGAAGTCAATGCCCTATACTGAGCCCTTAGGAGAAGAATTCCTTGACAGAATCTATGTGTGCTCCATCAGAGATCCTGAGATAATTCATCCCACAGAGGGAGTTATCCAGTTTGAAGATGCTCAGTCCTTGAGTGATACCACTAGCATGGCATGTGAAATTGGGTGCATGGGACTTATGAGTTGATTGGGTGACAGTTGAGAGGATCTGTAACAAGGGTAACAAAGGCATGCTCAGTCAAATGCCTAGGAGGGAAGAAGTTGCCAAGTTACTCTGGAGGAGCATACCCTGAAATTTTCTTGTGAGAAATGGAGGCTCAGTGGAAGAATGAGGACGAGAGAAGGGGAATGCTCAATTATAACCTACTCAGAACTACAGCGCGCTGGTGGGCTACACATTGGGAGAACCTCCTAGAATGGTGTGAGGTAAGAATCACATTTTCTGTAAGGTTCTCCAGGAGCAACATGCCCATGGTCATACAAGACTACCATGGTAAAGAGACCACCTCATTTCATATCCAAGCATGTGAGAAGGCCTGGATGGGAAGTGCAGAAGCATTACCACCTTCATTATGGGTGCATAAGTTGTATTCCACCTTACAAGGTTGTGTGCGCGCATGGTATATTCATTCAGAGATGCGTCGTCAAATAGGTAATTGGCAGGAGTTGGCGGCTGATCTCATTCAAGCCTTTGAGTATAGGAGTACCAAGCCATCAGTAGATAAGGCGTTACAAGTAATCAAGTGCCTTACGATGGGAGATAGTGCTATGGTAGAGGATAGGCTATTGGAGTTACTGGGTGAGCCTTATTTGGAGACGCACCTCAATGAAGAAGAATCAGAGGAAGTACAACTTGAGCGTGCGTGCATGGAAAAAGAAAAAGGAAAAATGGTCTATGTAATAGATGGTGAAGAAATGGAAACTTTGGATGTTAACCATTTTGAAGGTATGCACGAAGTCATAGATCTTTCTGATGAGTTCTCAGCACACACCTACCATGAGCCAAAAAACAAAGAAGGTTAACATTTTCATGGAGACATAACCTAAGGAAGCTATCATCGGGGACTATTGGTCAGAAAAAGAAGTTTCAAAGGTCATTGATTTGTTAACAAGCATTTCAGGACTTCATCCATAAATTTCTTCAAGTTTACCTGGATGACTGGACTGTGTATGGATTAGTGAAAGACCGTTGTGATAATTTGAGGCTGATGTTTGAGAGATGTTGCAATTAAGGATATCCCTCAACATTAAGAAATGTGTCTTTGCTACTCCATTTGGAACCCTGTTAGTCAACATTATATGCAAAGAAGGCTTACTAGTGGATCCCGCCAAAGTTACAGTTATTGTGGGATTAGGGGAGCCTACTAGTCAAAGCACATGGTGGATTCCTTGGGCATATAGGGTACTATCAGGAAATTCATCAAGGGGTATGCCAAGAGGCACCCTTGGAGGAATTTTAAAACACAAGAGTGCCTTTCATTGGGGAGAGGTGCAACAAAGGGCATTTGAAACTTTGAAGGATATGATTGTCACTGTGCCCATATTACATTTTCCTTCTTGGGAAAATCCTTTCCATGTGCATGTTGATGCCTTAGGGAAAGCTATGGGAGTAGTACTAGCACAACCCAGTGAGGGAATTGTTGATCATCCCTTGTGTTTTGCAAGTAGAAATTTGACACCAGTAAAGTAGAATTACACAACTACTAAGCGTGAAGCATTTTCTATGATCTATGCACTGCATAAGTTTAGGTAGTATCTGTTGGAAACACCATTTATATTCTACATGGACCACATGGAATTTAATTACTTAGTCAACAATCCTATTTTTCAAGGGTGCATATGCCTTTTGGTCCTATAATTTCAAGAATTTGAGTTCACAGTGGTTGTAAAACCAGGAAAAAGTAATTCAGGACCTGACCACTTATCAAGGATTAACTCAGGGGAGGATGTGCAAAGCATTGAGGATACCATGCCGAATGCACAACTGTTTAGGTTCGGTGTGCATGCCCTCAGACTTGGAATATATCACTATGTTCTTAAAAATAGGTGTGGCACTGAGAAGGGATGAAGGCTCTGGAGAGAAAATAGTTAGCAATACATGCCGCACCCTACATGTTGATTAGTGGAGACTTGTATAAGTTAGGTCATGATGAGGTTCTGCACCGATGTGTATTGGAACATGAGTGCATGGAAATTATGGAGGAAGCACATGGTGGGATTGTAGGAGGAAACTATGTAGGAAATGCTACCACGTGGAAGATTTTATTAGCAGGGCTTTGGTGGGAAACCATCTACAAGGATTGTATTGAGTTTTGTAAGGCTTGTGACCATTTTCCAGCACCTTAGAAAACCTGGAAAGAGGGATGAAATGCCCTTGTGACCAATAGCGAGCACTGAACCATTTGAAAAATGGGCAATCAACTTTTTAGGGCCAATTTTTCCACCCACACGAAGGACTGGTTCATGGTATATCATTACTTACACTGATTACTTGACATGATGGGTAGAGGAAACACCTACAAAGGATTACACTGCAGTAACAACTGCTAGATTTTTATGGGAGAACATAATCAGCAGGTATGGTTTTCCTTTAAGTTTAACAAGTGATAGAGGTACACACTTTCTCAATGAAATGGTCAAGATTCTGTTAGTAGAATTTATGGTGGCCCATCACAAGACTACCCCTTATCACCCTCAAGCGAATGGAACTACTAAGGCATTTAACAAAATACTAATTCACACGTTGACTAAGATTTGTGATGTTGGAAGACAAGATTGGGATGACAAGGTATCAGCCATTCTATGGGCATACAAGACAACCTACAAGAGGTTGAACAAGGCCACACTATTTCAATTGGTGTTTGGTGTTTTTTACCAGTTGAATTCATGTTACCATTACTGCGTATAATGCACAGGAGGGTTAGATGATGAACAAGTGCTGGAAGAAAGGATTGATAAGTTGATGTAGTTAGACGAAAGGTGATCACTTGCTAGATGGAGTTCAGAAGATAGAAAAAGCAAAGACAAAAGGCATGGCATGATCGTCATATCAAGAACAAGAAGTTTGAGGTTGGGAAGATGGTGTTGTTGTATGATTCCAAGTATTTGAAACTTGCCATCCTGGGAAGTTGAAAGTCCATTGGTTGGGACCCTACATCATCTCATACATTCTTGATTCAGGCACTTTCCAGTTACAAGCGCTAGATGGGATGAGATTACCAGGTCATTTCAATGGGATTAGGCTGAAGCCCTACTATAAATAAGTCTTCTTGGTGTTTGTAATAAGGTAGTATTTCCAATTAGTCTTAGAATTTCCCTTTATGCTTTTCTTTTCTTGTGTTTCCCTTTCTCATTGCTTGTTCCTTTCTTTTTGTTTTGTTTTTTGCCTTGTGCATCGGTAACCACATTATTTTTCCAAGGTTGTGTATGCGTAGAGGACCTGTGCATCTGTTTTAGTGTGGGGTGGAGTAATACAAAGAAAATTATAGGCTTGTAATACAAGCTGAGTGGCCCAGTAGAAGGAAGCATGTAAGGATGAAAAAACATGTGGGGAAACAGTGGATAATGAATTATGGTGTCAAGAAGACTGTAAAAAAAGACCGCGTACAAAGGATAATGAGAGCAGGAACAACATGAGGTAGGTGAAGGAAAAAATTAGGTAAAGGACAAAAGAAGTGCCTTCGGCTGTAGATGTGCGCATAAGATTCACCCCTCAAGGTAATTTTGATAATCATTGCAAATTTGGGTAGGCGCACCAAGCATATTGTTCAGTCTGCGAAAATTCATGTTTCTAGGGTCCCCTCATATTTGTCTAACTCCCCTGTCCAAGTAAGAAGCTTAAGTTCTGAGAAAATGTGAAAAAATCCACATTTAATATTAAAAACATAGGTAGGTGATCCATAAAATTTCATGAAAAAGGGCTAAGTCTATAAATATCCAAGGTCGGGGCAATCATTATTTTACAGTTGACATTAAAAGCGCGAAGCGGCCGAACTCTTGTGAACTAGGGCACAAACAGAGAGATTTGTGTGAAGGGACAATGAGAAAAAAGTGTGTGCTAGAGTGGATCTCCGAAATCAGGCCGAAGGAGTACAAAAATTGGCTAATTCCTGTTGTCCTTGGGACAAGAGGACACAAAGTGCGCGAACCGTGGATCCGGTTTTCCTATGAGTCACAGTTCCGAAGGCAAGCTAGGGACAAGCGGGACAGAAGGACGCGAGTTGGCCGAAGTTGAGCGAAATCAAGGAGTCAAGGCAGTCCTTTGACCATTTCACCAGTTTGGGACCAGTAGGAACAAAAATGAGCCCATTTCAACTAGGCCGAACCGGCTCGAAATGAGAATATGGCAGTCAAAACCATTACCATTTGGGAGTGCGATGGGAAAAAAGTGGGCCCGAACTTGAGGCCGAACCGGGCCGAAATGAGTGCTGTTGAGGCAGCCCGTTCAAACTAAATGGGACGCATGGGACAAATCGAGTACGCGAACCGGCCGTTTTCAGCCGAAATCAGGACAATTTCAGGAAACCAAATGGGACAAAGGGACGCACGGGACGTGCAAAAAA
Organism: Taxus chinensis; assembly: GCA_019776745.2. Lineage (NCBI taxonomy): Eukaryota > Viridiplantae > Streptophyta > Pinopsida > Cupressales > Taxaceae > Taxus > Taxus chinensis. The sequence goes on from CM034157.1 coordinate 138,997,044, forward strand.
GCCGAGGATGCAATCAAATCATGAACGTGCAGAGGAGAAAAGTCAACATTTGACCCGTGGAACTTCAAACGGCCATAACTTTTGACTCCGAGCTCCGATTTTCACAAAATTGGACTTTCTGGAACGAGCACGACGTCCTCTACGCCACAAAATTTGGATTTCTTATTTTTAATGAGGGTAGATATATTTAAATAAAAGAAACACATTCGGCTCCAGTCAGTCAATGCTCTTTCCCGTCAATTGACAGAAAACGCCTGCCAGGCCCAAAATAGCTGCCCGCACTCAGAAGGCCATAACTTTTGCATTTCTCAACGAAATCGCACAAAATTGGTACCGTTGGAATCGTGGTTCTGAGCCCGATGCACAACAATCAAGAAATTTGAGATTTGATCAGAAATTGATTGATATTTGTAAGAAAACGTGGCTTGGGTTCAGAACAGTGTTTTATTTGGTAGCTGGGAGTGCAATTAAGAGGCATGGTCGTCATTCTTTCTCTGCTGCAGCACATGGGACAGTATGGGGAGCCTTTTGCAAGTAATGTATAACCATTCCACTCAATTTAATGCCTCTTACAGGTGGTTGAAGGACAGATTTCGGGATTTCCATTTTCCCTTCTCTTCTCCTTCTCATTTTTTCTATAAATTGGAGTGTTGGGCTCATTGTAAAGGAGGAGAGTTTTTGGGTAGCAAAGCTCTGTCAAAATTGCTTTGTGAAGCCAGTGTGTTGCAGGCCCTTGTAGTGGACTCCTTGCATGGTGATCCAGGCCCTTATCTTGTAATAGATTGAACTGTGCATATCATGAAGCAATAAAATATCAGTTTGTGGATATATCTTCCCCTGCTGTGTTTTCTTGCATTCTTCTTGCCCCTTTAATCTTTCTACAAGTATATTGTGTCTATTTATTATGTTCTTGCAGGAATTCATTATCATTGTCAATGCTTGGAATATTATTGTGAATGCATTTTGCTAGATTATGGTGAACTGTCATCACCTCTTCTAGTGTGCACTTTGCCTCTGTATTTCACACATTTGGAGACTACTCTCACACCCTCCTTTTCTGGTGTATCACCGCTTTAGTGTAGGCTTTCATTTTATGTAATTCTCTTTCCCTGGTCCCTTGGAAATTTAGATTAGAATAGTTAGCTTATCCTGCATTAGAGTAGATTGTGGCAGGTAGTTTAGGAGCAAGAACCAGCTTTCTCTGGAGGTCTATCTCAAGTAGCAAGTCCCACAACTTGGAGATAGTACCCATGTTATAATCACACTGGATGCTTAGAGTGATCAAACTAGAAATCTGATCAACATCCAGGGGTTGTGATTCTACTTGCTAAGGCTTGACGATAGGACCTCCAGAGAAACCAAAATAGTTCCCACATTATCGTTAAAACTACCTAGTTTCAATCTATCTAAAGAGATTAGCAATAAGAAGCTTCCTAATGCTAGGACTTTTTGACACATGATGTAGAGATTACAAAGAAAGTGCTTAAAGTTCTCGATATTACACTCATCTTGTATGTCATTTAATGTTAAAGTACATTGGTAGGTGACATAGCATTTATTACCAGAGGGAAGCAAAAACTATAAATACAAGGTTGGGCAAGTCATTTTCTATCTTGCTATTATGAATTTGAAGGGCTCTTGTGAACTAGGGAATCTAGAGAGAAATTTTTGCAAAGGAAAAAGAATCTTAAGAATTTAAGTGTGTGACTAGAGTTAATCTGCAAACTAGAAGGAAGGAGTACACAGGGAATGAGAGGAAAGGTTATTTGTGGTTGCATCTTCTTGTGGAATATTTTCCTAGTTAGGGTTTGGCAGCTAGGGTATAGAGATAGAAGGATTTATTCTAGGAGTTGATCTTTGGAGTTGAGTTTGGAGTGTAGCTGAGTAACAAAGTAGAGTAAGGAGTTCATAGTTTATCTTGATAGAAAGCATGACACCCAAGAAAGCAAATGTTTCACCAAAGAAAACAAAGGGCAAGGGAAAAGGAAATCAAACCCCTATCATCGTGAGCTCCAACAAAGAATGGTACGTGGAAATGCAATACCCAGATGGAGTATTGCTAGGAAAGGAATGGGTGTCACATCTAAGGTAAATGACTGTGAGTGATTATAACCATCACACAAGCACAACTGAGAAGGAAATGGCACTAGAGTTGGTCTGACCAGCTAACAAAAGGACACAGATGGGATGCCCATTTACAATGACGAGGTGAAGGTCAAATTGGAGAAGGCAGGATTATTGCAACTATATGAGTTTCCTTACTTTGGCAAGCCTGAGCACCTTTATCAATGGTTGATGTCGCATGTGCATGAGGATCACTTTTATTTTACAGGGTGCAAGATGTGCATAACACCACAACTGATATCCAAGTTCACAGGTCTTATTTTTGAAGGAGAAAGTATAGATGATGACCTAAGTGACAAGGAGGCTATCAAGGAGACTGTAGCAGCATATGACTACAAGAAGGGTTCACGATACTTTGACATCGCAGAGATTCTAGACCCTATTATGAGGATGGCCACATGCTTGGTGACCAAGCTCAATGATCAGGAATGATGGATGCAAGTGAACAAGGCATGGCTAAATGTATACTAGAAGATATCAGAGGGAACAATCTATAACTTGTCCACTTTCATCGCGGATGAGATCATAAGCAACGTGTAGGAGGGAGAAAATATATTATTCGGTAACGTCCTCCTCACCATTGTATTTTCAGAAATTGGAGTGCCAGATGGGCCAGAAAAATTTGTTTGGGAGTATCCAGAAGAGGATCCCTTGCCTACAAAGAGGTTTGAAAAGTACACTTGTGAAACCATGATGGCCACTCACAAGGCACCTGGAGAAGTGGTATAAATGAATGCGTGATGCATTTAGGGTAGAGTGGAGGATCCTAGAGTAGTTTCCCATGCTCGTGGATGGAGAAGAAGAATTTGTAGTGTACCAACATTTCTGCATTGGCAGATTTACTTTAACAAATGGGACTAAGGGTCCATGGTGCAAGTTTCCCTTCTCCTTCACCACGCAATACTTTCAGGCAAGGGTCAACAGGTTCAAGGAAGCCAAAAGACTAAGGTTCAATCTTAGTGAGGTGGACCAAGACCACCACGAGCTGTGCCAAAATCTTGTGTACCCTAAAAATGTGTGTACGTGGAGAAGTATGTCTCCCACGAGGTTCAAATGATGAAACCAATAATGATGCCAATCGTTGGAAGGTCTGCAACAAGGATATATCTTTGCATAAGGCCAAAGTTTGAGAAAGGTGCATATCTGGAGAATGATGTCTCCATTCCAGAAGACCCCACAGGAAGAAAGAAGGCCATGCCGAAGAAGAGAGAAAGAGAAGAGGGGCAGGAGAAGAAAGCACCAAGTGTGCAGACCACACAATCGGTGGGCACGCCTGAAGTAGTCATGAGGCCTAACACTTATGTGTGGAGAAAGAAGCCCCCTATCAAGGCAAAGACCCCAGAAGAAGAGGCGTTGGAGCATGAAGAGAACCTCACCCATGAGGAATCACCAATGAAGACATCACCTGTCAAAGGAAAAGAAAAAGAAGAATCTCATGTACTGGAATCCCCAGTAAGGAAGAAGCAGAAGGTGACAGATGAGGTAGACTCAGAAGAGATAGAGAGCTTAGATGCCTACATTGGTGACAAGGATGATGACGAGCCTGAAGGAGGTGAAGACCATCCAGTCTATGATGTACATGATTCTGAGGAAGAAGGAGATGAAGAGGAGTATAACAAGGAAGATGAGGAGAAGAATGATGAGGAAGAAGCTGAGGCTCAAGGCAAGGGGGTGAGTGAAGAAGTAAGCACCAAGAACCAAAGAACCCCAAGCCTCACCAAGGAGGAAGTAGAGAAATCCATGGTGAGAGAAGTGGCTGGAATCATGAAGAAGTTGGTGGAACAGGAGTTGGAAAGAAGCGCAGATGATACAATAAAAGAGATAGAAGAAGATAGCGTTGAGAAGGAGTATGGCAGCATGGGTGGAGATCCCAAATTGGTAGTGAGCTTCCCAAAAGTTGTGCGGACAGGTGGGAAAGGTGTAGTAGTGGCACAAGGGTAGGGAATGGGATACATTGATGATCCTAGCAAGGTGCTACTATGTGCGTGCTTCCAGAGCATTGTACCAACAGAGAAACTCCTAGCTATGTCATCATTTGATGAAGAAGGTGCATACCCACAGACAAGAAAGATGTTATCTTGGGCGTTTGAGTCCCACGTGGATGAACCAAAATTTGAGGTAAGTCAGAGAGTGCTAATGAAGGTGCCAGAAACCAAAGGGATAAATCCATTGGTGAACACTCAACAACTATCAGATGAACAGGTCTGTAATGTGCTTAACAAGGTTTCAGTTGAAATTGAGGCCAGACTATTTGGGAGAAATGATAGAGTGAAATTCTGGAGGAGGAATTGGAGAAGAAAAAGAAGGAGCTTGTGGAGAAGAGAAAAGACCTAAAGCAAGAGGAACTGATCAATGCTTAGTTGAGGCATAAGCTGAAGGAAGAAAAAGATAAGGTGCATGAAGTCTCCAAGAAGGTGGAGATGATTACAAATGTAATTTTCCTGAAGCACCTTGATTTAGCACCACCGATCAGAAGTATGAATCAACCTTGCAATGTCTGGAGGATCTGACTCACATTCTCACAATGGAGAGGTGACCACTTGCTTTAGAATCTACAGAAGAGGCATAGGCATGCCAAGAAAAAGAAAACAAGATGAAGGTTGTCGAGATTGTGGCTCGATACACCAAACTTCTTGCAGAAGTAAAGGTTGCTCACACAAGTCACTGAAGCTGTGTATGACAACTACATGGATAGGGATAGAGTGGCAAGCATCTTGGTTTCCACCCATGAAATGGAAACTTAAGGAGTTCCAAGAGAAAAATAAGGGGAATATAATAGAGAGAGATAAGATCCTGGCTGAGGTGGAGAAGAAATCAGAAGCAATCGAGACCCTGCGAGGCTCGATCAAAAGTTGGTTGAAGGAACTATACCCCCAGATCACCCACAGGATGGATGCCCTTGAAGACTTGGGGAAGCAATTGGAGAGTATTGTTGAGACCATGAGCACAAAAGGAGAGGAGTTGAGTTTTGAGGAAGTGAGCACCCTGGTGGGTGACCTCTGTCAGCAAGCTCAGAATGAGGTCGATGCTTGGGAGAAGTTAGAGGCAGAACTAGGAAAGGATTTCCCTCTCCTCCTCCAGCAATAAACAAGTTCCCCATTCTTTCATTCTTTCTCCCAATTCTTCATTCCTTTATTCTTTTAAACCATTGTAAGAGCCCTCCATTCTTTATTCTTTGAAGAGTGTTTCTGAGGATGGAGAACAGGTGTAGTGTGGGGTGATGTTGGGCCCCAGAATATTGGCCAAGTACAAGAAGGTGTGCATGGGCATGTGGGACCTATAGTTGAAGAAGGGAGCATGGGTTGAAGGTGCATGTAGGGAAGGGTTCTAGTAGGGTTTTGTAGAACACATGATGGGCATGCACAAGGAAAGACAGGTTTTGGACTTAGCCATATTCAGTGTCCCAGGAAACACATGAGAAAAGAGTGACCCGTCTAACATGTGGAGTGGATAAGGTGCCAACATGACAACTATAGGATCAAAAAGGGAATATTCCATGCATGTGATGGAAGGTTCCAGAAGAACATCATTGCACAGAGTGGAGAGCTCGGATCAAAGGAGGCATGCTCCATTGGAGGACCACTTGGACACTTGGCAGCTGATCTGTTACCTCAGAAGGCATGGTGGTGAAGGTAGGAAAGCTATATATTGAGGTGCAAGGTGTAGCGGGTAGATGGGTAGGGTGAAAGAGAAAAGTATATACATGGAGTCATCCCTGAGAGAGAGTAGTCACTAGAAAGAGGTGAAGCTCTATAAAAATGCCATGGAGGATCCTATGGGTTGGGATTATGGAAAATAGGAGTGATGGCACATTTAGAGGGATGGGTTTGTATTCATCTTTGTAATGTGATGAACATAGTGTAGTTTTGATGCATGACTTGGCTCTGCATTGTTATATGAGGGTCTGTTATGACTTCAAGGGATGTAATGTGGTTATTGAACATGTTAATATGAATATAAGGCTCTGTTCTAAGGAATATATGTGTTCATGAGTATAATCCTTATGCATTTCCTTTATGTATGAACCATTTCTATATGTTGTTTGTTATTTCTCTTTTTGCAATGAGATGACAACTTGTCCTAGGTTCTTAGAATGATGCATGGTTCTTTTCTATTCACTTGCATTTGAATATCTATCATAAGATGATGCATTCTCACAAGACTCACATAAAGGAGAGGCTCAGCACCCATGCGTGCGTGCCTCAGGTGAGTGCCCAACGCCCGCCAGGTGATACGTTGGCGTGCATGGGATTAGACTATCGGTCTACGGGTATAAAAATGACTACATTTATAATATATTCCATTATTAGTAGCTTCCTACAATTGTGAAGCAAGTAAATTTTAACTATAAATACTGCTTAGGATTCATAATTCACTTGTGGTTCATTTCTAGTTTCAGGGGAGTCATTATCATCCATAATTTCCTACCATGAATACTCTATCTGAAAAATTCAGAGATAAGAATTGTGATCAGTCAAGGATTGTTCCAGCCCACATTTTCCTTGTCTGAAAATATGCAGCTCATGTTTCCTTCTCCAAAAACATTATAACATTTTCTTATGCTTCTTGTTCCCTCTCACCTTCCGTAAATGGATGAGTTCATTATAAGATATATAAATGTTTTGTGAACTCTTCCATCCACTTGGAAACCAAACTTAGTTTCCAAGCTTCCCTGCAAATTGAAAAACATTTAGCTACTTCTATATGCACACAGGAAACAAACATTTCAGCCTACAATGACCTTACAGTTTGCTTTGTCTTTTGGGTGGTTTCACAATTATAGATATGGACGTGTCATGGAATGTGGTCCGACTAAAGTTGAATAAATTATAAATGAAACCGAGGAAAATTTCAATCAATGTGGCAAGTATCATCAGAATAAGGAGATTAAAACAATGTTACTCTATAAAACATACATTTCAAAACACTTCATTTTTCAAGGGCAGTTGAAATCTGTCAGTTTGGAATGTACGGTTTTTTTGGTGGTTCTGAACAAAGTGTTCTATTCTATAGCTGCCATACCAGAGTTAAGATTATGTAAAAACATAAGAATGCCCATAACGGCTAATTAGGCTGACCTTTACGCTGTTTGTAGTAGTCACAATCATCTAGATGCAAAGTAAATATGAGTTCAATCAGCCCTGAAGTTCAAACAATTAGGATCCAATATTTATATTTTTCAAGTTCTAGTTAACTCCTGAGGTGATTTTGCATTCACGGAATTATTTACAAGGTTTTTATCCCTTCAGGATGGATTTTATTTGTTAATGATCTATCTAATAGAAAATTCAATGCTCTATGGTTTCTGGACCTGAGGCGTATACGCCTGCAAACAACCTTCCATGATAAGGTCAACAAGCTCAAGATAAGCCCCAGAATCTCTGTATGCTTTCCTTCTTTGATAACAAAAATTCACATACTACAGGTTTTGCCAGTCAAAACTTAAAAAGATCATATTCATGTTTTCAAAACTGACAAAGATCATATGCATGCCTTAAAAACTGACAATTTTCTTGATTCACAGCTATTATCACCTCTACAGATTATGAGTGGAAGAAGATATCTGCTGATTGGGTTTCAATATACTCTGCATTACCTTCATTTTCATCCTTTTATTTTTTTTTAAATTTGAAAAAATCCACACCTAAAGGCCACAAACAAACCAAGGAAGTTGATCTGGCACCATTCAACGATTCATTGATTAGTACCTTACAGTGAGTTCCTATCTTTCATTTCCTCTTCTAATTTTATTGTCTCCATAAGATTGCTATTCATCTCCAATTCTTTTCTGCGCTTCTATATTTTGTGCCCAGTGCTTAATTTGTGCTTAATTTGTGTTTTCCCTCTTGCATTTGAGGAACGGCTTTAAAGTTGTTGCCATCTCTATGACTGGGAAGCTTTAACTCATTCCAAGCAAAACATTAACACTTGAAAGAGAAAATTTAAGAATCAAATATACCAGTTAGAAGGAAAAAATGCCAAACATCTAATGTGTCACTAACTTCCACAAAGTTGTTCCAACTATATTTTCAACAACTCTATTTTCAGAAAGATGCATATTTGATTCACCTTAGACAATTACGAGGGAGGGCAAAAATTTGATTCTTGCAACCAACTTCCTTCAGGTGTGAAATTGTTTGCCAAATACTTAATAGGTCTCCCTAGTCCTTTCAAAAGCTTCTACCATTGTGCCAATCCTTTGAAATTCGACAATAAAGTTAAGTACCAAAATGTAAACATAGAGAGAAGAAAATCACAAGTTTCATTTCTTCCAATAGCATACTTGCGCCAGATGTCTTCCATCACACCTTCCAACAATAGTGTAATAATATTTAATGCTGATCTAAATCAACAAAATAAGTGTTTCTTGACAAAAAAATCCCCAAGAGTTTGACACAGGCTTGAACATAATTAATATTACTTATACTCCAACAACGACAAGATACTACATACAATGTTGCCTTGGCTTTCAGATGACAAACAAGAATGAAAATACAACCACTAATTGTGAAAGAGAATCAAAATATTTGATATTTCAATTTTTCTCTGAGATCTTTTCAACTGTCTGGAAAGAAACGCACTTTTACAGGACAGTATTTAGAACTGTTCAATTTTTCACCATTTGCTCGGAAGTCTTTAGATATTTGGGTTAAAAACTTTAAGCTGTATTAATTTTTGCAACAAGTTCTATAAAATTGAAAAATTCAGTAAAACAGAAAATGTCATAAGGCTCAAAACCATTATCCATTGGGTAAGGCCTGTTTGAAAGCCCAATCTAGTACAAACAAAAAACAACTTGGCATTTCACATAGACCATAAAACATCCCAGAAAAATTCTTTTGCAGGTCATTTCAAGCAAGTGGATATGGCCAAAATGAAAGGACGAGGTAAAAATACCACCACCACACTAAACGTTACATTTCCAGATACAGTGGTCAGACAGCATATGACCCTTACAGATTGCGAGTTGAAATCTAAAGATCTTTCCGAAAGCAATATGTAAGAACCAATAGATCATAAGATATTTAAGGTGGACTGGTATTGTATGTAATATAACTTTTACAGAAACTTTCCATTATGCATTTCCAAGAGCTTGATCCAACTGCTGCTATGCTATCACATGGACCATTAATCTAATTCAACCTTAAGCTTTATCTCCTCCTCTGAAATCTGGCTTAGCCCACACATAATAGATGGATGTCATTTGAAGAATTATAAATATTTATAATTCTGGAAATTGTCATCCGAATCCCCAATGTCTGTAGGTCAGTCAGTCTACAATCGTAGCAACTTGCTAACAGATACCAAGGGTACAAAGAGAGAATTTAACTTGTGTTTATAATTTATAATTATCTTGATGCATTGTCCATAGACAATATTTCCAAACCCCGTAAGGCAGTTGATAATGAAATTTGCAGTCTCAAGAAAGATCTGCCATTTGCAAGACACTGGGCATATTGTTCCAGTGGCAAGATCCAAGGCCCCAAGCTTGATCTGATGTACAAGGTGCTGAGGTCAGATGTTGAATATCTGCACAAAAATCATCATTGAATAAAGTGGCGAGGGCATCACTGACTGTAGATTGTTGCGTTCCAACCTCAGCATGGGAATCATACCAATCTGAGACAGGAGAAACATCCGGCTTTGCAAGATTCAATAAAGTAGAAAATTCATCATCTCCACAGTTAATGCTAGACATAAATTCATTGGGTTCTTCAGTCTTGGTGTTTGCCCCTGTGACAGAAGCCAATGAAAAAAGATCGACTTGTTCAGATTTATGGGTGTGAATCAGTGCTTTTAGCTGTAATTACAGGACTAAAGGGTTTTTGGAACAGAAATATGTAGTACAAGCTAAGGATTCAGAAAGTCACTGCTCTTCTCATAAACATAGACAAGTAGAAAAAAAATGCTTACCAATTGCCGATTGAGTAGATGAAGACTCATCCCAGGGACCTGTGTTCAAGGGGGGTGTGCTCTCACTAAATAGTGATGCAGCATGACCACCCAGAGGAGTGATGGGATCACATTCTGTCTCAGACTTGCTTGCCACAACACAATTTTTTTGGTTGCTGCTAGAGATCAGTGGCAATTGTGTACTTGTTTCTGAAGACTCCTTAATCCCACCACCACCCATAGAATGAGGCAATAATGCTTCTAGCAGCCCGTTGTTTTGTCGAGCGAAGCAATTCACAGGGGTCGAGTGAGCAGGAGGAGAGAGAGTGAATGAGTTAAAACTACTACTGTTCACCATCTCCGGGGGCGGGCCTGTGGTATGCACAGATTCCGCAAATTGGCTTGAAGGGAGCTCCAACTTCACACCTGGTAAGGATGTGGAAGCAGAGATATTGTCATTCAAAATGGTTTGGCTTCCTGTCAGCAAACCCCCAAATTGCAATGGGCTATGATTGGTATTCTTATTGCTTGGGTTAGGATGGAAAGAAAAGTTGTTTGCCACAAAACCATCCAGTCTGCCATGCTGACCATATGGTCGCCTTGTAGTCTTGAAGCACGGCCCCACAATGCTCTTTCTGTTGTCATCTGGCTGGGCAAATGAGAACATACCTCCTCCTGTGCTTGCACCAAAGGACATAAAGCTCTCAGCTTCTCGAAACCTCTTCCCATGCTGAATTGGATTCATCAAACTGTAACTCTGCAAGAATCCCATCCCTTGATTCACTCTAGAACTCATGGAAGCCTTTGTCAATCCAGGAAATGAAGGGTATGTCAATGAATGCTGATTAGGTTTGAGACTATCAAAGGCGACATTTGGAATATCCAGCTTCGAGGAGCTGGGCAAAAACTCTTGATGGTGATGATGCTGGGATAAATTTCCACCACTGACAGAAAGTTGATGCTCATTAGATTGTTGTTGCGAATGTAAATCTGGTGGGTAAAGAGGCAACCCTTGTCTCTGCCTTCTTTTGATCCGAGTGTTCCAATAGTTTTTTATCTCGTTATCAGTACGTCCAGGCAGCTGGACCCAAAAATCAAATGCATAGATGACCTAAATTAACATGTGGGTTTCAAGATGTTTGATATGATTTGAGTATGAATTCAATCTTTAATCTAATTCGTAACAGCAAAAGCTAAGACATTATTTTTTTGACAAAAATCAAGGAGTTTGATTTTAAAACACAAAGTTAAACAAAAACAAAAGTACCTGAGCAGCCATGCGTGCCCACTTGTTGCCAAGCTTGCCATGGAGCTCGATTATGATTTGCTCCTCCTCTGCAGTAAAAGCACCCTTTTTGAGATTAGGTCTGAGATGATTAGCCCACCTTAACCTACAGCTCTTCCCACAGCGAAACAACCCAGACTGCTTCTGCACTGCATTCCAATTGCCCTCCCCATGTTTTTTCACATATTCAACCAAAATCGCATCCTCTGCCGAGGTCCATGGGCCCTTCTTCAGATACCCACCTCCAACATCCCCCCGTTCCAGTAACTTTCGATCCTTGGCAGCAACACTGTCACTCGTTGAACTCATTTTCTCCTGGGTTGTTGAATCACCATCACAGCCAAACATCCCACAATACAACAGAACACACCGCCAACAATCGCACAATTATGTTTCTTGATCTACAGTCTACTAGGCCATATACACAATGCCTATACACCCCACCAATCAACAAGAAGAGAAATGGTGCCAAAGCTCTAAAAGAGAAGAGAGAAGAGACCCACATACAGAAACTGCTGATTTTAGTGAATGCGCCACAACCCAATTCGAATCTCGCCCACCCACATGCGAATTCCGATCAATTCCACCACTTCCCATCTCGACACGTTAAGCCTTTCCAATCATTCAAATCACAGTACTCTCCTCATATAACATTCTATCCCAATCGCCATGAGTGAGACCATCTAACCTAAATGGTCCCACAGATGGGAGCTACCGGATATTTGTCTGCCACCTGCTGGGATATTTCAGGTGTATTCTCATGGAGAATGGTCTAATTGGCATTTATCGCTGAAGCTAGAGGGGAAAAATAGAAAAAAATCGTTAAAAATCAGGGAAAAAACTTATTCACAGTAAATCTAACTACACCCAGGTTGTCATTTAGCGTAGAAACTATCCGGCCAAAATAACAGCCTCTCCTTTTACCTGATTTTACCGAGACATAATGTGTATACTTTCCATGGGTACATGCCCAATGATTACATACATGGACATGACATGGCTACTTATGCCTCGTAGTTGCGGGTTCGTCATACAAAAATTCAGTGATTTGAAGGATAATCTCCTTTATTTCGCTTGCGGGCTTAATTAGTGTGTACTTCGTGAGTATATCCGATATCGAATATTCCTCCTTTGGCCTAGTTTCGCCTTTTTAGCTCAAAGTACTCTCCTTTTAATTCATTCGTCCTCTTCGTAGACCTTGTAATTTCAAACTTAACCTTAGCTGGGTCAATTAACTTTGAAATTGAAATTGAAAGATTTTAATGACGTCCACGAGATTGAAAAGTCTATGGGACCACAAAACTGAGATTTTTAATCTAATTTCATACTCCTTTCAATATCAGCTCTCCGGCTGTGAATCTTGAGAATGAAACCTGCAGTCGCTTGAAGCTTTGTTCCTTCGAAAAGTTCCTCTAGTCCGTCCACCTTCAGGGTGTTTTCGTACTAGATGTGAATATCATCATATGCCGAACACTCCATGACAAAATGTCATTCTGTCTCAACGACCCCTTTGTTGCAGAAAAGACAAATTCTCCTTTCCCAATCTTCCTTTGGAATAGTCCATCTACCAATTTCGCATCGAAGATGATGTGATCCGGTGCTTAACTGTGCCACCATAATTCTTGCTTTACCCTTGATAGTTGCCCCTAAATAAGCTTTTTCATCATGTTCCCCAGTGGGATTGAATTCTTTGATATAATGTGTTTTCTTTCGACCAATTTGTCCCATCCATATGGCAGTCCTGAACTTTTCTATCACATAACTTTTTATTTCTCTGTTGTTAGTAGGACACTCTTGCAAGTTGATGCCCCATTTGTTCATCCATTTATTATTATGTTTCATCCAGGTTTTCTTTATGTGCTCCAGAGTATCGTCCACAACTATTTTGGGCCAGTGAAGATTGTCCATGCTTTTAACTTTATTCAAATAGCTTATCATCCGAGATATTGTCGAAGCTTCCAACAAGGAAGTACCCGCTTCAGCCAGCAGGATCTCATAAGGAATAGTTGATTTGACTGTGAGAGTGCTTGTGATTAGATGTTTTTGGATTCTTTCTATCTGTCTCCACCCGTGATTTGACATGCTACTTCCCCAAACCTCACAGCCATAGAGAACAACCGGAGTGACCACCAATCCAAAAAGGGTTTTCTTAGTTTTCCAGTCCCAAAGTTTAGCTTTCCTACACCTGTTTTGAAGTAGGTAAGATGCTTTCCAACCTCCCTATATCCTTTTTGCTTTACAAGTCTCCCTACTAAGCTTGTGGTGAAAGTCAATCCCAAGATATTTGTATTCAGTGACTATTTCCAAAGGGTTCCCCTAAAAAAGAAAGTTAATTTGTCTCTCTTTCCTTTTCAAGGAGAAAACCATGATTTTTGTTTTGCTAGTGTTCACTTACATCCCGACTTCTTAGCAGAAAAGCTCTTGGGATTTTAGTTGTTCCCTCAATCCTTGGGCTGTTTTGAAATTAGGATAAGATCATCAACATATAGGAGTAACTTCACCATGTAACTTGCTAACTGTATACCTCCTCCCTCAGTTTTATTTAACCATTCCTCAAGCTTGTCAATGTATAGACCAAATAAGATGGGAGAAAGAGGACAACCTTGCTTGACACCAATGTCACTGCCGAAACATTCAAACATACCTGCTCTGGTTCTGATTTTATCTCTGACCTGCTCATACAGTCTATGAACTGCTACTCTAAACTCATTTGGAATCCCAAGTTCCTCCATCCTGTTCCAAAGTTTGTTTCTGGGTACTGTGTCGAAAGCTTTCCTGAAATCAACAAAACAACAAAAAGCTTCTTCTCCTTGGGTGTCCCAAATATTTTCAATCAAATGCCTAAGAGTGATGTAATGGTCAATTGTTGAGTGTTTAGATCGGAATCCTGCTTGCCCTTTTGCTCTTTTACCCTCTCTTTCAACCCAATTGCTGATTCTCTGTTCTATCATGCCTCCAAAAAGTTTACCAAGAAGAGGATTGATCATAATGGTGCGATAATTAGAACGAGTTATTAATGTCACCACTTTTAAATAAAGGAATAACAATGCTAGTCGTCCACTCTGTCGGAAAGCCATTCTGATTGATATTATTGAATATTTTTCTGTCGTGCGGTGTGAGGACCTCAACCCCCCATTTTAGAAATTCAGCCTGTAGACCATCAATGTCTTGTGCTTTGCCACTTGCTAGATTCTTTATGCCCTGCTTGATGTCTTATGTCAATGTAATTCTATTGGTATGCTCAAATTTTAAAAGTTAATTTTAATTGTGATTTTAAATGAACGGGTACATATTTGTTCAATCTTAGAGGAGGACTTGTAAATGTAATTCTATTGGTATGCTCAAATTTTAAAAGTTAATTTTAATTGTGATTTTAAATGAAAGGGTACATATTTGTTCAATCTTAGAGGAGGATTTTATATCTTTTTTTTTTAATTTTATAATCCTTAGAAAATATTATGTACAAATGTTTCTAAATACATATTTTACTATCTTAAGTGGGATTTACCTCTTTAATGCATTTTGGAATTGTTTTTATGACTTTGAAAAAAATCTCATTCCATGATGAAAATGTACTTTAATTGACAAGTAAATTAAGTACAAACTTCATTTTAAGTTTGAACACCTTACAAAAACTAACCAAACAAAATGTACTTGAAAATGGTGCTTTTAAAAGTGATCATTTCCCTCCATTCAAAATAAAATTGGATTATAGCTAGAATTATATCCTTACATTTGAATATTTTAGGTATTACAATAAAATTTATTAAATATTGAAAATTGAAAATGAGAATTGAACGCTTTTAATTCCCAGTAACTTATGTGATTTTTTTTGAAATGGATCTTATATTAAAACAACAAGTATTATGATACAAGATTATCCACGAAAATAGGGCGAGATGGGAACACGCCCCAAAGCCACAAAACACACTAGGTTGAAAAAGGACCTAGGAACAAAACAATGATGCCTAACATGGGTGATCTATTATATAAAAAATAATATCTTATGTGCTTTGACTCTTAAAGATTATTAATTTTCAACCAATAAATAACATCAATATACTTTCCTTCCAATTACAGTCATATACTACAAAATAAAAAAATAAATCCTTGCATAAACACTGTTTTACCATGCAAAATCCTCATATCTAACATAAAACAATAAACAATTTTAGCACCTAGATCAGCGAAAGAAAATAACAAAAGTCTAGTTGAGCATACTCTAAAAAATACCTCCATTTACATTAACAAATTAGTTATGATGCAATGCAGTTGAAATAGATATAAAAAATATTTGTGGATCTGGTAATATGACTAAAAGTAAATGCATATGCTGACACAAAAACTATTATTTACAAATTACAACTACACTATATAACTTTATTTGCTATAGAGAGTGTAACATGCAGAGGTATTTAAACCATGAAGGTTTAGAATGAAATAACTTTCAATTGCTGTCAATGAGGCTAGAAATTGATTAGATAAACATCTCTAGAGAATGTAATGGGGTTGGTAGCATCATCGTATGAGTAATGTAAGTTCTAAGACAAACAATCTAATAGAGGCAAGAAAAATTATTGGGTTTTAACATGTAGCAATTTCCTTATGTCATTCAACAATACTATGGGATGTTAAAGGAAAATACCATGATCTTATAAGGCATGGCATAACCATGTTTGTTTTTCACATTAACAAAAAACATGAGCCTCTTTAGGGAGATAATGGTGATGGGAACATTGTAGCCATACATAAGGATGAATGTGTATAAACACTAAGCGTTGGAGGTGAACTCGGAGAGCATGGTAAGGTGGCATGCCGTTCACACTGTTACATAAGAGAGTCGGCCCCTGCACTCCCCTGTGGCCCCATATTTGACCCAACCATTTATGGCGAGAAACAATTGAAAGGGACCAACCATGGAGACCTCGTATTCGACACAAGCATTTCAAGGGAGCTACGATCGACAAGGCTTGTAGAGGCATTATATGAAATATGCGATTGGAAAGTAGTGTCTTATTGATGCTAGGTTGGATACCAGAGTGAATTCTTTCATTTGTTCATTGTAATCATTGTAATAGAAACACCACCCCCTCCTTCATAAGAAAAAATAAGAAATCATAAGAACAAAAAATACTAATTAACCCGGCTTACTACTAAAATATATGAACCAAGATGTCAAATAAATACAAATATTTTTTTTTCCTTAAATACAAAGGAAGAGGAAGAAGGAAACACGATTGACAAATATATTTGTATGACTCGAGAGAAGATAAAGATGGATGAAGTGATATTTGTAATGAGGAGTTATAGAGTGAAGAGTGTAATTGGTATGTGTAGCTTTTGACATTCGCATTGATTTATGTGAAAGTAAATAATTATAACCACATGCATTAACCAAAAAATATATACAAAGAGCCATCGAACATTACAATAGTTGTAAAGCTACTATTAAGGGATATCATTATTTCATCAATAAAAACCTTTAAATAATGTGACATCTACTTTTTAGTTGTAGTCCTTTTAAGATAGTGTGGCATCTAATTTTTTGTTGTAGTCCTTATCTCATCTCCTCACGAAGTTTTCTAGAGTTCTCCATTTGAAGAGCCTTCATCTTCTACCACATTCCATGAATTTAAAATTCCTAAAATCCCTCCCATCTCTAGAACATTCCTCATCCCCCATCACTCTCCACCATTGATCAACCTCTAACATGGCTTCATCCTAACTATGCATTCCTCCATGTGGCTTTTATAAATTGATGCCACCTCTTTCATGTAAACCATTGAATAAAAATCATACCAAACATCTTGATACCTTGAAGATCAAGCAAGAAAACCATACCAAAGTGTTGCCAAAATCTAGAGCCAACAAAAAATCAATCACATAAGCATTCATCTTAGGTCAAACAATCAATTGGGTTAAATCAACTTCAATGAGGAGTAAATCCACTCAAGGTAAAATGAGGTATAATTTGTATTGTTCTAATTTTCGCGAGTTCTCTTTATCCTTAACACAATCTGAGGTGTAGGTTTTGGGAGATTTGATTGTATGTTCATGGTTTTATATGTCTATGCTTCAAACTAAAACTTAACACATTTTGGCACACTCGGTGGGACTCCTATGCATTTTATTAGTTCTCCTTACTTATTAGGACCTAATATAAGACCTGTTGGAAGATAAGATCAATTAGGGTGTAAAATTTTGAAACTTTTTTATTTTTCTTGTTAATTTTTTGTTTTGATTGGTAACATCGTTTTTGCACTAGTTAACATAATAATTATTCGATAATGTCATTACGGAAGAGGTTGTCATTTTTCTTTCTGTGTAGGGTACATGACCATGTCATTTTTGTAACTTCTTGTGATGTTTTCACTTGACTATGTCATTTTTAACAAGTCATGACTTTTTCGTGACTAACTGTATCGTTTTCATGAAGGGAAGTATAACATTTATTTTTTATGTTTTTTTACTGAATCTAGTTAACCATTTTGTTTCTATTTAACATCATATTTTCTACTTTAATAACATCATTAAACACTTTGTTTTTTGTTTTTATAATTTTTTGAGCCAACCCACTAATTGCATCATTTTTTACTAGTCACATCATTTTCATGTTAAGGGTAAGTGCACAAAGATTGGGGGCAAAAAAGTGGACAAAAATCCATGTTGTGTCTATTTTGAGCATAACACACTCACGTTATGGCTTAGTCGCATTATAACACGACAGAGCTAAATGACGCTTGTGTTATGCCTTGTATTTTCAAATCCATAATGAGATCTCATTATAGTGAGAGAACATTATAACATGTGTGTATTCTAATACAATCACATTATACACTGTTATAAAAAACATGAGAGCAGTCATGGTTTAGAACTCATTTGGATGTCTTCTAACACATGAAAATTAGATTGTGCAACAATATAAGCAGAGTAAAAGCCCGTACGTGTTTTGTGGCATCCATATTCTTAAGCCACCTCAAATCCACCATGGAAGGCAGAGTCTCAGAAGGTGATTTCTTAATTTAAGTTAGCGTTACTTTTCTTTATTAATATTGTTTTTTTGCATTGTCGATTCATTTGTTTTTTATTTTCATTTTCAGAGGATTCAATACTCTTCAATTCAAACTCCTCATTCACTCAGTAGACCAAGATGAAGAAAAAATACATTTTGAAATACACCCCCTTCAATAGCAAGACATCCTCCAAACACCAAATAAAACATTTTAGGGGAGATTTCAAAATAACAAAGTTCAAATTGAGGGTTTAATAGAAACCCTAAGAAACCCCAATGCGACAAATCCACATCGCCAAAACCTTGCTACATCATTAGAGTATATTATTATATAATATCGATAATGTCGGTTCGGTCAAATAAACACATGACAGAGTTGCAAAACCATTTTTTCACAATTTTTTATGTAGACAAGTTGTCTTATGATGCAGTGAAGAAGAAAAAAATCACAAGAAGACAAATTATGTGCATTTTTTACTCATCCATAAAACTAATGCACTTTTACTATTGAGTTGTAAAAGATTCCCCATCCATTGGTGTAATCATGAGGGGATTTAATTTTTAGATGGGTGGTGGATGGTTTTTGACCAACCACCTTGTAACAATTTTGAGGTGCCACAATATTTCTTGAGGAAAATATATTATGAGTTCATCCTCAATGAAATACCAAACTATATTCACATTCGAGATTTCCAACGCAGAGGAAAATGATATGAAAAATGAAATAGTGGGGGCATGTACATTTGTAAAACCAAACATATAAACACATTATCTCACCCATTCTATTTATCACGTTTTAGTACCTTTTGTTTTGAAAGAGACAGTGAAGCTTAACACCCTCGATTATATAAGGTCGTTAACACATTCATTGCTACAGCATGTCACTCATCTCTCCTAAAGTGATGAGGATGGTCCTTTTAGGAATCAAGAAATCATATAGTATATGACTTGTCATGTCTTATGGTAATTTCAGAACCAACATGGTTGACAGAAGTAGCTCCATGAGCCTAGCGAGATATCTCCACTAGCCTTCACGAGGCAAGCTCCAAAACCTTGTAAAGATGCTCCACATGCTAAGCAGGGTATTCGATTAGAGGATACATATCATGATTATATGTTGGACAATATCATCATCCGTAGATATTCTAATGGAATCGAATTTTAGTATTTACTAAGAATATAAATTTACATGAAGTTAGTTGCAATTTAATATATATATATATTATATATATATATATATATTTCGTATAAAATTTAATATTTAAAAATGTTAATCAGTTATGAATGCATATTAATGTCTCATGTGTGTATTTTTATAAAATTTCATAGGGTCGTAGTACACATCCAGTGTCACATTCCGCTTCTCCATAGTTGTTTGTGGGTACGTCAACCCCTTAGTTATACAGTGGTAAAAAATTAGTAAATATAATGTGTTCAATTTGTTTTCCATATAAATATGTTATCATAAAATTACCATTTTATGTTGAATATGTGAATTTCAATATGATTTTCACATGTTGGTGAATTTAAAAATGTGATTTTTAATATTTTTAATCATCATATACACGAAAATAATGAAATATAGTTAGCATATGAATATAATTTCATGTAACTTATATGTGTGTAACGTTTTTCCTTTTTCTTAGTTGATGAAGTCATTACGATATCTTTTGTCAATATCTGACTAGTCATAATATATTAGATTTGTTACGAGCATAGTTTATGTCACGCCCAATTACACAGGGATGCTCTAGTAAATTAACTTTCACAATGAATCGATTGTATTAAATAACATCATATTGCATAATTAAATGACATTCATGTGTATTCTAATTTTTTTCATCATGGTTGCCACATGAGGAGTTAACAACTCCAATTCGTGCACCTCCTACTGATGTTGTTAATGATCTTGAGAGGCAGAGGATGATTGTGAGTGATCATCAGATTGCAATAAGTATTTATCTTTAAGCAATGGAATTAATAACCCCGTAGATATGGGAAAAATAACAATGATTGTTAACCAAGGTAAATTGTTCATAATGGAAACAAAATAGATTTTCAATATCAAAACCCATGCTTGATATCTTGGGTCGAGTATGGGTTTTGATCAGTGAAATAGAAAAAGAAGAATAAAAAATATGTATGGGATGGATCTAACTATTTTTTTATTTTGAGTCATTGGTCAGTAAGCTAGACCCATACTGTGAGTTGTTTCACGCCATACATAAACACGTACACTTAAAAAATCCATTGGACAAGTGGGTTCACACCTCTTACAACTTGTGTAGTCTTATATTCTTGGAGAAGAAGCAATTTTATTAGCTTTACATCCTTCCCAGAAGAGAAGAGGAAAATTAGGCCTATTAAATAGCTCTGGAAGGTAAATAAAATTACGATTCATAGGAATATTGAGAGAAAATAGCTTATACCTTATAATGGTATAGAAATAGAACTAGTTATACCTATGATTGGTAGAAATAAACAAATCATAATAAAAAAATTCGTGTGGTCCTGAATCCTTAAAATAAGGATTCAAGATGATAGAATGATAGATTCTTTTGTTTGTATCCAAGAATATTGAATTATATCATTTATGGGCCACATTTTTAATCCCGATCTCAAAATAATTTTGGATTCATTTTTTGGTGTGTTTCTCCACTTTGTAGGGCCTACCCAATAATCATTGTATTTTATGATATCGTTCTCATAACACCACCTCTTATGAATATGGCTCTAATCAAATTGAAAAAAATCATTTTTTTATGTTTATGGAATGCTTTTTGAAAAATATTTCATTTTTTCAAGATATGAAACGTAAACCTCGTTAAGAAAGTATCTAAATTTATTATCCAATTCATCATAACATTCATAATGATCCACTTTATGAAGATCCCATTGGATTCTGAAAGCTCCTATTATGGGTCCTGATAAACTCCAATCTATTGCTTCTTCTCTACCAATAATGCCTACTCCCTCAAATCATTTTAAAAATATAGGATTACGTGTAATAAGTCTTTTATATTCCGTCACTTTTAGGAAGAAGTAATAGCGAAAATCTAGGCATTTATCTATCCAACATTTTTTTAGCTCTATCTGTATAGAGAGGGGGGATTTGATCTATTTGGGGAGGGCGAGGGGGAGGAGCACCTCTAGGCTATTGACCAACGAGGAGAGACGAGGGATCGACCACTGACCCATACACTCAACCATCGTTTTTAATGTCAAATTAACCTTTTATATAGCTTCTTTACCTCGCACGAATTGCTGAAGTTAACTTTTTTAGGATCAATTGGATTGGTCCTCTACCATTATATTGGCTGAAATTGGGATATGCACGAGATCTGGGTCACAATCTGTATCAACTAATAATATTTTTGGAATGCCCAAAGTTATACATTCCCAAATGGCAGTCGATTCTCCTTTTTAATAGAGAATTATCACAATATCGGGAAATTTTGTCTTGTATTTGATCCCACCTAGATCTTCCTGTAATTTGTTCAATTCTCTCTTTAATAGTGATGATTCTTTCTTTGTAAATTGATCGAATCATCCCGTATTTTTTTTCATCAATTTTTTTTAATTTTTCAAGTCTTTCTTCTGTAGTGAACCAATTAGTTAGCATGCCCCATATCCACTAACAAGTTCATCCATTCCATCATATTCATACAACCATATCTTTAGGATTGAGTGTCATTTATTAGATCTTCGCAAAATCTATTTCAAATTACTTTTGACATGTAAAATTTCCAATATTGGAAGTAATCCTACATCATTAGGATCTGACTCTTGATCGATAAAATCGACGAATGTCAATCAAAAATACTATCAATTTAAATTATAATAAACTCTAAGATTTTACAAAGATTTCATCTTTTCTTTTATATCCAAATATTAATTTCGGCGCATATTCGTTAGAAAATCATAGACAAGCGGTCATAACCAACTTAAGCCATGAAAAAATTATGCAGGAAACAAAAAAGAGAAACCTAAGGAAAATATAAAGAGGTTTATCATACTCATGAACATTTAGTATATATTTCCATGTATCAAATGATACTAACGTATCCTTTCCCCTTAATATTGTTTGATTAATTGGTTCCTTCCAATCCAAAAGATTCCAAGAGTATAAGAATAAATTCTATTTCGGGAGAAATTTAACTCGAAATTCCCACGTGACATTGTATCCTTGTCAGTATCTTGTTCTAAAAATTTCCCGGAAGTAGAAAATGAGTTTTAGATCTCAATGTAGGCAACATTATCCACCCTATATAGTATCTAGGTACCTCGGATGGAATCGTGAATAGGTTCACTCAATTCCTAGCTAAGATAAGCTATTGAGAAAGTATTATACTAAAGTAATGAGGCACTAGGCTGGGCTGGCAGAATATAAGATGAGGTGACAAGGTTGGTTTGGGTTGGGTTATAATTTCATCATCATTCATTGGATGGTGAGGATGATGACATCAAGAATGAGAGTGGTAATCAGAGTAATATAATAGTATATATATATATATATATATATGTGTGTGTGTGTGTGTGTGTGTGTGTGTGTGTGTGTGTTGCCCTTGTTGTGGTGTGTTATAATATATCTATGATGACACCATCGAAGAACACTACTCCAGCATTCCACTACTTTGATGTGAAGGGTGGTGGGGTGGCTGGCATATGATCTGACATGGTGGATTGTCCATCTATTATTACCAATGTGCCATGAATAATATGATCGAATCGATCGAACCTGGGTGATCTATCCATGACCAAGATGAAGCTTGGGTGAAGCTAAGTAGAGGTCTGAATTGACTGATGTTGAAAAAACAGCATATGTGTCGTGGTTAGGGGTGAAATCCCACTTGAACCCAAAGTTAGTTGGTTCTCCCTGAAATGCGTTAAGGTGCAGCGGTTGACTAGATCATCTAGGGGTAAAGCACTATTTTGGTGCGGGCCACGTGAGCGGTACCAAATGGAGACAAACTTTGAATACTAGATAGGATCCCTTCAAAGTTAAAGGGATAAGGGTCAACCAATGAGATGATGGGGGATAATGTTCATCGTCGAGAGGGAAACAACCTAGATCACCTTAATCCAAAAAAATTATTAGAGTTCCACTCTTTTTTCAAATAGAGTCCTTTGTTACGTAAAAGTAAAGTAAATTCCTTTTCTCAGTGTGAGATTGGGCACATTTTAGTTTCGATAAATGTATTGAATCATCGTTTACAATAAGGATATATTAGAGATGGATCCACTTTTTTAGGAATATGATTCGAAGTAATAACAACAATATTTTGTTTTATATTGGGTTCTTCCTTATCTTCATCCACCCTCAGTGTATCTCCAAATGTCATTTTATATGTCATTAATTATATACTAATGGGTATGTTGTTTATTTGTATTAATAGATGGAGCTACAAGAATCCTTTGAGCATAGGAGGTCTGAGTGGAGTATAAGGGACATTCCACTGATGTGCCTTAGCCATCTTCCCAACGCATGAAGAGAACTAGATTGTTTGATGATACCCCATAGTTTAGATGTATACGGATTTTTTTTCTGCCTTCGTGGCATATTGGCGTAGATTTATAGTTTTATGTTTTTTCTATGTATATCATTGTATACTCCTAAATGGCTTTGTTAAGACATTGATTTTGATCAAATTTTGTATGCTATCAAGGATTTTTGAATTAATATAATATTTGAGACAAAAATATTTTGTTTTAAAAATTGTATAGTGGATGAAACATGCTTTATACATGTATCTAAGTGGATTAATATGATTTCATATGTATGTTATTTTAATATGTATTATTAGTGTTAATTTTTTTATGTTTTAAACATGGGAATTAAAATATATATGTAACTAATTTACAATTTTTCCACTACTATAATCATTCAATGCCATCAATTATAATAATATAATGTCAATGTCAATGTCATCCACTTCCTGGAATCTCAATAATTCAAATGAAACATATGTAACATGATAAAACATAATATTACATTAATTCTAATAATTAAATTGTAACTATAGAGAGAAAGAGGATGTAGATAGGTATAGACATAGAACAAGAGAGAGTGGGTGTGAGAGAGTGAGAGAGAAGAGAGAATGTGAGAGAATAGATAGTGATAGTGAGAGTGAGAGTGAGATTGAGAGTGAGTGTGGGCTAGAGTCGGGCGTAGACAAATTGAGACAAATGATAAGTGTGTGAGAGAGAGATGCACCATGAAAGTGAGATCCTTCACCTCAGAATGAGAGATACGAGAAAGGGTGTGTGTGAGAGAGAAATTTTGTATAAAGAGCTATGTGCCAAGACACTTAAAATTTTAAGAGATTGTGAGCATACATGTGTGAGGGTGGCTTGGTAAAACATTCAATAGAAGCTTCATTTCAGATTTTAATATGATCAATGCTTCTGGGCTAATCATTCAATATAATTAGTATCTTACAGAGCCCTGATGATATATAAATATTATAATTCTTGGTATTTTTCAGTCTCATTTCCTTTGAGATTAATTTGATGTTACACCTCGATGGTGGGACCATAATGAAATGTATATATGGATCTCTTGAAGGACCTATTTAATTAGGTAACCTAACCATTGTCCTATTGATAACTAATGAGAATAGTCCAATGGTTGAGTTCTTACATTAATATTGCCCAATGTAATATTTTACAAATAGAATCTTATGAGCACTTAAGGATTTACACATGCATTCAGGGTGTGTTGCCTTAATATTTTTAGGATAGGATGATTATTTGAAACTTGCCCAAGAAAATAAATTTGCAATTCATGGGCTTTTCTAGTTACGTAGTCCCTAAAGATCACCTGAGATTTAATCTCATAAATAACTTGTATGGAGGTGATTTGTCAAAATGTGACACCTTGAAAATATTGTCTTTCCTACACTAATTACGTTGGGACCCTCTATGAAAGTTGTCTCAAACGTTTTGATCCATCTCAATTTGGTCCTATTCTCTTCAATAAACTAAATTGATTTGTAAACAATGAATCTTCGGGTAGTCCAGTTTGAGTCTCATATGTTGGGCAAGGCTTGCCCAATAATGCAGTTATAGTTTGTTTGAATCAAAATCAAATAAAGAGTTGTGGCACAAGAAAAGAGACAGAGTGACAGATATCTGTTGAGAGTAGTGAGAGATGAGTAGAAGAATCTTGGAGAGAGATTTTGTTTTGGTGAGAGAGAGAGAGAGTTCTTTAAATAGATACTTTCGAGTTAGGCATAGTCCCTTAAGATCCCTGAGAGTGAGAAAAAAGGCTATAAGTTTGTTGGGTGATTTATCGGTCTCCATGGCACCTTGAAAGGTATCATTTAATCCTACACTCCACATTAAGACCCTCTACTAAATATTTTCTTCAGTTTTCTCCATCTCAATTTGGTCCTCTCGTTGTCCTATTGTTTGCAACCATGCCAAATATTTCAGTTTGAGTCAGTGTAATGCTTGTAAATGCAATATTTTACAAATGGAAGCTCATGGCACCAAAACCAATTGTCCCACATGTATGGATGGCCTTGGTAAATTTGGGAAAGGATTCGTTTTTAGTTCCCAATGATGTCAGTGCTTCCAGGCTACTATCATCCAAGTGCATAGTCCCTTGAGAGCCCTAAGAGCAAAAAAGGCTATAAGTTTTTCTGTGTGATTTCTCAGGTCTGTCATGGCACCTTGAAAGGTATATCTTCTGATCCTACACCTTTACATGTTGGACCCTCTATGAAATCCTATCTCAGTTTTCTCCATCTCAATTTGGTCCTCTTGTTGTCCTATTGTTTGCAAAAGTGTTGAATAGTCTAGTTTGAGTCAGTGTAAGGGTGTCTAAAGCAATATTTTGCAAATGAAGCTCATGGAACCAAACCAACTATGCACACATGTCAGGTGGCCTGGTAAATAGCTTGGGAGGCTTATTTTTGGTGCCCAATGGTGTCGGTGCTTCCAGGATATTTCATTGGGTGCATAGTCCCTTAAGATCCCTGAGAGATAAAAAAGGATCTTATAAGTTTGTCAAGTGATTTCTTGGTCTCTATGGCACCTTGAAAGGTATCGTCTAATCCTACACCTTTGCATTGGTACCCTCTATGAAATCCTATCTCTCAATTTTTCTCCATCTCAATTCAGTCCTCTTGTTGTCCTATTGTTTGCAAAAGCATTGAATAATCTAGTTTGAGTCAGTGTAAGGTTGTCCAATGCAATATTTTACAAATAGAAAAATCTATGGCACCAAACTGAAGCTTGCACATGTTGCATATCAAGGGTGGCCTAGTAAATCATGCCGAATTGGGAAGGAATTTGTTTTTGTGCCAAATGGTGTTGGTGCTTCCAGACTACTTTCGTCTGGCGTAGTCCCTTAAGAGCCCTGAGAGAAAAAAAGGATATAAGTTCACTGGGTGATTTCTCAGTCTCTGTGGCACCTTGAAAGGTCTCATCTGATCCTAAACCTCTGCATTAGCACCCTCTATGAAATTCTATCTTGTTTTCTCCATCTCAATTTGGTCCTCTCGTTGTCCTATTGTTTGCAACATGTGCCAAATATTGCACTTTGAGTTAGTGTAAGGTTGTCCAATGCAATATTTTACAAATGGAAGCTTGTGACATACTGAACCAACCATGCACCCACATATTGGGGTGGCTTAGTAAATGGTAGGAAAGGATTATTTTTAGTGCCCAATGATTTCGGTGCTTCTGGGCTACTACGTTCGTAGTGTAGTCCCTTAAGATCCCTGAGAGAAAAAAATGCTATAAGTTCACCAGGTGATTTCTTGATCTCCATGGCACCTTGAAAGGTATCATATGATCCTACACCTCTATGTTGGTACCCTCTACAAAATCCTATCTCATTTTTCTCCATCTCAATTCGGTCCTCTCGTTGTGCTATTATTTGCAACTGTGTCAAATACTTTAGTGTGAGTCAGTGTAAGGTTGTCCAATGCAATATTATGCAAATGAAAGCTCATGGCACCAAACCAACTACACAACACATCACGGTGGCCTAGTAAATGGTGGGTGAGGCTTTTTTTTTGTTCTCAATAGTGTTAGGTGCTTTTGGGCTACTTCGTCCAGGCGTAGTCCCTTAAGAGCCCTGAGAGAAAAAAAGGCTATAAGTTCCCAAGGTGATTTCTCGATCCTGTGGCACCTTGATAGGTCTCATCTGATCCTACACCTCCATGTTGGGACCCTCTATGAAATCATGTCTCAGTTTTCTCCATCTCAATTTGATCCTCTTGTTGTTACTATTTTTTGTAACCGATGATGAATAATGTTAGTGTGAGTCAGTGTAAGGTTGTCCAATGCAATATTTTGCAAACACACGCTCGTGGCACCAAACCGACTATGCACCACATGTTAGGGTGGCCTAGTAAATGTTGGGCGAGGCTTCATTTTGGTGCCCAAAATCCTTCAATGTGAAAAAGCACTAGGAAACATGTTAAGAAGAGATTATTCATACAATATAGGTGGTGAAATGAGAATTGTAAGAAGATATTTTTCATACAATATAGGTGGTGAAATGAGAATTTTTACTTGTTCATTTCCAATATTTAATTTTCCTTAGCTTCTCTTATCTTTGAGAATAATAAATTATCTACTAATAGTGTCAACCATGTGAAGGTGGAAGCTTTTTTGGCACCACTAACCTACGTAAACATGTTAGTAAACAATTAAATAGAATTTTAAAACCTACAAAATTTAAACAAAATCATTAAAGTAAATATTCAAATTAAATTCATGTAGATGTATATCTAATCTTAAGTGAACATACCTTTATAAATTCAATCCAATGAACTGTAAGGATCAACTCTACTCTTGACAGTAGCAATAATTGCTTCATGATCTAATTCATGAACCTTCCACAGATTCTTATTTGATGGCCTACCTCAATATTTGATCAACTGAATATTTGTTGCAAGAACCAAATGTGAATAGTGAAGTTTCTTTCTATGTATTTCATAGTATTCCAAAAACCAAATATTTGATTTTTTGATAGGATATCGTCAAAGCCAAGTTCTCGTGACTACCACTGACCCAGTGGGATACTCAATATTTTCACCATCAATGACTGTGGAAGTCAATTTGTTTTCCCTCTACACAATGAGATAAGAAGTACTTTGTTCCCTCTTCATTAAATTTTTTTGCAATAATTACAAAAACATGCCCTACATCACAAAGTAAAACTCAAGTCAAATTTAAAATACATTAAGAGATTATCATTTCATAATTTATATATTTATATCATGACATGCATGTACCTTGTTTCAATAAATCATAGACTTGGTCAAAGTAAGGTGATGTTGTCATTTGATCTAAACACACTGAAAGTTGTAATGCTCATGGAACTTGATATGTGTCAAGAGGATTTGATTTGTGTTTTGGGGTTTTGCAGGTGATTCTTTCTCTTTGCAGGTTTCAAGGAATAACAATGATGAGGTACAATGACATACATGTGACTAAAGGAGACATCCAGTGAACATCTTGTGACCCTGAAAAAATTGATTTTCTGAGGTTCTGAGCAGTCATAGGCACCTAGAGGAGGTCTCTAGCCCCTAGGCACCCCTAACCCTAGTCCAGGCACCCTAGTCCCAACATTTCAGACAGTTCACATTTTTTTGGGCTTGGTTGTGATAGTCTCCTCCTCTTGTTTCATCAGTTTTCCTCTCGCACAACTTTGGAATTATTGTGAATCAACTAAGTATTTTAGTCATTCTCCTGCACTTAGGGTTTCAAATTTATTAGCTTACTTGCTTGTGTCAAATATGTATTTTATTGTATTATATCTACATTGTGACTGTTACTTAATTAGATTTTAAAATTTATTTTTCAATATTTGTTAAATCATTTGGTGAACCCATCGCTCGATCCCACCTTGCTTCTAGGGATTTTATCATCTTGTACCCTTCATTATGGCTCAATCTTCATGACCTGAAAATTTCCAAGAGCTTAATGATCATTGTTGAGAATCCTCAGGATCTAGACCCTTTTATTCGCTTCTCATGAGGAGGTTCACCAATCTTGCGGAGCTTAATGTTCCTGCATCCACTCCCGCTTCCATGCCCACTGTTACTCAACGGCTTGCTTCCACTCTTCCACCTACTTCTATTGTTCCTGTTTCTGTTCCTACTCCCACCAACCACTTCACTCCACCTCTTGTTTCTCACACGTGGAAAGTCTCTTCCGCTGGCACTCAAGATTTAGCCTCTCTTTATCAGGATCTTCAAGTTCAAATCCATTAATTGCAACAGGCTACTTCTCATGTGTCTCCATCTCTGGATTCCACTTTATTACTTCATACTCCTTTGCACCTGCCATTTCCACTTATGTGCTTCCTCTTAATTTTTTCACTCCCAAGCTCCCCATTTTCAATGGTCATGGTGACCCTCAAGAGCATCTCCGAGCATTTCATGTGGCATGTCTAGATTTTGTGGATGATCATACTCTCTTAGCTAAGTTCTTTCCTAGAAGTCTTCACGATTATGCAATGTGTTGGTTCTATGATCTACCTGTCCACTCGGTAACATATTTTACGCATTTAGCCGATGTTTTTCTTGCTCATTTCTCTATTAATATTGGCTCTAAGATATCCTATGCTCAACTCACACAACTTAAACAAGGATCTAATGAACATCTAGTGGATTATGTCTTGCGATATAAGAACAACTTAGCTAAGATGTCTAATGTGCTTGTGGACTCTGAACTTCAAGATTTATTTTTCCAAAGTCTATTACCACCTCTCTAGGAGAGTGTTATCTTTGAGACATCTCCATCATTCGATCATTTATGTCATACTCTTAAGCTACGTGAAACTAAACTATTATCTATAGGAAAGCTTAAGTATCATGAGCAAGCTTCATCTTCTACGTGC
This sequence comes from Taxus chinensis, assembly GCA_019776745.2. Lineage (NCBI taxonomy): Eukaryota > Viridiplantae > Streptophyta > Pinopsida > Cupressales > Taxaceae > Taxus > Taxus chinensis. Next base: position 139,027,218 of record CM034157.1, read on the forward strand.
TTTCAAAGTAAATCAACTTTCAAGCCATCTACAAAACCTACTGAAGCTAAAGCTACTGTCAATGTTGTATCTAATCCTAAAAAGCTTCAATGAATACTGCCTAAGTGTACATTTACTAAATTTCCTTGTGCTCCGCATATTCTATTGCCACAACTCGTTGAGAGAAATCTTATTACGCTTCCTCCTCCACTCAATCTAGACCCATCTCATCCTAAAGGTCGTAATTACAATGAAAATTTCAAATGTGACTATCATCAATGCATTGGGAATTCTACAGATCGATGTTTCAAACTTTGAAATCTTATTCAAGATCTTATCGATAATAATGCAATTGAGCTTCTTGAGCCTACGACATCTACAAAGTCAATGAAAATCACAAGCTCAAGATCTTTAACAATCCTCTTCCTAAACATGACAAGAAAGTGGCTGACTCTTCAGCCAATCATACATATCACACAATGAATCCTCCTGTATTAGGGGCTCTTGATTTTCTAGTTTCTCATGTTGAAGCATCTCCACCAATCATTGCTTTCTCTGATCATGACTATCATGCTACATTCTCTTTTGATCACTTACACATTAGTGCTTCTATTGGATCTATTTCTATCAATAACACTATGGTTGATCCATCATTTCACATAAGTGCATGTTCTATTGCACTTCTTGTTGCTTTTGGATATCTGCTCTCACAGATTTCATATTCGGTTCTTAAATCATATAGTTATGTCAAGCTTTCAGTCACAATGGTCCTCTTACCATGCTTGTGATTTTTCTTGTGGCACCTTCAGTCAAAGGGTGTGACATGCTCTTAGGTCTTCCCTGGCTCCATACAACTCAAGCTATCATCTCCATGAATCACTTGTGTCTAAAGTTCATTCACAATAGGAAAGTCATTACTATCAATGGTGTTCCACCATCCACACCATGGCCACAACCTCCTCTTGAGGTTTCCATTGCACTCGCTAGAGCATCTAGGTCCCCAAGACCTCTCAAATATAAAGCACAATATGATCCTAGCTCACTTATTCACACATGACCTACTCGATCTCATTGTTCTATTATTCCATCTCATCAGTCTAGGTCCATCACTCGGGAATTGTCCTTCACATAGGTATACATCACCTCCTCATTTTCCTTCACATAGGTGTTCATCACCTCCGCACTCTACTTCACATAGGTGTTCATCACCTCTGTGCTCTCCTTCACATAGGTGTTCATCACCTCCATACTCTCCTTCACATAGATTTCCATCACCTCCTAGGTATCATTCACATAGGTCTCATTCACGATATCATTATCTCATACACCACCATTCTTAGAGCATGATCACACACCTTCATATTTGCAAGCATTGGGTGGAGGACCTTCATCTTTAAATTTTATCAGATAACACACTTACCATATAAAACTTGGGGGGCATCATGCTTATTCTTCCCCCCTTCTAGCATTATCAGGTGTCTCACACTTCTACTATTTCACTTCTTACTTTTCATCTAGTCTTTCACGTGCATCTTACACATCTTGATACATTTGTATCATCATTACCCGATGACACACTCTTGTGATACGGTTCACACTTGACTGTTGAGGGCATACTACATTCATGAACCTCACATCATGCACAACACATTTCACACTCGGCACATTCATGACACATATTTCTAGCACACATTCTCACACATCGTCACTACCCTATGACACACTCTAGTTCCACGGTTCATACTCAACTGTTGAGGGTCTAAATCTGAAATGAACCTCACCAAACTCACTCACTCTCTATGCTCTATGATTTATCGATCATATCTTTCTAGTGCATAATTCAAACCATTTCCCGATGACACACTCTTGTTTTATGGTTCATTCTTGACTACTGAGGGGGCATTTATAAATGAACCTCATCTCATGCATACTCATTCACATTCACTTAGGGGGAATGTTGACTCCTATCACACTCACATTGCATTCCATTCCATCACACTCACACATCATACTGCATATCTTGGTTGCACATTGTTCTTGCTTACTTATACTCGCATGTACACTTTGCTTACTATGTTAGATAGATACATTGTATGTCATTATCTTTTCTATATACACATGCATGTTCACTTGCCTTCTAGTTGTGATCACAGACTTTACATAGATCGTTACATGCAACATGGATGCTTGGCACTGTACCTCTTACCAGTCTTGCAATAGGTTCCTGGGGGCATCCACTTTCATACACACAATACAGGTGTTATTGTTTCATTTCATACTACTTCCTATTTATTTCTAGCACACTGCATTATATTGGATCATACATGTTTTTGACATACTTTCTATCTTTCTAACATGCTTATGGGTGCTTCATGTGTAAAATTTTTCTTGCACAAACTCTTTACTACCATGGTTGTATGTTATTTCATTTGTTATTGTTTGTCATTGTTTTCCATTGTATGTCATTGTTTGTGGGCTTTTCCCTATGTCTTTTTGTTCACATTGTATGCTTTTGGCCACTTCAGCCTCGATTATCTTGCGACATCGTGAGTGATGTCCCATGTTTGCAACCCACTTTTTTGGTCTACATTGTCTTCTCGCTTGTCAGCTTACATTTTGTCTTTCACATGCATGTTTATCTTGTTTGCACTAACACTTGTTTCTAGCCACTTTGTTTGCATGTGCCTTGGTTTCTACCAAGCACATTCCCTCCCCCTACAGGGCATCAGTTTTAGCACAATGTCTGGTCCTCCTTTGGGCCACATACTCCTAGCGATGTTGCATGCACCCCAAATGAGAGGGAAATCCATTGGGTGAATCAGTCACCCCATACATCAGTTTACAGTCACAGTACAACACAGTTCAACACATGGTACAACATAGAATTTAGTCTCAGCAATGGCCCAAAATCTATGACTTGGGTCCTTAGCACAACACAGACACTAGTGCCCAGATACAGACAATACCTGGGCACCCCTTGACCCTTCCTAGGTGCCTATGACCAAGGGGAAGTTACATAGTTTTTCTCAATTTGGTTCACAGCAGTTTACACAACGAATTTTACAAGACAGGAACAATCCTTCAACACTCAGTATGCATGTTTTACACCTTTTTTTCTATTTTCTCATTAGATCAAAATGGATCAGATTTGTACACACCATCTACAGTGGTGTTTATAATTTAGGAAGCACTCAAAGGTTGGAGAATAACACTATACCTTTCTCCCTACACTTCTTCCACACTTGGTGTGAGATCGCCCAAAAAACTTGGCACACTTGAGAGCTAAAAAACTGGCATGAGATCGCCCAAAAAAATCATTCTTCTTCAAAAATTTTAGGATCCTTTCTACTCCTTTCACTCATCATGGATCAGGTGCACATGTTCCTTTTCACATTTTTACATACTTTTACACACTTTTTATGTGTTTGGATCAAAATTTTCATATACACGACTTTTAATACTCTTTTTCTCTTCTCTTTTGTAGGTTCATCCTTATGGGAAGTAGTAGTCACATCATCAAACATCAAATGACATAGACAATAGGTACAATGTGACATCTACACATACACTTTCACCCCTAGGGTCATTTTCACTTCCTCTTCTCTAGCTTCCACGCTTCATTTTTATCACTCCATGCTTTTTCTTGTCTCCTCAGCATGATTTTCACCATCGATCTACATGGTTATCAGGTACGCATCTCTTATCTACTTTATGTTATCAAGAATTCTCTCAACAACATAAAGTGGGGGAAAATGTAGACACTAAATCACATCACACATTTTAGGTCCTGATCACATACCACTATGCATATGATTCCTAAGTGAGAAAAGTACTAATTGACCATTATCTTTGGCCTCTTTTCTTTCTTTCTAGTTTCCTTCTTGGTCTTACACACCTTCTTTCCTAGTCTAACTTTATATACTTCAGATTTTCTAAGGTAGGACACCAGCGCCCAGCCAGGACGTCAACACCTAGGCACCCCCATCCCCTTTGAGCACCATACCTCTTTGTATCTTTCTCACATCTTTTGGGTCCTTTCTAGATGTTGGGCATATTTATTTCTTACTAGTCGGTATTTTAGTGGTTAATTAAAAAATTCAAATAAGGGAATCATATAAATACAAAGCTATGTGATCATAATTAAGGACCAAACACTAAACATATACTACTATCACCTAATGTTGTAGCTAAAGGCAGTACAAGAGCATCAATGCATCCATCTAGCATCCATTCAAGGGGCAAGGGACTGCATTCTTCTACATATAATTTATATGAGGGGAAGTTCATTTTTACATGAACACATCTACTTACATTTACTAAATATAGCTACTTACTCTCTATTCAAGTGTGTCTGACACAAGAGACACCTAGGGCATGGTTCTACACACACACACAAAACTACATATAGTATTAAATGTAGTGTAACACCCAGATTGTAAGTTTACTCAGTTGGGTGACCCTCGGGGTCCATCTGATTCCCCATTTTTATATTTTTCTTTTCAGGATTTGATGTTTTTTGGGGTTTTATAGGTGCTCTTTCTCTTTTCAGGTTTTAAGTGATTTACATTGAAATACTGTGAAATACAAGTGACTAACATTGACCTCTAACGAACATCTTGTGATAATGTGAAAATCATTTTATGAGGTTCTACGCAGTCATAAGCATCTAGAGAAGGTACCAGATGCCTAGAATCCTAATGATTTGTGTAAATATCCTTTATAAATAGCTCATCTTCTATATTTTTTCTAAGCCATTGTAGCTATTTCCTTATATTTCCCAATCACATTGCTGAACATTATCATCACAACTTGAACTTATGACATAATTACTGATTAATATAGTTATAAATAGTTATCTTTATTTTGTGGTATTTTGTGTGTGTGTTTATTCTTATGATTTCTATAATTTTTTTGAATGATGATATGTGTGATGCCACTCTTGGTTGTAAGCAACTTGCTATATGCAACAACTCATATGCAACAAAGGAACCGTCCATAGAAACTCATCTATAGTAAAGGACCTATCCACATCAACTCATCCGTAGCTAAAGGGAATCACCTATGATAAAGAAGTTGTGTTATGAAGATCTCTTGGAACGTGAAGAATGTCACTCAAGTCTGTATGTGTCGTTGAAGGAGAAGTTACAACTAGAGAATGTGGAACTGGGAGATAACTCAACCATGGATCTGATTATTCTTTACAAACTACTGAAGAACTGATTGATTGAGGTTACACGTGACTAAAGGAATTGGTCAATTACCTGAAGATTAATTAAACACTTGTTATTAGCTCCATTGTATGTGATGAATCTCTTGTTGTTCTGTTTGATATTTTCCACTTTTTCTATCAAAGATCTTTCACTTAATTTGTTTGAACTCCTAGTTGAACTCTTCTTCTCACTTCTAGCTACAAATGAGATGTATAAAAGAAAATGATTAATGTTGGCAACAATAACATAAAATACACAGAGATACATAGATAAGATAAAGAGAAAAGGAGAATGATTTTTTCCTTATGTAATGTTCATTAAAATTCAATAAGGATCTGAGTTCTATTTATTAGCCTTTAGTTACAAGATTTAGGAGGGATTAACACCCAAGGAAAGGCCCACTTGTGGTCTACTAAACCCCTTCATAGTTTTGTTTCTCTTTTTCATTGCATGTCAACCAAGGAATCAATTTATCTTCTTTATCTACATTATGAATTTACAAGCTTTGTCTTTGTCACAGTATTTACAAATCATTTGATTTCAATTCTATTTTTTCTACTTCCAAGCATTGTTATTTCAAGAATGGTAGTGAAAAATATTTCTTTCCATACCTTCTGAATTATATGTAATTGTGCATACAACACTGGAATTATTTAAAGTTTACGTCCCCTAGTTTGATGATTAAATGATTGTGATTCAATGAACAACATGTTAATTACTGCAAGTTGATTTACACCACCATTTTTGGTTCCATTTTCGGGGATACTACCAAGTTATAGGGTTTTTGAGAGGTTTTGCATTCCTTAGAAGTAGTTTAGGTTTTAGAGAATTCACCTCCAAACCCCCCACTAATGTATGTTGATTTAGTTGAGTTAGTTGATACATACACCATCCAAGAGATTACCATGGTAGATTCTTACCCAATCCTCAAATATCATAGATTGCTTCATTTGATTATGAAGAAGACACATCTTCCTTTGTACAAGGTTTGATAGTATAAGACCCTCCTCTAAGTGAGACTTCTAAGGCTATTTCTGATCATCCAATCATGGCAGAAGAAGTGAATCAAAATGTTGAAGAAGGGGAAACTACATTTGAGTTTCATATCTCCAATAACAGTCAGCCTGCTGTAATGAAGAATATCTCTCCATCAGTTTTTTCTAATTTCCATGGATCTATAACTAAAGACCCAGAAATTTTCTTGTTTGAGTTTGATGTTTTATGTAGGAGCTATGATTATACAATTGATGCACACAAGCTAAATCTATTCCCTTCTACACTCAAGGATAAAACCTAAAGAACCCTTTGCTTTTGAAAAATTTCCATCTACTGAGGAAAGCCCTATACCTGTCTCTCCTGAGATAATTTTCATTGCTAAAACCCTATAGAAGTTCTCTACTCCTGAATCCTCCACCTCCAATGGTAAAAAAAAGTATTCTAAATCCACTCCTACACCACCTAGGCTCTCTCATAGGCTAAAAAAAAAAAGGCCAAGAACCTTTAAACCAAAACAATCAAAGCCCATCTAACTAGACAATGATATGAAAGCTACCAAAGGAAGCTTTGAGCCTCAGAAAATGGAGACAGAACATGGGGATATTGATTCCCCCGTTCATGAGCAATATTACCTTGAAAAACCCATGGAGGGGCAAGAAGAGGCAACTCATGATGAGAAGAAGGTTTATGCAACAAAAGGTCATGAGGAGGAAAAGGAAGAGGAAATTGGAGAGTAAACTATGCCACAAGTTGTTGAGCATGTCATTGAGCACTAGGTGCATGGAATTGAGAAAAGACAAATGCCTATAGTAATTGAATCAATCCTGGAACAAGAACAAGAGCACATTCCTGTAGTTGAGGATCATGTAATTGAGCAAGTGCTGGAGAAAATTCCAAATGACAGTGTACAACAAATGAATGTAACACTAGTTAACCCCTAAATTTTTATTAAGGAAGTTATAAGGGAACCTGTAAAACCACCTGTTATAAATTTTTACCTTCGGGAAAAAATAGACAACAGGGTAGGACTGGAACCGAACACCAGAAAAGGGCCTTCACTGGAAAATATAGGATTTACAGGTGAAAACCATAATTCAAGAGTATTTGTAAGTGTTTTGGGAAGGATTGAAATCATTCGAGGAATTTGTTTTCTCTCTTTTGGGTTTTGAAGGACCCAGTGTTGGCCTATGGGTGAAAATGAGCTCCTGGGGCCCACTTTCAGCCCAAAAAGAGAAAAAAGTACAAAAATCAGGTACATGACCCTATGGAATTTCCCTCAGTCTCTCTCAGTCCACTAACACGTGAAAATTCGAATAAATTCCAAAACCTATAGGTCCGGGAAATTGTTTTACAAAATATCCCACTAGAGGGCATCGAGCTTGAAATAGCTTGGTGAGCTAAAGGGTTCCATTTGTGAGGACGAGTCCTCAATAGCTATATGAGCCTAAGATGATCATTACCTTAGGTGACCTATTAGGAGGGGTCACATGTCAAAGTGTAGGGTTAACTCGATGATGCAAGGCCACGATGAGCTGGGAGCCCGAGTGGCATGGTTCAGGCATTGACAAGGATGCGAAAAGTCAAACTCAGTCGTCTAATAGTTATGAAATGAGTCATTCGATTGGGGAATTCACAATGGGGTCAGTGCCAGTATTCTCAGATGTAATCAGGGTGCAGACATGAGGAAATTCAGATCTAAAGCCTTATGGTGAGCAAGTCACAGAGGACTAAAGCTCCGAGTGTGTTGGATGAGATGCACACAAGCATTTTAATTTAAATCATTCTTCTTTCCAACTTCCCTTTTCCCAGTGGAATTTTGCATTCATTCTAAAGATTTCCAAACAATATTAAATTGTTTTAGATTTCAATTTTCTTCAAACATGGAGTGAGCCACATCAGCTCGTGGATCATTCGAGTGGAGGACTCTGACGAGTCAAGATGAGGATGCAGGGAAAGACCTCGTCAAAATCAAAATGAGCTTTTTGTCAAAAGGATGCATGGGTCCACAATTAGACTCAGCCATGTGCACATTCACGCACATGAGCTTGGGCATTAAGGTCAAATTCTTGACATGGTTCCTTAGCTTTGTAGACCACCTAAATTTTAGTTTTTCAATCTTATTGCAAAAATGCACGTAAAAATCTAACTCTCAGTTCTCACCAATTCACATTATAATTAGTGATTTCCGCTAACTTTAACTAATGTTTCTTATCACTTTCATTCAGATTAATTTAAAACAAGTACTTCATTGATGCACCAAACCTCTTTCACATTCAGGATGCCACTTTACGACGAATTCGTAAGTCACAATCCTCTTCAAAGAACAAACATAATAATTAGAGTTTATTAGCTGAGAATTAAGCCTATTTTACCCTTGTTTATGGTCAATCATACCCTATACTATTGGCTTAAAACCCTACTTACAACCACTCAAAATCACCCCACTTTCCTCCGAATAAGGGGAAGAATCTCTTAAAGTTGAAACCGCGCGACACATGTCTCAACGAAAAGCTTTAAAAGCTTATCCTATCCTCCTAGTTGACCCTAAGCAGTTGATTAAGGATTCATACCTTTTAATCACTTGGTAATTCACTAATTGTGATTAACAAGGCCTAATCATGATTAGAAATTTTAAATATTCTTTGTGCTTTTAGTCCCACATGCACCAAGATGCAAGTTTTCCTCAAAGGAAAAACTATAAATAAGACCTAAGTACTATTTATTATTACTATCTTCCATTTTCATTTGCATCGTATCTTAATAATTATGATTATATTAGTAGATCCTTGCCTTTAGTCTTCCTCATATGCTAAGATATATGTGATATTTAAGAGCTACGTAAAACCTTACTCCTTTAAGTAGATTCACAAATGCTTAGCAAAAAACATCTCTGATCAAGAAAATATTCATCAAATTGAACTAGGAAAATAGTTTTCCTTTGTGTCCTATTGTAGTTGCCCAATGTTGATCAAATATTTTGACATTTACAACTACAACTTGTTGTCTAAACCTTGTTGATTTTTCAAAATTGTGTCTTTGCGATACCTATTTTTATTAGATTCTATTTGGAAAAACCGCACTATTTAGGTCTAGGAATTTTCCAACAATGACTGACTATCACATAGCTCCTTATATGTACAACAATAGGGAACCCAAGTTTCTACATTCCCGTCAAAGGATGCCTATCATGAAAAATCCTCGTTTGGTTCTTCACACTAGAGAAATCATTCAAGTACCCTATTCCCCACCTTCATCTCATAGTCGGTGGTATGGTTTGGACACTTATGATCAAAATTAATATTTTGGTTCCTCCCATTGTTCTTCTAACTTTGATCCAAACTATTATTCTGATGGTTATTCATTCATTCAACTCTAGATTTGTAGATTCGACAATCGTGTGAATATATGGGCGCATTAAGCCGACACCTACATTGCACATTTAAGACGTCACCCTTGCGCCACATTATTGGGCAATCTCCTAAGTCAACACCTATGTCACAATCATCGAAGATTACTCCCATGTCACAATCATCTCAGTCAAAACTTACATCGTGTTCATCTAAGTCGACACCTATGTCGCAACCTTCTAAGTTAACACTTATGTCACAACTAAGTCGACTCCCAACATCCTAATTCATATGGCCCATTAGATGGATCCTATTTCACAATCCTAATTTTATAAGTGATCCTTTTCTATCACTAGGGGAAAGTCCTAATCTATTTTCTTCATCTATACGGGACATTTAGGAACAAAATCTACTTCATCTCTTAGTTAGTCATCTCTCAATCTTCCATCCTAGACCCACTGGATCTTCTAATCACCTCCTTGGGGTCACCACAGAATTCCTGGTAGCCCAATCATTTAATCTTGACTTTTTATATGGGAAGAAGAAATTGGGGCACCTCCAAGTAGCATACCATATTTTCTCAATCAATCTATCACCACCTGGTAGCCCATCAGCTTTTATATGTGGGGCACCTCCAAGTAGTATGTGTCTCATCCTAGGTCCATTTTATTCTATATGTGGCTCACCTCCTAGTAGTCTATTTTTTATATATGTGGCTCACCTCCGGGTAGCCCTCTTTGTCTATACTAGGGGCACATCCTAAAATCCCCTCATCTTCGATTCTTGGTCCATGTCCTAATATCCCATCATATTCTATCTATGGGATGCCACCAAGTGGCCCTTCATCTTCAATCTTAGGGTCAAATCTTGGTATTCCTTTATCTTTAGTCTATGGGACACCTCCTGGTAGCCCATCCTCTTCAATTCTTGGACTGTACCCTTCACGTCCATCACATTATCCTTCTATTAATTATTGTGGTAAACCCTCCATCATTTCCACATCAATTCTATTCGTCCACTTTCTTCTCCCACTTCTCGAGATCTGACAAGTCATGTAGTAGCGTATAAGAAACCCAAACAATTTCTTCTTCAGACTAGGATCAAAACTTCCAAGAGCTCCAAAGCTCCAAATAATTTAAACAATCATAAAGTTTAGAATCAAACATGATTTAAGAATACACACCAATGCAACCATCAAGTATGGAACAAAGTGCATAAACCTCTAGATAGGGAACATAATATCCTACATACAAAATCTAGGTTTCATGATAAAACATAGTCATCTATTGAGTATGAGCTCACCGTGATCATCGAGATTGGGGATGATATGAATCTTGATAAGCAAACACGTCTATTCTTCCTTATTAAGGAAATCAATTACATTGTTGTTGGATCTTATCATGCCGAATGACCTTGTCAATACCACTTTTCAAAAAATACAAAAATACAAAAAAGAGAGAAAACATTTCATTTAAAAAAATCAAAGGTAAATGAACACACATTGCAATCAAGTATTGCATACACATGGATGTTCTTTCTTCCCTTTCTTTTTATTCTTCTGCAAGTCTTCCTACCATTTTCATCCCTTCGGTGATATTTTGGTTAGCCAATTCACACACATTTTTTGACATTTATCTCTATGGTATCCGTTTGGCCTTGGTCTTTTATCACCTTCGTAAATTGTCGAGATCCTCTCACAATCAACATCTAATAAAGTTGTCGTGAAGACATTTTGGACATATTTGTTAACACTATCTAATGTCGCCATCACAATCACTTCCACATCCTTCCATCAAGCCATCAGTGGTTCTTAACCCCTTGTCAAACAAGAGAGCTAAAATAATTTTTCAGGAAGTAAAAGAATCAATCATATCAAAAAGTAAAAATTTGAAATCAAACGCTAAAATCAAAATCAAATTGATATATAACTTTCTCTTGGGGTATTTCCAATAAAATCTACCAGGGCTATGGATGCCTAACTGGCAGTAGAGTAATGTTGCGATTAGAATCAAATACATCTCTGTCGGGGCTATGGACACATGTATGGCAGTGAAGAAATGTATGAATCTCCTTCCACAAATCCATTCACAAAAAAATCAACTTTGAAAAATAAATCATTCCTACACATTGGCTCGGGTGTCTTCACTTATTATCTATCAAGTCTTCCCTCCAAGAGGTAATAAATTTCCACGTGCACACACTGGATCTCTATGAGAAAACAAGATTATTATGTTACCAAATGTCTTTTTTTGGGATTTGTTCAGAATCTTACTCTAGTGCGTATCTTGTCTCATGATTCATACCTTTAGCTAATCACTTCTTAATTGCGAGGCTTCTAAACTACATTCAAAACATTAACGTTGTTCTTCTACTTCATTCAAAACATCCATGTGTATAATATTGCCTTTTTTCCATGTTTGTGGGCACCTTCATCCCATTTCTCAAAACAATCTGCCACTTCTTTCTATCGTGTGTTTCTTGGCTAGCTTACGCTGGGGGAATCCTTACTCCTTCCTAACACGTCATTGGGTTACATTCATCATCATGATTCCACCTATCTACATTGGCCCTGATCAGAATTCTAATACCTTATCATTGCTAATTTTTCTTCCAAATCACCTGGGGAAATAAACAACCATGTTTATCCCTATCCTTATTCCTTCTAAATAACCAAGGGTTTCACACCCATTCTATCCTATTTCTTCAATCCATTTTGATCATATTTTCAATCGTCGATTGACTTGTTCTATCATCCCATTGACACTCGAGGGGGCATCCTTCATCCTGTTACTTTTTCTTCAAAAATTTACTCGTTTATGCTTATCTACTATATTTGAAATGAACTCACAAAATTCACCTCAAATAGGGGCAAATGTAGACATCTAAATTCAACTTTTACAATCTTATTGCCAAAACGCACGCAAATCACTCTCATTCTCACCAATTCCATTATAATGAGTGATTTCCACTAATTAACTAATGGTTCTTACCACTCTGGTCAATTAACAAGTACTTCATTGACCACCAAACCTCTTTTGTATTTAGGATGCCACTTTATGACGAATCCTAAGTCAAAATCCTCTTCAAAACAAACAATTAGCATTTATTAGCTAATTAAGCATATTTTGCCCTTGTTTGGGTCAATATACCCGTTAATGTAAAATCACAGCACCCCCAAATGAGTTATGGATCTGATTTTCTAAAGCAGGAACATTTGGTGTGATTTAAACATAACATTGAACTTTCCCCAAGGTGTGGGACCTTACAAAATGGAAAATCTCTCCAGATTAACGGCTGATTCCTTATTCCTCTGTTTAGGTGCATACGTAGAAACTTGCAGAGGATCTATTCATAATCCTAATCTAAAATTTACCAAGGAGACATGGATAGAAGGAATATATAAATTAAAATAAAGCTAAACTATGAGGTGATGCACCAAAGGAATGATGAAAACTTGTTTTGCTAATAGACATAGACCAACAAAATGCATACAATAAACCAACACATATATCCATATATTTAATGGAAGGCAAGATGAAAGAAAAAAAGACAAGAGAGGATCTAAAATTGATCATAGACGTGTTTTATTTCTCTGCAGATTGATACGGTCCATTACAAAGTAGCCAAGAGGCATAAGCATATTACAATTTTAGTGGAAGGCCTAAACCCCACAAATCCCTTTTCTAGAAGGAAGAGGGAGCCTGTAAAACAAAGAATGTCCAACCATTTACAACAAATCCCACCCTCGGCTTTGACTCGGGCCCAGATGCTGACTTTTTCCTTGGGCAGAGTTGCGGGCCATTTTACAACTTTTACCCCCTTTGAGATAACAAGGGGAAAAGAACCAACCTTTTCCCTGATGGTCCGCTTTTGATTATGTTTCCTCTTATGTGGGATTGTGGTTGATCCAATATTTGGCATGGGGTGAAATATGGATAACAATTTGGCGACTCATAGGGGTATCTTCCTGATAGATGAAAAGACCAATTACCTTGTCATATCCATTGGGCATGGAGTCATGGGTGATAGCTTGCTACTGATCTGAACTTAGAAAGCTGACCCCTGGGCCGCTTGGAAACCCATTAGAACCGAAACTGATCTTGACCAAATGTTGAGTCCAAACACTATATGAGAGAAAAAAAACAACACCACACCATATACAAAATTTGAAATCATACATGCTCCAAATGGAACATGCAGAGCATGCAAAGCACTCAGGAGAAAAGCAATCTACACTACAACAAGACAATGTGCATAAGAACTTAGAGGAAAGAGAAAAATAAACTAATATGTACAAGGTGAGAACTCCCCTTTTAGTAGTAGTGCTTAAGAGAGATCCCATTTACTTGAATTTGTAACTCTTTGCCCTCCAATGTAGACAATTGGAAATCATTTCTACTTTTGCATCTTGTGATCATATAGGGGCCACTCTAGATGGTGTCAAATTTGGAATGCCTTCCTAGTTTTGCTCAATCTATATCCCATTTCAAAACCATGTATCCTTTCTGGAAGGCCATTGCCTTTTTCTTCTTGTCAAAGCATTTCTTGATTGAAGCCTGATTCTTCTCTATTGCTTGGAGAACATGCTTTCTGGTTTCTTTTAACTCCATCAACTCTACATACCCGGCCTCCATTGGTCCAAATTCAGACATCTCTAGTTTCTTCACGAGATCTAATGTTGGAAAATCAAGTGATATAGGTAACACCACCTCTTTCCCATATATGAGCTTGAATGGAGAGCTGCTTGTAGATCCTTTGGGTGTTATTCTATTAGCCCATAAGGCCGTTTTGAGCTTTGTGTGCCAGGTCCTCTAATTCTCATCAAGAGTTTTTCTGATGATCTTTAGGAGGTTCTTGTTTGTAGACTCAACCTGACCACTACCTTGAGGGTAATAGTTTGATGAAGTACTCAAATAAGTCCCATTCTTGACAGCCCATCCTGTGATATTGGAACCTATAAATGCTAATGCATTATTTGATATGATGGTGGCTGGCACTCCAAATCTGTGCACTATCCCTTCATATAAATCCAGGATACTAGAGCCGTTCACCTCCTTGAGTGCCACTGCCTTGGTCCATTTGGTGAAATAATATGTCATTGTCAGGATCCATTTGTGACCTTGGCTTGAGTTTGGATTGATGACTCCAATGAAGTCCAATTCTTATTGCATGAAAGGTTGGTCGACTGAGATTGGGTGTAATGGAAGTGATGATAGCCTTTCCTTTCCTTTGAAGATTGCAAAATTCTTGTACCTTTTGATCCATGTGTAGTAGTCACTAAACACTCTGGGCCAATAATATCCTCCTTTCATGATTTTGAGTGCTATCACTCTTGGAGAAAAATGGCCTCCAACTTCTTCAACATGGAATTATTGTAGCACTCTCTCCACATGATCTGCCCTAATGCATCTCAACAGAATGCCATTGATGTCCCTCTTGAACAAGACACCATCAATAAGAACATATGGGATGGCCCATAGCCTAAAATTCCTTCTTTTTTCTTTACTCATCCCATGAGGACACAAGCATGTTCGAAGGAAGTGCACCACGTCTTGGGTCCAACAAGGAGTAGGTACATCATCTCTCCCTTCTTCTTGATCATCTTGTAGAATAAAAACAACCTCCTTTTCACTGTCTGTTTCATCTTGTTGACCTGAGGCTAGTTGTTCCCATAACCCCTTCCCACAGACCAACTTGGTGACCTTTATCTCAATGTCATATTCCATGACATGAATGATCCATCCTGCACACTTCTCATTCAAGTCCTTATTGAGAAGGAATTATTTAACTCCCACATGGGAGACCAATAGTTGGATTATTTTTTTTAAAACCAATGCTTAAAATTCTTCAATCCTCTGATTACCACTAGGACCTACCTCTCAATGAAGGAGTACCTCACCTCATAATCTTCTAGACTGACCAAAAAAAGTAATTGGATATTATGTACTTTCTTTGTTTTGCTACACCAAGATTACAGAAATTGTGTTGTTACCACCAAAGGCATACATTATGAAGTCTTTGGAAAAATATGGGTTCACAAGAGTTGGGGCTATTTATATGACTTCTTTGATAGCCTCAAAACTTGCTTTTCCTTCATCTGTCCACTTGAATGTTAAGCTCTTCTTCAACATCAATGTTATTGGCTTAACAAGGGCATCAAAGTTTGGAACAAACTTGCGGACAAAATTGATTTTTCCCAAGAAGCTTTGAAGAGCCTTCTTGTGACTTGGCAATGGAAATGCTCTTATTGCTTGAACTCTTTCCAGGTCAATTGCCAATCCTTCCTTTGATATGATATGGCCTAGAAGCTTACCTTCATGGGCCAAGAATATGCATTTTTTGGGGTTCAGTGACACCCCAAATCTCCTACATCTATGAAAAACTTGCCTTAGATGGAAGAGATGATCTGCTGCATTCTTGGAAAAAATAGTGATGTCATCCAAATAGATCAACACTATTTGATTAATCAACCCCTTGAATGCCATATCCATTGCCCTTTGAAAAGTGGCTCCGGTGTTGGATAATCCAAATGGCATTTTCTTGTATGCATAGGTGCCCCACTTGGTGGTGAAAGCTATTTTGAATTGATCATCTTCTTTCACCATGATCTGGTTGTACCCTGAGTAGCCATCTAGGAGGGAGAACCTTTCTGACCCAGACACTACTTATAATATCTACTCTATTGAAGGGAATGGGTAGTGGTCTTTGAGGGAGGCTGTGTTAAAATCCCTAAAGTCAAAACACATCTTAATTTCTCCATTTTTCTGACTAGGACCAGATTTGTAACCCCACTTGAGTGTTTAATTTGAAATATGATGCTTGCCTTTATCAGCTTGTTCAGCTCCTTCTTCATCAGAGGCTCAATATGTGGGTTGAATGGTCTCTGCTTCTGGCTGATGGTCTGAGTAGTTGGATCCAGTTCAATTGTGTGTTGTGCTATTTTTGGATTGAATCCTCTTAGGTTCTCATAAATCCAAGCAAACACATCAGGGAATTCTTGGCAAAGTTGTATGAATTCATACCTTTCTTGTTTGGTGGCCACTTTTCCAATTTGAAGTGTTCTTTCCTCTCCAACTGGGATCAACTCTAAATCTTATCCTCTGATCTGCATGTTAGCCTTCTCTTTTCTAAACTGATCATTAGGATTGAAAATAGATTATAGTGTCACTAATCCTTTGGGAAGCTTGTTTGTATGCAATTGTACTAATTGATTCCCATACTGCTACTCTAGTCTACTCTGTTTTGTAGCTGAGAATTTAGCTTCTTCTTGTAGCAAGTTAATGATCTACTAATCATTCTCAAACACCTGCCACCATGTATTATTATCTGGCACTGCTAGCCTCACAACCACATGGATATGCGGCTGTTTTCTGTCCCTCTTGATGTTGTCAACCACATCAAATGCTGCTCCAACCGCTGCAAGTCTATCAGTAGGTTCATTCTCCTTCCTGGGTATGGACACAATACTGAAGGGCTCAAAATCCTCCACAAGATCCCATACCCTACTCTTGTAGTTTTTGAGCAGGTCATTTTTGACAGTATTAAGTCCTCTGACTTGATTGGCAACCAGTTCACTGTCACCAAATACTTGCAAGTTCTTAATTCATAACTTCCTTGCCCAATGAAGACCTTGGACTAAAGCCTCATATTCAGAAGTGCTATTTGAGCAAGTGAACTAGAATATGAAGGATGAATAATATCTCATACCTCTAGGGGACACAATCATGGCTCCTCCTCCAGCTCCTTGTCTACTCCTTGAACCATCAAAGAACAATTTCCATACCTCATTGTCGTCCTTGTATTCTGGCTTGATTAGGTCAGGAAGAGACTGGTTCTCTTCATGTAGGTAGTAGGCACCTAGCTCAGATTCTTCAATCTCCCTATAGGGGTCAAAAGCATGGATTTTGTTGGCCCAATCATTGAGAGTCAAGTCTGGGATATATCCCACCTTGGTAGTTTCTTCAGAAGTGCTTAGGAGGTCCTCTTGATCAAAATCTGATCAGTTGGCATTGATTAGGCTAGGCATATAGGATTCAATATGATATTCAGCAATAGGTTCAGATCTAATTGTGGTCTTTTCTCCATACCTTGTCCTAAAGAGCATATGTGACCAATCAGTAGATAGGTAGCCTCCAATTTTGGCAGTGAAGTCTCTGGACGAACACAAAGTAAAATGTGGTGGTAAGTCTATGATTGAAACATTTTGGAAAATAATCACATTAGGGAAACCATGTAGAGTGAGAATCAGATCCTTGATGATTCCCACATTAGTCACTGCTATCTCATCTAATTGGACTACTCCTCTAGAGATGAAATCATATTGGAGACCCAACTAATCAAATATTTTTTTGGGCATCAAAAAACTACTATCCCTAGAATCAATCATACAATTGTGCACCAGTTTGTCTCCAATAATCAATGAGACATAGAAGGGAGGAGGTATCAAGTTTTTACCTTGTTTTTCTCCATGGTTCCTCCTAGGTTGAACTGCATTGGTAAGCACTCTTTCTTGCTGGTTGGGGGGGTGATTTGAACTTGACCAACTCTGAATGGAAGTCTACAATAGATCCCTTTGCCCTGGAATGGCCAATGACTCCCATAGTGAAATGTTCACACTTGGCCTTTTCATCTACTCAATAATATTGAATGAGACATATTTTTGCTTCCCCTTTCCAGACACATTTCTTTCTTGCACATGGGCTGTTACAACCGGTGCTTGAATGGGTTTGGGAGGTGCTCTGGATTGGTTCAACATGTTGGGAGTTGTACCTGGAGCACCAGGACCTTGTAGAGCGATGGAAGGTTAAGATTCACTTGAGCTTAGTGGTTGTCCCTCTCCAATATTTATCTTTTTGGACCGTGTATTGGCAGCTACACTTTAAGGAGGGGACTGATTCATCCCACAGAAGTCTTCGGTCTACCAGTTGACAAGCATAGTCTCATTTGGGGGGCCACCTTGCTGCTTATCTTCCTCTTGGTCAAGATTCTTGTGGCACCACACTGGTTTGCACCATCAAGGCCTGATTTAGAGCACCATTAAAGCACATTGATTGGTTATGTGGCTGTCTGCATGGAAAACACCAATCATATTCATGTGTCATATTGTTATGTGTAGGAACCAATGCCCTAGATGTTGAAGTTGTGTTAGGATCATACGGCTTGAAAGGTCTAGCAGCTTGGGGCTGTCCTTGGTTCTAGCTCTGGTTTATAGTCTGAGGTGGTGGCCTATTCTGCTGATACTGGGGTCTGGCTTGATATTGAGCCTGGGGTTGGTATGGCCTAAAACTCTGAGCTTGTTGTCTTTTGATGGTCACTAGCTCATTCCCAAAGTTCTGAAATTGCTTCATTACCACTTCCTGAAACTCTTTATCGGTATTAGATGATGAAGTGGAAGCTTCGACTGAGCTTTAACTCCCGATGATGGGTATAGGAGCTAATGTAGGTGCTTGGCTAGTATATAGGCTTCCTAACTCAGGGTACAGAGGCATGGATGGCCTAGGAACAATTTTTTCAACTTGAATCAAATGGTTCTCAGCCCCTATGGAGAGGCTATAGGCTACAGGTAATGTAGTGCCCCCCATTAACTGAATCATTAGAGAAATATCAGAATTCAAAGCCCTAAGAAAGTATAAGAAGGAACCTTCATTAGTGGGTTTTACTGCTATTGGAATCCTATCCTAGGTCTGCACTAGAATCTAAGGTTGAAGTCCGTCAGCTGCTCATTCGGGGATCTCTTGATCGTTGTTAATTACTCCAACAAAGACAAGTTATCACCTTTTTCCCCAAATTGATCGTGAAGAGCCATGCACAGCTGGTTCTAGTTCTGGATAGAGCCTGCTGTAAGACTCCTGAACCATTGTGAAGCTTTCCCTTTGAATGAAGAGGTGAGCAACTTGACTGCAATGTCCATCTCATGGATCTCGTGGATTGTATAGACATTTGCAATATCTTGGACATGGTCACTGGGAGAAGTTTGATTTTCCCCAGTGAAATATGGGATGCTTTTTAATGCTGCAATCGGAACTGGGTTTTGTGCAATCAAGGTGAGTGGACTACTACTGGTGAAGTTGACATATGGATTTGGTTGTGCCATTCTGATTGGCCTAAGAATCCTTGCAGACTGAAAGAAAGGCCTCGCAGGTGGAGGTGTTGACAAGGTTCTTCTTGGTGGAGATGGAGACCTCTGAATTCTTCTTGGTGTAGATGGAGACCTCTAAATTCTTCTTCCTCTCCTTTCTCTACCTGGGGATAGATGCAAGTATTCAAATATACCTTCTTTACTTACTCTAGACTAGGTTTTTCTCATGAATATTCCAAGCTTGGGTTGCTGAAACTAGTAGATTTGTTTCTTTTGGAGTCAATAGATGTACAATTTTAAGGCTTCTTAAAAGCCAAAATCATAGCAAGTGTACATAAATTCCTACTGTAATAATATGGAGACTTCTTAGTCCCACCGAGTGTGCCAAAACTGTTAATGTGAAATCACAGCACCCCCAAATGAGTTATGGATCTACTTTTCTAAGGCAAGGTCATTTGGTGTGATTTGCATAACATGGGACCATCTCTCAAGCTGTGGGACTTGCGGACTTGAGATGGCCCTCTAGAGAAAGTTAGCTTTTTCTTCCTAATCCTAATGCTAAACTACTCCTAAGGAAGGAAATGTGACTATCTACTCCTAATCTAACAATTCCAAGGAGACAGGGAGAGAGAAAGTGCATAAAGAGGGAAATCCTACACTAACGAGGTGATAACACCAAGAAAAGGGAGTGAGACATTCTGGGCATAGAGAAAATCTCTCAAATTTGTTTCTCGACGCCATTTTTGAGCAGCGAACCTTCTCCCATGCCTGAAAAATGTATTGGTGCCTCTATTCCAGAAATGTAATGGTCTGTGCACCTTCTAGAGCAATAAAAACATGTTTTATGGCGTTCTTAAACCCTTTGCATCATTTTGTTGTTTCTCTTTGCCTCTCCCTTTCAGTCTTGGTTTTCTATGCATGTATTTCACATTTGCAGGTGCAGGATGTCATGTTTCATGGAGTTTAAGGGATGATTTGCAGATCTAGGCTGTGTCACTTATGTCCGACCTCCCTCATCTCCATTTTTCTATTTCTTCCTCCCTCAACATAATATCTCACTCCCTTTTCTTGGTGCTATCACCTCATTAGTGTAGGATTTCCCTCTTTATGCACTTTTTCTCTCTCTGTCTCCTTGGAATTGTTAGATTAAGAGTAGATAGTCACATTTCCTTCCTTAGGAGTAGTTTAACATTAGGATTAGGAAGAAGAAGCCAAATTTCTCCAGAGATCCATCTCAAGTCCGCAAGTCCTACAGCTTGAGAGATGGTCCCATGTTATGCAAATCACACCAAAACCCTGCCTTAGAAAAGTAGATCCATAACTCATTTGGGGGTGCTATGATTTCACATTAACAATACCCTAATATTGGCTTAAATCCCTCTTATGACCACTCAAAATCACCCCACTTTCCTCCACAATGTCTCAGTAATCTTCAAAATATTATCCTAGCCTCGTAGTTGACCATAAGGGGTTGATAATTCAATACTTGTGATTAAAAAGGCCTAATCATGATTAGTAATTCTAAATCTTCTTTGTAATTTTAGTCCCACATGCACCAAGATGCAAGTTTTCCTCAAAGGAAAAACTATAAATAAGACTAAGTACTACCTTCCAATTTTACACCATGCTTTTATTAGTAGCATCATATAAGATATATGTTAAAGATCCTAAACTCCTTTAAGGATTCACATGCTCATATCTGCCTAAAGCCTTCATTATGGTTAGTAGGAGGGTATCTAACATGACATTGTAGTCTTGTGTTAGAAATATCTCCTTACCATTTGTGGAGTAGCAACCATTCCCAATTTGATTGCTCCTAGAACTATATAGGTCTATGTTAGTTAATCAAACACGCAAGTAGGCATGCTTAGATGTTAGATGTTAGCTTCATTTAATCTCCATTGTTATGATATTAAAGCATTTATCATTTACGTTTCATTCCTTAGCTTTGCATTTAACTTTAGATCATTATGGTGTTGATCTTACTTTAAAATAGTTAATTTGTGTTAAAAGTTTGGGGTGTTATCAAGCTTAACAAAGGGCGGGTGAGCTAAAGAAATCAAATTCTCGTAGAAAGGAGCCATGTAGGCTTTGTAGTTGTAGAGTAAAGTAGGGCCAGCCCATTTGGATGAGGTGTGTCGGCATGACGCGAAAACCAAGTGATTCGGGCTTGTGGCTCAATCAACAAAGGAAGGGCTTGGCAAGGTGAGCCTAACCAAACTGGAGCTTAGGGAATCATTGCAGGGCATGTCATCCATGGTGAGCAGCTCGACATTGAATGGTGCCGAGTTAGCAAGGAAAAATATGATATGAGGTGAAAAGTATTGGTGAGTAAGAGGAATCGGTGACTCGGAAATCTAAAAAAATTGAACTCTGAATTTTGGAGTTCGGAACTTGTGTGTTTCAGAGTTTGTGGAGAAAGTTGAGTTTAGGGGGGACCAAATTATCTGAAGTCTCAAAAATCCAAAGTCTAAATTTCAGACTTTGGGTTTCGGGGTCCTTTGGTGAGATGATGAACAGTGTGAGCTTGGTTGGGTGTAAGCTCCAATATAAGAAAATGGGTGAAGTCCAAAATGGACTTAGTTTGTGCTGTTGGTTGGGATGCTCTCGAGATGGTAGGTGAGGCACTGCATGGAGTATGGAGGGGGTGTCGTGGCATGCATGTGGGGAACTCACCATGGGTAGGTGGTAAGTTTCCACAGAAGTATCTCACTAGGAGATGTTTCGGTGGGAGATAGGCAGTGGAGTATTGAAGCGGGGTTTCGGGGATTATGCATGATCTTCTCGATGATTCACAGGTCTACCAATACGTGAAAGATGGGGGCAGGTAAGGTGACAAGCCAGGAGGTAAGAACAAAAAGTTTAGAGGTAGGCTAGGAAATGAAGAGCTCGGGGGCGATGCACGAGCCACCTCTGGCTCAGGGTATAAAATGGTAGGTGGAGAAACAAAGCAACCATAAACATGAACAAACACAAGGAACTCGCCACATAGCTCACTGAGCTACTCACCCCAGGACCATGTAAATGAACACAAAACCTCCCACTAAAAATGGTCTAAATTTTTCTATACTTGCCCATTTTTCACAAAATCACAGTCGTTGGAATCGTGAGAGGAAGGGCTATGGGATGAAGACATGAAAATGGATTATGAGAGGATATAAAACTCAAAAAATGCATAGTTTCTCCCAGTAGTGAACAATGAGAGGGTAGGTGGGGGAGCCATTAATGAGGTATGGGCATGCTTTCTCCTCCAACAGGGAGGAGTATAAAGCATATGGGAAACATCAAGAGACCCCATAACATGATGCAAGTAGGCATGGTGTTCCATAACCCCTAGGAATATATATTTCTCCCTCTCTTACTCAAATTTATTCTATAAATTGTAAAGGGGTGGCATATTACAAGTGTTAGACATATTTTTCTCCCCATGCTCCCCTCTTCTCCACAGTTGGGTTGTTATGAATTTTGGGGCTTCAAGCCTTCAATCTAAATGTTGTAATGGCATATCTTGCCTTCTCTTGCTAAAATGGTGTACTTTGCATACTAATGGAGTAATGAAAATGGTTTTAAGTGATAATTTTCTATCCTCTACATTATTTTGTTGCTTTCTCTTGCCTCTTATCATGCTTACAGGTTTTTTGCATATTCTTGTGTCTATTGCAGGTTTTGGAAGTTATTATTATTTGGAAATTGTTGGAACTCAAAATTGCACTCTAGATATGATTGTGAATGACCAAGAATTATGAGGCAACATGGGACTGTATCTCATTTGTGGGACCTGTGAACTAAGACAGACCTCCAGAGAAGGCCGAATTCCTCTACCTATTCCTAATCCTAAACCATCTCTAATCCTGAAAGAAAATCCTAACCTAAATGTGCCAAGGGACCAGGGTAGAAGGAGGTGCAGAAAAAGGGAAATCCTAAGCTAAGAAGGGCGGTGATAGCACAAAAAAAGGGTTGATCACTCTCCACGAAGGATAAAGAAAGAGGGAAAACATGGGAGAGAGGGAGAATGAGCACGCCACATTCAATAACCATGCAGAATATGCATTCCCACATGTGAAAAAACATGAAATGGAGCCTACAAGTAAGGATAACACACAACATGCCAAGAAATGTGAATAGAGAGGCAAGGAGAAATAAAACACGAGACCAGGGAAGAGAGATAGCCAAAAAATCTGATTTTATTTCTTACAGGATGCATAGTTGTTTACATTAATGGTAGAAGGTGATAATACATTACATAGACCAAGATCAAGGTCTGAAACCATGGGAATTTAGCCACCATTTTGGCATGGTGTCGTTACAACAAATAGGGATCAATCCATCTTTTTTGACAATGCATAAGTTCCATATTTATAGATGAAGAAGGAGAGAAGAGGAGGAGAAAGAGAGGGAAACTTGAACTCAAATTTCCAACCACTAACAACAAGAAATAAATTTCCTAAAATATCTAGGTGCCTCTGATTATCCACTTCCATAAGCCTTTTTCCTTGTCGAGCATCCATGTTGCATTAAATTCTAGTTGTTGCGCCGTGTGGAACAATATATTTTGCATGTTTGATAAGTATTCCCCCTTTATATATATATATATATATATATATATATATATATATATATATATATATATAATCAATAAAGTTAATAATTCCAGTTTCCATTGCATAGAGGATGTTGAGACCTTTCCATCGATATAAAGTTTGAAAAGATCGGATCATTCGATCAAAAGTTATGGTGATTTTATTCTTCCGCGGAAAAATGTCATTTTCCTTTTATACGCGGCTTTCTCATTTCAGTTTTGCATGAATTTTGAATTCCACGGTTCTTCCTTGTGTTTTGTGGATTTTCCTATCTCTCTTCTTTATCCCACGACCTCACATATAGCATGGCTTCATGCCAACATCCACATACTTCCTTTCCTTCACCCCATGGCATGTTAGATTTTCTTTTATCCGTGGCTTTGTTCTTCATCTCATAGATTCTTTGACTTCGGCAGATTTATCTCCTTTGCCATGTATTTTTCTTAATCTCCGCAACATGCTTAAATGCTTACGCAAATTCATCAACTGCTATATTTTGACCTGCAACCTCTTCTTCAATATGCAACCCTCTATTTTGCATTCGCTACCTATTTAGACTTCGGTGACATTTCATTTTTTGCCGCTACATACTCCAACTCTTCGCAGCCTTCATTCCAAGTCCGTAACAATCCAAGTTGTTCTATTTTTGGAAGGGGTGTAAAAACATACAATAGAAATGGTGTAATGTATGCGTTTTGGTATGTGGTGCATGTCCACCCTCTCCATGGTCATATTTCTTTGTTTTGTAGGCTGGGAAGATTCTCTAGCAATCCCTCTTCTCTTGGTGTTATTACCACCTCTTCTAGTGTAGGATTTCCCTTTTCATTCATTCACTCTCTCTCCCTAACTCTTTCGAAGTTTTAGGATGGGAATAGATTAGGTGTTTTGATGACATTTCAGGATTAGTTGTAGTAGATAGGATTATGAAGAGGAAGTTGATCCTTGTCTCGGAGGTCAACTCTCAAGCCCGCAAGTCCCACAACTTGAGAGATTTTACCCATGTTACCCAATCCAAGGTAAATGATCTAAGTCAAAAAAAACGTAGAAATTTCAAGGGGTGCTAATTTGATTTGATGATAATAGTTATGGAACATGCCCTATTGGTACAGCAGGTTAAATATCAAGTCACCTCAGATAAGGTTGGGTTACTCATTGATCTGAAATTCTCCAGTTTCCTCAAGATTATTACGTCCTTGCAAGAAAATTCAAAGATTTAGAGGTTGCATTTGCAATCTAAATTGGGACTTTGAGAGATTACAAAACACCAAACAGACCCAATTCTTGAATTTTGAGGTTTCACAGGCTGCACTATAGGATACAAGTTCCAGAAATTGATTTTTTGAGGTTTCACATGTGTGAAATATGTATTAAGTTCCGAAATGAGAATAGATCTCAGGGTCAGAGGTTACATAGGTGGTCATAACTTCTGAGTTTCATGACATTTCAAACTTGCGGGGCCATTTTGCATTTCAAAATTCATACTTCGGATGTTTATTTGGAGTTTTAGAGTTTAGAGGTTCAGTTTGGACTTCAAATTTTGGAGGTTTCATTGAAATTTGGAGAGTTCTGGATTTCTTTCACAGATTTTAGATTTTGAAGTTCTCATAATTTTGTGATTTCATGGAGATTAACTACTACTGAACAGGGATCTAACTTCCGCAACTAGGTTTATGGGCCCTTGAAGGTGTGAATTTTTATATTCATCTCATTCCATCATTTTTTTGTTGTGCTCTTGGTGGAATCTCATCCTTTGTAGGTGTATGCAAAGCATAATTTTGCGAAACTCTCTGAGTTGTAGAATTGCCCTCTTTTTTCACCCATTTCCATCCTTTTTTTTGTCCAAATATTTTCTATTTTTTTCCATTCCATGAAGTTGTGCAATCATGAATTCATTTCCTACATGGAATTCACACTTGCAACAACATCCATAATATTTCAACCCACCTCCCAATTTGTAAGATCCATCTCCAGGCTATTTTCAAACCCCCCAAATCATTTTATGATGAAAATCAATGTGAGTATGCATATTCCTATGATCCAAAACAAGTCAGTTTGGCTATTCACCAAAGTCTATGTGTAGTTATTCAAGAGATAAATATATGTGCAGGTTTGGAGGTTATCCCACATATGGAGATGATGAGTTTACAACTGAAGATTCGAAAGATGGAGGAAAGTATGTTACAGTTAAGGGATACATCTCAGATGAAAGAATTTAAGATTGGTTTTATGGACCCCTTGTCCATGGTCTTGGCCCTATGCCAAGACATTTTAGCCCTCACCAAAAGCTTGAATTCATGGTTGAAATGTTTCCACAACTAGCAGGAGTGGATCAAGGAGATAGAAGTTTTGAACTTGGACAGAAAACCTTGTCAATGGGTAAGTCCTACAACATCATCTCACAATTTTCTCCCCATTCCCCAAGTACCCACCATCTCAGTCTAAGCTTTCAATTTCCAAGTATTCTCACCTACTGCCCCTGTTGTGAAATCCACTTCTCCATCTCCTAATCTTCCACCCCATCTTGAATTTTTGCCCTCTTCCCTTCCAAATCCAAGTCCCCTCCATAAGAGATTAAACTAAAAACCTTCCCACCACCAATAAAGCAGAGAAAATAGTTGAATCCCAACCCACCCCTCCTCTTGCATTCCCAAAACTAGGTTGGGAAGAGACTCAAAAAACCAGTCAAGAGGCACAACAAGAAGAAGAGCCCAATAGAGAAGAAATGATAATTTTTTTTGAGAAATTAGGCTCTAAGATTTGGAATTTACAAAATCCCCTTGATGGTTAAGCTTTCAGAGGAGGTCAAGGTTAGAGAACATGTGGCTAAGACTGAGTCTGTAGTAGCAACAATGCAAGAAAAGGTAGAGGAAGATCAAAAATCAGAGTGTGTTCAAATGTAGTGTCCATAGGGCACTCTATTTTAGAGGTTATTGATCCAGTTCATCAAGTTACAAAATCAGTAGGAAAGAAGAAAAACAACTCCAAATACAAAAGAAGAGGAGCATTCATGTTAATGGAGGAAGATCATATAGATTCAGAGGACTTAGGAATAATGCAGGCCACGTAAAAAACTTCAAGCCCTTCTCCCACTTCATCTCTCTGAATTCTAATTTCAGGGATAAGTTTGAGCTCTCAAACTTCATGTTTAAGGATGAGGAGGACCATGGTGAATAAATTACAAATTCAAAGGTCATCATGGGGAGAAGGAGGAAACTTTGGCACAAATAGGTGGGTGAAGAAGATGATTATTTATCAGACATGGAAGAGTGTTTTGATGAGGAAGAGCCCATGAAACTTTTCAATTTTTCTACCCCATCATTTATCTTCCAACACCAAGAGCTTGTTCCAGGAGAAGAACATGCAAGAGCATGACATGTTTCTTCAAAATTTCTCTTGAATACGATTGGAGGAATTGAATCTTCCAAGCTCCTCATTTTAGAAGGAGGAATCCTCCCAAGTGACCAATTGGAGGATAGGATCTTCCAATAGTTTCCTCCAGGGTGGAAGATCAGAAGAGGAAAGGGGAAGGAATGGATCTCCATTTCCATACCATTCACTAAGGTGGAACATCAGTTGTCTGTAGATGAGCAAAAGAAAAAATCAGCTTACAGACAGTCACCTTTTCTAGGAAATTATGCAAGAAGACTTTCTTATTGAGATTGGAATTCAGAGAAGTGGGAAGATGTAGCGGATCAGGCCATGCCCCATCAGGTATATTTGGCTTCATTAGAGCCAAAGGGATAAGTTTCCACAACTAGTCATGTTCACTTCCGAACATGAGGATGAGTCTCAAAGTACCAAGGGATCAACACTACAAACCTCCAAGATCCAATGTAAATTATTCTGAGGAGGTATTTTTTTGTTTTTGTTGATACCTTGGTCCTGAAATGCTTCCAAATCAATTTTTCACTCATGGTTATCATGGCCATGTTTAATGTCAAATCATCTGCATGGACCAATTGTAAGAAAGGGGAGTTTCTTTTCCCTAACAGTGTCATGGTTTGTTTGAAACCTTCTCTTCCTCCAGTTAGTGTAGGTAGGAGTAGGTTTGTTTGTAGTAGAACAAGTGCTTATGCACACTCTACATGTCTCACTTGGGCATGTATGATTTTCTATTTTGTGTATAGTTTTTGTTTGTGTTTTCTCTAGCATAGTGCACCATGTTCAGTATGCCTCCTGAAAATACTGTCACAGAAGCTCAAAGTTTTAGGGAAAAGTTGTAATCTTCAAAAAATTTCAAATGCAGAGCAACTAAATTTGATAAGGGACAGGTTTTAATAATTTCCATTCTCTCATCTCTTCAGATCAATCATTTGAGCTTCTAGCATCCTTTGTAGGGTGGAAAAATCAGCCCCAAAGTTTGGTCTCAGGTGGAAAATCCTTCCCAAAATTTCATTCAAAGTTCCCTCAAATCATTGAAATGATAGCATAAGACAAACCTCAAATCCTTGTTAAGTCACTTCAGTTGTAAATCTTATTGATTTTTAGGGAGTCTCAACCTTCGACGGTGTTCCAAGTAGCCATCAAGAAGGGAAAAATCAGAATTTAATAGAGTTCCATGATGTCCCAACTCAGCAAATGTTTTACTCAAAACTCTACAATGTGTTATGCATGCCAAACAATCATTGGTTTCAGTGTGCTTTATACTTGGCAAAATATAGTTTCAGGACAGGTTCAAAAGTCCATTTTCAATCTCGCAGATCAGGATTACAGAGAGAAAAGGGTGAAAATTTCAGATTAAGACAATTTTCCACTCTCAAAAAATTATTAATTCAAAAATCTTGTAAGTGAGATGGTCAATTCAGGTCAAGCTTCGGGTTAACAGTGTTTCAAGTGGTTTTTAGGAGTGATTTCAAGGGTTTAGAATCATTTCAGGCTATTAATAGTGACTCCATTGCCAAACAATGGAGGCTTCAGGCTATTGGTATAGAACATCTAGTAGGTATATGTCCCCGCGAGTTGCCAAAATTGTTATCCATTTTTCTCCCTCTGGAAAAATAGACAACAACATAAGTATTGGACCTTGGCACTGGAAAGGATCCTCATAGGAAAATCAGGGATTTACAAGTGAAAAATCAGGTGTTTCGGGAGCATTTGGGAAGTGATTTGAGAAGGTTGAACCATCATCAGAGGAATTTTTTCCTCTTCTTGGTTTTGAAAAACTCAGATTGATCTTAAGGTGAAGAATGGCTCCCGGGCCCAATTCATGCCCAAAATGGCAAAAACTAGGAAAAATATGAAAATAAGCCTCGGTTAAGCATTTTAGTAAATCCCCTCTTCTGGCACTAAAAAAATTCAAAAAAAATGGTTCAGGAAATGAAAAAATTAGGATAAAGTTTTCGGCCCTAAAGGGGTCGTAAAGGGGTTCAATGAGCTAAAAAATAGCGAGATAGAGGATTCTCGGCAAACTATAGGGGTTTTCCAATGGTGAGTTAGGGTTGGAGAGGCAAGTTGATGGCACAACACAGGGTTAGGAGCTTTACAAACTTGGAGCTCTCCAAAAGTTCACGACGCTGGAATGGGGTTGGATCGATAAAGACAAATGTAGTGAGGACTCACAAAAGCGAGTCACAAGGAGCTCGCATGAGCATTGAACAACCAAGAAGTTCAGATAAGTGAATGAGAGTTAGGTGGAGCTTGGATTAGTGGGTTCGAATGAAAGGATGTGAGCTAAGCTCGGGCCGATGAAGGAGTTGAAACACAAGGGAGATTATTTTGAGCAAAGTGAGTAAAATTCCAAGCGTGAGTGTTGCGATGAATGGTGAAAGGGATGTAGTAAGGCGAAGCTCAAGTCAAGGTCGACTGCATCAGAGGACCAGAGTTGAGGGATGATGGAAATTCATCCCACAATGGTTGGTGCCCATTGGGAGGACTCATAGGTAGTTTGGGATAGGAATCTTGAGGCTCGCATGAGCTGAAATGCATAGAGGCCTAAATAAACAGAGGAAGACAAGGTTTGATGTCAAGCCAAGGAGCTTAGACCGAGCCAACAAAGTCAATGATGTCTTCATGGGAGGAAAGTTAATCAGTCGTGATGGAACAAAGGGTGGGCTTGAAGATCGAGTACATCAATGATAGGAAGGGATGTGGGCAAATTACTGGTTTGAGTTGACAACTTAGGCAAAGGTGAGAAGGTTGAATTCAGAATATGACTCGGCGTTGGAAGTCATCAAATGCGGGCGAGAAGGCATCATTGGTCAACTCTGCATGGCCCTTGCGGATCACCGAGCCATGGAAGCACTTTAGAAATCAGGATCAAGGCTAAGTGAGTGAAGTCCGGATGAGGAAAGAGTAATGTGTGAAACTTACCAAAGTTAAATTTTGGAATTCATTTTTTGGACATTGGGAAAATGGGTGATTTAGCGGATGACAGTTGAATGAACGGATGAATAGGCTCGGTGAGATCTCAATGTCTAAAAAGGTCTGAAGGGGTCAAAACTCAGGTAGATTTTTCACTTCAAGTGAATTTTAGAAGTAAGTCACGTCAGCTCACTGAGGATGGAGTCAAATGGTTATTTATAAGGTTTGTGGGACAATTGATTGGGGAAGTTTATCTAAATGTTTCACTTCGAGGACTTCACCAGGATTTCGGCAATGATTTTGGTTGAAAATGTAGCGAGTGAGAAGTGAAATGTAACAATGGCCAAGTGAGTAAGGCCAATGGGGCTGGTCAACGTGCAAACTCCCAAAATTCAAAGGGACTCTGACACAGGAAAACACCAAATTAGCATAGGAACAAAATATTGAAAAACAGGTGAGGTGGATGGTCACAGGTAACGTCGAGTTAGGAAACATCTCTATGCAGGTAGCTCGGGGATCGTGTGAGGACTAATGGGTCGGTGAATTAATGAAGCACAAGAGATGTCAATCGGAAATCAATAGAAAGCTGGGTGTATAGAAGATGTTTTCGGTCGGGTGCAAGGCGTCGTTGAAACGAGTTGGCGGACAAAGCCGAGCCATGCAATGTGGGAGTTACATAGAAGGACAATAGGATGCAAATTCGGGCTCAACGGTGCAAGTAACGTCCCATCGAAGCGATGGACCCAATGGACTTTGCAAGGGAAATCGAACTCATCGTCGCCGAGGGCTCGGTCAATTGAGTTTCTTGGGAGCCAGATGAGAGGATTCCCCCCTTGAAGTAGGAAGGGGAAAAATGTAGCTCACCATGTGACATATGCACAAAAACTCATAGGGAGCTCGAAGACGATGCTCAGCGAGCTATCTAGAGACATGAGCTACTCGCCCACAAACATTTGCAAATGCCTAAAAATAGAGCCCCACCAAACCAAAATTCCATAACTTGAGCTATGCAATGTCCATATTTTCACAAAATATAGTCATTGGAAAGGTGGAGAAGAATTCCTACAACATGGAATCATCAAAAGTAGAATTTTGGAGGTTTTGGACCTTCGAAATTACAGAACAATGAATAGTTCAAGGGTAGGTGGAGAGGTAATTAATGAAGGTATGGGCACCTTTTTTCCAACAAGGAAAAGTACAGGAGATATGGGAAACATCAAAGGACCCCATTACATGATGCAAGCAAGGATGGAGCTCCATACACCTAGAAACCCATGAAATTCCTCCCCTTCTCTCAAAATTTCTTCTATAAATTGTAAAGGGTTGCAACATTCAAAAGGAGTTAGTCATTTTTCTCTCCCCATGCACCCCTTTTATTCTTCTTAGACTAGGCTATTGTGAATTCAGGGGCTTCAAGCCTTCTCCTAAAAATCTTGTAATGGAATCTTTCCTCTCCCTACATGATGTATTGTGCATATATTTAATGGAGCAATAAAACTATGTTTGTTAATTTTTCTAGCCTTTCATGGTTTGTTGTTTTCATCTTACCTCTCATTCAAATCAGGTGTTTTATGCAAATTCATTGTTTCATTGCAGGTTTTTGCTTATACATTATTTTTGTGTTATTATTTGGAATTGGTGTAATGTCCATGGTGCAGTTTTGGTCTGTGGTGCATGACCACCCTCTCCAGGTTCATATTTCTCTGTTTTGCAAGGCTGAGAAAGTGTCTGACAACCCCTTTTCTTGGTGCATAGCTTGAGAGATAGTTCTTTGTTAGAAAAAAGTAGAGATCTGCCATAGAAAAATCTCAAGATGCTAATTTTTTTTCATAACACCACCTTGTAAGGAGATGGCCACACAAACTATGTTGTAATATATTGATTATTTGATGTTCCAATTTGAGACCTATGTTAATAGGATAAAAGTAATATGGGAAAAAGAAAAATAAGCACTTATCTCCTAACATTAAGAAGAATTGGAAGAAAAGGACAGAGAAATTAAAAGGTTTAAGAAGAATCAAGAAGAGACAATCCAGGTGGCCCATGAGATATTTAAATGCAAGCCTCCATCAAATGTTTATGCTATCTTCTTAAAGAAAATATGTTGCAACTCAAACTTACCTATATCAATTCTGACATGCCCCATGATATCAACTCAACTAGGAGCTTCTTCACTTTATATAAAAATAACACTCATGAACTCTAGATCTTATTATGTGAGCTTTATTTGCATAATTATGCCCTTGAATATGATAGGGATTGGATTCCAATTCTATTCATTCGAGATGTTAAAGTTAAAACCCTATGCTCAAATTTTACAAATGAGTTGGATAGAGAAAGGAAAATGGAAGAGTATAGGCATTTAAAGAAGGTGCAACCATTGTTTTTCAGGGTTGAGGCCATAAAGACAAAAGAAGTTACAAAGTAGTATGTATAATTTGAAAGAAGAAGGTGATCATGAGGAGAGATTCAAAAATGAGAAAATAATCCAACATAAAAGTCAGATAAATGATTAGAGATCATGGAATCCCGGTAGTACAAACATGCATGATACGATGGAATGAGCTATATCTTGAACTAAAAAGGAAAGAGATGCACTCTTACCCTAATGTAATGTTAACTTTGAAAAGAGTGAATACATACATTGAGATTTCCAATGAATGCACAGAGAATTGGTTTCCTATTGGCTATCACCTACCAATATTTCACTTTCCAATACCGCCATGGACATGTGATAGACAACTCAGTGAAAGGATACAAAAAAAATTTATGCACAGATTCATTATAAACGATGGCTACTTCTTATCAGAAGAAGAAGGGATAGACACCCTAATTGATTTTAGGCATGAATGCTATTTTTAGCAGTAGAAATATGAACCACTTGAATGAGGACATTCAAGAAATTAAGCCTAGGGGTGTGATGAGTTGTGTAAATATCCTTTATAAACAACTCATCTTCTATATTTTTGTTAAGCCATTGTGGCTGTCCTTGTATTTCCTAATCACACTACTAAACATTATCATCACAACTTGAACTTATGACATAATTACTGATTAATATAGTTATCTTTATTTTGTGGAATTTTATGTGTGCATTTATTCTTATGATTTCAATAATTTATATGAATGATGATATGTGTGATGCCACTCTTGGTTGAAAGTAACTTGTTTTATGCAGCAAAGGAACCATCCGTAAAAAAATCATCTGTAGAAAAGGACCTATCCAAAAAAAACCATTCACAACCAAAGGGAATCACCTATAGCAAAGAATCCACATTATGAACATCTCTTAGAACATAAAGAATGCCACTCAAGTATGTATGTGTCATTGAAGGAGAAGTTACAACTAGAGAATGTGGAATTGGGAGATAAATTAACCATCGATCTGATTATTCATTGAAAACTATTGAAGAGCTGATTGATTGAGGTTACACATGAATAAAGGAACTGGTCAATTAACTGAAGATTAATAGAATTCCTGTTATTAGCTCCATTGCATGTGATGAATCTCTTGTTGTTATGTTTGAGATCTTTCACTTATTCTATCGAAGATCTTTCACTTAATTTGTTTGAAATCCTAGTTGAACTCTTCTTCTCACGTCTAGCTGTCAATGAGATGTATAAAAGTAAATGATTAATGCTGGAAACAATAACATAAAATACACAGAGATACAAACATAGGATAGAGAGAAGAGGAGAATGCTTTGTTCCTGATGTAATGTTCATGAAAATCCAATAAAGGATTTGAGTTCTGTTTATTATCCTTTAGTTAGAATATTTAGGAGGGAGTAACACCCAAGGTAGGGACCACTTGTGGTCTACTAAACCCATCCATATTTTTATTGCTATGTTTCATTGCATGTCATCCTAGGAAGAAATTTATCTTCTTTATCTGCATTCTGAATTTACAAGATTTGTCTTAGTCATAGTATTTAGAAATTATTTACTTTCAATTCTAAGTTTTGACTACTTTCAAGCATTATTATTTTGAGTATGGTAGTGACAATTATTTCTTTCCATACCTCATGAATTCTCTGTAACTATGCATACAACACTGACATTATTTAAAGTTTATGTCCCCTTGTTTGATGATTAAGTGACTATGATTCAATAAACTACATATTAATTGATACAAGTTGATTTTCACCACCAACGCCCATGACCCAATCTAGGCACCTAGTCTCGACATTCAGGACATCACTTCATTTTTTTGGGCTTGCTTGCAACAATATACCTTCATGTTTCATGAGTTCTCTAGCTCATCACAACTTCAGAATTATTGTGAATCAACTAAGTACTTTATCCCTTCTCCTGCACTTAGGGTCTCAAATTTATTAACTTAATTTTTTTTGTGTCAAATCAGTACTTTATTGCATATTTATATTTGCGTTGTTACTTAATAAATATTTAGCATTTATATTTCAATATTTTCTTAATCAGTTTGAAAGGTTCTCTATGTTGTTTACTTTCCAAACAATATTGGCATTTAGCTATACCCTTTTTAGAGGTGGAAAACCCCTTACTATGTCGCAGCAATGAAGTGTGTTGAGATAGCCAAAAATCACATGTCCAAGTCTTCTATGGCATAGTTGAGTTAATGCTATATCATTTTCTATAAGTGCTTGATCATCACGTTGAAAAAATACAACTAAAACATTCTACCCAAATTTGAATATTTGGAAACAATTTTTGAGCTTCGTGACTTATATCAAATTAAGCACTTATTTTTACCTCCTTTACAATAAAATTCGGTTTTAATATTGTGATCTAATAATTGAATTACAAATAACATATTTTTGGTCAAACCAGGGACATATATAACATTTGTAATTTTGTAACTATGTTTCTAATGGTAGTGAGATGGAACCAAATCCTTCAACATTATATGATGTATCATCATCCAAAGAAACATGGTTTTTAGTAGGTGTGTCATTCATTATGAAGAACCAATATTTCCTTCATGTCATGTGTTGAGTCGTACTTGAGTCGACATATAAAATTTAATTTATAGAATTGGATACTTCATTCGATTGTGCAACATACAAGAATTCATCATCATCAAATTGGTCTTCCTGTTCGGTTACATTTCCTTATTGGTTTGGTTTCCTCTTCCACTTTCCCTTATTGTTTCTTATTTATTATGTTGTTGGCATTATTTTGACTGTTTTTTATCACTCTTCTTACCACTTGATGACACCTTTTGGAATGTGTTGTACGAATAATCTTTTAACTTGTGTCCTTTTCAACCAAAAATATGACATTTTTATTGAGCCTTTTGGCCTTGTTGAGTGTTTCCTTTCTTTGGAGGATGTTTACTAAAATTAACATGTTTCTTTCCTTTCTGATTAGAAGCAAGTACATGCTCTTCAATTTCAGTAGTTGAGTGAATAGATTCCTCTTATTGTAACATATTCACGAGTTGTTTAAACGTTTTTTATTTGACCAGTTATGTTTAACGTGGTCATAAAAAATCTATATGAAGGAGGCATGGCTATCAACATTATTGGAACAAGTGATGTGTCAGTGAATTATTCTTCCAAATCTTGAAGTGATGCTCTCAAAGTTGTAACTCTTTTACAAAAAAATTTAAAATTTTCAGTTGGTTACATTTTCAAGTTTAATAGTCGACTTTGGAAATGAAGTATTGTGTTCTTGTTGTTCAAATCATCTATGGTTATCAACTTGTCCCAACATTATTTTTCTGTCATGGCCTCATGAATACAAGGTTGAACCTCATTTGAAAAACTAAACAAGATTATTAACTTTTCTTTTTTATTTACATGATCAAATGAACTTTGTTGTGTAGCATCTACTTCAGGTATTGTTAATGTACCAGAAACTACATGAAATATATTTTCAAATTCAAGTTGTGCGTGAGTTTTTGTTTTCTACATTGGATAATTATTAGAATGCAGAAGTTGTGAATCAAGAAAGAAGAATTACAGTTCTGTATTTACGACCATTGTGAAAATTGATTAAAATTGAACACTTTTCCCCTTACCATAACAATGATTCATGATATCCTCCTTGCACATCATACATAGATAACCTGGATCATTGTATGAGTGTTTAAAAAACATTGTTGAGGTTTCCCGATATGGATTCAAGATGACCTACGGACAATTCTTTTGATGATATGATGTGATACCTTATTGTACACTTTGCTGACAACCTTTAATATTTCTCTTGGAATTATACACTTGCTTGTCAACCACATTGATAAGGTAAACCAGCTCCATTAATTCCGTTTAGGACATCTAGAATGCTCATTCTGAAGCAAGAGTTTCACATTTTCTAAGCTGGACGGAAACACCACCATTTCATGGTGTGACTGATTACACATAGCTTGGAGTGCAAGAAAGGGCCCCCTTTAAAACAAAAAATGAAAAACTTGAAAAATGTGTGTTTCATGGGATCTTCTAAAGCTCTTTACATTTACCAAAAAAGGGGGTTACTATTTTTAGTAAATGTAAAATATTTCCTCGGAGAATGTTTGACTCAGATCACTCAATAGTGTGTTTTCTTCTAGATGATCTATGTGCACATTTTAGTGGGAACCAAGTGAATTAGTCTCTTTTTATAGACTTACTAAATATAGTAGTTGTTATTTGTGTAGAAGGATTCAAATATATAAAACAAAAAATGGGTGCTTCTGGACCTGGAGGTTTTTGATGAAATCATTTTTTTATACCTGGGTTTTTCCTCAAAAACCTGCAACCTGTGCAAATGGTCACGTCATACCTGGTCTAACTTATAAAATGGAGATATTTCTATTCAAACAATTTACCACTGGGGCAACTGGGGTTTTCTCACTGAAAACAAAGGACTGGGATTTTTTGAAGCACCGTGAAAGCTATTTCACTTGGAGTTCCACATGGCTATTTCTAACTAATGAGGGTTTTGTTGTTCAAGTAAACCCCATGTCAATCTGGTGCACATATCTTCAAGTTAAGAAAATTTTCACTTCACAGAGTTACAGATTCATTGTGGCCGCCACTCAATCCTAGATGCCTTGGCATCAATTATTTGTGTTCAATGGTTTTGCTCTTCATTGGATGCATAGGTGAACATATAATAAATGCTCATGGAGGATGAAAATGGAAAAAGTAGATGATTAACCTTTAGAATAAATTTGGCAAAGTTATATAATGAGCTTAGACGCAAGAGATCCCTGCACCAGGGAAGCTTGTGAGATGAAGCTTGTGGCTGAAGTTCGTGGTTTTTAGGAGGTCACATGGATCGAACTATGAGGGGGTGGGGAGATATTTAGTTCACCAACACGTTTTCCCCTAGTTGCTTTGAGATAGGGGTAAGTTCACACCAAATGTGCCTTATCCTTTTCTTGAGCAATCTTAACTCACCCAATTCATGCAATAAACTCATTGTAAACTTGGTTTGATGTCAAAAATTTGGGCCTCGAAATGAGCGCATGGTAACCTAGTGGATCAACCTAAGGAAACCAGGGGGGGGGGGGGAATTGCCCCATTTTCCCCCTGGTTTTGGATCTCAACTAGTCATGAAGCTCGATAAAAATGTGTGGGAGCTTAGGTCTCCTAATTTCACATGACAATTTAGGCAGCCAATGCGGGAGTAGGGGACTTGGTTTTTAAGAAAAATCTGGAAGCAAAGGTGTTAAATGAGTCATCAGGGTCATATGGTGTGACCAAAGTGCTTAAAAGCCCCCACAGGGTGTATTTTTTTACATTTATTTTAAATTCCATCCAAGAGGGAATTATGAGGACAAAAAAATGAAACTCATCCTTTTTTTACCATGTGTCCCACCTATGAAATTGACAAACTATTGATCAAAGTATCTTGGAGGGCGACTTGACAATGATCCTAACACTTGATGAATTATTTCGTCCCCTTTCAAGAATATCAACATTTAACTATCCTATAGATACTCTTCATGGAAATGTCGGTCATCCCGAATTGGTTAGGAGCACGCCTCCTAATCTCTTGGAGTCAGATGACGGTAACCCGTTGTGGATGAGGTTATGTGTACAATCAATACTTTTGATCTTCATGAGATTATCATATCCCAACTGCCTTCATCCTTATGGCCTCACAAGAAGGAGCATTCAGTCACAACAGTCATCCCACATACACCACAACCCCCACTAGAGCATGTGGTCTGACTTGAAACCATATTTCATTCTTGTGTGGTGGATGCCTCCACATCAGATTATGATAATGGATACACTTTAGATAACCCTCACCTAGCTAGTTATGCCCATATTCATGATAGGGAAGTCTTACGTTACTAAGAAACCCTTCACACAATTTTTTCTCATGATGCGAACGTCATCCTAATATAAAAGGAATCCCCAATTGTAGGTGCTACTTCTTCCCAACCATTGCATGAGACTCAAAATTCTCCATCTATCACACCAACACATATTACCATCGACCTAGCTGACCCATTTTCCCTTATAGATGTGTATGATCAGGTCACCGATTTTGACTACAAAGCTGATGATCTCATGGGTGATGATCCTATCTATTATGCCTCAATGACTGAGCAAAATATTTCTCCATCAATACCATCTTCAACCATTACATCGGTACTATCCTTAGATACTCTCACTAGACCTAACTAACCTATGATACTCCCATCCAAACCTATTTCCCTTATGGATCTTCAGTCCTCTACGACTGAGCCATATTTCACATTGCATAAGGCTTCGAGACATGATTTTTATGAATATAGAGCCTATCGACACTGCATGAAGAAGCTCGAAGATGAGGTCAAACTTGACAAAAATAGAAAGGATACACAACCTTCCTCTTTAGCTTCATTCTCGTGTTCTCATCATGAGTATTACACGCACATGATGACGTGACCGATTGGAGTTCTACATAGCAAGCATCCGAAGTTCTCTGAAACTTCTTTCCCATAATGGAAGCATGGAGCCGAATTCCTCTCAAAGTAACCACCTTCTATCTAGACCAACTCGACCACAACCTGATTATGGAACACCACCCCTCCACGATCCTCATCCCACTATGGATGTTTTTCAACGTGATATTGTCACCCAGCTGGAGGATTAAATAGATGATACCTTATTCACCATGAGATCTAAAGTTCATCGGTAAGTCCCTATTACACAACATGCCATTGAGGACCTCATGACTCATGCTAGAAGTCAAATTTTGAATTAAGTTGATGATATCATCACTAATACATTGTGATATTTTTCCCCTCGTGGCTAGTTATCTACAATACATTGATTACATCTTATTTTCCTTCTTTGGCATGAACCCTAGCTTTCACTTGAGCTCTCAGCCCCCACTTGGGTTTTTACACAAACACCTTTTTGCCTGTCGCTTGGGCTCTTGATCCCCCCTTGGGTTTTTCACACTATCTCAAAAATATCATTACATCCTTGTTTGGGTTGTTCGCTCTCTCTTGGATTTATCACCATGTACAGCCACCCTTGGTTTCTCCTACCATTGGAGCACCTTGCTCCCCTATTTTGGCTCTCGATTCATCCCAAGTATTTCCTATTGGATGTGCTGCGGTATTCTTAGGTGCATAACCATCTTGACTTATTGGCCTTAGTAGCCTTGCCTGGATTTATATACCCAATCGTGCCCTGACATCCTACCATTGGATGTCTTGGCCTTGTTACTGACTCTTGGCTTCTTCACATCACCTGGGTTAGGCCTATCTTACCATGATCCCCTTCTCATCAATTTACCTATCTAATCACATTATCATTATTACTAAGTACCATGGGTATCATTTCATACATACATGTGGAAAGTAGGAAAATGATAAGCAAATCAACATACATACAACAAACATACCAATACAAATACCATAAAAAGTATATATATATATATATATATCATATATATATATATATGTATATTGAATCATGTACAACATAAGTTTTATATCATCGTAAAATCATACAAAATGGCTCTGGCCCACCTACAAAAAGGCTTAAGTACCCTCACCCCCTATGGGGGTCTCTAGATTATTTGGATCGATGGAACCATGTTGGTAGATTTAGATGTGCGGGCCAAGAAATCTTCCCTAGATCAGGCTCTAGAGGCCTCTCCCTACGCTCTCTTGCTAGCTAGGGTCTCCAAAGCACAAAATCCTCCAATTGATCTTTGGGAATCTAATATGTGGGCTTCTTGCTCTTGAAACAGGATCACCTACATCTGCAATAGACTCTATAACATCACATCTATGCTATCTTCCAACATCTGTGTTGCTACTTCCTATGGTGTCCTTGTCGGCATGTACATTAGGAACCTCTCAAATATCTATACGTTCAATAAAATGATGGGTCCCACGATCATCTAACCTTATAAAGATCATACACTAATTGCACCCATATGGTTGTGCCCCAACTGAACATCACCCCATGATCTACAATATCTCTGCATACCATGATCAAGAACAACGAGATGGCCCCATATGCCTTATGACACACTATCCATGTTATAACAATCCCCATCACTACCTTGCGGATATTCGGAATCCCTAAAGTATACACTATGCTAAGTCAGACACATCATACTATCATTGTATGTGTCACTCTCGGTAGACCATACAACGAAGGCTCTCCACCCTACAACATCTGAGCTCAAGTCATAATACATATGGGTCCCTCCAATGAGTAACCCTAGAATCGCATGAAAATCCTCCAAGATCAATGTCATATACATAGTCTCATGTCATGTCCACCATCAAAAGGTGTTAGATCTAGTCTCCCATGTAGCTAATAACATCTATAATAGATACAAATCTAAAGGTATCTTATGCATCTAAATGATTCCCCTAAATTCCCAACCTTATAACTCGATCACCTTTGTCTTACTTAGTCTGGAAATCATACCAATAAGCCATGATACATCCACACTTAGCCATAGGAAGATCTTGTGCTCTACATGGACACACCAAATGATAAAAAATGATCATTAGAAACCTGCAAGGTATTTTCGTAACGAAAAATAAAATTTTAAAGCTTTCACCTATAACTTTCCTACGCCATCCACCCTATTGCTAAATGACATTAGCTCGTGGAAAATATTCTCTTACACTAACAACCCTATAATAGACATCATCGGCCCCTGGCTAAATTTCCCCCCATCCTGATTCTATCGGCCCTCCTATTGCAAGGGGCTGATGGTGTCTAGCCAATACTTGGCCACACATTTTCAAAGTTTGACTCATAAAAATCTACAAACTGAAAAAACCAAATTTAAATCCCTCCCAAACCCACTTGTATTTTTTCCTAACCTACCTTATGACGTAAGTTTAGCAAATAATGACTTCCTAATGACTCTGAAAAATAAAATATACCAAATAGAACCTAATCTACTCAAAAAAATTAAATTCACAAGTTGACTTACCTGTGAG
Source organism: Taxus chinensis (assembly GCA_019776745.2). Taxonomy (NCBI): domain Eukaryota; kingdom Viridiplantae; phylum Streptophyta; class Pinopsida; order Cupressales; family Taxaceae; genus Taxus; species Taxus chinensis. Next base: position 139,069,085 of record CM034157.1, read on the forward strand.
TGCACCTCATCGTCCTCTGTTTTCACCTCGTACTCGTGCCATGACATCAAAATACACCTAAATTTGGAATCCCATAGCTCATTTATCTTAATTCTAAAAATATTAGTAAGAACATAAAAAAATCAAATCATTATATAAACATAACATCTATTCAAATTTGGTCGTGATAACCCTAAATTTCCCATCTATCATTTTTTCTCCCCAAAATCCACAACACATGCCATTTTTTGCATCTTGGATGTAATCTCATGCCGCTCATTTTGACATATTACATGCATACATTCAATGATATTCAATTTTTTCCTCTCTTCAACATTATGACACTATGACACGACATTTGTCCCATGGGCCCCTAGTTAGGTGATTTATGTCTTATTTTACTGATAATCCTCTAGTTTTTTTTAGTTTTTCTTCTCAAGGGTTCTTGCAACATTGATTACACCCACACATGGAAGAATGAATGACACTATCAGGTACGTATTGATGGGTATATTTCATTTCACCTAGTCCTTTTCTTTTAGTACCTACTTTCAATTTTGGTGTTACAGACTATTTCTTTCCATTGACCACCCCATGTTTTTCTATTTCGACATGTGGTGATCAATGACTAGGGCATATGTATACACCTAATTTTTCACTTTTCATCTTTCATAACTGTTACTAAATTTTTTCATAATGCAGATAAGGGTCACTAATGCATCTATTTATTGAGTGGGTGCCTTAAGGATCTTGTCGAGAATGGGGAATGATTATGCACGTAATCATTACAGGTTAGAGTTATTACACAAAGAGAGTATTGTTATGTGGTCCCAAATATATTTGTCCTTGTATTAGTTTTCCTTGTCCATATAGGTCTCATACACATTGCATGGATGATACATTGCTTACACCTCACCATGTGACACTTTGTTCATCAATTTGTTTCATCTATGACACCTATTTTCACTTTGCATGACACATTACCTCATTTTACCATCCTTCGATGATGCCATCACTCATGGTTGATGGTATTAGTGTTAGGTTTTTCCCAGCTGACACCATCACCCATGGGCGATGGTGTTCGGGTATATATACCACCACATCTTGACATTTAAAAGAAGCATGAATCTTAAGAACTTCTATCTTCTCTTCTCTTTTACACCAACTATGCATCTACTCGCTTAGCTCTTGGTTCATCTTACACTTGGCTTGGATTATATTGGAAACTCTTCTTCTTTGTTGGATTACTTGCACTATTGGGTCATCTATAGTGAATCTATGACACGAATGATGTTCCCTTTCTCCACCTAATAGTGATTCTCTCTCAGGTGTTTTTCTTCTCTGGAGAGATAGATGTATAAGTTACCACCCTACATGGACAGGTGATTGCTCTAACTATGGTTGTCATTTTTCATATATTAGTTTTTTTCTCTTCCTAGTTGATTTATGTTAGCTTAGTATTACATGTATATTGATGCTAGTTAGCATAGTTCTCTTATTTGATCAGTTCCTTAGATTCTCTTTATTTCATTTCAGTTACATTGTGTATGATTTTCTTATCTATTATCAATCTATACCTCTTCCCATCCATTTATTCCTATCTTAGTAGGGTACTCTCCTCTATCTTGATTGTGGGTCTTGAAAACCTTAGGTTGACCTAGTGTAGGGATTACTACACTCTAGATATGCGACTCTAGCACTTGTTTCATCCCCCTTTAAATCTATGCATTGTATGTTGGTTCATGTGTGTCTCTTACTTGATGTCTCGATACCCTTGTAGAACAGAAGACTTAGGAGTGCAATTTATTGTGATACATTCTTGACCCGCCATACATTTTCCTCATATAATTTTATCCTTACCCCACTATCACTATCATGGTCCAAAGTTCCTTGTGCACCCTCTAGTTCTCTTCTATCCTATTCTTCCTCTTTCTTTTCTATATTTTTAGGAGTTTCCTTTCCCCTTATTGATTTGTGATACCTATTTTACTCCTACCCAAAAATGATTTAGATTTACCCCTCATAGAACTAGTGCTTCCCCATATATTGTATCATCTTTCTTCTCTTTGTAGTATTTATAGTTTTCTCTTTTCTTATTTTTTATCCTTCTCAAACCCTTCATGAAACCCCTTCTAATTTGGCCCTTTCCCCTTCATTCTATCTCTTCTAGGACTACATTTTTAATCCCACCTGATCACTCCATGTCAAGTAGGATTGGCACCATGGCCTTTTCCATAGCTATCATATTTACTAAGAAGGGAAGTTTCTTAACAAATTTCCCTTGTAATCCATTAAGTAAATGTTCTTCTCTATAATTAAAGGAATAAAAAATTACATCAGTATCAATTACATACCTATAAAGTTAAATTTTGTAGCCAATCGTCCACTTCTCTAGTATATTCAGTATCCAAATTACGTAGTTTTTCTATCTTGTCTTCCGTCCACATTTACTCTTCTTCACTAATTCTAAAATAATAATGTTCCAGTCTAGGTAACCACACATTTAACTTCTTTAAAAGAGCACAAAGAAATATCTAGAATATCACCATATATGTGTTTTGGATTGATCCTTTTAAAAAATATTCTCATCACATCATCTTCGTCTTCTGTAAAATGTTTCTTTTTCTCCTCTATCCATATCTCCACATCTCATTATTACCCCTCTTTACATTATTCACGTCTTGAAAATTGAACAATTATTAATATTACTCCATGGAATCACTTATCAAAACAAGCTACATTTATAGTCTTAGATATTTCACATATTCAATCCCTTTAAACTCCAATACCAGGGGAAATAAGAACCATTTAAACGCTATACATATTGTACAATAGTTACATAGCTATAAATAACATAAGATAAAATAAACAAGGTAGAGAGAGATGCTTATCAAAACAAGAATAAAATTACTTTAGGATCTAATATAACTAAAAATATATTAGTACTTAGAACTCACAATCAACATTCTAACCTTCTACATAATGCGCTTACATATTTTTATGACCACCAAGGTGATGTTCGACATTCTAATCACTTTACATTATCTTTTATGGCTATAGTATATCTTCACATTCTCTTCCTAAACTAGAGGAGCATTACATGTCAACTATTTTATCTTATATTACCATTTTATACACATTAGATATTAAAAAATATAAAATTATACAAAATGCATCAATTCATCTTCCAAGCCTTAATACCCTTCCAAAAATTGTTGTGGCAATATGATGAAGCAATCAAATCCATTTTCTTTTGGAATTGATGAAGAAAGAAACCATGAATGCAAAAACATGTGATGAGGTGAGGATAGGAAAAAATGAGAATGTAAGAAAAATATGAAGGAGAAGGGGCTTTAATTTTTTTGTTAACATTTGGAAATACATAAATGTTTTATATTTTCTCAACTTATCCACGCTATTTTTCATATTATTTTTAGCCCATCTTTATGCACTTACTTATATCATCTAGTTCAAGTATAATAGATGTTGAAGTGTTTAGGATATAATGTAATAAAATTTATATAATTTTAGAATTTTTGGATCTAGCACAATATGAGATATATCTAACCTTATCGGGGTGTATGGGATCACATGCTCACCATTTAATCATATGTTATAGATAAATAAAATTACATTACATTACAAGAAAAATACCTAACAATATGTGGTTATACCAAGATAAGAAATTACAATACAAAATATAGGTTAGTTACTTAAGCCGATTCCAGAAGTAGGGAATTCATTTATGGTTCTAATATATACACTTATTGTTGCAATATTTGGTGACAATCTAGATCTAACATTGGAAAATTACATTTAAAAGTGATAATGTTAACACCTAAAAATGATAGTGATCAAAGAATGATGTATCGAATGTTATGTTTAAAATTTCTAGTATATATCCAGACCATTGTTTCCATTCCTAACAGATGTAAAAATATATATTAACATTTGTTACAAATAACACATAACTCAAAAATATTTTGATAAATATAAGTTTTCCTTGTTCTAATCTCTAATGTTTAGACTCAATTGTGCACACTTCACCTTTGATCACCTTAATGATTAGAATAAATCGAATAGAATTTGAATCTAATGTCATATGTTGTATGTCCTTCAATGAATACTTTAGTTACATAAAAATTGTGTGCTTTAACAATAAATACTCTAACAACTACTTGATTTCTGAAGAATAATTTTAAGTGGTTAGCAAATTCCAATGGACAATAAATGGATGCTCTATATTTCTCTATACGACTATATTTCAAATGAACTATAAGGTTAGTCTATTTAGACAATATGAATTAAAACTAGGACACTATTGGTACCAAAACCAACATCAAATAGTCAACAAGGTTAAAAATATAAATTAATAAGGTTGTGTGCCAAATGGGCCACATAAAGGGTTTATGACTATCATTAATATTATAGGAGGGCCCAAAAACATCAACAATATTTTAGAAACAAGGATTGAATTTGGTGAAATATGAGATGGGTGAGAAGGGGGTATATGAGGGAAAGGTCATGGGTAGTCAAAGCTTGATAAAATCATCAATAATACGTAAATTGTACCAATAATAGAAAAATTTACAAACACTCTAGAAAGAAACGATATAATTTGAAAAAAAATCTATAAGACATTTTAAAGTTTCTACTTGGATTGAGTTTTTATGTTTGAATGAGGAGATTATTTACTGAGTAAATAACCTATATTATGAGTACATTAGTTCGTTACATGTTTGACACTTGTTTGGGGTTAATATGTCTATGTACCAATTACATCGGTCTTTAAATTCTTGTGAAAAATGCACATTAATTAGGTAAAATATATTAATTCACCTAGGGATAGTAATGGTTTTTTGATTGGGAACAATACATTTGAATTGGCCTAATAGTGAAGAACTTTTGTTCTTGAAAGAGAGGTTACAAGTTTGAATCCTGAAGGTCATTTTTGAAGCACAATTAAGTGCCTCATATATAATCATAGTATGCGGTAGAGGTAGTCTCATATGTTATAAGGCACCTATAGACACAAAAATAAGTCGCTTGGCATTATTGGCATCATGGACTATAAAAGGTGATGTATAGGTAGTTCCATATGTTATAAGCCAACTATATACCCTAAAATAAGCTAGTTGGGATCAACAACTTTATAAAAGGACATTTCCCTTCCTTCATAGTTTTTTGTAAGTGCCTTGGTCAAGTACCTTGATTTAGTTTTTTGGTGTGGAATTATAGTGGCAATATTCTACTGTGTGAGTCATTTTTATTACACACTTTGAATGTTATTAGATTTAGATGTTGCAATTCTACTTGTAATTTCTATAGCTCAAGATTTTATTTTACCTTAGGTATTTTATGCTCTCAATCATGATAAAAAAACTAATGTTTTTTGCTTTCCACATACCCCAATTTTATAACTTTGTGCCCTCAATCTACGTCCATCTATGTTTTCCTTTTATAATCATTGGTGATTAGATACATTGTCTTTAATGCACTTATCCGTTGACCCACTTGTTCTTTCTTTTTCCAAATTCTTTATTTACTTCATTTTCCACCAAGTCCATATAATTTTTTTTTTCCTATTTTAAATCATTCTTCCCATAAAAAATCACATTTTTGACTTAATTTAATCTAATTCACTCCTTTGGTATTCTTTCCCACTATGCAATGTTCCCAGATTGATTTGATTGAATCAAATCCTTACAATTTCTCCCCAAACCTAATGAACTTGACCATTAGATTATGATTTTTTAGTTTCTAATATAACTCCCTACTCCTACATACACTTAACCACACACTTATCAAATCTACACAAATTCTATCTACCACACAATGCATGAAATTGAAATCCTACTCTACCATTGTGCTAAAGACACTTATTTCTTTTTCTTGGTTCTATACAATGAAGGCATATAGGATTTAAGCCTAATTCAATTTATAATTTTTATTAAAAAAATTTCCCTACAAATTTTGCAATACATTTTTTCCCTTATGACTCATTTGGTGTATGTTTCATAGGCCTTTCCACCAAATGCACAATTTTCTTATTTGCACTTTAAATCTGATTTCACACACTAAGACCATATACTCTATCTTGAAATCTTTGGTGAAAAATTCCTAGCATACCAAGATTTCTGAATGTGTTTGTGTGTTTACTAATTCCATTTCATAGTCATTTGATTATCCTCTATTCTAATCTAGTCTAGTAACTTGATTTCAAATGACTTTTTTCCGCTATTATGATTTTCATGGTAATGAGGAAAATTGGTACAATGTACTCCAATGGAATTATTTCTTATACTCCATATAACAATTGAAAAGGAATGTATCATATACTACACTTATGAATTTTTCTAAACCCATAGCATCGTTGATATTCTATCTTTCCAATCATTTCTTTGCACATTGCAGTTTTTTATGAGCATCCATTCCAAAATATTATTTTTTTGGTTCTTCCTCTCCATTTGTTTGTAGGTGGTATGCAGTACTATAGTGATGAAAAATCATGAATTATTTTGTTAGGACCGTTATGGACTTATAAATTAAGTGTGTCCCTTTATCACTTACCAATTTTTTTGGACATCCATATTTGGTGATTTTATTTTCATATAAGAACTTTGTGGTGTCTCTTGTTGCATAATTGGTGGTTATTGTAGCTTCTACCCACTTAGTGAAGTAATTGTTTGTAGATATTATGTATTTTTATTTTTATATTTTGTATAATGGGTGAAAAGGTTCTAAAAATTTAATCTGTGATTGTTTTAGTAGTTATGAAGCTAGTAATAGGTTTAATGGAATATCATATTCTCTTTGGTTGGGTTTCCCAATTCTATGAGATATATCACAATGTTTCACAATATGGTGCACATTATAAAAAATTATTAGCCACCATATACCACTTTGGAGTATCTTCTATATAGTCAATTATCCTTGAATTGTTTTCTCCTACAACTCATTTGTTTTCCTCCCTAACTATAGATACTCTTTCATGTTCTGGTGCTACCTTGTGTAATTATCTTTTTAAGACCCTCCACCTGAAAAATTATTATAGAACGGGTGGAAAATATTCAAAAAGGGATTTCAGAAAATGGAAAAAATATAAAAATGTTTTCATAGGAAAAATTCTGTACACACACATGGCTGCAGCAAAAATGGTCTAACGATGGCGAGCAACTACACGGGCAACATGTGGACGGGAAAAGTACTACACACACACAGATGAGTGGTTGCATATGCAACCAAGTGGTCTATAGGTAGGTGGTTATATATGTAACCAAGCGGTTGCATCTGTAGATGCCTAATTACATAGGAAGCCGCACAAATACAAACGTGTGGTCTATAGGTGAGCGGTTGTATATGTAACCACCTGTCTGCATGCCACACATCTACAACTATGTGACTGTCTATACAACTAGGCATCTGCATATGTAACCACTTGGTTGCATATGCAATCAATCCGTTGGCTGCTGCTAGCCCTGCTACAGACAGGTATCTACAAGCATTAGCCCTTCTACCGCCACATGTCCTAAATAGGTTATATATATTGGGTCCTCAGTCCTAGAGCTCATTTCATTCTATGAAGAATGACTCTCTTAGCTCCTCGCTCCAGCCTTTCCGTCTTCAAGGACCAAATTCCAATTCCCAAATGGCTTCCTACTCCCAAGCTCATTCCCATTCCTCCTCCCAAGCTTGTTCTCATTCATCCTCCCAGGCTCGTTCCTAAGCACAGGGTCGGTAAAAACCCAGGACACAATTCAAAAACCTTATATGGCCCTAAATTTTCAAATTTCTCACACAAAAGGACACATTCATTGATTAGGTCGAGTAGTGTTTCTTTCAAGGGATAATTTACATGCCCCAATATGAAATAGGAAATGGTTTACTACAATTTTTGTTATCTAATTATGACACGATGACTTATGTCTTCAAAGTGAATCTTCTATCTCGAACATTTTCTTTTGGGACATCTCCAAAAGATATCCATCTCTTATTCCTTACACAAATTCCAACCCTCTGATAACAAAATCAATGCTCTCAGATGAGGACAAAAAGTATCTGGATTCCCACTTCAGTGTATAGGTCGAAGGTAAGTTGTAACAATCTGATTTGAGTTGTATTTTATTATTATCAAAAGATTAATACGCTCATAACATGAATAATTTTTTTTCCCTTTATTAATGACGTGCATGTATTGCCAACACCTCTAAATCAAGAAGGGGTTTAACTATGCAAGCTGTTCAAAATGATTTTCTACAGGGTACATGATCAACTCTGATGTTAATTTTTTTTAGGATAGGATTGTCTTGCAGGGAAGACAATCAAACTTACCATATTGGGCTCTTTTCTTTACATGCTTCATTCCCTAAGTTTCCAAAAGTTTGAGTGGTGTACAAATATATCCAACAGGATACGAAAATATTTTACACATATCATTTGCAATGATGGTGCAACATTATCATGTTATAATTATGTACTTTCATTATATCATGAAGTGTATCATAATTTGAACTCTGATCCAACTAATATTCCCACTCAAATATTTATAGATTCCGCTGAAGTTCTCATGGATGCCCAAAAGAACATATGTACTCCATTGCCACAACGAATCAACCATTAAGTGGAAGAAAGTTTCACCCCTATTTCATGCATGGGACAAATTCCTTTAATCAATTATTTGATAACTTTTAACATCTAAATTTCCTTTAAATATTTTCTTTCTATTTTGCATTTCCTCGAATGCAAAGAAACAAAATAACCATTGCCTAAGAGTCATCAAACCAAGGGGGAAAATAATATTTTCCAACTACTAGTGGTATAATTCATTAGGGTTCAAGTTTCAACAAAAATTGAGGAATTGCCTCCCAAGTGCAATGGGCACCACTCAATTGCAGACATTGAAAATCTTGGGTATTGTCGATCCAAATCATTTGATGGGCATGTTATGTTGAATTTTATAATCAATTAGCAGATAAGATTGTTATGCTAGAAAATTTAAATGGTGAAGCCCAAGCTTACTATGAATAAACCAATGGGCTAGAGATAAAAATCTTGTTCTCGAATTGCAAATGCTAAAGAAAAAGATAAAGCTATCTTTCTTTGCATTGAAATTTTAGTTTTGCATATTTAGATTTGTAAATTGTAACTAATAACGTTTTTTTCAAACGCAGGAAAAATATGAAATTTTGAAGACTGAAGCACAGGTCTTAGATCTTCATCTGAAGACTGCGTGAAAAAGCTTAGCTGTTGCTATTTCACTGAAAGAAAAACTTGTGCTCCAAAATAAACAGAATAATACATTGAAGAAAATTATCAAGGAGCACAACATGGATCCAGAGATTTTGTTCAAGCAGAAATCTGATGTGGATCCTAGTTTATTATCAGCAGGTGATGCGGTGAAACAAGATATTGAAAATCTTGCTAGTATCAATGCCGCAGCTATGGATCTAGTGAAATCAGGAGTAATTCATGATGAAAAAAGGCCTGAGAGTGAGGAAGCATCATAGCTAATAGATTGAGATGGAACTTTGTTATAATTTATGACTTTGTAGTTTGTTATATTGTAAGACTCTATAAGTTTGTAATACTTTCTACTGAGATGTTTTATGAAGTTTTTTGAAAAAATATGAATCAATACTGTTATTAATTATATTTATATTTTCATTGCATCTTTCACTTTGGTTTTTTGTTTTTCATGTAATTTGTAAAGTATAATTTATATGTTTTCTATTCGAAATTATTGTTTTTTATTATCTTGTTATTGCATTGTATACAAAAATTAAAAGGAAATATGAATAAAAATACTGAAATCATTTATTCAAGAAATTTGTACCAATTTCATATGAAGTTTATAGTTACGAGCATATAAATTTGCATCTTTGGTGTTTTGTTTTTCAAATTCACAACGCAAACTAAACAATGTAATTTGTAAAGTATAATTTATATGTTTTCTATTCAAATTTCTTTTTTAGTATCTGGTTATTACATTGCATACAAAAATTAAAAGGAAATATGAATAAAAATATTGAAATCATTTATTCAAGAAATTTGTACCAATTTCATATGAAGTTTATAGATATGAGTATATAAATTTGCATCTTTGGTGTTTTGTTTTCACAATGCAAACTGAAACAATGTATCTTATTGTTGGATTGTATACAAAAATTAAAAGGAATTAAGATATTGGAATCATTTATGCCAAAAATTTGTATCAATTTGATATGAACATTGAAGTTTATATATAGGACTATTTAAATTCACATGTTTGGTGTTTCATTTTTCACATAACAAATTGAAACAAATTACAATGTAATGTGTAAAGTATAATATATGTTTTCTATTCGTAATTAATGTTTTTGTATCTTATTATTGCATCAATGCATTGTATACAAAAATCAAAGGGATTCAATAAAAATACAGAAATCATTAATTCAAAAAATCTGTAGCAATTTCAAATGAAGTTTACAGATAGGATTATATAAATATTTATAAAACATGTGTCTTGAGTCTTACCAAGGTACAAGTGTCGAGCCTAAAAATCTGGCAGCTGAAACAATGTTCGAGCATTTTCCTCAGAGACATTTGCATCTCTAGTGTCAGACTCAACAAAGCATCCACCTCCTGGTTCAAGAACTAAGATCATCATTGTTTCTTGTTGTGTTTGTGACTCCTCTTCTATCAACAAGTGAAGTCCAAGTTGCAATCACCCTTTCATAAGGAAATGCATCGACTGGATAATGTGAAACATATAATCTCAAACAAGTCTCCAAATTTTTATCCAACATGTTTCGAAGCTTTGATTTCACAAAAGATAGTGCACTAAAAACATGTTCATCTTCTACTGATCCCAAAATCATTGTTTGGAAAAGCTCATATAGATGGAAATATTCACTAAGACTTTCTTGCAGGACGCTGCTTGGATGCAGTTTTTTCCATAGCCTTGTTATAGCTCCATTTTCTGTTGGATTGTCTAGGTGCCGATATTGATCCAACATTGTAAGTCCAAAATGTGATGATTGAGCTGTCAGTAAATGTTTTTGCAAAATACCTTTAATCTCAACACCATTTATCTGTACAGTCCTGCTGAAATGCTTTACCAGAACAAACATATGATTCTGAAATAATTCACTTACAAGTTTGTTGTTACCATCAAAGACATTCCAGAATATGGGATTCACCACTCCCATAGCCTCTAGAAGATCATCCCTTTTAAAATGATCACAAATTTCTGAAGATAAACTTTGTGCAATCTTTCTCAATTTCATCCTTGTATCAGAAATAACATTCTCATATAAGATGCGTGTAACAGGAACTTCAATTTCTGCTCCATCCAAATCAACTCTCTGCTGAAATGTATGCATTGGAATTTCCTTCCCATTAACAACTATACAAAGATAATCCTTAATATTGAATTTCAGATAGCAATTAGGATCTTTGATGTCTGTTAACATTTTCCAGTTCTCAAATACAGGCCCTTTAAAGCCCTCTTGGGATAGGTACAACATATCAAGAGTTTGACAGACATGTTTCCTCAACCGTATGAAATCAACAATATATTTTGACCTCTCTTGAGCATGTTTACTCAAACAGTTTATTTCCCTTAGCATGGGGAGAATACCACTTAAATTCAGTAATGTTTCCAAATCTGTTAAATGGTACAACAGATATTTTTCCTTGTCAACTTCTCTACGATATTTGTACATAAAACCAGCCAACGATGGATATTCTTGAAAAATTTGGCATGGAGGTTCATACATAGAAATCCACCTTGTATCTACATCTTTAAGAAGTTTTTTACCATCAGTCACACCAATTGAAAAAATTTCTGAAACTCAAGGAATCTCTTGGGACTGCTAGACATATATGCATGAAGGTCACAGATCAGCTCTTCTACTTTTGCAACAGTGTCAAATGTGCTAACTATTTTGTATGAAAGATTCATTCTGTGTGCCATACAATGGATTGGAATCATGTATGGTGCAACAGAGGTTTGTAGTCGAATGCACAAACCATTTCTGTTCCCCTGCATGACTGATGCACCATCTGTACCAACGCACACCAATTTAGTTGCAATACTATAATCATCCATTCCCGCTATAGTTCTCAAACTTGAAATAACCAACTTGTAAATGTTCTCTGCATTGCAGTTTTCTGTCATTTTATGTATTGTCAATAAATGAGGTATCCTTTGATGGTTCTCAAAAGTATAAATATGAATGCAAATCCACGTTGTGTTGTCAACAATTGTGACCTCATCAATAGACAATGACAAAAACTTTACAGTTTTTACTTTTTCTTTCAAATCCTCCTTCTCAATCATTGCTAGACATTTGGCAATTTCCCAAGCACTGTTGTCTGACCAATGGGATTGTGGAAGATTAGGAAATCCATTAAGTTGAAATAAAACTTTATAATCCTAAAAATTGGAAATAGGTCTACCTTTTTTCAGAATATGGTAGATAGTTGTGAACTGTATATTTTTAGCTCACAGATTAATCTGAACAACTTTTCCTAGGTGAGTTGTAATAGTTCCTCCTTTCTCAACAAGATTTTCTAGGTGTTTCTTTTCATTTTCATATTCTTCTGCATATCTAACATGCATGCATTCTTTTGCATTTTTCCATCTCTGTGTTCATTTTATTTGACCATCTGCTTGTTTAACTGACTCATATACTTTACCACAATGTTTCTCTATTGTGTCAAGTTTGAGTTGCATTTTTTGATCCTTTCCTAGTTTCCAACTACAAATAGTACATTTACATTCAGTTGGAATATCAATACCTTTTTCTGGTTGTACTGGTTCAATGAATGGAAACTTTGCAGCCCAGTCAAACTTAAAATTCTTGCCAATGGTCCATGTCTTTCTCTTTCTTCTCACAGATTTTGGGGTTGCATTATCACCTGCAATAGTAGGATCACATTCTGTCTGAATATATTTAGTTTGTTGGATCTCATCAACATCAATGGGATTGTTTTCTATTTGTGTTTGACTATAAATTTCCTCTCTTTGTTCCATTTCATAATTGTGACTGACCTCAAGTGGAGGCACATCTTCAGGGTTGTTGCATATCTTCTTGTGGAGGCACATAATGAGGATTGTCCTCAAGAGGAGGCATGCCATCATCAATGGTATATTATCCATCTACAAGGAAGTGGATTTTTAAAATTGTATCATTAACTATATTATTGATTTTTTTTAATTTGAAAATAAAAAAGGTCATAATTCTGTAGTTTGTACAGTACTTGCATTGGGTGTGTATGGTGGTTGAACTTGCATTTGATTAAAATTCCTGATCTCTTTTTGTGGCTGGCTAAAATATGTGAAAATATTCCTTTTTTTGGATTGGCCTTCCACATTGTGAGCACAGGAGGATCGCTGGAGAGGCATTTTCACATGGAGGAAAATTAGGTGTCGGGTGATATAAGGAATGCAGTAGGGTGATTACAAAAAGTCTAGATCTGGGGCATCAAGAAGGATGTTGACAGGTGGCTGGAAGAATGTTGTGGGGGAAGGGGCATCTGGAAGGTTGTTGCATATGTAGGCGGGTGTTGCACAACTCAAATGCAGGTTGGCTACACAAATTGTTGGGTACCAAACAAATCAGGTGGGCGGCTGAAAATGCAAGTTTGCTAAGGTTTGAAATGCAGTCACACATGCAACCCTAAACCCTTCTGTTGGGCAACGCATCTGGAACCCTAAACCCTTTTTTCGAATGAATAGATAGCTATGGCATATGCTTAAGATGTATACTATATCCCTAATACCATATATACATTGTAACCGATTTATTGTGGTGAATATATGCATTTATATGAAATTTATTATAAACACTAGGCAATATGAACCCCAAATGAACTAGTTCCTAGAATTTTTAGGTGAAATAGTACTCCGTATGAATTTTCAAAATTTTCAAATCCAAATTTTAAAAAATCTAAATATTCGTGAATTAGCGAAGAATCGCGACCTCCTTCCCCTAACTGTGCAAGTATTATGCCAATTGTAACTTCCGGTCACATCAATATATGAAAATTAGATGAAATTTTTGGTTCTAGCACACTTCCATGCAATTTAGCTGACACATAAAATATCATTATAAGTGTAAAAAGAAATTAGTGATTGCTAGATTCAAGTTAATATAATATTTACTGTATTTAAATTGTAAGGAATGCCTTATGGTATCTATTAAAAGCCTTATCATAGGGGTCTAAGATTTTGAATAAAGATACCACAAAGAAGGCATTCATATAAACAATGGTTTAAATACCATTTTGAGTGAAAAGCAATCATTATATGCAAATATGTCTTGGGATATGATATTTAATCAAAGCATCAATGTACCTTGGGATATAATATATATAATATATATGGGTTGATGGAGATGCCGACATGTGGCACACATCCCCTTAGTTAGTTATATGGGCTCACATAGGAATTAGTTATATTGGGTAATGAGTCGGCCTACATTGGGATTAGGTGTTACCTATATCCTATTTAAAGGATATGAGTATCATTATTGGATGTATGATTTGAGTTTCTACTTGGTAGAGGTATATTGGAGGTGTTTCGAAGTGGACCATCTTGGGAGATTGTGGAGTTACTCCTTCCTTAAGGAGCATTGTATGGTGTTGCCCTACCTTAAGGGTATTACATAACTAATTAAATCAGTTCATATTTTTTCGAGCAGTGATCCGGGCAATTTGTGGGAGGAAACCCTAAGTTGATTGCTATATCTTTCAACTTGGAATTTTTCAAAGGGTTGATCATAGTTCAAGCCTCCAAATTTCAGATTTTTTGGAGTTGTTTTGCAAACGTTGTTCCGTTTTAGGGTTGAAACCATAATTCTATGGTTTCTTCTATATGCTGCATTTTTTAGAATTAATTTTCTAAATTGTTACCCACATTGTGAATCTTTTTCAGAAATATATGGTAAAAATTTCAGAATTTTGGGATCTATTTTGAAGAATATATTGAGAGTTTTAGGGTTTTTACATAAAATCAGGGTACAGGTTGCAATTTTCCATCTTTCCTTATTTTTTTACATATTTGGAAAGCTCTCAAAAATTAAGTAGGGGTTACTTTGTTTGTGGTTTCTGATTAGAGGGAAAATTATAGATGAAATCATCAGGTCAAACTATTGATCAAAAGGAGTAAGTTTGTAAAACCCTAGTTTTGTGGATCATGGGCATGGTCACGTTTTTTGGAGATGGCAGGATTGATGCTAGAGAATGGTGGAACAAATTTAGGGATAAATTATCTCAACCATTAGATATCTGGTTATTTAATTTGTGAGTTAGTGTCCCTACACATATTTGGTTTTCTGAGTTAGAAAAGGAAAAGTCTAATTGGTCTTTGGAGGAACTGGAACAAGTTTTCATGAACATATGGGAAACAAAAGAAGAAAAACAAGAGGAAGTAGAAGAATTTAATGATAATAGCGAGGAAGAGGAAATATCAGAAGAATAAGAAGAATAAGAATAAGAAGAAGAAAATGTTGAGGTTGAAGCTGCTACATAGGATTTAGAAGGAGAGACAACAAATCGAGATACAAGTTCAAATAATGCATCTCTGAGGAAGGAAGCTTCACTATTTAAGTTTGAAGGGCACATTCAAAGGAAAAAGGTAATTGTTTTCATGAACCCTAACAGAAAATATAACTTCATCAATGTGGATGTAGCTCAACATCTACATGTTCAAGAAAAGCAAATCAAGGAATCTCAAATGGATGGTAAGCATATTCATGTTTTTGAAGATTTAAAGCACTTCTATGGATAAATATGTTTTACATTCAGATTTTTATGCTTTAGATATGGATGGTATGGATATTATTCTTGTATATCCTTGGTTAGAGACATTGGGAAAAATCAATATTAATGTGCAAAATAAATTCATGAAATTTTTTTACAAGAGAAAGAAAATTACATTACAAGATATCACACTTAACAAGGAAAAAAGTAATGTAAAATTGGATCATGAAGATGAATTTAAAGATGGTGAAGAAGGGAATAAGGATGCATCAGAAGTAGATGATGAAGAACATGATGAAAAAGTAAAAAATAATTTCTCTACTCAAGAGAAAAAATAAATAACAAACAAGTTGGAAGAGGAAAAGAAAGCAGAGGAAAAGATTGATAAGGTTGAGCATACTAAGGTTGCACCATATAGACACCCACATCATCATGAGATGAAAAAAGCATGGATTTGTGTTATAGCACATAAGGGCATCAATCTATATAAATGTGCAGGGAATTGGAGGAGTTATAATCAGGGCTTTACACGGAATCAATGGAGCAACAATTATATGACATGGAATCACAAGAATAATTATTATGGATATGCATGGATACCAAGGAGGATGTCATATGGAAATGGATGGAATAAGATAGAGTCCAATGGACTATGGAATCAGGTTTGGAGCAAGGATTAGACCACTAGATCTCATATGGGTGGTTGAATGATCGAGAATGGCAACAAGTGTGCAATAGTATTTAAAGCACACTCACTATATGGCTTCTTCTTATGTTTAGTGGGATGAAACATGTCTAGATAGAGGGAGGCAATGCTATGTACCTTGGGATATTACATTTATAATGTATATAGGTTGATGGAGATGCCGACATAACACACATCCCCTTAGTTAGTACACTGATTGCCATGTAGTATTATTGGCGAAATGAGTTCCAATACATTGAGGATTAAATGTTGGCGTCCTATTTAAAGGAAATGTGAGTATCATTATGAGAAAGTAAATGGATGTATGAGTTGAGTCTTCTACATGGTGAGAGGTATATTGTAGGTGTCCGCCTTGAAGCGGATTCCCATATTGGGAGATTGTGGAGTTACTCCTTCATTAAGGATACATTGATGTGTGTGATGTTCTATCGCTACCTTACAGGGTATTATTACCTGCATATATTGAATATTTGGGCATAATGGCCTCAAATATCACTTGTATATGTGTTATTTTGATCACAAATGAGTCAAAAAGTGCGTAAAAAGTATGAAAATCCTTGTGAAAAGGAACATGTGCCCCTTAGATCCATGATGATTAAAGAGTGTAGATTTATATGGATCCTGAAGATGTTATCCCTTAGAACGATTCCTTTTGATCAATCTCACGCTAGTTGTGTCCTAGAGTATGTAGTTTCACTAAACTTAGTTGGAAATGCATCTTCATAATCCTACAAGTAGTGGAAGAATTATAGGGAGAAATGTCTCAGTGTTATGGTCCAACCTTTGACTTCTTCCCGATAGTGTAGCAATTTAATAGTTGCTAGATGGTGTGTAAAAATGTCTTCTATCCATTTCGATCCAATGCAAAAGTAAAAAAGACAGGTGTATTATCTTTACCTTTGTTGAGTGTTATCCTTAAGGATTCCCATGATCCTGTAAAAATCGTATGTGTAAACTACCAAAAGTATGTGTTGAACCTTAATTTTGCAAAATGATTCGTGATTATCCCCTAAGTCGCAATTGCATCCAAAAAGGTTCAGGACAATCCCATTAAGCTCCATGTATTCATAAGTGTGGGCGCTAGCATCTGTGGTACTCTTATTACTTATCTCCTAAGTTAGGTTCTGGGTCATATCGTTGAAACTCTATATGTTGTGCTTTGTTCCATTTATCTAAGTTGTGGTGTACTATGACTATAAAAATTTTCATGGGGTGACTGATTCTTTCAATTTCTCCAATTGGATTTGCCCCCTATGTTTGGGGTGTATGCAATGTCACAAGGAGTATATGGCCCAAAAAAGGACCAGACCCTGTGATGTAAATTACCATGAATCCCTACAGGGGGAGGGAGTGTGTTTAAATGTAGAATGTCTAGAGGCATTCATCTCAAACCTTCCTCAAGCTGTACATTTAACTTCTTGTATAGTGAAAACAAGATAAACACATGATTTTCGCATCAGGGACAAGAATTTCAAGTTAAGCACGCAAGAAGCCACCAATGTAGACGTTAGAATATATTTCACTATCTGTACATCAATTTAGACATGAAAACCGGGTTACAAGACATGGGAATTCACATCACGATATTTGATAAGACAATCGAGTCCGACATAGCCAACAAGGTGGACAATGTGCACAACACTTGTACGAATTATGCCCGCTAATTAATGACATACAATATTATTTAGCAATGCACTTCCCATCATGTAGAAACCAATCTTAACAATGTTAACCATGGTAGTTCAAATATTCTCATCTGCAAGACAAATGATGCACATGAAGCACTTCCAAGTTATAGGTGTCATATAGTATTATAAAATTTATCTTTCAAAACATGTATACCATTCTCGATATGGCATGATTTCATGCTCTCAATGAATAAGAATTAGTATCAAATCTAAAACTAATAGCACCTAACTGATGTGTACGAAATTGGCCTGCCTATGTCATAGGACTACCGTTGACTAAGCTCATTGGTAGTCTAGGTATGCGTATGTCAATTCATCCAAGTTGTGTCCTATCAATCTGTGTAAAGTTAGTGATGATACCACTAGAATGCGAGTGAACATGCATGTCTTCATATGGAAAAGATGGATTACATACAATGTATCTAGCCAACTGTATTTCAAGAAATATGTAATCATTACGATTTATCAAGAAAACAAGACTCTATGTGCAACCAAGATATGTAGTATGTTGTGGATTATTGTGAGATTGAATGATCCGCTGCGAAGTGAGTGTGATATGATTTGGGTTCCCTCCAAGGTACGAAGGCTGTGTATGGGTATGCATGTGATGAGGTTAGATTTTATACATATCCCCCTCAGTAGTCGAGAATGAAACATAATGGAATCCTCCAAGAGTGTTTCTATCGGGAATGGTTATTCTATTAACGTGCTGGAAAGTTTCCATTGTATCGATCCAAAGCGTAGATTGATTAGAGAGCTGGGTAGTATATGGGGTTTGTCTTCATTTTAGATTGAAACCCTCAGCATTCAACCTATCAAACTATGGATCTCCTACCCTTATTTCTGCATCCTGGAATGCAATCATATTGGATCTACTTGTGTATAATCATCTAGACTCAAATGTGCACCTAGAGATATGTCATGAATGTAGTTGCAGTGTGATAGCTTCTCATGTAGTTTCTGAGGCATCATGAATGTAGTGATCCCTTCTAATAGCCAAGAGTGATACCCTGGCACAAGAGTGCGTCATACGGGTAGTGAATAACTATATTTAATATATGAAGTGGTTTATCCCATGATGCATCTTAAAATTAATGTACCAAATTAAATTATTGGAGTACACAATTGCAAGAGATGATATAACCATTTGATAGCAATGTTTTCAAGGGGAGAAGCGATGATTCCCCACAGGTATGTAAGCGATGGAAATCTAGTCGACTGATGCTAAATACATTATTTATTCCCTAGAAAGGTATTGGTCTTAGCTAACACAATATGTAATCACTGAAAATGTCTCATTAGATCCTTGTTTGATTGCTAGCTAATTTGTAGCATATGATTTGTTTGTATTCCAATATTCATAGAAAAATGAGCTAAAAACAAATCAGCAAGAGTATTAAATGATTTAGCAGAATGCAAGGGCAAGTCATAGAACCATCACAAAGATGATAATCATGTAAGCTTCTAAGAAACAACTTGGTCAAGAGGGTTTCATCACATTCATAGTCCAAGAAGGTCAACATGAAAGGACCTGAGGTTCTATTAACAGTATCCATGGCCATTGAATAGAGGAAACTTTGGTGAAATAAAATTGGCAGGGAGTGGATAAGAAGACACATTTGGGTGCTAGACTATGAAGAAGAAGTGAAGAATCAAGGAATGGGGATGTGATTTTATATATTTTTAATTAAAACTTATTTCAGAGTAACTTATTACAGAAAATGATATTCAGATAATTAAGTACAATAATGTTATCATGTTAAATGTTTAGCATGAAAAATTGAAAAATTGTTTTTTTGATGATGAGCTAAACCCACACTCAAAAATCCTTGGACTAGGTCAATGTAAACTTGCCCTCCCGCCAATTACTAGCTATGTAAACTCCATCATAAGCCAAGAGGAATGTGATAACTATATATTTGAAGTGTTTTTCATAAGTAAGTTAGTGGGAATGATTCATGGATTCATTTCAAAACCATTCTTTGAAGGAATTGCTCCCGGAGGCCTAAAAAGGCCTATTTTAAAGACTTTTCACCTAATGACATCCTTTGGAAGATGAATAATATATAATACATCCAATTAGTTTTATAGATCTATTACATCATATAGATTCCCTAAAATGGATTTATACAAGGAAGGAAATAGGTGAACCTTAGGAAAATCTTCTTCAAATTGGGTTATTTTTAAGTCATGTGACAAGGATTACATTTTCCTAAAAAGTAGTGGGCTTTAGGTTTCAAAGGTTTCAGGAGCCTCAGATATTGAATCATAAGGTTATCAGATA
The DNA here is from genome assembly GCA_019776745.2 of Taxus chinensis. Classification (NCBI taxonomy): domain Eukaryota; kingdom Viridiplantae; phylum Streptophyta; class Pinopsida; order Cupressales; family Taxaceae; genus Taxus; species Taxus chinensis. The sequence goes on from CM034157.1 coordinate 139,089,486, forward strand.
ATCATTGGAAATATAATAATTCCTCCTTTACATTGAAAAATTTTCCAGGATATTTTGTGGTCGTGGCTTGTAGATATTGGCCTGGTACAGGTAAAGATTCCCGATCTTGGTAGAGATTCAAATGAAGATTATAAGAGTTATGATAATATTTGAGAGATGATTCAAAGGAAAATGTGTCATATGTGAGGCCATAATTTTCATCAAGGTGTGTTGGTTTTCATTTTTATCTCATCATAAACTTTTTGGTGGAAGTCATCTTTCACTGGCGCACAGGCTCGAGCAGAATTCAAAAATGGGGTAAATTTAAAATTTTAGTAAAATTAGCTCATGAAAATTGTGTTAATTTCTCATCATCACTTTTGGATTCAAAATCATATAATTTTTTCCTTGTAAACTCTCACTCCTAGCTCCCGGTGGTGAAAAAATGTGTCCAGGTGTCTATTTCAGGCAGTGTTTAGTGAAGGAAAGCATCTATTTTTGGAAAAACCACACTTGGAGACCCTTCATATCCATTTTTCCATTAATCCCATTTCTAAAGGGACATAGGGGACATAAAAATTTCCACACATGGTGGAGGGGAAGTTTTGTCACTTGAAAGCTGACTTAGTGATTAGCAAATGTCTTACACTCACCTAACCACTTCTCATGATGACCTGACCCTTAAGATGTTTTGAGGGGTGATGTCCCTTTTTCCCCTTTCCAAAATGGACATGGTGGTGACATAAAATTTTCCACTCACATTGAGGATTTCATTTTGTCACTTCACATGTTGAAGTGGTTAGAAGCATGTTTTAACCTCACCTTTCAAGGGATGAAGATTGACCCATGAACCATTTTCAATTGATGTCACCCTTTCATACAGGGTGAAGAAAATTGTGCCACAATGTGGATGGAAATTCATTCGTCACTTAAGTGCACAACTACATGTGTTAATGTGTTTTCCACTCACCACATGACCTTCTCCCCCTCCTCATATTGGCTTCCACCCATGGAAAATTTTTCCATGATGCTGAAAATTTTCACCTCATTTCCCCTTTAAAAATGTGGTAATGGACATGAGATCTTCTTGGACCCATTTGAAAACTTTTAACCCCACTCCTCCACCCACGAGTCTCAAAGTTAACTCGAGTTAAGTCAAGTGATGGGTTAACTAGGTTTATGAGTAAGGGAAGGTGTAAAGTTCATACTTATTCATTTCTCACTCAATATTCATGTTTTTAACTCCCTCATTTTGATCCCTTGCTTTTATTCTTATTGAAATTCCCCAAATCCCTCATGCTAAGAACACACTTTTTCTCATATTCACAAACCCTTGTTATGTTTTCCATGAGATTTGAACTGAAGGTTCCTTGCAAAAACGCATTTAAGGGGAGTGATTTCATGCCTCCATTAATTAACCCTGATATTTTATATATTCCCTTTAAATTTTTAGCCAAAAATACACATTTATCATATTTACACAAATGTGATTGAAATCCTCTGAAAATTGTAAGCAAGGGCATAAAATGAAAAACAAAAACTTCTACAAGTGGTTTCATTTGAATCCAGCACTAGGAAGGACACTTTCTATTTTTAGTAATACTTCATGGGAACACTTACTAAAATATTAATTTAATAAAACAATTTATTTTAAGTACCTCATTACATTCTCCCATGATCGAGACACTCAAAATTGTCAAGATTAACAAACTGGCAAATTTTGGCTAAAATGAGACAATAATGATGAATATTATAAAAATAGTAAATGGATGAAATTAGATAAAAATTATCACATTTCATTCCTTCACTCATTCTATAATGGTTCTGAAACTCACAAGAATTCTTCCCTCAAGTTTCAAGCAAATTCCCATATTCCCCAATGTAGTGAGCATAAAGTGCAAAATGGGAAAATGCCAATTTTTGTCCCGAAAAATATTTAAATTCATTTCACATGAATTGCATGAACAAAAACATGGATGGAATTGGTTTTTTTTTCATTCTTTCCCTTTCTCTGGAATCAGAAGTATTTGGTCTCATACTTCATTCATCATCAGTGATCCTGCAGTGACAGAATCAAGATCATGGTTGTGTGAACAAAGTGATATCAAATTCCTCCTCATGTGAATGATTGATCATGAATATGTGACAGTGTCTCAAGGATTAAATTATTTTCTCAATGATTTGAATTCATCTTCCAATTTTCTCATTGGTCTACTTCTCAAGTTTTCATCACTCCTCTTCTCGGTGTATAAAGGTAGTGTGTAGAAGTGCATCATTTCAAGAATCTTCAAAATGGGGAAAAGTGTTCAAAAGGTATTCATCAGATCTCTTCGTTAGTGCATCTCTATGAAGTGTCATAATGGTTCAAATTTTCATCTTCAAGCTCTCTGGAGTTTATATTCATTAAAGGTGGAGGCATCTTCATCCATGCTTTGGAGCAATCCTTCTTCCTCCTCTTCTCTACCCCCTTTCTAATTCTTTGTTGTAAGAAATCATTGTATTTTGTCTTATTGACTTAAGTGACTCTAATGTTCAACTGTAAAAGTCCCTTTGATTTATAAAAGGGGAATTATTTTCTCACTTCCTAGGAAAATTAAGAGTCACAAGTTGAATAAGGACATGAAGAGGTCATGTGGGGGGTAGATGAAGAGTTGCATTGTAAAGCTATAAATTGGGAGAGCCTCCTCACTTCAAAGGATGGTTATTCTTTTTTACTAGATCCCATGTATCTCTCTAGGAACAAGTGATCAAATTTACTCTATTTCCTTTCTATTATGTTTCCTCTCCATCTCAACTACACTCCGTGAGCATGTACTTGTTGAATATTATGCATTGAGACTTTTTGTTTTTTGTTTTTATTCCTCTTTCTATTGAATGGTTTCTTCTCATTAATTCATGGAAAATATTCCAAGTTTTGAAACAATAAACTTAGCTATGTATTATTTATGTGCAAATCCCCCTTACTATTCCCTTTCCTATCTCTCTTCTAAACACTTTTCCTCCCTTGTATTCCATACAAACAATTGCCACGGGTTTAGGGAAGCATTAAAAGACCCTATGTGATCCTTGGTATAATGTCCACCCCCAGAAATTAGTTTAGTTTACAATTGTTTCCTTTCTTTCAAAAATGGAGCTTCCCCATTCAAGTAGATGGATTTAGTCCATGAGCATTGGTGAAATCCCAACAAATTATCTTGCCAATAGTTTTTGGCGTCCAACATGGGGCAGATTTTACATATTCTGTACCCAATATTGAAACCACAAAATCTAATAAAATAAATATTCCAAAAAACTAAAAAAAAATAAAAAAATTTGAAAGTCCAAATTCCCACAAAAAGAGTAATGTAAAAATCTTCCTTGAATTAAATCCAATCTTGTAAAAAACTAGGCTAATAGAAGATGATATACTAGATTGGATATATTGAGAGGAATTGTTGATCCCGCTTTTGAGGCTTTCACAAAATCAATAATAACAAATCAAAAATAATCCATAGTACTTCTCTCAAGCTTCATCTCCATATGATTATTCAAGTGGTACACCTAAAAATCCTATCCAAACTCCCATTGATACTCCTGAAAATCCTCTTGATTCTCCCATATTTAAACCACCCTTGAACAAAAAATTCCCAAGTGAATAAGAACAAGAAGAACCAAGAGGAATAATTTGGGAGAAGAATTTATATAAGAATAAGAATAAGGAGAACTTGACATGATAGCACAAGGACCTATCCCTTGGGGACATAATATTAGCCCATTGGCTTTGGCTCCATCACTCCATAAACTCCCTAAAGGTTTGAGAAAAAAATTTCCCAAGTTCAAAGGTGATGGGAAAAAACATCCAGATGAACATATTTCTACATTTATAACTTCATGTGGTGTATTGGGATTTGCTCATGAATATGTCTATATTCTCTTGTTCATTGAATCACTTCAAGATGGTACTACAAATTGGTTTTATAATTTACCAAGAGGTTCCATTACAGGATGGGCTCAAATGAAAACTAACTTTGAAGCTAGATTTAAACTGGTGGAAGATGTTCATGCCCTCCTTGCCCAATTGACATGAATGAAGAAAGAACCTCAAGAATCCATGAGAGATTTTGTGGAAAAGTTCAACAAATTTTTCAATAAGATTCCCATCATTGATATTCCTACTACTTATAATTTGAAAAGGTTCTTCATGAATGCCCAGATGCCTGAAGTGAGTTTCTTTCTATGAAGAGTTCAACCAATATAGTTTGACCATGCTCAAGAAATCACCATTGAAGTGGAAGATTACCTCATTTTTTCAAGAAAAATAAGGAATCCTTCAATGAAGGATAAGTCCCAGAATCCCAAAGATGAGAGAATTGATTCATTATTGCATAAATTGATAAATGAAATGATGATGTCAAAGAGGGAGGCTTCCCCATGAACATCCCATCAAAAAATATGATTTTTTGAATATTCAGGATGTGAGAGGATGATGAAGATGATGCACCTAGATTCGAATGTTGGATCATCATTGTAGATAGCCCAATTTTGGCTTTCCATAGTTTACTAGGTGTTGTGGGGTCCATTTGGATGCCTTTGAGTTATGTCTAGTCCATTTGGAATCCTATGTTTGTAATAAGTGGTGTTTTGGAGGTTTCCCTCCATAAAAATATTAAAATTAGTCTTGTAATGTAATCTAGGCCTAGTTGTTAGTAGGTTAGTCATTTAGGTGTCAGTATAGGCTTTCCATTAGTGTACTAAGGTGATCATGTAATGAATTCACTTTCTTGACCCTACCAAGATGTAAACTCACTATGGATTGCTTAAACATGTTTGAGTTAGGTTGGTGAACCCTAAACACTTCTCCTTCTTCATAAGCATGAAAATGAATTCAAATTAGTAGGTTAGAGAGGTTATTAGTGGTTGGAATAAGGTGGAATATCTATGTAATTGAGCCTAGGGCTCAAGGAGCTTATGATGTTCATTGTTTATATCTAATATAAGATTCCTTTCTGGTGTAAAACCATGTTTTGAATGTATATTATAATGTGATGCATTGTATAAGGATGGAAACTAAATTTTAATCTCATTGAGGTGTGTGCATGAATGTCCACAAGGTTAGGAAGGTAGTATAGTATTTAGGAGCTTGGAGAAGACCCTAAAATGGTGATTTTGGTTATAAAGATAATCTAGAACATGGATAATAAGGTAAACTCAGATGAGGTATGATAATGTAAATGTTATCAATGAATGGAAAGAACTCTGTGTGTAGGACTAAAAATTAATGAAGTATAAGTGTGAAAAATTACTAGGGTTAGTTATTGGATGAATGATCTTGTAAGAAGTGGAAAAGGATACAAAACTATGATTTCTATGCATCATAGTATTTTGTATAACTACGTTGAGTGTTTTGATAAGTGGTAAATCTTGTCAAGAGGTGAGAGTTTTGGTATAAGGGTTTAAATGGTCAGTGACATATCTTTTGAGTCATTGGGAACTCCATAAAGTTAAATAAAGTTAAAGAACTTAGAAAATGTCCTTTGGCAGATTGTACCATGTTCTAGGGTCTTACATGACAAAATATTGTTGAATTATTCTAAGGACACAATTTTCATAAGGTGTCAAGGGATATCAACATAGTGAGAAGGTAATGTGATAGTGGTTAAGGGTTTTATGATCTAGAATCTTGTTTAACATAGTCAAACTGTGTGTGCTCAGTTTAAGAACCTATAAGGGTGTTTTGAGTAAACATTCATTGTAGTGAGGAGCTTGAAGAATATTTTATAAATTTGTAAAGTGATTTATGTGATCCATAAGGTATGAGGAATAATGGAATAGGGCATTCAATGTTATAACATAGATAAATCCATATACATAGTCTTCTATAAACTGTCACAATCAATTTTTACACGTGTAAGAGTGAGTGTAGAATATTCTTGATGGAGTCTAATGCCCAAGAGAGGAATGAAGGAAGGATTAGTGAAGTTATTAAGACCTGAAAAATGTGTGTGTGAATTCTTAAAGGAACATACCAATTCTTGTTAATATCTTCATCAAACCAACTAAAGTTTTTCTTGAGATTACAATCATAAGCTCTAGATGAAGATCATTTAGGAGATGGATAAATTATCTCAGAAGTAGAAATAAATTTGTAGTGTGGATTAGATGCAAGTAAAGCCTTTTTAGATGTAGAAGACTCAATGTGAGACAATTTGGATTCTTCCCTAGTAAGTATTTCACAAAATCTTTCTAAGTCAGACATTTTGAATGTGTCACCTAAGGCATCCATGCTAGAGAAAAAGGTAGAAGAAAATATTTGAAATGGTCCTCTCAACTTGGATAGAATCAGGTAAACACACTCTTCATCTTTATTATCTCTTCCACTCCCCGTCAACTGTGTCAACAAATGCTTGAACTTGGTAAGATATTCTATAATTTTTGGAAAATATTCAGGATTAAGAGAGGTGATCTCAATTTCAAGTTACATGGCTCTCATATGATCCACTTTATTCAATAAATCCTCCAATTTCTCCCATATTTTTAAAGGAGAGTCACACTTTTCCGAATGAAACAAAAGACTATCACTTACATAAGTTCCTATCAAACCCATACACTCATCAAATCTGCATTGGTACTGAAATTTCTCATATTCTTTAGTGAACACTGGTTGTTCTGAAGAAGTTAGGCCCATTATCCTTTCCACTTAATTATTATTTCCATTCTTGGTTTCCATGTTTGGTAATTATGTGTTGTTAATGGCTCAACATGATCTAATGCAGAAGTAGACGCCATCCTAAAAAGATCCCCCCATATTTTGGGACTTCATAATGAGTGTGTGTTACAATATGACACTTTATAATTATAGTGAAATTCTCAAAATAAATATTTCTACTGGAAAGAGCATGAAAAAATAAGCACTTTTGCAAAAAATAGAACTCAAAACCGAGTTATCGATCAAAAGTTACAAGCTTTCCAATATTATGCACTACTATTTATTTTAGTTTCCACTAAAAAGAATAAAATGCTCAGGCCTTCACCACCAAAAAAATGAAAGGGGGTTGGAGTTAAGCATCCTAAGCTTTAATCCCTCATATGACCAAGGGCTAATGATTTCAATGGCTACCTCCAGAAATGGTTGAGTTCACAGTCGATCATAGGGTTTTTCCGCCTGCCAGATCCAATGGAAGACTCTGTTTAGCATAAAAATGCATGCAACAACAAAATATGACCAAATCCCAAATATATGAATACATAAATTATTTATTTGCAAAATAAAACTTACATATGGATGTCAACAAAAATCTCCAGCTCTGATACCATGAAAGGAATGATAACCAGATCGTACCAAGCTAGGAACACAGATGCTAATCAAACACCACGATCAGTAAGATGAAAGCAATTCACCAGAATAGCTTTACCTAAAACCTTTGCAAACAAATGAGCATAGGCTTGTAAAAGCCAATTGGAGAGAAGTTGATGGATTCTGAAGGATTAGAGAGGGGGAATGACCCAATAAGAGGGTAAATTCTCATTTAGAGGATTAATTAATCAATATTGGATAATTAATTAATTAATTAGAATAGGATTATAACTAACAAAGTAGTGTTAATTTGCATCCAGAATGAAGGGGAGACTAGTTAATTAATGAAGTGTCGTTAATTGACCGAGATGGAAGGGAGTGTTAGCTAATTAGTGAGAAAGACACTAATTATAACCAAATGATAGAAAATAGGATAAGAAGTGCAATTTTAGTGTTAAAACTGCATAGCTAGATTTAGGTGTCTACATTTTCCCCTCTTTGATGTGGTGTAGTGTGAGCAACGCCACTTCAAAGATAGTAGACAATTATAGACAATTAAATTTAGTAGAAGAAAAATTAGTAGGATGGAGGATGCCCCCTCGAGTGTCGATGGGGTGATAGAAGAGGTCGATGGACGCTCGAAAAGAAGAGAAGAAAGATCAATCAACAAAAGAATAAGACACTATACGAATGAGAGATTTTGAATTGGACCTAGTTGGCCATTGTTCAAATTGATTGATTAGAAAAAAGATCCTGTTTAGGATTGTTTCTTCATGTGGTAGAAGAAACAAGGGAGGGTGGGGGGAAGAAAATGATATTAAATTGTATGGAAGAAAAGTGAAAAGACTGGAAGATAAGAGAGATGGGGGGAAGATCGCAACGTAGCTGAAGTACCATCCTGGCTCGGAAGTATCTTTTTATTTGATATAAGCACACAACAAAAGGGTAAAATGACATGAAAATCCATAATACTGATTTTTGTTCCATGCTAAAGAACTGACTCAAAGAAATATACATTAAGCAATGCAGTATGAGAAAGTAAACAAGTAGATACATATAAACTTAAACAAGCAATGCACAAGAAAGTTGTACCAATGTTTTTGTTATCCAGCTTCAGTTCCCAAATGTTCGAGTTATACGACATGGGTTAAAATGATGCCCCAAGCAAGGATACATGCAAGGGAGTAGATAGAGGACAAAGAAGTCCCATGAAAAGTAATGTGCACTATGAAACTGCCCCAAGCAACGATATATGCAAGGGAAGATAGACATAACAAGAAAAGAAACTTTGTTAATGAAGGAAGATCACAAGATGATCCGCATGTCATGCACTAAAACAAGCAAGCACTGAAGTAGGATGTTTTGTAGTATAGTTTCCAATGTTTAGTGTTTTTGAGTTTTTCACTGTTTTTGGATTTTGTGATTTTTGAATGTTTAGGATTTTCAAGGGTTTTGTGAATGTTTTTGGATTTTTGAAGGTTTTTGAAACTATGTATATGAAGAATTGAGCACCAAGATGCCCCCAACGATAGGTGAGAATATACAAGGGTGAATCTTGTGCATATATACAAGAAGAGGATCATCCAGATCAAGGCCAAGAGGGATAGGTTCAACAATATAACACACAAACAATAAATGGGGAAGCTAGGAAGAAGTGACCATGCCCCCAAAGATGAGGTGCTTGTGAACAACAAAATCCTCCTATGGCATCGGAAACCGGTTTTCACCAAAGGACTTGTCCAAAGTGCCACAATTGCGTGGTTTTCACACTTGGACGAATTGATTTCTCTTTACTTTGTTTTTTTTTTGATTTTTTGGTAGGTCTCCATGCTTAGGCGTAGAAGCGCTTGAGATGCATGGCATTCATAGGTTCCCAAAGTTCATCACCATCAGGATAGGCAAGCTTATAAGCACCAGAACCAAATTTAGCCACCACAATGTATGGCCCTAACCAGTTAGGCTCAAACTTTCCTTTCTTTTCACGTTCTTTAGTGGTATTGAACTGATTCTCCTTAAGGACAAGGTCTCCCACCTCAAATTCACGAGGGATGATACGCTTGTTGTAAATCTTGCAAACTCGATTCTGATACACTTTAAGATGATCCAAGGCATGAAGGCATTTTTCATCAAGTAGTTCCAGCTCTGCTAGCCTAGCCACTCTATAATCCTCATCATTATCTAGATAATCTCACAAGGATATTCTCAAAGATGGAAGCTCGATCTCAAGGGGTATAATGGCTTCAGTGCCAAATACAAGGGAATATGGGGTTGCACCTGTAGGTGTGTGGATAGAAGTTCTGTAAGCCCAGAGGGTAGGATGGATTTGAAGATGCCAATTACAGCTGGTTTTACCAACCATTTTCTCCATGATCCGAACAAGAGTCTTATTGGAGGCCTCAACTTGTCCATTACCTTGAGGGTAATAAGGGGTAGACCATTTCTGGAAAATTTTAAAGTGTTGGCACAATGCCTTCACTTGTTTGTTCTTGAATGATTTTCCATTGTCAGATACAATGGCAGAAGGGATGCCATAGTGGAAAATGATATGGTTCATGATGAACTTGGATATTTGAACACCAGTAACATAGGTGAGAGGAACAACCTCCACCCATTTGGTAAAGTATTCAGTGGCAGTGATAATGTGCTTATGGCCATCAGAGGAAGTTGGTGTGAGCTTCTCTATGAGATCGAGTCCCCATTTTGAAAATGGCCAAGGTGTAGTTATAGGTTGCAAAGATTGTGATGGAGCATGTATTAGATTACCATACTTTTGACATAATAAACATTTATTTACATAATAACATCGATCTGTCTCCATAGTAGGCCAATAGTATCCTACACGCAAAACTTCTTTGTGAGGACCATGCCACTAGTGTGAGCACCGCAGATGCCTTCGTGCACCTCTTTGATTGCTTGGATAGCCTCTTCCGAATTTAGACAATGTAACAGAGTCCCATCGTAGCCTCGATGATAGAGAGTGCCCCCAAGTAGGGTATAACGCGCTATTCGTTGGATAAGGGTTCATTTTTGGGAATGGGAGATGTCAGGAGGGAAGGTACCATCTTGTAAGTAATTAAATATGTCAACATACCAGGGGGAAAAGGGACCAACAACTTCACATACCAAACATGATTTCGACAGGTACCGTTAGATGATCAATAAGGAACTGAAAGTCCCTAGTATCTGGAGATAGTCGTAGCAAAGATCCAATGGTAGCCACATCCACTGAATGGTTATGTGCTCTTGGGACCTATTGAAAGGTGATTTGAACAAATTATTCCTTTAGGGTGTCTACCATTCATTTATATGGAATGATATTCTCATCCTTGACCTTATACTCATCATTAACTTGTTTGATGATCAGTTGGGAGTCACCTATAACCTTAACTTGTTTGATATTCCATCTTATAGCGACTTTCAATCCTGCAATGAGAGCTTCATACTCAGCAATATTGTTGGTACATGGGAAGCCAAGTCTGAAAGCTTGAGGAATGAGATCACCTGTGGGGGTGATAAGGACAACGCCTACCCATGAGCCATTAAATGTAAATGACCCATCAAAGTATATCTTCCATGTGGAAGATTCTTCAATATATAAAACAAAAGCATCTGGAAGATCCATACTAAGTGGTTCTATTCGAGGTATAGGAGCTTCAATCAGTTGATCAGTGAGTAATTTTCCTATAACTACTTTCTGATTGATGTACTCAATATTAAATTTTCTAAGAAAGATGATCCAATTGACCATCCTCCTAGCAAGTGCGGATTTAGATAAAAGGTACTTGAGTGGGTCAACTTTGGATATTATCTTGGTTTTATTATTCAGAAGGTAGTGGCAGAGTTTTTGAAAGGAAAAAAACCAAGAAATATTTTTCAATTTGTGGATAATTGAGCTCATAGGAGATCAATGTGTAGTTAAGATAATAGACGGATCTCTTTTTGATTTAAATCATATTGAGCTAAGAGCACACCGATAGAAAATTGAGTAGTAAATATATATAGCATAAGGGGTTCACATGTGGTAGGTGGTACAAGAATAGGAGGGCTAGCCAAATACTCCTTATGTAAGGAAACTTTTTGGAATTAAGGACCCCAAGTGAAAATCTACATCTTTCTTAAGAAGATGGGTGAATGAATGACATTTATCTATGAGTTGGGAGATGAATCTGTGGATGGCTTGGATTTTACCTTGCAAACTACACAACTGCTTGAGGTTCTTGGGAGGAGGCATTTCTGTAATAGAAGTGACCTTTGTTGGGTCCACTTCAATTCCTCTTCTAGAAACTACAAATCCCAATAGCTTACCTGAAATCACACCAAAGACACACTTCTTTGGATTGATTCTGACCTTATAATCTCTTAATCATTGAAAGATACGAGGTAGGATTTCTGGATGTTCTACTCTAGTCTTGGACTTACCAAGGATATCATCAACATAGTCTTCCACAATATCATGCAACATGTCATGGAAGATGACAGTCATAGCTCGTTGATATGTTGCGCCTGCATTCTTGAGGCCGAAAGGCATGACTTGATAACAAAATGTACCCCAAGGGGTAGTGAAAGTAGTTTTGTGTTGGTCCTCTTCTGCAATATTTATTTGATTATAGCTAGAGAATCCATCCATGAGGGATAGCATTTCATGACCAGCAGTTGAATCGACAATCATGTCGATGTTTGGAAGAGGAAAGTCATCTTTAGGACATGATTTGTTGATGTCCCTAAAATCTGTACAAATCATGATGCCTTCTGGATTTTTGTGAACAGGAACTATGTTGGATATCCACTCTGAATAGTCGATGGGTCACATAAAACCTACAACCAATAATTTCTCCATCTCTTCTTTGAACATAAGAGCAACATGTGGATGCATCTTTATGAGTTTATGTTTTATAAGTGTAAGCTAGGAAAAATACACTAATAACAAGGAAGTAAAATACCTATAATCATACCTCCTCCTTCGCATTCCGTAGTAAACCTCAGAATTGGCTAGGAAACTTGGATTGAGCCCTGATTGTGTGATATGTAGGTGTTTTTCTTCACGACGGAACAAGACCTTCCTGTAACAACAATCCTCTTACTTTGCACTAGATGGGAAAAAGTATTATGAGGCTATTTGAGCATTAGGATGAGGCAAAAGGATGTTCTGTGCTCAAAGGATGCAAGAACTTAGATATGGCATTCAATCTTATTCTTCGTGTGTTTAGAGGGAAGGGGTAAGGTTTTATTTATAGCCTGTGAGAGTGATTAACTTAGAGTAATTTAAGTAATCATGGTTTGAAAATGTGGGCAAGATTAAGTGAGTGGTTTTGAAAATGTGGGAAAGATTAGGTGAGTGGTTTGAAAATGTGGGAAAAGATTAGATGAATGGGGGCCACGAAGAATGGGTGAGGATTTGAATTATATTTTTAATTCATAAGTGGAGAATTTTAGGTGAGTGGGGACCATGAAGGGTGGGTGAGGATTTGAATTTTAATTTTTAATTAAATAGTAGAAAAACATGGAGAATAATGACATGTGGTGAGGATTGGGTTATGTTTTAGATTTTGAAATGGATAATTAATAAAATTATATTTGATTAATTCGAAGTGTATTTTTGTGGGAAATGAGAAAGGGGAATTAATTGATTTAGGAAAAATGTGAAATTAGGTTTCGTAGGATCACCTAACTGATGGGGATGATATGCAAGGAGAAAGACAAGATGATATTGGGGACGGGTGGAATGGTAGGTTGAATAATATGATCGCGAAAAGAGGTGGGAGAAATAATATGGGGGAAATATGATGGGATGGGGGAAGGCCATAGGGCAGATCAACCTTAAGTGGAAGTCTTAAGTAAGATTTCCATGCGGTCGGAATGGTTAAGTAAGATCGCCAAGCTGAAGAAGAAGAAGGATGATGATAGAGTTGGTGGGAATAGGGTATGAAAAAATGGACTGAAGGGGAACCCTCAAGTGAATTTTCCATACTACGAGAGCGTGTAAGTAGGATGACTAGGCATAAGATGGGTTTGGGGAAGGATGAGAAAAGAGTGAGGTATGCCTCAGTGGTATATGATATGATATGAGGTGATAACAATAAAAAAAGGAAACAAAGGAGTGTAACATGAATGGATGAAGGAATATATGTAGCGGAGGGCGGAGAGTGTGAGGGGAATCCTTAATTGGGATGCCCGCATGGTGAGAGTAATGATGCGAGAATGAGAAGTAGAAGAGGTGGAATGGGAAGATGTGTTTGGTGGTGATTGTTGTTTGATGAGATGGGAGGTGGTGAAGAAGCTTCTACAGCGGGAAGATCTTAGGGAGAGAGTAAACCTCCACCGAGGATCCCATATACAAGGGGTTATTAAGTGAGATTGTCAAGCGAGAAGCAAAAGGGGGAAATGAAAGAATACAAATGGGTGAGAGGGGACATGAATGTTGAGAAGAGTAATATGGGTATAAGTGGCGAAGGAGTAAAAATGAGGAGTGAGGATGAATGGATCAAATACATGGTGATCATGGTGGGGGAGGAGGATCTGCTGGATAGTGAATGTTACTTGAGAAAGATCATCAAGTAGGATTCAAAAACTACAATGGTGATCAAGTAGGATTCCCAAACTAGGGAATGTATTACTATGGGTGAGCATGGATGGGGTGCAAAGTAAGATGTTTGATCATGCAAGAAGATACTTGCCTGATGAAAATTATCTTAATTTTAATATAGCATATAATATGATGCATCTTGATATAAAAGATCAGAATGACTAGACTGTAATATGCGTGATAGCATAGACAGGGGTCATCAAAAAGGTTTGATACCCCAGTACGATATGCAAATGGGAAGAGAGCATAGACAGAGACCATCAAGAAAATATGATGCCCCAGTATGGACATGCAATAAGATAACATAAGAATATTTTAGAGAACACCAGGATAATATAAAATCAAGAAGCCCCCATGTAATTTATCAAGATACAAGACATCAATTAATAATTTATAACTAATAATGCAACGCAATAACTAATAAAAATTTCCCTAATGTGTTCTATAGTGAGGATTGATCGGATGTGCCCCCCAAGTAAGTGTACAAAGACATAATAAATTATTGGGTCATTGTCCTCAAACAAGGAAAAAATGAGAGTCGGATTTGCCCCCAAGCGAGAATTCATGTGAGGAGAAGTGTTTTGAATTTGGTTAGTCATAAAGTGATTGGATCATCCGTTGGGGATAATAGTTCAAAGGTTGAATTGTGTTGTTTATTTTTAGAAGTTTTTGCGAATTTTACAACATTTTTGTAATTTTTGTTATGATATATATAGATTTTCTAATGTTTTTTTATATGATTTTTTGATAATTGTTTCTAATTTTTATTTTATATTTTTTTGACGATTTTCAAATGTGTTCAGATTTTTGATCGATTCTTTCTTATGTTTTTAGATTTTTGATGAGTGTTTCTAATTTTTTAGATTTTTGATGAGTGTTTTATAATGTTTTTAGATTTTTGACGGAGTTCTAATTTTTTGGGATTTAAGACGATTGTTTCTAATGTTTTTGGAGTTTAGATTTTTACACTGTTTTTAGATTTTTGACGATTTTCACACTGTTTGTGGAATTTTTTACATTATTATTAGAAATTTATGGACCATAGTGTAGAATTATTTTTGCAGAGGTGATAAGCCAGGATATTATCCTTATGTACCAGTGTTCCGTATGGTAACTTATGCTCAGAATAAGAAAAATTCTCATTCCATTGGCAGGATATGGTGGGTGATGATATGATGAAAAGAAGTTCAAATCCATTATTGACTCTACACAACTAGTAAGATGTGTGGGGCTCATCACTCAAGAATCAAGAAGGACGTAGGAGGTAGATAATGAATATAGAGACAAATGCTAATAACAATCCCCTTTGGGAAATTGTGACTCCATTCTTCATAATGGTAATGAACCAGTTTCAAAAATGGCTTTCACTTTATGAGTCACGTGCTAGACCTTAGACAGTTATGTGGCCTGCGGATTGGTAAGATATGAGGTGAAGGGATAGTTCTCTCTTCACGTAGGCATCCTAAATTACTCCTTTGGGGATTCTATAATTTGCAAGCATTATAAGATTTTGTATTTTTTTTTGAAATGACTCCCTATGCACTTGCCCCATGTTACTAGTGAGAAGCAAGGGCTCATCATTGAAAGCAAAACATAGGCAAGTGAATTTCCTTTTTGTCTTTTTTTTTTTGTTTTTGTTTTAATTTTATTTATGTTTTGTTTAATGTTTTGTAATATTGTTATGATTTTATGAGAACGTCCCTCTACGCTTTACCCCATGCCCACTTGCAAGAGGAAAGGGCTTATCACTAAAGACAAGACAAAGACGAGTAAGGGCACCTTCCTCCATTCCCAGTCTCACACTACCAGGAAGAAGTGTGGGCTCAAACACCAAAGGACTATGAAAGATGAAATATATAACGATGAATTATTCATAAGTTATTGAATTGATAGATTTTTATGATAGTGCCTTGTATTTGGGAAGGAACGTCTTCCCCCAATCTCAGCCCCACGCGACTAGTAGGACACGAGGGTTCAACACCAAAGACTGAGATAGACGACCAAATGAACTAGGTAAAGAAGTTTAGAGCTTTTTTATGAAAGAGAGAATGTATTTGAAGGGAATATATTACCATTAGTAAGCTTATATGTATGACCATAGGTGAAAGCGACTGAAAATGGGAGATATGATAATAGAAGTATGATACTCACAAACTTAATAGGATCTATATTAGCACCTGTCTCATGATAATAAAATATGAATATGTGACTTTGATAAAGAAAATATCTGCTAATGGAAATGAATAAATTTAAATTATTTGGAGATAAGCAAGACAAGAGGAACAATGTACACCGTTGTTTCCTAGGAATAGTTAACATCTCAAGGATAAAATTTCTATAAATGAACTACATTCATTAGTTCATCAAGATCTTGGCCTGTGTCAATGGCCAATTTATAAGCTCCAAACCCAAAACTATCTATGATTTCATTGGGCTCAAAGTTTTTTTTTTATCTCGTTCTTTGGGTGTGTTCTTTCGATTTTCTTTGAGAATGAGATCATTGACCTTAAATTTTCTAGGTTTGAATTTTTTATGGTAGCTATGCCATAGCCGATTTTGATAGAATGGAAGATGATCTAGGGCATTAAGTTGTTTTCCATCAAGAAGCTCAATTTCATTAAGGCGTGAGTGTCGATAATAATCTTCATTGATTACATCTTTGAGGGATATTCTGAAGGATGGAAATTCAACCTTGACATGTAAAATAGCTTCCCAACCATAAACAAAGGAGAAGGGAGTGGCTCCAGTAGGTGTGTGATAAGATGTACAGTAAGCCCAAAGAGTGGGATAGAATTGGTTAAGCCAATAGCTTCCATGTGTGTTGACAATGATGGCTTGTATTATTTGGTTTGTTGCTTCTATTTGTCCATTAATTGATTGATTTGAGGATAGATTCACGATTAAAGATGGAAAAGGTGGCATAAAGATATTCCTAGGTATACGTACCTCGTAGAATGTACGCATGTAGAAGTCTTGATAGGTAAGAATCATTAGTGATGAGATGCCTGCAATATCGATCATTGAAAGCACGATGGACATGACAGGTTGTATTGTTGCAAGTGTCCAAACTTGATGTGGTTGTGTTTCGACAACAAGGCTAGAGATGTTAGGCATAGGAGCCAATATTGGAATAATAGAACCAAACTTACTAGTACTTGTTGATGGAACCTCTTCTGTAGTGTCTACAGTAATATCAAGGTCTAAAAGGGAGTCTTGAAATGAGGTCAAGGTCTCGTTAGATGTTGGAAGAATGTTTTCACTCTTAAAACATGTTCAATATATGTTTGGGTTAAAAGAGAGTGTTGAAATAAGTTCAAGTGCTCAATAGATGTTGGAAGAATGTTGTTGTCCAAAAACTGGTTCAATGTATGTTTGGGTTGAAAGAAAGTCTCGAAATAAATTCAAGTGCTCAGTAGATGTTGGAAGAATGTTGTTGTCCAAATACATGTTCAATGTATGTTTGAACTAATAGAAGCAAATTTGAAGAGGATATGAATTGGTTTGGAATTAGAGAGGCTTGACTATTTTCGTCATGATCTCGTGGAATTTTAGTATATATAGGAGTTTCGACAGTAGTCAGCTCTTCATTAAAATTTGTGGTATTGGATGTGTCATTGGTTATAAGGGCGTTGTCAACAAGTTCTACAGAGATGACATCATCGTCAATTAAGTCTTAGACGTAATGCTTAAATCGCACACATTTATCTGTGTGATGACCATTAATGCGATAAAAGTCACAGTATGTGTTAGGTTTGTACCAACACGATTTAGCTTCCCCCTTTAACAAAGGGTTTTGTAACTGGATATCTTATCACGTTTAGCCTCTTTTAGTTGATTGAAAAACACTAGAGAGACTTTCTCCAGGGGGGGGTAAACTAATATTGGACTTTACGGGAATTGATTTCTTCGTTAGGTTGTATGATTGGCCTTTTAGGTGATTGTTCACTGATTTGGGTAGCCATATGAGAGAGTTTGTGTTGTCATCTTATTAATTTGTTCTAATAGCTCATTGTGTTATGTTTTTTGTGAATTCATCATGGTTAAAAGAGAGGGAGAATAGAGAAATGTGCGATGAAGAACGCAACCTATTGAGTGTGATCTTTGTTTTGGATTAATCAAGTGTTAAAAAGTAAGGCTATAAGAAGTAAGTTTAAACAAGATACTTGGTAGAAATATGCGATAGCTCACACAATCTATAATAAAAATGGTTTAGATTTGGCTTAAACAAGCTTACCAGAAGACAATGTAAGGAGTACACTCAAATAAGGTACTCGATAAGCTATGATGAAGATGTTGATTGGTTTGGCTTAAACAAGTTCTTGATTGTTGATGGGGAGAGTAACCTAAATAGGTTAATCATGATATGGTTGTGATATAACTCAAAATTAGTTATGAAAGGATTTGTGTTGGCTGTGATTTGGATAAACGCGATGGTTGACAGAATAATGAGTGAACTCAAAAAAATCACCCAATATTAGTTTGATATAGCTGGAATTAAGCTATGAAGGATGTTTTGACAATTGATGATATGGGGAGTGAATGCTAGTCACTCAATATCAGTTGGATATAGCTTGAAGACAAGCTATGATAGATGTTTTTTTGGATGAAGCAAGCTAATTAAATTGGTGCGATGTTTTATTTTGCGTTGTTGGATTGCTTGAATGTTTTCGCTTGGTATTGAATTGGTTGAGAACTATTTTTTTTGTGGAACACAACTAGGATCTTAACGTTTTTTTACATTGAACACATAGATATCAGCCAAGTTTTATGATAAAACAATGCTAAACTATTTTGTTTACAAACAAAAAGAAATCATGTGATATTCAATTGTTTTGGTTTAAGAGGTAAATTCTTCGGGAATGATCATTGTTTCATGTAATCATACAAGTATGTCTGTGAAATGGTGGATGCAGGCTCTTATTACTCTAAGAAGATGGGTCCTCCAATATACCGTTGTCCTAATATACCTAATTCTGTACAGGGAAAAAATTGGTATGGGGAACCCTTAGAGCACTGGAGGAGACTCACCAATTCTTACTTGCCTATTTCAGAGTGAATCACCACATCCAAAATAGGTTTTGTAAAAAGATGGAAGGTGATGGGGGGATGAATGTGTATGGTGTCCTTATAACTCCCCAAATATTTACAGGGAAGATGCCAAGACTTCGTTGTTACAGCTATTTAGGTGTGACTCGCATGCACTGCACGACATCATTACCTGTAAGTGAAGACCAGGGGCGAGGTAAATACCGAACGCTGTGATGAGATTAGGTCTCAAAGTGCAATACAGATGTAAATGCTGGTGGTGCATGGTAGTCAAGTCCACGTCACCGGGGTAGCTTTGGTGGTGATGAAATCCACCTTGTCTACGTGCAAAAACAAAATGATAAAGTGATTAAATGCAAGGTTCTTTCCAACTTGAAATAAATCACTAGTAGAAAATAATTATGTACCTGACCGTACTTTTTTTTGGTTTCAACAATTTTCTTTGAATGGTGGCATTTTTGTTACAGGATTTTTGTTTTTGTTTTTGAAAATATTCTAGAAACGCGGTTCTACAGAAAACAAATTAGTAGTTATCCTACAAACGAAATGTTAGAAAAGTGATCATGGTTGTTTTTGATTTGCTAGATCGCTTAAAGGCGTAGGAAAAGAGCATACACAACCAACGACCAAACAAATATTAATAATATGACAAAGGAAAATAATTATTGAAATGACAGTTGGAAAACAAAGCTAGAGGATCCTGCAATGTTAGAACAAGAAACTAAAAAATTGTGACCGTTTCTGATTTTCCAGATCGCTCGAAGGTGCAAGAAAAGAGCATATACGGTATACAATTGAAATAGATTTTTATTTTTATTTTTGTAAATGTTAATAATTATTGCAATTAATTATGATTGCAAAATAGCGATAATGATTATTTTCACAAAAAATAAAAATGATGAAAGAAGAGTGTGAAAACGTTACCTAGAAGTGTTGTCGTGGAAAATTGAAATGTAAGCCAAAAAATTAAAAATTAAAAAAAAAAATTGTTTTACAGAGCCCAGGTGGCCTCACGTTTCTGATTTCCAATATCACTTTTGAAGTGCGAGGAAAGAGCATATGTGTGAGGTTGTTATGTGAAATAAAATAAAAAATAAAAACAAAAAAAATTATAATTTTGTTGTTTTTTGTTAAAAAGCCAGGTGTTAGAAGAAATGAAACCAAAAATTTTCTGTAAGTCTAAATCAAAAAATTATTTTTCCATTGCATATATCTTTTTGATACCTTTTCATTAAAAAATGTGAAGTCATTCCGAGTTCGGGAGCAAACGTTATGGCTTCCGGAAGATGGTACGGTAGCACTTTGAAAGAAAATTTTAAACATGAGAAAAATGTCCCCGGAGCTAGTTTTTTTAATTTTTTGACTTCTGTACTTCACCTGAGGAGCTAAAATTTTGACAACAAGGTTAAAAAAGAACAATAAAAAGAAATTAAGAGTTAGAGCCTAAAATGATTGACTAAAATAAAAGAAAAAAATGATTAACTTCCTACAAAGCAGTTATTTTACCAAAAGTAAATAAATAAAAGCATTTTCCAAATTGGTTGTCCCATGATAGTAAGATGATAAACTAATAACTATTTCATGTGTTTCTATAGATTACGAGTGAATAGAAAAATCAGAACTGGGAACTAAACACCAAGCACCGAGGAGATCAAAGACAGTGATGAGCTTCATAGTTTTATTGTTGTTATAACATGCAGATACACCACAAGACACCACACAACAAAAACACTACCCAAAGCGTGAAGGTTAACCAAAGAAGGCCATAAGGAATAGATAATGAAAAAGAAATAATAATGAACAATAATAAACAAAGAACAGATAAAACCACTAATTGGGAAATTAATGGTAACAGGTCGAAAGTAACCGGGCGTGCTAGAATGTAAGCTAGGAAAAATACACTACTAACAAGGAAGTAAAATATCAATAATCATACCTCCTCCTTCGCGTTCCATAGCAAACCTCGGAATGGGCTTGGAAACTTAGATTAAGCCCTGATTGTGTGATATGTAAGTGTTTTTCTTCAAGACGGTGGAGCAAGACCTTCCTGTAACAACGATCCGCTTACTTTGCACTAGATGGGAAAAATGATTATGAGGCTATTTGGGCATTAGGACGAGGCAAAAGGATGTTCTTTGCTCAAAGGATGCAAGAACTTAGATATGGCATTCAATCTTATTCTCTGTGTGTTTAGAGGGGAGGGGTAAGGTTGTATTTATAGCCTGGGGGAGTGATTAACTTAGAGTAATTTAAGTAATCATGGTTTGAAAATGTGGGCAAGATTAAGTGAGTGGTTTGAAAATGTGGGCAAGATTAGATGAGTGGGGGCCACAAAGAATGGGTGAGGATTTGAATTATATTTTTAATTCATAAGTGGAGGATTTTAGGTGAGTGGGGACCACGAAGGGTGGGTGAGGATTTGAATTTGAATTTTTAATTCAATAGTAGAAAAACATGGAGAATAATGACATGTGGTGAGGATTGGGTTATTTTTTAGATTTTGAAATGGATAATTAATCAAATTATATTTGATTAATTCGAAGTGTATTTTTGTGGGAAATGAGGAAGGGGAATTAATTGATTTAGGACAGATGTGAATTTAGGGTGTCTATAATAAGCTTTGCAGATTCATGCACAACTATATTGTGCACTACTAAATACAGGTCTAAACCTGATATCTCTGCATAAGACCAAGAAAATATATCCACAAATTATATAACAAGAATAGTAAAGTTTTTTTCTCCTATGCTGAAAGTGAATCCCCAAGTATGACCATAGGCTCATCCTCTGTACCAAGATTAACATTAACTAAATATAGCATGAATAGTAACTTTGAACCACTGTAATCCATCCGTGTAGGATATGGAAAGATTGAGCTCTTCCATTAGAGTTCAATATGTGTATGTATGAGATGTAATATGTGCCCCAATGTGATGGTTATCAAGATCATAACATTTGGATTTGACATAATTGTTTATCCACTAAGTGTCTCAAAAAATTTTCATGAATGAATATGACCTAGATTTCAAAGTATGGGAATTTGGTTTTCTATACGGTAAATTTAGACCTCCTTTATAACGTTGTTGACCAAATGAACTAGAATTCCTCTCTACCTTATAGGTGTAAGTATTAAGGTCGAATAGATTGCTATGTTTCTTGTGCATCTCTCATAGGGAATATAACTCAGCTAAGATCCCCATATCAATTCTCAATAGCTTCCTTATTTGGAAAAATATTAATTGGTATGTGTCATTCTTGGCCCTAATTAATGATGGATGGATGTTTAAGGTTTATTTCAGGGATGGAGGAGGATAAGGTTAGTATATTCGTATCAGGAAATAGGTTTGTGGAGATAAGGTCTTTGTAAAGGCTACAAAGGGCTCTATTTTGCTATTATAACCAGAAGAGCTATCCTCATGTTCAGAAGAGGTGGAGTCAAATTTTGTAGGACGAGACCCATAGGGTCGAATGCTAATTCCATATCTTTCCATCAGGAAACTGCATGTGACATGAATATAAGAAGGACACTGTGGCTCCCAAAAGCAACACTTAGGTATGTACCTTATTTTTGGAAAGTGAATTAGCCATGGTTTATGCCATTGGTAATAAATCCATGAGAGTACAACTATGACAAATTCTAGTAGGAAAATTCCATCGATAGAGGAATAGGCCAGTACCTGTTCCTTAAGGATATTGGAATGTAGAATCCCACCAGGTGTACGCCAGTATGTGAACTATCTTAAGATTTCATTATAATCATCAAGAGTGTAAAGGAATGTTAGAGCCCAGATCAACCTCATCCTAGTACGATTCCTTAGGAGATAATGTTTGGAATTGACTGAAAATCTTACGAAACCTTGATTATACATACCATCTTAGGTTCTTCCCATATGTGAATAACATAACATGGGCCTGAATCTAATATGTAGACTGAGGAGTCATAGCAACTTCACCTTATGTTGCAAATGGATCTAACATGGATTTCAGGGATGCTTCGAGACTGAGCCTCTATTTTAAGTCATTAACAATGCCAAAGGGTTCATTGAAAGGGTATTCATTCTTTATGGACCTCAGGATAATAACCACATGGCATCCTTATATCCTATCCTCAATAGAGCATGCACTAATGGGTTGATGGGTCAACATTCAGAAATGGTAATGGAACTTATAGCCTTGGATAATGTGTTGATTAACTTGATTGGTCAAGAAAGTGGATTTTAAGTAATGGTTAACATTGCAGTGTAAAATGTGGGCATGATACATCAAGGTTGGGAAGGTCCAAAATGATTGGTGGATTAAAAGTCTTAGTCATTTTGAAGATATCACACATGCTCCAACTTGAGGATGGGACATGCGTGGTATTTGGCATGTGAGAAGACTGGGTCACTTCTCATGTTGTTATAACAATCTTGATGTTTAAATCACTTCAGATTACTAGTCCTTCCTTGATGTTTGTGGGTTAATTATGTAGGAATTTTCTATGTTTTCTACTTTGCAATTTGTCGATCACAAGGTCTTGAATATTATACAATGATTGAAAACATCTTACCCCTTGTATAAGGGTAAACTATATTCTGATTTAATCACATTAGAATATCATTTGGGAATACCATAAATTGTGTTCGTGATGGGGTCTAACATGCATTAACTCAGGTACTTGGAAATGTCTCCCGTCACCTTCCCTTTCAAAAGGAATATATTGACTCCTATAAGTGATTTATAACAATAAACAGCTTGCTGAAGTTAATGCCAGATCATCCTTAATAAGATGACCAAATTGACATGATTTTAATGAGCCTTGGTGGCTTTATTCATCTATATGTCCATTAGATAGATAATGAGTGCAGTCCAAAAGTATTTAGAGGAAGAAAACTAATCATTAAGACCTGTAGAATCCATGTTGGTCACATATTCCACTTAATGAATGACATAAGGTCAATTGCATGAATATGAGGTTTCAAATCACTAACACTCAATGAGAGGAGAATAAAAGAATTGGAAAAAAATGTCCCCATGAACTAGGTAGAATCACAAGTGCAAGAGGTTTATGTCATCTAGATTGATTTAAAGGATGTGCACTATAAAGTAGTTGCAAGAATGGATCCTTGTGGCATTTTTTAAATTTTCAGTCATGGTGAAAGATTTTAAAGCCGATTTAATTGATACATGAGTTAAGAAAAAAGGCATCACAAATCTCAAGGAATCCGAATGAATATTATAGTAAAACAAGTTACATAAGACATAAAACACCTCCAAACAAAAATAAGTGAAGAATTTCAAATACGGAGGTTACAAAAATAATGGACTTGGGTCACCAAGTATTCAACGATAGTGAACTCAAGGGTGATAAACTTAAGGAGGGAAAATAAGTAATGGCAGGTAGCAGAATAATCAATAATTGTGTCCTAGAACCTAGAGGCATCCTAGTATATCATTGGGTGTAAGTGATTCCCTATAATTTACGAATTTGACAATTTCAGGATGTGTGCAAGTCAGATTTTTAAGTCTTGGTATTGGAGGTGAAACCCTACACATCGTTTCAGAACTTAGGTGCAATTCATGGATTCCTAGGGAATAGGAACAAAAATTTGAACCAAAGAATTTAGGATGGGAGAGTTTAAGTGAGTGTTTAGTAATCAGTGGATTATAGGCATTGAAGCAGACACAACCTCAGCTATCACAACGAGCCATGCAAAAGTAATGATCATTATAACCCATTGTGCACAAATTAATGTAGCACATATAATGGCCTTAAGATGTTCCAGTAAGAAAAGTATGAGATCAAAATCCATGAAACTTAAAAGAGAATGAAACCTTTATAATGGTGGAGGTATGCAATGTTGGAAAGTCTAAACTACTGAACTGATAAGTCTGTTTCTTAATGATTAACTAAAAATGTAATATAGTTAATCTAAGCTATGAACAACTGTAAATAAAGTAAATATATGTAGTAAATAAGTATGTAGATGACCCAAACAACTATAAAAAAGGAAATGCTAACCCTAATGTGCAAGAGGGAAGAGGAAAGAACTCATATGAATAGAAGACACTCATAGGATTGTGTCGCAGAGGTGACTGGAAAATCTGGAAGTAGGAATGACTATGCAGAAGCTTTGAAAAGGATGGATCTGGAGTATCTAGCTGGACTGGAGCACCTAGAGAGGGACTGGGGCACCTACGGGTGCTCTGGTCTACAAAATGGGTGCCCTGGTCTGTGTAAAATCTCTAAAACTGATCTTCACAGGTTTGGCAGATGGTCTGAAACCCTCGCTTCTGTGTCACATCAACTTCGTTGCTGTACTATCGGATGTCACCAATAATCCAAGATGAATGAAAAGACCTGCAAAACCAAAAAGGAGTATCAAAACCCTAAAAAAAGAAGAATGCAAATGAATGGGTCAGACTGACCTCAGCTGCCACAATAGTGGGCTTACTAACTGAGTGTTGCACTACATTTCAGACCCAAATGTAGTTTTGGTGAGTGTGTGCATAATGTGCCCTAGGTGCTCTTGTGTCAGTCACACTTTGTGAAGTAGTGAGAAATAACTAGATGTAGAAAATGTAATAGAATGTGTGCATGGAATAGAATAGAATCCTCCCCCTATGTTGTGTGTGATGTAGATGTCCTAGCCTTGTGCCTTGTGATGGAGCTATGTGGATGCAAGTGATCTCCAATGCAATAGATGGATGCAACTCTAGATGGATGATAGTAGTGACTAGTGCTTGGTCCCTCATTATGGTCTCATAACTTTATATTTATAGGGTTCTCTTGATCTAATTTTGTAATTAACCTTGAAATGGATGACCACCAAAAAGATAAAGACCTAAAATGGCTAGAAAGAGCCCAAAAAGTGGTGGGAAAGTTCAAGAAGGATTGGGGTGCACCCATGGGTAGTACTAGCCTGGGCCCCCGAGGCTAAAATAATGCAAATGATGAGGCTAAAATAATGAAACAAAAATGACTGGGCATGTGGGTGTAAAAGGTTGGGAAATGAAATAAAATAAATAAAGATGGCCAAAAGATGGGGGTTAATTAGTACTTTCTTCACTCAAGAACCTTCTAAATAGTAGTATGAGACCGAGACTAAATAATGTCTAAAGTGCATGATTTTGTGTCTACATTTTCCCCCACTTTATGTTGGTGAGCAGAAAGCTCGGTAACATAAAGTAGATAGAGATGTGTACCTGATGTAATGTAGAGTGATGAAGAAGGCATGATGAAGGACTAGAAAAAGTGTGGAATGAAAAAAAGATGATAGAGCATGGAAACTAAAGATGAAAAATGCAAAAAAAGTGATGAGAGTGAACCTAGGGAGAAACGTGTGTAGTTGCTGATGTGTGTAGTGTACCTACATGGTTAGTAAAGTGTGTGTTGTCTGCGAAGTGTTGTTGTTGACATTGTTGTTGTTGCCCCCATTTGACTGCTTGTTTCTCATACGACCAGACCTGCAAGGAGAAAATGATCAAGTAGTCAAATATGTATTTATATATGTAAAAATGCAATGTAAAAGACGCATGTAAAAGTATGTAAATGTAAAGTACACAAAATGAAAAAGTGTAAATGGAACATGTGCACCTGATCCATGTCGAGAGAAAGAGTGTAGAAGGATATCCTATACTACCGGGGTTTTTTGGGTGATCCGATGCCATAGGCTGAAGAAGTATAGGGAGGAAATACTTTGTGTCCTCCAACCTTTAACTACTTCCCTGAATGTGTGTGAAGAGATCTCTGTACATCCTAGTTTTTTGGGTGATCCGATGCCACTGGAAGAAGTAGTGTAGGGAGGCACACCCACTGTAACCTCCAACCTGTAACTGCTTCCCAGAATGCTAAGGACACCATGTCCTGTAAAATCCATTGTGTATGGAGTTTGTAGACTGGTCTAAACTCACTCACTGTATGTAAACCCACAATGCCAAGGGTGGAAAGTGCACTAAACTAAACTGGTGTAAATGTTCTATGTTAGTATGTAAAACCCCAAATGATGCCCCCCTCTTTGGGGTGCATGTGATGTCGCTGATAGGAGAATGCAACCCCAAAAGAGGACCAACACATGACATCTGAAACTCTACCCTATAGGGGGAAGGGAATGCGCTTGGTAGAAACCAAGGCGCACACAAACAAGATGGCTAGCCAAAGACAAGTGTTAGTATAAACAATCATGCATGTAAAATATAGTGTGTAATCTATGCAAACAATGTAAAAGCTACCAAGAAAAGTAGTGTAAACATGCAAGAAGACAAGTAAGCCACAAAAAGTGGGTTGCAAACATGGGACATCACTCACGATGTCGCAAGACATGCAAGGCCATCATGGCCACAAACACAAACAAGTGTGCACACCAAACATAGGGCAAGGCCTGCATACAAAACAAACAATAACAGACAATGTAACAAACAAGTATGGAAGAAAATATCCCTTGCATAACAAATGTTGCACATGAAGCACCCATTAGCATGTTAGAAAGATAACTAGTATGTAAAAGCATGTATAACCAAGTAATGTAAAGTGCTAAGTACAAAATGAAACAATAGCACCTGTGAGAGATGAATGTGGATGCCCCCAGTGACTAGTGTAGGAAGGGTAGAAGGTGAGCATCCATGTTGCATGTAAGAGACCTGTATCTATGATCACAACTAGAAAAAGATGTGAATGTGCATGTGTGGATGATATAGATAAATGACATACAAGTAAGCTAACTAGCATGTGTAATAAAGTGACCATGAACAAGAAAAAGTAAGCAAGAGTAAAAGCAACCATAATATGCAGTATGTTGTGGATGGATGGAATGGAATGCAAAATGGAGTGATAGGAGCCATGTGCCCCCTAAGTGAATGGAAATGTATGCAATGAGGTTCATTTTTTTTCCCCCTCAGCAGTCAAGAATGAACCGTAAATGAGAGTGCGTCATCAGGAAATGGTTGAAGTGTGTGTTGTTCTAATGCGTTGTGATGAATGTGTATGTGTAGTGATGAGATGTGCAACCTAGTGAAATGATGTGTGTGTGAACCCTATAGCCAAAGCGTATATCATGACCAGATGAATGTATAAGTGATGATTTAGCCTAAGTGTATATCACTATAAGATGAATGGATGAGTGATGATTTAGCCCTAAGTGTATATCACTACAAGATGAAAAGAGGGAGTGGTGATGTAACCTAAGGTGTATACCACTACAAAATGATAGAATAGGTGATGATTTAGCCTAAAGCGTATGTCACTAGCCTAGAAATGTCACATGATGAAAGGTTGAATAGTAAATGTGTGATGAGTGTAAGGTCCATTTGATTTGTAAACCCTCGACAGTCGAGTATGGACCGAGGAACTAAAGTGTGTCATAGGGTAGTGAGTGCAGCACGTAGAAGACAATGTAGTATGTGTAATGATGAAAGATGGCCATGTGATGAATGGAATGTGTAATGTACGTGATAAATGTAGAATGTAATGTAAGTATGTAGATAAAAGTGTATGTATAGGATGTAGTATGAATGCTACTAATGCAAGTATGTATGATGAAGACTAGTATGATGTAAGATGTGTAGAAATGAAGTGTATATGTATAATGGAAATGATGAATAGATGCAAATGACAATAATATGTATGGTGATGACGACTAATATGATGTGAGTAGATGTGTGATGTGTAAGTCCTATAGTGCAGTGTGTGGGGTTCATGTGTAGTAATCCCTCAACAGTCAAGTGTGAACCGAAGCACAAGAGTGTGTCATCGGGTAATGATGATGCTAGAATGTGTGATGAGAATGCCTATATGAAAATGCAAAGATGATAGATGCTAGGGTGAGTGGGGGTGTAATAGATGCAATGCCCCCAAGTACATATGAGTGAAATGAACTAACCAATGATAATGAAGAACCGAGGTCCGTCATTTGATGTATGCAGTGATGAAAGCGTATGATTATGGGATGTATGTATAACAATGTGAAAAATGTGGTATGTGCAAATGCTAGAAGTGTGATGTACAACTATGTAAGGATGTGAATGAATGATAATGCAAAGATAAGAAATGTGCCTATGATGATATGATGATGAGAGAGGGGGATGTGAATACTATGCCCCCAATGTATGTGTGATGAAAGAGGCTATCATGTAATGTCATCTAGGAGATCATCTCTCAGGATCATAGTCGAATGGATAAGCATTAGTGACTTGATAAGCAATAGTGTCTGGTTGATCACATAATGAGCCATTAAGGTGTAAGTTATACATGCCCATAGCATATTCCTCATCGGTGAATGGAGGAAGTGGACAACCATGTGCATACCAATGAGTGAGATTTTGAGTGTATCCTAGGAAAGAGCTATTGCAAATGAAAACATGTCCAAAGGGCATAGGAAATGATATGTCTATATGATCAAGATCTAGAGTGCCCCCAATATAATCAAGCCATGATTGTCCTAATGTAAGTGGTGAGGATCAAGGAGTTTGTGTGAGAAATATCATGAGGTGAAAGATACACAGACCATAAGTGGTAGTGATGGTGACATACCCATAATAAAGATGAGGAGCATATGGTGTAGGATAGAGGTCCTCAAAAGAAAATCCTAAGTGAGCCAACCCATCATGTGTACATATAGTGTCATCACATGTAGGATCAAATGGAATATGTTCCCAGTATGAATTATTCATGAAGAGTGTGCAAGTAAATGGTGGGCGTGCTAAGGGAGATGGTACATGTGAAGGTATATGTGATAGAGTGACGTCCATGGATTGGACAGGCCCTGATAAGGAACCATAACAGTAGTAGTAGCAGGTGGCACAAAAGAAACTACATCTATCACACAAATGGTACCATCAAGTGGTGGTAAGTGAGGTGGTTCTTCTATAGGTTGAGGCTCATCTGTAATATATGTGTGTGGAATAGGAAGGCCAGTATTAGGAGCCCTATCACAATACTGAAAGGGGTCACGGTCATGAAAAATAATATAATCAATGCTCTCATGTAAAAATTTGACACAATTATGGATAGTAGAAGCAACAACTTGCATGGCATGAAGCCATGGCCTACCAAGTAGACAGTTGTAGGAGACTGGGAAATCAACAACGAAAAAGGTAGTGTGGATAGTTTTTGGACCAACAGTAATAGGTAATGTAACGTGACCAAGACATGGGTGGAAAAAACCATCGTAAGCACATAGTGATATAGAAGATGGACTAACGTCATGAGCAGAAAGACCTAAAGCTTCAAGGAATGACATAGGAAAAAAGTTAAGTTTAGATCCATCACCAATCAAAGTATGCTTAACAACGACATTATGAATGAGAGATGATATGTAATGGTGGGTCATTATCTAAAGTGTGAACGTTAGTGAGGAGGTTAGACTTGAATACTATATGTGAAGAAAAATCATCGACAAAGGATTGATAAACTGAGTCTGGATGCATGTCAACACGAATGCGAGTAGTAGTAAGAAACTGTTGGACTCTATGTAATAAATTAGGATTTGCAAGCAAATAATCATTGATTGAGATACTCATGATGACCAAACCCTAGGATGACAAACAATGAATGAAGAAACTAAAAGTGTGAATGAAGGAAGTGTTGAAATGTTGGGTTCACCAAAATGATTAACTAAAAATGTAACTATAGATCACTATAGTTAATCTAAGTTATGAAAAACTATAAATAAAGTAAATAAATGTTGTAAATGAATGTAAAGATGACCCAAACAACTATGAAAAAGGAAATGATAACCCTAATGTGCAAGAGAGAAGAGGAAAGAACTCATCTGAATAGAAGATGCTCATGGGACTATGTCACAGAGGTGACTGGAAAATATGGAAGTAGGAACGACTATGTAAAGCCCTGAAAAGGATGGATCTGGAGTATCTGATAGACTCACCTGGAGAGGGATTGGGGTGCCTACGGGCGCTCTAGTCTACAAAATGGGCACCCATGTCTGTGTAAAATCTTTGAAACTAATTTTCATAGGTTCGGCAGGTGGTCTAAAACCCTTGCAGTCTGTCACATTAACTTTGTTACCTTACCAGATGTCATTGATAATCCAAGATGATGAAAAGACCTGCAAAACCCAAACAAGGACATCAAATCCCTAAAAAATAAGAATGCAAATGAATGGGTCAGACTGACCTCAGCTGCCACAACAGTGGGCTTACTAACTGAGCGTTGCACTACATTTCAGACCCAAATGTAGTTCTGGTGAGTGTGTGCATAATGTGCCCTAGGTGCTCTTGTGTTAGTTGCACTTTGTGAAGTAGCGAGAAATAACTAGATGTAGAAAATGTAATAGAATGTGTGCATGGAATAGAATAGAATCCTCCCCCTATGTTGTGTGTGATGTAGATGTCCTAGCCTTGTGCCTTGTGATGGAGCTATGTGGATGCAAGTGATCTCCAATGCAATAGATGGATGCAACTCTAGATGGATGATAGTAGTGACTAGTGCTTGGTCCCTCATTATGGTCTCATAACTTTATATTTATAGGGTTCTCTTGATCTAATTTCGTAATTAACCCTGAAATGGCCGACCACCAAAAAGATAAGAAGCTCAAATGGCTAGAAAGAGCCCAAAAAGTGGCGGGAAAGTTCAAGAAGGATCGGGGCGCCCATGGTGGGACCAAGGCACCCATGGGCACCCCAGTACTAGCCTGGGTGCCCCAGTCAAGGCTAAAATAATGGAAGATGATAAAAAATGACTGGGCATGTGTGGGTAAAAGGTCAGGAATGACAAAATAAAATAAAAAATAAAGATGGCCAAAAGATGGGGGTTAATTAGTACTTTATTCACTCAAGAACCTTCTAAATAGTAGCAATTTATTTTCCTCCAAGACTCCTCAGAAATAAGTGAATGGGGTAATTATCGCTATATGAAACTTCTTGGAAAGCCATGAAGAATAATTTGATGTGGTCGTGAGGATCACCTTTGCCCCTTTATTTCTCAAATTTAGGAAAATCAAAGCTTGGTGGGAAAGGAGTAAACAACATTTCTCGATCGAATGGAAAAGGGCATCGTTATTTGAACTTATATTTCTTGCTATGCCCTTGGTTATTTTCCTGTATAATAATGAGGGTATGCTTCATAGATGGCCACTCTTGGTCAAAAATTTTACCACACGATGGTGTGGCTAGTATATAAGTGTGATTAGATTTGAAGGCTTCACCACTGAGGTTTTCAGTGTAGTGTTTTACATAAGTGACTCTAGGTTTTGTACTCCTAGGAGCTCTATTAGTTTCTTGATGAACATGATAACATGAGTTTGATATTTTTTGATTAAGGGATTCCAATTTTCATTGCATAGTAACATCCTCATTGCGAGGCTCTTTCCCAAGTTTCTCGTGTAGGGGAATATCATCCTCTATTTTATCAAAGGGATTCATTCTATCAAAGGGTATGTGATGATGATCTCTAGGTGGAGACACATTTACGTCTTCATCATGACCTCCTATATGAGTAGATTTGGAGGCTTGTTCACGATTTGGAATGTTTTCATCCATCTTAAGAGGTGGAGGAGGATTTATAGTATTTTTTCTGATCATGTACAGAAGGAAAGTAAGATCAAATTCAGAGGGAAACCTATCCCCATTATTCTATAAGACACAACAAGACTTGGATTCTCTAATGAAATAAGTATTTATCTATATGAGCGGAAGCATCTACAAATGGATTTTGAGGTATTTCCCACTCACTAACACTATGGTCAACAAGATCTATCTCTTCCTCAGAAGAGGACACTAGAGGATTTATAAGGGGATTGGAAGCATGCTTCTTGTGACCTGCTTAATTTTGAGGTACCATGACATAGAAATGTCCCTTGCAAAGATATGTGAAAAAGTCTAAGTATGACAATGGATCCGAGATAAAATGGGTAGTGTAACTATGATAAAGTGATAAATATCTTAAGTATATGGGGTATAGGACCAAGAACACATAAATATATTTATACCCAAGTGGAAAACATAATAATACACTATCAACACTCAACCAAGTTTAAATAAAAACAAGGTTTAAGTAAAAGGAATTTGTTACAAGGCAAGAAATACATCAATACAATGTTAATACTTATATGAAGTTTTAAGGAAACAAGATGTAAGTATCAAAAAGGGATTTGTATAATGCGAGCAACGTAACAACGCACCTCAAGACTCAAACCAAGTTTTTAGGAAAACAAGGTCAAAGTACCAAAACAAGGGTCGATATAATGTGATCAACGTAAAAATATAATGTTAATACCTAGATCAAGTTTAAAAAAAAACAAGATGAAAGTATTAAAAAGGAACTGATACAATGCACACAGTGTAACAACACCAAGAGGAATCTACCGTAGGGGTGAAATGTCCCAATGTTGGTTTAAGACTACCACCAAAATATGAATACGTACCAATACACTTTCAACACTTGGGCATAAATATTATTTTCATAAATAAAAATTGAGTCTTATTTTCAATACTTGGGGATAAATTGAGTATTTAAATAAAAATGATTTAAATGGGTACAAAAATGGTTGATGCAATTTTTGCAGCACTTCGAGGTCTTATATTTTGAACAAATAATGTCAAAATAATAGGGGAATGTATGAGTGGTGATGAAAAGTTCTTGGCTTAACTTCAGTAGAGTTTTTCCTTGTTCAAACAACAAGGTTTCAACTTTGAGGAAGTTTGTATAAGTATGATTTGTGATGAAATGTGTAAAAGGCACAACTTTGATGGACTCTCACCTTGTTCAAAAAACAAAGTTACAAATCTAAGAAAGTATTCCTTTGTAATATCTCTTTAAAACATGATTTTGGATATGGTACAATTTTCCCCTATGAATGTTTACATTATACTTGTGTATTCAATAAGTATAAATGTTAGTAGTTATATTATTGTTATATAAACAATAATATATTATTGGAGTTGTTTTAACAACTCATATGATTTGAGTTGTGTATTGTTACGTGAGTAACAATCACAACTAAATAGGATTATTGTTAGAGAAACTTCCTAGTTTATAGGAGTTGCATATTCCTATATATTTGTAATCTATTCGTATGAATAAATACAGAAGAAATCTATTGTGTGTAATTTATTATTTCTGTAAAAGTCTGATCCAAATCTTATATTTGGTATCAGAGCAGGAATATCATAAGATGGATGAATAGTGAAGTTCATTAGTGGAAGTAATAAAGTTAGAGAGGGAGAAAAGATTTCCTTCTTCAAGGAAAAATGATGATTGCTGATTTGCTAAGTGAAATCTTCAGTTATTTGATTTCCCCTCATTGATAATTTGTTAAATTTATAGTAATCGGCCATTGTTTATTGATGTTTTCTGTGCATCATTAAAAATAGTGTGTTAGATTATTTGAGGTAAAATTCAAGAAACATTGAGAATTTTCTACTGTGCAATATCAGTCTTCGGTTACCAATCTCAAATATGAGTGTGCCCTCAATTTTTTAATCGCATTGTTCTTTAGCGACATTTGTTGAAAATATTGGAAGATCAATAGGTGTGCCTGTAATTATAAACCTTCTATATCAGATTTGAATGGCCCGTGCATATTTCACCCTAACACATCTTTTTGTCTTGTGCATCAGTTGTGTTTGTGGTATATTTCTAGATGTGTGTATAGATTCTCAGTTTTGTCCAAGATGAGATTTTCCCAATCTATACATGAGAATTTCTTGATCAACTCTCATTGCATTCGAGATGACATGCTACATATTGGACTGATTGTGTGAAACCAAAACATTTGGAGTGGCGGATGTCTTGTGTTATGTGTTGGATTCTCCAAAGACAGTTGGAGAATTAAGATCGTTGCAAATCGATCTAGATCACGAGTTGAAGCCGTTCAACTGCTACATTGCCATGGACTTTTTATCGTCTCCTCGTGTTCAGTAGCACAAGCATGGCCTTCAGTACATATCCTTGATGTTTCCCATAATAAGCACTAAATGTGTCACTGTTGGCTTGTAATATGAATCCAGTGAAGGAGCTCATAACTTCTTGCAGTTTAAATTACATTAATAAATCTTTTCACCATCATCATGTGACACCATTCTTGTAACTTGTATTTAGGTTGTGATTATTTTGTTCAGTCTATCAAAGATTTCCATGCCTTGTTTTTCTAAATTACATGAAATTTATGTTTTGTCATAGTAATGACTATTTAATGGTAATTTTTTTTGAGTATAATCAGTCCAAACTAGTTTGAGTCGGATCTCAAGTTTGGATCTATCTACATCAATTTCGAACTCTTAGTTTTTTCCACGTGCAGTCTTGTAAACTAAACAATTGTTCTTAGATCTTAATCGACTATGTTTACTCTTCTGTTAATAGTTTTATTAATCATTATTTCGTATTGCCATCTTTTGTTTTAAATTAGGAGTTATTGTAAGTTCCTAGTATAGGTCTTGTATATTAAAATAAAAAATCGTGGTCGATTTGTTTATTAGTAAATCAGCCAAAAGAGAATAGTCATTATTGTCTATTTGTTTGTAAAAAGGTGCATTTTCGGTTTCAACCGACACCTATTTTTTTAATTTGTGAAGCGTCATAATGGATAAGTTGAGTCACATTGAAAATTTTGAAGGTAAATATTTTCATACCTGGAAAGTATGAACTCAGTTGTTCCTAATTAACAAAGACTTGTGGGATATTGTTGATGGAAAAGAGAAGAAACCGACAAATGCAGATGAAGTAGCAAAATGGGAAAGCAAAGATCGAAATGCTACAACGATTATTGGATTGGGTCTATCAAATTCTTATTTGCATCATATAGACTTTAAAAAGTCCTCTCACACAATTTGGGAGACATTGAACAAATTGTTTGGATCACAAGCTGGAAGCACAACAATATCTTTAAAGCAGAGATTGTTCGGCCTCAAGATGGAAGAATGTGACAACATGGTGGAACGTATTAGTAAGTTTCATTCTATTTGCAATCAACTAGCAGGAATAAGTGTAGATGTGCCTGATGACGATGCTAAAGTAGTATTACTCAATAGCATGCCTCCATGCTATTCTAACATGGTCTTTACATTGAGTAAAATAAATCCAAGTTTAGAAGAACTTATTTCTTCTTTGTTAGATGAAGAAAAGAGAATCATGTTTGCGGAACTAGAGGAAAAATCCCTGTATGGTAAGAAACAAGATAAAAGAAGATCTAAATCTTCTTTCAGACCTGGATCATCTTATAAAGATTCAAAGAAGTGGCTCACCTGTTATTACTATAGACAATCTGGTCACTTGTCCTCAAATTGCAAGAAAAGAGCACAAGACTTACTTGATGGAAAACTTCAAGATAATGCCATGGCTGCTGATGACGAAGGAGAAAATGAAGAGGAAGGAAATACTGCTTATACAGAAAATCAAAGTGATGAATATTTTCTCTATTAGATAATTTATACTGGAGGATGGAGGCATCGGAGGCTGGAGGACAACCAACGACCTCTCGTCAGTCACCAACAATGGGGCCACTTCACTGCTTTGGTGGCACATGTGTGAGTGGTGTGCCTTCTTATAGCATGCAGTGTGTTTGATTTCAGCATTTCAGTTTGGTGTGTTTTTCAGTGTGGTTTTGTGTACTTCAATTTTTTCAGTTTGCATTTTTCAATAAGTGGAAATTTCACATTGAGGGGGGAACATGATCAAAATGATCCAATGTTCCATTTCCCATTTTTTAGTTGTGTATGTGATTATTCCTATTTCCCCATTGCAAAAACATAGTGAAGAACAAATAGCATAGTGAAAGGCAACATCATGAGTCTTGATGAGGTAGAATAGTCAGATGTGTTCTTGTTCATACCTAGGTTTGTGGTTAGCCTCCTGAAAACCATTGAAGGTTGTTCAGATGTGTTCCTGCTTGAGTTCCCACACTGCTAGGTCAGATGTGTTCCCTAGAGTGACTGGTTGATAAGCAGATGATTCCTGAGCGTGTTCCCATCCTCGTCAGTCAGATGTGTTCCCAACAAGTGCATGGTCGATAAGAAGTTGATGTGTTCCTTCTTCTACCTTCAGTTCGAGTGTGTGCCAAGATCATGAGCGTGCAGAGGTGGTAAGCTGCAAAGGAAGTGTGAAAGTTCTATTGTTACCATGTAAACATTAAGGGGGGGAATGTTAGGATATTAATGTTTACATTATACTTGTGTATTCAATAAGTATAAATGTTAGTAGTTATATTATTGTTATATAAACAATAATATATTATTGGAGTTGTTTTAACAACTCGTATGATTTGAGTTGTGTATTGTTATGTGAGTAACAATCACAACTAAATAGGATTATTGTTAGAGAAACTTCCTAGTTTATAGGAGTTGCATATTCCTATATATTTGTAATCTTTTCGTATTTTGCAGGGCAGAATGAACATGATTTAATTACATTTTGGGTCCGCGTGGCGAGGCAGATCAAAGGCGGGTCATCATAAGTCAACAGCTTCATGCATCCCCACTCCCGAAACCCGACAGACACATGGTGTCATTCCGTTGCCACCTCGAGCAAAAAGGTTTTGCAAACTTTAGGCTTGTGGAATAAATAGGGTTAGATAAAGTTTCGGGTCTGCCCAGCAGTTGTGAAGAAAAGAAGAAAGTTGCGACAAAAGAAAACAAGTCTAGCACCATGAAATACGTAGACGCATGGAGCCTTTTGATTGGCTCGCCTTTCGCGCTTTGACAATAGAGTTGGCGAATGTGAAGACTGACACTGTAAAATCTGAATAGGAACGTAGAGCTTCCCTATTAGATCGTGTTTCGCATTGGTTAAATATAGGTTATCTGAAGTCTGACATTGCGAAGAGCGTGGAGCTTCCTTATTGGCTTGCTTCTCGCGGTGGACAGTGGAGGTTAAGAATAGTCTGACAATTGCAAAGGGCGTGGATATTTCTTATCGGCTAGAATTTTGCAATGATACACACCTGATAAGAAGATCAAATCCATGTCAAACTTTGATTGGTTATGAGGATGGGCCTCGTTGACTACAAGAGAGATTGGTGGACCTAAAACTCTACCAAATGCGGTTTATTCTACAGGTTGAAGTCCGCCTAAGCCCATCACTTTGAGGTTTTCTGGAATGAGCACACATGTGTCCGGTGAATGAGACCAAAGGACTAAGGAGGTTGAAACAAGTCATTGTCTTTTGAATTTTTCTTCAAAATTGAAGACCTGAGACTTCATGCACAGCTTCACAAAGCTAAGGGATGGTTCAATTAATTTTGGTTTGATCTATGAAAGTTGGGTTGAAACTACCAAAAGTACATGACAGTGCTACAGTCTCCTTGTTCTTTGTCTAAGTTGGTTGAATGAATGCAAATTCCTTCAAGAAGTTTTTGTAATGGTCAACTATGATCTACATGAAAACAAAGGGAGTTTGAAGAAGTGTATCTTAATCCCTTCAAGTCGTATAACAATGCATAGTCACAGTCCTAATTTTGCTACTCAAAATGCAGTGTGATGTTGATTGAGTTGCTAAGCTATGGTTGATCCTCATGTGAAGTTACAAGGTCTGGTTCGAAGTGAAGAATCTCAAGAGTCATGGAACATGAAACATGAAACATACTTATTCGAAGTGAAGGAGCTCATGGAGATGCTCAAAAGTCATGGAAGAATGTCAGAAGCCTATGATGAAAAACTAACAAACTTTAGACAGTTACAAGCTTGGCAATACCTCTAATCTAGCTCGAATCGCTCTTGTATGAAAAATAAAAGGTGAAGAATCATTTTAAACAAAAATGAAAATTCAGGTATGTTATATGCAAAAAAGTCCAAAGGGGCCTATAATGACAAAAATATATAGATGTTGCAAAATAGGGACTTGTTTTTTTTTTTTGCTTACTCGAGACACAAAAGGAAAGTAGTGTAGAGACTTGAAGAAAATGGTCATAAAGGAATGTGAAAAGCCAGAAAAAAGTTGGAAATTCGAAAGGAAAAAGGTGACGAAGGAACATGAAATAAGTATGGCTTGTCCATTTCAAAGGTGAGCTACAGAAAAAGGAATGAAAGGGTGTTGACTAGTTGATGAGATTTGAATGTTAGTTTGAGAGGAGAGTGCAAATGAAGTGAAGAGTTGAAACATAGATCACATATGTTTATGTAAGCAAATAAGGTGAAGGTGATCAAAATTTGATGTTTAAAGTCAGAGTTGTTATTCAACAATTTTGGAGTGGGTGCTTCAGATTTGGGAAGTGTGTGCTTGCTAAATCTGTCAAATGGGTGCTTGACCTTGTAATCAAGTGGTTTCTTGATATTGTATTGGAGTGAGTGCTTCAAAACTGGAGTTAGAGCTTCAGGGTGAGTGGGTGCTCACCACTTGGTAAGATCATTCTAATTCTTGTTGGACAATTGTCTTTGATATTGCTTTGATTTCTCCTTTCAGCGGGTTTTCTCCCTTATTGGGTTTCCCACATTAAATTTTGTCTTTCATATGTTCATATGTGCTTGGCTCTCTCTTTCTATCTCTCTTGGTTGAATGGTTATACTTTATCATAGTAAATTGAAGAATTGAAGATTGTTTAAAAAGTTTAAATAAGCGTTGATTCACCCCCCACCCTCTCAATGCCTAGAATTCCTAACAATTGGTATCAGAGCAGGTACCTTAGGAGAAAGTCTAACCACTTTAAGGAAATCCTCTTGCAAAAACATGGATAGCAGTGAATGAATCTCCATGGCCAGGTCACCCTTGTTCAATGGAACAAATTACACTTTTTGAAGGATCAAGATGACTGTGTATATTAAATCTCTTGGACATGACATATGGGCAGTAGTTGACAAAGGCTACACAATTCCTAGTACACCTATCACTTCAGCAGCTGACAAGGAAGCTCATGAGAACAACTCAAGAGCCATGAATGTTATTCTTTGTGGACTAGCTGAGACAAAGTTTGTGAAAGTCAAGCATTGTAAAACTTCCAAGGAAATGTGGGACAGTTACAAACCATATATGAGGGAGTTGAGAAGGTAAAACTTGCCAAATTGCATACCTATAAAACACAGTTTGAAGGTCTAAAAATGAAAGAGGATGAGCGTTGCTTCATATCTGCAGAGATTGAAGTGACAGACCTATAACACATATCTGAAAATGAAAGTGAATGAAGTGCTTCATATCTGCAAACATGATGACAAAATGATAAGAGGGCTAGGTGAAAAACAAGAGGAATCTATAATTGTGCAGAAAGTGCTAAGATCCTTGACTTATAAATATGATGCAAAAGTCTCAGTTGTGGAGGAAGCCAAGGACATAACCAAGCTAAGTTTGGATGAGATTCATGGCATCTTCAGTGCATATGAGTTGAGAACTTTGGGATCAAAACCAGGTAAGAAAGAAGCTGGCTTCAAAGCTGATAGAGAATCAAATTCAAGGAAGAGAAAAGAACAAAGAAGAATCCGATATGGAAATTGATGATGAGAAGATAGAGGCTTTGTTTGTAAGAAAACTCAGAAAAGGTTCAGGTAAGTATAAAGGAAAACTGCCCTTTAAATGTTTCAATTGTGGCCAAGTAGGTCACTTTGCATCAAAGTGTCCTCACAAGAACAAAGAGGAGAAGGATGAACATGAAGGAAAAGAGAAGAAACATTCCAAGCATAAAAAGAGCTTCAAGAAAACAGGAAAGAGAAATATTTTCAAAGGAAAAAGAAACTTTTACTCAAAGGAGAGATCAAGTTAAGATGAATCAAGTGATATCAGAAACCCTAAGAGTGATAAGTATGATGCCTATAATGAAACCTTGTTCATGGCCCTTGAAATACCACATGAATGCAACTATAAAGGAAAAAATCATGTTGAAGTTGAAGACTCAGATGAAGAAGGTGTTGTGGTAGACCTTGAAGCTGAATTGGTGAGTACACTTGAAGAATTGCAGATCTCTAGAAAGAAGTACCATAAACTAAAGTTCAAATTGAAGGATTATGAGGAGAAAATCAATGTCTATGAAAGAAAACTCAGCATGAAGAAGAGAGAGGAGGAAGATGAGCTCAAGGAACTGAAAGCTAGGCTAGAATTGATGTCACTATCCTTCACATCTAAAGAAGAAGAATGCCAAAGTTTTAAATCAGAAATGGAAATTCTAAAGACTGAGATGGATCATATGTCAAATAAGGTGAAGTTACTTGAGAATTTTGATAAAATCAAACATAATCTAGCTGATCTTCTAAGTAGCCAAAGAGATGCAAGAGATAAATCAGTTTTGGGTTACATAGAGGACAATAAGGAAGTTGGATCAGATGATCAGAAGAATTGAAAGAGTACCTCAGAATAACCTCACATCATCAACAAAAGGATCAATAATGGTCACAAGAAATGGAACAAATCCTTTAGAAAAAACTCCTTCAGGAACTCCTATGCAATCAGCAACTCCCACTCTTTTTATGGATATTGTTTTTCATGCAACATGCTTGGTCATAAGGCTATAAAATGTAAGAAAAATGCTAAAGGATATGGTAGGCATCATGATTCACAAAAGATGATAAGAAACAAGGGTGTAATTTGTTACATTTTTCAAAATAATAGACATATTGCAAAGACATGCAGTCAGAATCCTATGAGAAAATATGGAAATGTTTATGTAATAAAGTCTAATTTTACAAAGAATAAGGAACAAACCATGATATCCCAAACACCATTTCATGTTCAAGATGAAGGAAGGATATGGTATCTTGATATTGGTTGCTCTAGTCACATGACAGGTGATAAAAACAAAT
Source organism: Taxus chinensis (assembly GCA_019776745.2). Lineage (NCBI taxonomy): Eukaryota > Viridiplantae > Streptophyta > Pinopsida > Cupressales > Taxaceae > Taxus > Taxus chinensis. Next base: position 139,131,014 of record CM034157.1, read on the forward strand.
TCATCTCTCTGACTATGAATGCCTCAGGAGTTGTTAGATTTGGAGATAACAATTCAACTAATATTGTTGGTAAGGGATCATTGAGTTTGGATAATGGAAAATTAGTCACTGAAAATGTGTTATATGTGGAAGGTCTCAAGCACAATCTCCTAAGTGTCATCCAAATGTGTAAATAAGGATACACATTAGTTTTCCATGACAAAGGATGTGACATCAGAGAAAGCAAGTCAAGTAAAAAGATTGGAAAATTTAAGAGAACAAAGAATAATATGTATGTGCTAAAGGAAGTCTACAAAGAAAAGTTCTTCACCACTCAAGAAGACTATAGTTGGCTTTGGTACAGAAGGCTTGGGCAATTGAATTTTGATAACCTTGTGAAAATCAGCTCAAAAGGTTTTGTTAGAAACATGTCAAGGATAATCAAACAAGGTAATACACTTTGTAAGGTGTGTCTACATGGAAACTAAACTAGGAGAATTTTTAAATCAAAAATAAAAAATCACCATCAAGGCATTTAGAACCGATACACACTGATTTTTTTGGACCCATTAGAGTTGAAAATATATAAGGAGACAAATACTTTATGTTGTTGATTGATGCCTATAGTAGAATGACATGGGTTACATGTTTAAAATAAAAATAAGAAGCATTGGATAGATTCAAGAACTTCAAAGCCTTGGTAGAAAATGAAAATAATACAAGGATAAAATGCTTGAGATCAGATAGAGGTGGTGATTTTTTTCTAATGAGATTCATGCCTTCTTTGAAGAGAATGAAATAAGGAGAAATTTTTCATCCTCTAGAACACCTCAAAAAAATGGGGCAGTTGAGAGGAAGAATACAAAAATGCAAGAGATGGCCAAGACAATGTTGAATGAGTCTAATATTTCATATGGTTACTGGGGAGAAGTAGTATGTACAATTGCAAACATCTTAAACATGGAACAATTAAGAGTGAATATCAATAAGGCACTATATGAGATTTGGAAATAAAGGTAAGAAAATGTAAAACATCTCGGGGTGTTTGGAAGTAAATGCTACATTAAGAGAGATGGGGATGATCTAGGAAAATTTGATTCTAGATCTGATGAAGGGATATTTCTAGGATATTCAGCAGTGAGTGCAATATATAGGTGTTACAATAAGAGGCTTCAAAAGATAGTTGAAAGCACTAATGTCAAAGTTGATGAATCCTACCCTCTAAAGATCAGATCTCAGCCCAAGGGAGATGAAGACAATGTAGAAGACAAAATCCCTAGTATAAAAAACTCAAGAAAATGGTAAAGAGGAAGAAAGATCTCATGAAGAAGGTGATGAAGAGCAAGAGAGTCCTGATATAAAAACACCTTCAAGGTAAGTAAATGAGGATCATCCTATAGATCAGATTATTGGAAGCAAAGATGTAGGCATACTCACCAGAAGAAAGTTGAAAAATATGAAAACCAATGAAAACACAATCCTCCTATCCATGATAGAACCCAAGAATGTTGAAGAAGCTTGCAAAGATCAGCATTGGGTCAAGGCAATGAATGAGTAGTTGGATCAAATTTTACAAAAATGAAACATGGGAGCTTGTACCTAGACCAAAGGACAAAAACATTATTGGAACCAAGTGGGTGTTTAGAAACAAACTCAATGAAAAAGGTGAAGTTACTAGAAATAAGGCAAGGTTCGTTTGTAAAGGATATGCTCGGGTGGAAGGAGTAGATTGTGATGAGACATTTGCACCTGTGGCTAGGATGGAAGCCATTAGACTTTTCTTAGCATATACAACACACAAAGGCTTCAAATTATATCAAATGGATGTGAAATCAACATTCCTCAATGGGCACTTGAATGAGGAGGTTTACATTGAACAACTAGATGGTTTTTCTCTTACTGAGGACATGGATTATGTGTGCAGGCTAAAGAATGCACTTTATGGGCTCAAACAAGCACCTAGAGCCTGGTATAGCAGGTTAGACAAGTACTTGATTGAGCAAGGACTCAGAAAAGGTGTAGCTGATAGAAACTTGTACATGAAAAGATGAAGAACACCTGTTGATTGTTGTTTATGTAGATGACATCATTTTTGGGAGCAATAATGAGAGCATGTCACATGGTTTTTAAGAGGTAATGAAAAAGGAGTTTGAAATGTTAATGTTAGGTGAACTCTCATTCTTCTTAGGGCTGTAAATTCTTTGAGGCAAAGAAGGAATCTTTATTTCACAAACAAAGTACATAAAAAAAATGCTCAAAATATTTCAAATGCAATATTTTAAGTGAGTAAGCACTCTCATGAGAGCATGATGTAAACTCAGCAAGGAAGATAGTTCACCAAAGGTAAATCAAATCCTATATAGATCCATGATAGGCAAAATTCTATATTAAACACCATCTAGACTTGATATCATTCAGGTAGTTGGTTTGGTTGGAATATTTCAAGAAGACCCAAGGGAAGCTCATCTCTAAGAAGTCAAAGTAATGTTCAAGTATCTCATAGGGACATTGGATTATGGTCCTTGCTATCCAAAATGAAATGAATTTCATATCAAAGCCTTCATAGATGTAGATTGGGTAGGCAACATTGATGATAGGAAAATCACAACTGGTGGATCCTTCTTTGTAGGTAAGTTCCTTGTATCATGGTTGATTAAAACAAATCTCTTGGAGCTCTTTCTACTTGTGAGGTTGAGTATGTTGCAACAACCATTTGTTGTACACAATTGATGTGGATGAAGAAAAATATGAAAGACTAAAAAATTGAAAGTGAAGGTCATATTTCTCTATAATGTGATAGCACCAGTTCTATAAGTGTCTCAAAGAATCTAGTACTGCATTAAAAGAAAAAAAACATACCTATCAAATATCATTTTTGAGGGAACAATTCATTGAGCAACGAATAAGACTTGAATGTGTGTCTACAAAGGAAGATGTAGTTGATATAATGACTTAACCTCTACCAAGGGAAAATTTTGAATAGTTAAGGTAGAATTCGGGGGTAAGATCATCCCTTAGCAGTCACTTAATATCTCAGCATGATAGGGGGAGCAGCTGGAGTGCCAAGGTTTCTCCAAGAAGGCTAAGGTTGAGTCTAGATAGCAGAGTTTGTTCTCTAACCCAAGGCATAAGTCAAGAAGTCCATTAATCAGAAATGATGCACCATGAAGTAGTTGCACTCAAACGGAATCGTGATAGCTCCAGCGTAATCACAAGGATCGATCAACAATGGAAGAACTTGCTCAACAGAAATAAAGCTTGCACATAGAGGAAAGACAATGGAGTGTCTTGGCATACTCATAAATCAGGAATGAAAGGGTACATATAGGGTGTTGAGTAACCCTAGTGCATGACACACAAGCAAACCCTAAACCTAACCCATGTGAGATGACCCTCCATATGTGAGTGGAGGACACATAGGATCCCACACACCAACACCCCCCTTCATCAAAGTTGGGGTAGCGGCTATGATGAGTCAGACAGAACAAGAAGACACTCCTAAACAACTAAGAAAGATGTGTCAATGGGGCCCGACAACTAAAGGCCTGATAAGGTGCCCATATACAAACAACATCTTCCTAGAAGAAGAAGAAGAAGAAGAGAAGGACTATATAGCCTGAAGAAGATGAGTAGCTGCATAAGACCTCACCCCAAGAAGAGACCGCAAGTGAAGAAACTTCACCTCAGTGAAGGGCTTGGTAAATAAATCTGCAATCTGATCAACTGTCTGAATGTACTGAATTTCGATGATACCATCATGAATAAGCTCTTGTATGAAGTGCATATGGATCTCAATGTGCTTCGTCTGCTGATGCTGAATTGGATTTCTACAAATTGAGATAGTGCTGTGTTATCACAATAGATAATGGTAGGCCACCGAAAGTGGATGCCAAACTCTGTCAAAATACCCTGTAGCCAAACAGCTTCTGTGGCAGCGTTAACTGCTCCTCTGTATTCTACCTCTGTAGAAGATATCACAATTGCATTCTGCTTCTTGCTAGACTAACTAACAGGACCCGAACCAAGAGAGAAACTGTAGCCAGAGGTAGATTTCTGATGATCTAAGTCACCGGCCCAATCAGAATCTGTGAACCCAATCAAGTCAATATCCACCCCTCCATAATAGTGAATGCCATCAGTATAGGTGCCACAAACATAATGAAGGATCCACTTAGCTACTTTCCAATGTAGCTCATGTGGCTCCTGCATGAATCTGGACATGATCCCAACAACATAAGATAAATCTGGTCGAGTGTGAGTCAAGTAAATCAAGCTCCCCACCAACTGTCGATAAAGGGTACCATCAACCAAGGGAGTAGAGAAATCAGAAACCAACTTAACCCCAGAAAGAAAAGGAGTAGGAGAAGACTTGCAATCAGACATTTGAAAATGAGCAAGCAAGTCAAGAGCATAATTAGGTTGTGAAATCAAAATTTTTGAGTTAGATTGTGAAATCTGGATCCCAAGAAAGTAATGAAGCAGACCTAAGTCAGTCATGGAAAACCTGTTGGCCAAGGTGATCTTCACAGAATCAATGATAGAGGAAGAGCTTCATGTGATCAACAAGTCATCAACATAGAGAACAAGGATGAGTATGGAGTCATCTTGCCATAGAATATAAACATTTGGATCAGAGTGACACCTAGTAAACCCTGATGTAAGTAAAAAGGAGTCCATCTTGGCATACCAAGCCCGAGGGGCTTGTTTAAGGCCATAAAGAGACTTCTTTAACTTACAAATGAGGGAGGGATCATGGACATAACCCAGAGGTTGTTCCATGTAGATCTCTTCCTCTAGGTCACCATGAAGGAAGGCACTCTTACGTCCATTTGATGGACTTTCCATCTGTTTGTTGTGGCAATGGCAAGGGTCAGTCGAATAGAAGTCATCTTCACAACCGGAGAAAAGGTTTCAGTATAATCAACCCCAGCTATCTGGGAGAAACCCTTAGCTACTAATCATGCTTTAAACTTTTTGACGTCTCCATCTACTCCATACTTTGTTCGAAACACCCACTTACACTGAATGATTTTTCTTCCTTTCGGAAGAGGGGTGAGATCCCAAGTATCGTTCTTCATGAGAGAGGAATACTCCTCATCCATGGTAGAATCCCACTCAGGAATACCAGAAGCCTCCCAGAAAGACTGTGGATCAGAAGCAGAGGTGAAGAAAGAGTGGGGTCCAATGAAATCTGAGTGAGTACGTCTCATATCTGAAGTATCTCCAACTAAATCTCCAGCACTTTGCAAAGTTTTCCTAGCCCAAAGAGGACCAGGAGGATCAGGCTCAGAGTCGGAAGATTCTTCACTTGAGTGAGAAGGGACATAGTCCTCATCATCACTACTGTCAGAATCAGAAGACTCAAAGGTCTGATGGTTGGGAGGATCAGGAAGAGGAGCACGCTCAACAACATCATCATCTGATGAGTCAGAATCTGAATCAGCAAGCTGAAGAACCTCAATAGGTAGAGAAGTAGAAGTCAAAGAAGACTCATCGAACTTAACACTTCTCTCAATATAAAGCTCATGAGAAGTAGGATTCAACAATCGATATCCCTTCATGCCATCAGGATACCCTATAAAGATACAAGGTTTGGATTGTGGTTCCAATGCCTTGCATTTCTTCTTGGGAATCTGAGCCATAGCCTTGGATCCGAAGACTTGAAAGTGCTCAACATCAGGCTTGCATCCAAACCAGGCTTCAAAGGGTGTCATCCCTCTTACTGCCTTGTGTGGAACATGGTTCTGAATGTAATTAGCACAATTCACTGCTTCAGCCCAATACTGTGGAGGAAGAGACTTTGAGTGAATCATACAAGTGGCCATCTCCTTAAGAGTATGGTTCTTTCTTTCTGCTACTCCATTCTGTGAAGGGCTATAAGCAACTGTATGCTGCAAGGAGATCCCTTCAGAAGTACAGAAATCCATGAACCTATTGTTTAAATATTCACCTCCATTGTCGGTTCGAAGAACATTGATAGACCGTTCCACCTGTTTCTCAGCAAGAACCTTAAAGTCTTGAAAATGTTCAAAGACTTCAGACTTAAGCTTAAGAAAATATACCCAAGTATATCGTGAATAGTCATCAATGAAGGTGAGCACATAAAGAGCTCTAGTAAATGAAGGAGATGGAAATGGACCAGAAATATCATTGTGAACAAGATCCAAGGGACGAGTAGCTCTCCAGGATTTTCCTTTGTCAAAGTTCTTTTCAGGATGCTTTCCAAGGGTACAACCCTCACAAAGACCCTTAGAAAACTTGACGTGGGGTAACCCATTGACCATTTCATTTTGGCTCAATTGTTCAAGGTAGTGATAATTTAGATGTCTGAAATGCTCATGCCATAGCTTACTAACCTCATTTGCATGAGTGAGCAAGGTAGTGGGCATAGAATCAGAAGTAAAGTGGGAAAAGGTATACAACTGTGAATGGTGATCCACCTTTCCCTCAGCCACTGTAGTGTCATCGTTAAGCTCACGAATAATCACCGAGTTAGGACCAAATTCCACTCGCATTCCTTCACCAAGGTGAGTAATTTGGTAAACCGATAAGAGATTGGTAGAGAGATCAGGAACACTCAACACTTGGTTGAATGTTCCCCCATCCATCTCTACCGATCCACTACTAGAAACTGACACTGCCGTGTCATTACCCATCGTGATTTGGGACATACCACAAGGCTCGATGTTGGAGAACTCAACATGTGAAGAAGCCATGTGGTGCGAGGCACCAAAATCTATAATCCATGTCGATGAAGGAGAAACTTTGGCTACAAGGGCCTTTCCTTTCTTCTTATCAGATTTAGACCCTTTTGCAGTAGAAGACTCGGCCTTTGGAGCATTTTGTTTGATAGACTCAGGAACACCTATTTGATTTTTCTCAAGTAATTGAGTAAGGTGATCAATTTGTTTTCTCATACATAGATGCTCTTTATGACCAGGCTTCTTGCAATAGGAACACAAAAACTTGTCTTTCTGTGCTCTAGGCTCAGAAGTGAAGCGTTCGTGTTAAATTTAGTTTTGGTCTTGGTTTCCTTCTTAGGTTGATCCTTTCTTTCTTTCTTCTTTTCAGTCTTCTTTTCCTTACTAGTAATTGTTACAAGGGCATGTGACTTGGACTTGAGAGACCCCATTTGAATGAGTTTGTCCTGTTCTCGAATGAGTTGGGATGAAAAATAGTCAAAGGAGGGCATATTCCAATCATTTCCCAAGGCAACTTTTGTAGCGTTAAAAGTTGACACAAAGACAGAATATTCAGGACCTAACTTAGAGAGAATCGACAAGATCAGTTGAGAATATTTCTTCTCTACTTGACATTCCTTTAACAACAATCTAGTGTGGACAAACTTAGAGAAGAATGCTTGTAGGTTTTCAAAATCACTAGGATTTAACCCTAGTAGTTCATTTTCCAACTCATGCGCTCTCATGTCATCTTGTTGTCCAAACATTTTATCCAACGTTGTCCACGCAGAATTAGGTGTTTCAGATGACTCAATGTGGAAGAGCAAGTCAGGAGAAACAGACATGCAAAGAAGACCTAAAGCTTCATCACTACGGTTTAACCACTTAGATTTTTCAGGGTCATCATCTGGTTCAGTCTCAGTTCCCATGGTGATGCGGAATAACCCTTTACCTCTTAGTTTCATAATCATTTTCGATCTCCACTCAAAAAATTTGAATGGTGTAAGCAAAGGAAGTGAATAAGCATCCATTGTGAAGAGAGAGAGAAGGAATGCAGAAAAGAATCACAACCACCCAGGACAATATAATAACCCCCTGCTTTTGGCACTTTATAGTTTAGTGCGTTGAATACAATCGGGTCCGAGCGTGCATCTTGAAACAGTTGGTAACTCACCTTGCAATCAGTGTAATAACACGCAAGAGAGGAGACCACAATCATGTTTCGTGGAGCAAGCAAAGTGACACCGTACACAAGCACAACTTGTAAAAAAAACTAGGAAGGAGGTGAAATCAAATCCTGGTTGTGAGAAAGAGTGTCTCACGTCGCAAAGGATACCCCCTTGCTGCAAACTGTGGTGGATGCGCTCACTAGTTGCAAGCAATAATAAGGGTAAATACAAGTTTTAGATGAACTCAAGATGAGTCCTGATGATCTTCAGAACACCAGAAAAGTGCTCGGAAGGAAAATAGGTGCTCAGAGTGTCACTGCACACTTGAGCGCATGATTAGTAAAAAAATTGACAATAACGCCTAAAAATTACCATTTTGAAACGTCCAATTTAGCTAATTTTAAAGCTATTGGATTTTAAAAAAATGATAATTAACGTTAATTTAAAAGATGATTTAAATTATTACTAATCGTAAAAGATAAATAAATTAGATTCGTAATTAATAAAACTAGATTTAATATAATTAAATCTAATTAATTACGATTAATAAAGAAATACTAATTAAAATTAAATACTAATTAAGATTTAATTAAAATTAAATCCTAATTAACTATTTAAATATATTTCCCTTTGAAAAAGAAATCAAATTTCAAAATGTTTCCCAAAAATTTGAAAATTTTCCGTTAATCTTGCCTTAAAAAATTTAAATGCCCACTTTAAAAAGACCCAAAATTTTTACAAACTTTTTAATCAAATTAAGATCTATTAAATCAAAGAATCCCAAATTGGGTGGCAATTAATAGGAATGAATTTTAAAGTGGCTTACCGTTTGGAAATCCCTAGTTGGAGGTGGGAGGATTTTGGTGGGAAATCTGAGGGAAAGCATTTGTGGAGGCCATTTGGGTGTCGGAAGCTAGAGTGGGAAGAGGCTCAGGAGTCAAGGGGGAGGAGCTCAGGGAGGTCGGGAGTGAAGGCTCAGGGTAGGGGAAGGAGGTCATGGAAGTTCAGAGGCAAGGATGAGTTGGGAGTCAAGAGAGGTTTGGTCAACACGCAAAGGGCAAGCCAAAGGATAAACTCGTGAGGAAGAGTTCAAGGAAAGCAGGCTGAGGATGCAAGGTCAAGAGGAGCCAGGGAAAGAAAATGACTCAAGGACACAAAGAGGTAAGAACATGAGCCATGAAAAGTCAGCGTGAGCTAAAAACATGAGGGAAAAGGAATGAAATGGCTCATGAGGAAAACACACGACTTGGAGTGAAACAAATTGGAACAAAAACTGAGCATGAGACATGAGTGTGTGGTGAGTTGAGGAGCCATTTGTAGAGAAAAGGAGCTTGAGGTGAGTTGAGCTCAGCTTGAAGTGGAGAGCATGGAGAGTTCAAATGAAAAAACCAAACTTCAAACCAAAATGGATTTGAACCTGTATTCTGCAAAAAATGCAAACACAAAAACAGAGAGAAACCAAAAAAAATAGAGATCTAAAAATTTCCAGTTTAATAAAAAATTAAAAAACCAGAAAAATAACCTCTATTTTAATTGATCCACCAAATTTAGCTGCAGTTAGCTAAAAGTAGTTGTAAAACCCCTAAAAGCTTTAGGAAAACCTGCACATGCACGAAGAACACAACAAAAAAACAACTTTCCAAGAACAACTTGTTAAATACGTTAGCAATAAATTTCCAAAATATACTGATCAAAAAAATTACACGAGGAGTAAAAAAATGAGACCAAGAGTAATCGCAACTCAAATGATGAATGCACGTTTACCCGATCTCAGCTCTGATACCATGAAAGAGTTTGCGAGAATCGAATCAGAAATGATGCACCATGAAGTAGTTACACTCAAACAGAATCGTGATAGCTCCAGCGTAATCACAAGGATCGATCAACAATGGAAGAACTTGCTCAACAGAAATAAAGCTTGCACATAGAGGAAAGACAACGGAGTGTCTTGGCATACTCATAAATCAGAAATGAAAGGGTACATATAGGGTGCTGAGTAACCCTAGTGCATGACACACAAGCAAACCCTAAACCTAACCCATGTGAGATGACCCTCCATATGTGAGTGGAGGACACATAGGATCCCACAGCACCTTCAACAAAGACTATTGGTACATTTGGTGTATACAACATACCCAACATTTACCTTCACACATCTGAAGATGTTGATGAATTCCCATCAATACCCTTATTAAGTTATGAACATGTATGAATGGAAACATAAAGGGTCTGCCCATTGTTGAACCCTGTTGCATTGGTTGGTGTTGTCATTGATGTCACATGGCATTGATGGCAAAGGAAGAGTGAAATTTCATGCAGATAGGTGTCTGTCAGTGTGTGTGCATGGTCTCAAGCTATTTCTTTAAGATTTTAGGATGGTTTCAAAATGGTCTCAGAGTGCTACACGCTTGAATAGTGAGGTTGATGTCCACTAAAGGTATGGTAAGGTTGGTACACTTGGCTCAGATGATCTACAAGTATGAAATGCTTGATTCCAGCATGTGCAATATATTTTAGAGGTGATGGAGGTATTTGTTTTTGAGGTCTATGCATAATTTCATAACTCAGGGAGACCTTTCCAATGAGACCAACTTTGCACATTTTGGAGCTATCTGGAGGAATTTATGGCCATTTGAAGTTTTGTATGGTAGAATGAACATGGAGTTGATACATGATGACTGACATGCTTGAGGCCAATAGCAAAGGAGGTCTTTTCATATGTGTCAAACTTTGATTGGTCATGAGGATGGGACCATTCTACAAAGGGGTTGGTGGACCTGAAACTCTATCAAATGGCATCATTTATTCCATGGACTGGATTTCACGTAAGCACATCACCTTGCAGGTTTATCGAAATGGTGACACGTGTCTGGAGAATAAGACCAAAGGACTAAGAAATTTCCATGGATTTCAAACCCTGTTCGACTGAAAATGAGAAGTTGGCTAGTATACATCGAAACTAACATATCAAATGTAGTTTATTCCATGAGCTAGAGGTTTCCTAAGCACATCACCTTGAGGTGCTTTCGGACATAGATAGACAAATGTCTGAAGAATGACACTACAAAATCTAAAAGGAATGAAGCTTCCCTAGTTAGCAGTGTTTCACATACGGGACAAACAAGTTATAGAACTAATGCCATTAGAAGGGCTAGTTCCTTATTGGCTTAGCTTCTGGACGGTCTAACCCATGGGAGTGTTTATCCTAACAATGTGAAATCCAAAGTAAGTATGGAGCTTTCTTATTGGTTTATGAACTTTGCAATCTAACAAGGATGACATCACAAAGGTGTGTGGAGCTATCTTATTGGTTTATGCTTCGCACTCTGAAAAGGCTGACACCGCAAAGGTGGACATAGAAATTTCTAATTGGTTTATGCTTCACATTGTGACAATGCTGGGACCGCAAAGGTGCATAGAGATGTCTCATTGGTTTATACTTCTCAAGGCTGACACCAAAAAGGTACATGGAACTTTCTGGTTGGTTTATGCTTCACACTCTAACAAGGTCCTTATAAATGAAAGTGAATTGTGAAGTAAGTGTGGAGCAAGTGTTTCTCATTGAATTTAGAATGTTTCATAGAAATCCATCAAGGTTATTAAATGACCTAACATTGTGAGGAGCATGGAGCAATTCAATGGCTCATGTTTCACGTTGCCATTATAAGGTTATGTTGGTCTGATTTTTGATGGCTTTGTTAGGAGCATGGAGATTTTTCATTGGCTTATGTTTCATGGTGGCTATTTACAAGTAAAATAACAGTTTGACCTTGTGAAGGTTAAGTAAGAGAATATTCTGAGAGGGTGAAGGAGTTGGAGGGCCTATGTTCCTTTGTAAATGTGTCAGTGTTAAAAGACAAAAAATGTTCTCGGTGAAGGGATAAGTCAAACTGAGAATACGTTATGAAGAAATAATCTTTGGATAGTTTGGAATGGACGTTCACAAGTCGATATTCAAAAGCCTACATACAAAGAGACAAGTCATAGAACTGTCAATACTTGAAGAGATAGTCTAGAAGACAAACTATCTTCTCATTGTATGTAGTAAGTGAATTTGAAAGGCCAAAAGCTAGAAATGTGAAAGGCAAAAAGTGACGAAGGAAAAAATAAGTATGGCTTCTCCATTTTTAAAGGAGAGTGCTATAGAGAAAGGTATGGGAGGGTGTTGATTGGTTTGAGAGGAAAGTGAAAATGAAGTGAAAAATTGAAACATAGATCGCATATATTGATGTAAGTAAATAAGGTAAAGGTGATCAAAACTCAATGTTTAATGTTTGAGTTGTTGATCAACAATTCTAGAGTGGGTGCTTAGATTTAGGAGTGGGTGCTTCTTAGCAAGTGCGTGCTTGCTAAATCTGTCAAGTGGGTGCTTGGCCTTGTAATCAAGTGGGTGTTTGATATTGTATTGGAGTGGGTGCTTCAAAACTAGAGTTAGAGCTTCAAGGTGAGTGGGTGCTCACCACTTGGTTAGATCATTGTAATTCTTGTTCGACTATTATCCTTGATATTCCTTTGATTTCTCCTTTATGTGGGTTTTATCCCTTATTGGGTTTCCCACCTTAAATCTTATCTTTCATGTGTTCATATGTGCTTGTGATCTCTCTCATTATATCTCTTGGTTGAATAGTTATACTCTATCATGGTTAACATAATTAAGATTGGTTGATTGAATCATTGGAAATTACATAAGAAGTTTAACTAAGCATTGATTCACCCCCCTCTCAGTGCCTAGAATTTATAACACTTATAATTTTATTCTCGACACTCTAATAACTTATCTAAGAGAAGTATATTTTTCTAGAATAAATCCTAGACAAAGGCCCATTACCGCATAATCAAATTAATGAAAGAGACCTCATACGAACAACATTAGCACTCCTCGTACAGGAATTTCTAGTCAAGTAGGTGGTAGGTCACTTCCCATGTTTCATCAATCAATTCTCTCAAGGTGTTGACTACATTTGGGGTACCTGTGGTAATCCTCATAATAAGTTTTATGGCTTATGCCAAAATAATTCCCACATAGTTAAAGCAATTGGGCTTTATCCTTCGCAATTACACCTGCAAATACAGTTTGAGTGAATGGTATGTTTTTTATCTTGATCTTAATGTGGTTTTTCAATGCCATTTGTACACCTGCACATACATGTAGTTATCAATATTGTTTTGATATTTGATCTATGACAAGTGATTTGGTCCTACAACCAAGTGGTTAGTAGTTTTTCTATGTAAAAAACAAGAATGTGGTTTCTTTTGATTCTCAAGATAACTTGAAAGTAAAAGAGAAGAGCATACACAATGTGAAATCCAACTAAGTTAAGAAAATGGAAAAATGTAACTAAAAACAAGAAATGCCTTCAATTTTTGTATAACAAGTCAAATGATTAGTTTTAAATCCATATAAACCAAAATGTTAGAATGAGGATCAAAAGGTCATGTTTCTGATTCTCAAGGTCGCTCCGAAAGCGCAAGAGAAGATAACATACATGATGTTATTAAAACCTGTAAACACTAAGAAGTGGAAAGACAAAACTTTATTAAAAAAATCTTAGTGTTTGACCCCATAATTGATTTTCCATATAAAAACTGCAATTTAGAAGTTAGAAAACCTACAAATTTGCAAGAAAGCTAAATTTTGGAATATTTCGGAAAATTTGGGTATGTTTAGATCTAATGGTCATGAACCCTAGCAATACGCTAGTGTGTGAAGTGGTGAACGCTAGCACATGAATCATACACTATCGCATAGATGACTTACACAGACGCGGGGAAGGAGAAAAGGCCATATATAGGATGAATACCTAGACACGTTCAAGAACCCTGACCATCCACTAGCGATGTAAAGAAGGGGCTAGCAAATGAAGTCTCTACATGCAGGATTTTAACAAAAAAATAGAACTTAAAATTTTCGTGGAAATTTTGAGAAAAATAGTACCAGAAGCGCAAAATGTTTATTTTTGAAGGCTTATGCATTTGCAGACACATAGATATGGTAACATATGAACTTTGACGTATACATGGGGAGATATAGTAGGGGTCCAATTGAATGCCCACATGTGGAAAAAGACCAGGAAGTCTATGAAAAAAAAAACTAAAAAACATGTACCTACACAGAAAAACATGGAAAATTTTTCGTTAAAAAAGGCTTCAAAAACTCATATTTTTCTCGATGTCAAAATTGAACTTTGGAAGCTACAACTCATTTCATGCATTCCTACCAGAGATAGGTGAACAAAAATACCAAACTCATCTACCATACATGCTTAATAAATTCAATATTTTCATGAAATTAAAGAAAAAGTTAGCATGTTAGAAATGAAAAAATGAAACTATAAATTGAAGTGTGCATGAGACAAAGGAGTGTCCCACCGGGTAGTGTCATATGTATGCATGATAAAGAAGCTAAATTAATTAATAGAGACCTAACACCAAGTAGATATCAATAATTAAGATAATTGATCATAAACATCAAAATAAAGCCATTAAAAGGAGAAAATCTAATCTAATGCATCTAATATTAAAAACATGAAATGCTAAACCATCCTTTGATGTTTTTGATGGGCTTTGGATTATAAACACCTCCTTTGGTGATCCGTACATAGTCACGTGTAGTCAAAGGTATTATTTAAGGAAGAGGAAGAGGTCTCACCAATATGACATAATTTCCATTTTTAAGTTATCCTCTTACTACTCTTACCAAGTAGAAAATGGAAAAGGGTTGCTAGATCAATGAGATTTTCAATTGGGAAATACTCTTATCTTATGCTAATGTCTTACCGACAAGGACATGGGGTGTAAAGGTGTAACCTTAGAAGGGAGCCTAGGGTAGGGTTCTATATATAGTTTTCTATTTTGGAGAAAATATTATCCTCATGAATGTGTGATAGAAGAACTTTTATGAATTAGACAAGTGTCTAAATAGACTTAGTAATGGTTAAGTATGATTAGGGCATAATTAATTAGAATTTCCAAGCTTAAGTGAGTTGGGTGTGATTTAAATTAATCAATTAGATTGATTAATAAACCAAGTTAAGCTTATAAAAGCCGATTTGAGATAAGTTGATAGATTTTGAAGGCTTAGAGAGGGGAAATGAACCAATAAGAGGGTAAATTCTTGTTTATAATATTAATTAATCAATATTGGATATTTTTAATTAATCAATTACAATAGGATTATAACTAATAACTTGTAGTGTTAATTTGCATTCAGAATGAAGGGGGAGATTAGTTAATTAACGAAGTGTTGTTAATTGATTGAGATGGAGGGGAGGGTTATCCAATTAGAAAGAAAGATACTAACTATAACCAAATGATAGAAAATAGGATAAGTTTAATTTTAGTGTTAAAATTTTGCAGCTAGATTTAGGTGTCTACATTTTCCCCTCTTTGATGTGGTGTAGCACAAACAATACCACTTCAAAGATAGTAGACAATTACACACATCACTTTTGAGTCTTTGGGAACTCCATAAAGTTAAAAAAAGTTGAAAAAATTAGAAAATGTCCTTTGTACCCTATTCTTGGGGCTTACATGGAAAAATATTATTTAATTCTTCGAAGGAACAAAGTTTCATGAGGTGTCAAGGGATTTCAACATAGTGATAAGGTAATGTGTTCAGTTAGTCAGGAAACTGGAGTGCTCCAATCAATCAAATGGGATAGGAATCCTAAGGGGGTATCCCCACTTGAGTGGCCCAACTATACTTCACATGATTGTTTAAATGGTTGGGAAAACCGAAGGATGCTCTCACCCCCTACACTGGTAAAGGAGGCCCAACGGAGTTGCCCCCACTTGATATTATTTTTCTACTACTACGGGAGAGGGGGGAAGTTGGAAAAAGGAGATGAGGCCCAAGGGATTCATCACCACTTGATTGGTAGTCAGTTCAGTTGGCCCCCAATCCCCTACCCTATCCTTCTATCGATCACTATTCAGGTACCCCAAACCCTACTATCCCTCCTATCAGCCAATCCAACACACTAACGCTTGAACTAAAATCACTACATATCATTCTAGGGTGATAGGAAATGGTATGATTATCCCATCTATACATATGAGTTGATAGTGGTAAAGGTTTTTATGATCTAGAATCTTGTTTAACACGGTCAAACTATGTGCGCTTAGTTTAAGAACCTATAAGGGTGTTGCGAGTAAAAAATCATTGTAGTTAAGAGATTAAAGAATATTTGATCACTTTGTATAGTGATTTAGGTGATCCAAAAGCTATGATGGATAATAAACTATGGAATTCATTGTTAGATCATAAATAAATCCATAAACACAGTCTTTTATAAACTTTCACAGTCAAGTTTGACGGGTGTAAGAGTGAGTGGAGTATACTCTTAATGGATTCTAATGCCTAAGATACCAATGAGGGTAGGATTAGTGAAGTGATTAAGACCTATGAAATTTGTGTGGGTGAAGTATTGAAAGAACATGCCTATTCTTGTTAAGATCTTCATCAAACCAGCTAAAGTCTGCCCTCAGATTCCAACCATAAGATCTAGATGAAGAAAATTTAGGATATGGATAAAGTATCTCGGAAGTAGAAAGAAATTTGTAGTGTGGATTGGAGGTTAAGGAGGTTGATAACATTGGAGATAAATGTTAGTAATAAATTAGTACCAAAACCAAGGAAAATCTATAATCATGTAATCAATATGAGTGCCCTGCTACAGTCTTAAAGAGGAACCTACAAAGGAGAGTATAGAAGTTAAAGGATAGTGTCTTGAAGAGGTGAGTGAGGAAGTAAGTGAATAGTATAATTGTAGGAAGGTTTATGAAGAGGATGAATAATATTAAGGGTGATAAATCTAAGTCAAATTAAAGTAAAGGATAGAGAACAAAGTTAAAGACCGTTTTAGGATCCAAAAACTAGTATAGAGAGAACAATAATCCCCAAAACTTGAAATGATAGGTGGATTAAAGCTAGAGGATTTTTGGGATATTTAAAGGAACATGCACATGGTGTGTTGAGGTGGATTAAGGTTTTTGAGGATTTGAAATAAGTTTTAAAAGAGAAAACCCTAAGTTTTAGCTAGTAAACCCTAGTTAGACCTACTTAGACAAGCCAAAAAAGTAGAATTTGTATTGGGTGAGGTAGAGAAGGAGTTGGTGAATAAAAATGGTAGAAAGCATGACCTCCCAAATGGGTATCCAAATATGTAAGTAATTTTTCTTGGAAGTTTTTAGATTGCTTTAAACATGAACACTTAGAGGGCTAAAAGACCTAGTCGAAAACATCAAAATGAGAATAGCTTTGTATGGGTGAAGAGTTAAGTCTTGAAACTTTTCAGACATCTAAATGGGACTATTGGGAATTGAAAACGTTTACTATTCAAGTATGAAATTTTAAATTGGGTGAGGTTTGTTAAGCAAACCCAATTTGGAGGAATATAAGGAAAAATTTAGGTCTAAAAGGAAAAGTATGAAAAAATTATAGGGTGAAACTTTTTGTAGGGTTTGATCATGTTTTTTTGAAGAATATAAGCATGTATAAAGTGATTTGGGACTTATTTTAGTGTTTTCATGCATTTTTTTTACATTTTAGAAAGATTTGGCTTGTTAAGCAAGGTGATGGTTCATAGTGAAAATTGACTAGAAAAGTTGAATTTGATGCTTCTAATGCACTTGTTGGTGTTGAGTTGAGGAGTGTATGTAGGGATTTTCATCAAATTATCATGTGTAGTATTCACCCACCCTCAATCTAAAAAAGGAGCTTCATTCTCTTCTGCTCCTAAAAAGAGGATAAGAAAGCTCCTTGTGTACCTTTCAATATCGCCTCTAATGTGCCTACAAAAATATATTTCCTACTTCCAAACCTATCCTAAATCCAAAGGAAATCCCTTCATTTCACCCTCACCTTGCATCTTCTCCATTTTTACTATGATAGAACATACGCGAACAAATCTAAAGAGTAGATTACTAAAAAAATGGGTATTTGCGGACTCACCTGAAACAATTTGACAGAGATTTGTTCAATACATATCAAGAGTAGTGGTTCAAATCCCACTCCCATTGTTTTTCATTTTTCTCGATCAAACCAATTGCCGAGCCTATTGTCAAGATCATTGTGCATGATTTTTCTGCATCTATTATCCATGTGCCCGACCTCTATTATGTCACATGGGACTGTGACCCCTCAATACATGTCCACATAGCCTGTTGTCGTGCCAATTATGCCATGTGACCTCGAACTTTGCTATCATTGTGCCACGTAACCCTTCTTCCTATTTTCCACCCATCCACGGTGTTGGGGAATGCATTTCCCTCTATGTTGGCACTGAGTCACCGGCTGAGCCCATCGGCCTTATCCACATGCATGTGGATTATCCCACATCAAGTAGAAATTGTCTTAGATAAGGCTTTTAATATCCTTTTCTAGCCATACCAATCATGGCTTAGGCCACGTAGACTATTTTGTCAACTAATGTAATTGTGGATAGCTTGGATATTATCTTGCCCATGGATGTAGATGCATAACTCTCCCCATAGATCGCGGGATCTACTCGATCAACTCACATGTGCACTCATCCAATGCAATGTAAAGTAGCTCGTTGCTTGGCTTGATGCATAAATAAGTTAACAACTCAAACTCACCAATGTATATAACTTGTCAAGATAAATATAACTTTCCTAAGTTTACTTGGGGCAAAGTGGTGGCCTAAGGACCCACCACGTGGCATTTTTTTCTCAATTGGTTGACAATGATGACTATTGATGAGACCATAAATTGGCCATAGATTACCATTATTTTGTCCTTCCAAGTTACCTTTGAAAGTGGATTTAAATGTAATCTAGGAACTTATAGTTCGCTTAAGATATAGGATATATATCTTGTTCATTCTTTATAAATATTTGTTTATCTATCTTGTTGACTAATCCTATTGATTATTTGGGAAAAGATGCAAATTCTTGTGTATATAGGCCATAAAGGAAAGATAATGCTAGTATTGGGAAAAGTGGAATTGATCATGAATAGTACATTTAAAATCAAATATGATTTCATATTTAGATTTCTCTCAAAAAATTATATAAGTTCAAACAAAGAATCATCTCAATCTGAGGTTGCATGCAAAAGTTATAGTTGTTTTAAGTTGGCTGCGAAACTTATGAGACCATAAATTGGCCATAAATTACCATTATTTTGTCCTTCCAAGTTACCTTTGAAAGTGGATTTAAATGTAATCTAGGAACTTATAGTTTTCTTAAGATAGAATATAGGATATATATCTTGTTCATTCTTTAGAAATCTTTTGTTATCTATTTTGTTGACTAATCCTATTGATTATTTGGGAAAAGATGCAATGTCTTGTGTATGCAGGCCATAAAGGAAAGATAATGCTAGTAGTAGGAAAAGTGGAATTGATCATGGATGGTATATCTAAACTCAAATATGATTTCATATTCAGATTCCTCTCAAAAAATTATGCAAGTTCAAAAAAAGAATCATCTCAATCCGAGATCGTATGCAAAAGTTATAGTTGTTTTTAGTCTTAGTTTGGAACTCAAGTTAGCTTGGAACTCACATAACTTAGTTCCAGAACTCACAGAGTTAGTTCCAGAACTCACAGGCTTAGTTCCGGAACTCGCACATAGTTAGTTCCGGAACTCACAGGAACTAACAATTTTAGTTTTTGAGGAATTGTGAAAGATCAGAGAATTAGTTCTGAACTTGCATCAAGAGAGGTTTTTGAGGAATTCATAGACAATGTGTTTTTGTTTAGAAATGTGTTAAAAAAAACCTCATTCATATTTTCTACAGGTATTACCAATAAAGAGAGATCTAACTTTTAGTGAGCTGTAGTTTGAGGAAAAGTGTATCAGACGAGCACTAAAAGTTCCATAAATAGATCACAAAAAATCAAATGGGAAATCTGAGAGAGGTTTTTGTTCATAGAAATGTGTTTAAAAAAAAACCTCATTCATATTTGCTACAGGTTTTACCAATGAAGAGAGATCTAACTTTTAGTGAGCTGCAGTCTGAGGAAAAGTGTATCAGACGAGCACTAAAAGTTCCATAAACAGAAACAGAAAAGTCAAACAGAAAATATGAGAGAGGTTTTTGTTCATAGCAATGTGTTTAACAAAAACCTCATTCATATTTTCAACAGGTTTTACCAATGAAGATAAATCTAACTTTTAGTGAACTGCAGTCCAAGGAAAAAGTGTATCAGACAAGCGTCAAAAGTTCCACAGTCAAAAACAACAAAGTCAAATGGAAAATCTGAGAAAGGTATTTGGTCAAAATCATATTTTGAGGAAAATCCTCCTTCCAATAATGTAGAAGAATAAAATCATTATGATTCTTGTTACCGAAAAGCAAGGAGAAGATTTGGGAGCAAATCTTCCTAAAATAAGTGAGATGAGACTTTGACTCCAATAATATATCTCTCTCCATATTTTGTGGAGATGGAGATCTTAGTTGTTAGGATTGGAATAAAGATAAGATCAGATTGTATTTCCTAAAATAAGGAGTTGGTTGGATGCATGAATTATAAATGCAACCTTCCACACTTAGATATGTAATTTTTTCTCCCAAGAAATAAAGATTTGTTCTTTCTTTCCAATCTAAAATATTCTGTAGTTTTAAATTAAAAGTATGATTTAAATCCTCTTCCAAGGAATGAGCTGGCCACTCATTCCAAGGAAGATGGATCAATGTATTTATGTTTATGTTTCTTTATTTCTGTAATTCATTTTGTTGTACTTTGTTTTTATCTTTGTATTGTGAAAATTTTTGTTGTGAACCTGCAGGTGTCTTTTTCAATTTGTTTATTTCTAATTCAGCAATTTCAATTTATGCAAGTGTGTTTATATTTCTGCAAGTGTGATTTCCTTTATGCAAGTGTGCCTTTTATGCAAGTTATTTCCTTTATGCAAGTGTGTTTACATTTCTGCAAGTGTGCCTTTAAATTTCTGCATGTGTGATTTATTTTATGCAAGTTTGGTTTGTGTTTAAAGAAGTTTTTTTCCAAGATCTTCTTCTCTTAATGCATACAGCCTTCGGACACCAACCCAGATTGACATTATTAATGGTGAGGATTGATGACCCTCATCATTTTGGCGTCGTTTCTGGGGACACGGTGTTATTAGGAGATTCAGAGTTCTCTAAAAGAATATTCTAGTGACAGTAGAATACCTTTTAGCAAATTCTGTGACAGGAAGTATTTGGTAAGTAGTTTCTTTAGACTTTTATTTCCTACAAGTAGATTAAAATTTCATTTCTGCAATTAGGAATATTAGATTGTAAATATTTATCTCCCCACAAACTAACTCTGTGTATAAGAAAATGACTGTGATGTTTGATCAAGAAGGTATAATGGTATGAACAAAGAATTCAGATCTGGAAATGGTAGAATATGATATTGAATCTGGAAGTAGATCCAGTTGATGAAATATCATATGTCATTCTTGATAACCACCACCATTTCCCCTTGTATCAACTAACAACTCAGTGATCTTATTACACATAACCTTAGTAAAAAACTGGCTTATCCAGTTTGTAATAATGAAGTGGTAGCATTTCTAGTTAACTCCATCCATATTCAGGGATTTCATTAGAGCCAAAATAAAAACTCACTCATAATAAATCCACCCATCCAAATTAGTTTTCATCCCATAATAAAATTCAATCCCTGAACCATATCCATTAGAAAAATTTGTTTTCATGTCTTTCAATTTCTTCATTTTTGTATATGCTTGTATAACATTAAGAAGCAATTATGGTGAATATCAAGGAAAGAATTTTTTGCGTACTAACATCTGAGGACTAGATCTATAGGAATTTCCAGAGTTGTTCTTGATACCAGCATGCAGATTTTGGAGCACCAACAGTATCAACCAAGGAGCATGCAGATTTTGGAGGGACCCAAGATACCTTCACTCTCTCTTTTAACAACTATCCATCTCCTGAGATCACTAGTTTGGGATTTGAAGATTACTATGGTGATTCTGATAATGCACAATTCAAGATGGGCTTTGAAGACCTAGAAATTGTCTACACAATTTTTGGAAATCTTCTTGGAGTTACCAAGTATGCAAAAAGGTTTTTATGAGATCTCAGACATTGCTTCCTATTTTACACAAGTTGTACTTTGATGAATATAGTCTGATGATGGATCAAATTTTTCTCTAATCCTTCTCATGCTATCATTTCAAAAAAAAAAAAAAAAAAAAGCTTTGATTGGAAAACCAGCTTGCTGGCCAATCAAAGGCAAAAAAAAAAAAAAAAATCAAAAAGCTTTGATTGGAAAACCAGCTTGCTGGCCAATCAAAGGAAAAAAAAAAAAAAAAAATCAAAAAGCTTTGATTGGAAAACCAGCTTGCTGGCCAATCAAAGGAAAAAAAAAAAAACTTTGATTGGAAAACCAGCTTGCTGGCCAATTAAAGAAAAAAAAAGGGTGGCTCTTCTTCAAAAGCAATCAACTGTTACCTGGTGGCTTCTTTCTCGACACTATTTGACCATGTTAACAATAGGATGACAAGGACAACTAGAGGTATGATCAAGTTATTTTGTTCTACTATTTTATTTTTAAGCTTTATTGTAAGTTTTTTTATTACAGCTAGATCCACTTTTAAGATCTCCAAGGAAGACAAGATAAAATTCATATCTCCCCTACTTATATGAAAAATATGTGCACCTCTTTGCAATCAAAATTTTAGAGTCTAATTTATGGGCAGCCATGAATAAACAACATGCATGAGGACATGCATGAGCTTAAGTGTGGGAGAGAAGGAGAAGCACGAGGTATGCATTTTGATTTTAGATATGAGACACAACAGAAGGAGATCCACACAAGAACCTGTTGTACAAGAAAGGAAATCAAAAGCAGCAGAAGGAGATCCACACAAGAACCTGTTGTACAAGAAAGAAAATCAAAAGAAACAGAAGGAGATCCACACAAGAACCTGTTGTACAAGAAAGAAAATAAAAAATAGCAGGAGATCCACTCAAGAACTTGTTGTACAAGAAAAAAAATAAAAAACAACAGAAGGAGATCCACACAAGAACCTGTTGTAAAAGAAAGAAAATAAAAAACAACAGAAGGAGATCCACACAAGAACCTGTTGTACAAGAAAGAAAATAAAAAACAAGTAGAAGGAGATCCACACAAGAACCTTGTTACAAGAAAGAAAATAAAAAACAACAGAAGGAGATCCACACAAGAACCTGCTGCAAAAGAAAGGAAAATTAAAAATAATAGAAAGAGATCCACAAGAACCTGTCTTTGAACTATATATGGAATGCATACATGCATAAGCTCAATGTGGAGAAGACTCTAAGAAGAGGAGATAATAATATAATGCATGAGGACATGCATAAGATTAAGTGTGGGGCAATGATGAGGCCATAAATTGGCCATAAATTACCATTATTTTGTCCTTCCAAGTTACCTTTGAAAGTGGATTTAAATGTAATCTAGGAACTTATAGTTTGCTTAAGATAGAATATAGGATATATATCTTGTTCATTCTTTAGAAATATTTTGTTATCTATTTTGTTGACTAATCCTATTGATTATTTGGGAAAAGATGCAAAGTCTTGTGTATGCAGGCCATAAAGGAAAGATAATGCTAGTATTGAGAAAAGTGGAATTGATCATGGATGGTATATCTAAACTCAAATATGATTTCATATTCAGATTCCTCTCAAAAAATTATGCAAGTTCAAAAAAAGAATCATCTCAATCTGAGATCGTATGCAAAAGTTATAGTTGTTTGCAAAGTTAGCTTAGAAAATAGTTAGTTTTTAAGTTAGTTCTGGAACTCATTAGGCTTAGTTCCTGGAACTCACAGAGCTTAGTTCCGGAACTCACTCGCAGCTTAGTTCCAGAACTCACAGGCTTAGTTCAGAACTAAGATTTTGACAGTTTTTGAGGAATTGTGAAAGATCAGAGAATCCAATGGAAAATATGAGAGAGGTTTTTGTTCATAGAAATTTGATTAACAAAAAATTCATTCAGATTTCTACAGGTATCACCAATAAAGAGGGATCTAACTTTTAGTGAGCTGCAGTCTGAGGAAAAGTGTATCAGACGAGCACTAAAAGTTCCATAAACAGAAACAAAAAATTCAAATGGAAAATATGAGAGAGGTTTTTGTTCATAGAAATGTGTTTAACAAAAACCTCATTCATATTTGCTACAGGTTTTACCAATGAAGAGAGATCTAACTTTTAGTGAGCTGCAGTCCGAGGAAAAGTGTATCAGACGAGCACTAAAAGTTCCATAAACAGAAACAAAAAGTCAAACAGAAAATATGAGAGAGGTTTTTGTTCATAGAAATGTGTTTAACAAAAACCTCATTCATATTTGTAACAGGTTTTACCAATGAAGATAAATCTAACTTTTAGTGAACTGCAGTCTCCGAGGAAAAAGTGTATCAGACAAGCGTCAAAAGTTCCACAGTCAAAAACAACAAAGTCAAATGGAAAATCTGAGAAAGGTATTTGGTCAAAATCATATTTTGAGAAAAATCCTCCTTCCAATAATGTAGAAGAATAAAATCATTATGATTCTTGTTACCAAAAAGCAAGGAGAAGATTTGGGAGCAAATCTTCCTAAAATAAGTGAGATAAGACTTTGACTCCAATAATATATCTCTCTCCATATTTTGTGGAGATGGAGATCTTAGTTGTTAGGATTAGAATAAAGATAAGATCAACTTGTATTTCCTAAAATAAGGAGTTGGTTGGATGCATGAATTATAAATGCAACCTTCCACACTTAGATATGTAATTCTTTTCTCCCAAGAAATAAAGATTTGTTCTTTCTTTCCAATCTTTTGAAGTAAAGTTTTGCAAGTTCTGAATTAAAAGTATGAATTAAATCCTCTTCCAAGGAATGAGCTGGCCACTCATTCCAAGGAAGATGGATCAATGTGTTATTTATGTTTCTATATTTTATTTTTTTTCCTTTTGTTGTAATTCATTCTGATTTCATTTATGTGATCTTGTATTGTAAAATTTTTGTTGTGAACCTGCAGGTGTTTTTTAATCTTGTTTATTTCCAATTCAGCAATTTCAATTTATGCAAGTGTGTTTACATTTCTATGCAAGTGTGATTTCCTTTATGCAAGTGTGATTTATATTCATGCAAACTTTATTTCCTTTGCAAGTGTGTTTACATTTCTGCAAGTGTGCCTTTAAATTTCTGCATGTGTGATTTATTTTATGCAAGTTTGGTTTGTGTTTAAAGGAGTTGCTTTCCAAGATCTTCTTCTCTTAATGCATACAACCTTCAGACACCAACCCAGATTGACATTATTAATGGTGAGGATGCTTCATCAATCTTATTAAGCTCCAGTTCAAATAGTATTTCCTTCATGAATATGCATGGTTTTTAGAGATAGCTCTGACTGGTTTCAAAACACCCAAAGACTAGTTTTGAATTTATTTCTTCAAACACTTCACTTGCTCATTTATGCTAAACCAAATCATGAAACACTTAAAAAAATACCCTTAATACACTTTCAAACCATTATTTGTAGGGATTTTGAGGAGAAGAACACATTTACTTTTCAAACAAAAAGACTGGTTTTTGCCATCATGTCATTTTCAAGAAGTAGGACTGAAAACACACTTGTATATTCAAATTTTACCATATAACTAACCTAGATAACTTCATGAACATTAATATAACATCTCCAACATCCTTTAAAATACAATTTAGCCTAGATTACTTTGGAAACTTTTTCTTTATATGTTGAAGTGGTGACTCTTTGTCCAACCGATAAAGCTTAATTGTATATCTCTAGCATGACTTTATAGCCCAATGGATAAGGCACTGGTCCACGTAGTGTCTTAAGATTCTGGAATTCCTACTTCTCCTGTCCTCATTGTGTTCAATCTAAAACAAGTCCCCATGAAAAGAGCTCAGTTGTCATAAAAAATGTTTTGAGGCATGAAAAAATCAAAAATTGCCATGACAACCTAAGCCACCTTTAAAAATCTTTCTCTCGGTCAAAGTAAACCTGACCTCCGGCCAACTCAATCACTGTGTTTGTAATGTCCCTTTTTCCCACATAACATCGAAAAAGGAGTTATAGGCCATTTCCCTTCGTGGCCTAGAAGAGGAAATTAATAAAAGAAGAAGGCAGCGAACTAAGTAACATTTTAATTAAATAATTATTAAAAAATAAAGGGGCGGCTGAAGTAAAAATAAATAAATAACACATGGTCGGCCAAACATAAATAAACAAGCTCTTAAAAGGGGCAATTATGTTTGGGAAGAGACACCACCCTTGGGAAGAATAAATAGGGGTGTGAGCCACTCATTTGATGATCAACTTGACTTGTAATAATCTGATTTTGGAGAGAGTACTCTCACAGCCAGCCTATTGGGATGAAAACCCCATTAGAGGTCTCTTGCAAGGAACAAAAACCTCTTGCTTGTGACTTTAAACAATTGAACTTCCTTGAATATTCAATATGTATATATATCATCTCTGCAAATTTGAATTAAGATTGTGCATTTTCAGATTCATATTATTTATTCTATCCTATTCTGATTTTAATTTCCAGCAGATGTTTATTTAGAATGGATTTGCTTGTTCGACTTGGTCTCTAAAATTTAGAGTAAATAATCTTGATAATATATATTTAGAGAAGTTTGGTGATAAATTTTGGGCTATTTGGTGAAGATTCAAAATCGCTGCAATATAAATTTCAGTCTGCATGCAATTTCATTTCTCAGAATAGTAATTTTAATCATCATAATCCCCAAAAGTGGTCATTTCAATGTTACCCTCGTAATGGCCAGGAGGGATATGCTAATATGATTTTCAAAGTGTGTTTCATGTGAAGGAGTTGTTATTCAAGTTGATTCATGGTGGTATGTATCCAAGAAAATATGAGCACTCCTGGAGGCCCAAAACGGCCTATTTTAAGGTTTTTTGCACCAAGTGAGCATCCTAGCCCGGTGAAAGTACAACGAAGAGTTGAGGCATCCAAGGAGTGTGTGGCAGAGCTATGTAATCATTCCGAAGGCAGTTTAGGACAAGTTCTGCAAGAAAAATCAGGTTTAGGAATAAGATATGTAACACCGGGCTACCTTTTGTAGCATGGTGTAAGGAAACCAAAGAGGTGAAAAAGCTTGGAGGGGCTTGTTCCGAATGTTTTAGGATGCCTCGGGGTGATTTGAAAATGGAAACTCAGATAACCTCGTCAGAAAGTCTGATGATGACGTATACTTCACATTTTGAGAAGGTTTCAAGATATTCATTGGTGCAGATTTTCAGATATTGGGTAGCCAGTGACAGATGAAGACCTCTGATCTCAGTGGAGGATTCAACTGAATGTCACTTGGGAGTTCCAGGAAGAATGGTAAGACCTGATTCAAAGGCTCATCTATGACATATGTGAGGCCCACTTCACACCCAATATGTTGGTTATCATTTTTATCATCATGAGAACATGATGGTCGCAGTTTACCTTTCACCAAAGGTGCACATGGCTTGAGAAGAATTGATTCCAAAGGGAGGTAAATTCGTCAAATTGCAGGAATAATTGGCTCCCGAGAAATGGTGGGAATGTTCTCATCATGCCCTTTTGGAGTAAAAATCATATAAGGTTTGCCTATGGAACATTCTTAGGGATGATGCCCTCGGGTTAAGAAGACAATCTCGGATGGCTATTACGGGACAGGAAATCTCAGAACCATTTGTGAAGGCTTTTAGGCATCCAAAAATAGCAATGAGTCTCAGTTAAATGCACCACCATGGTGAGAGATTTTCAAGTGAATGTTGTATCACTTAAAATCTCACTTGGTGTGTTAGGAAGGTGTTAAATCCACTCACAGGTTTAATTTGGCACCCATCCTCATGATGGCCAGACCCTAGGCGCACTTATCCCTGAAGGGTTGATGATCGCTTCGAAATTCCCTTGCCAAAGGGACATGGCTCAAGCACAAACGTGCGCCACCATCTCAGGAGGGAGATTTTTCATCACTTACGTTGCAACATGGAGATGTTAGAACATGTTTTCAACCTCATATTTCACATCTATCCCCTTCCTCATGATGAGCCTACCTCGTGCCTGCATTAATTCAAGCCATGATATGTCCCTTGTACCCTTTGTCCCTAACCAAATGTGCTAAGGGACATGAGGGGATCTAAGACCCATTTAGTAAGTTTGGCCACCACATCGAGGAGAAGTTTTTAGTCACTTAAGACATTCAACCTACTCACTAGGCTTGCACTCTCAACTTCAAAACTTAATTGCAAGTGGTCCCCCTCTCATGATGCCTCCACCCATGGCGCATTTTTCACCCCTTGATGTAATCTTAATGGTCCCTTACTAAGTGTGGAAAGGGACACAGGGTCAGCTGAAACACCATTTAGTAACCTTTAACCCATGCTCTCATGCCAGTTACACCCGAGTTAAGCAAGAGTGAGTTAAGGAGTGGGTTAGCTTGGACAATAAGGAGGAGAGTATAAATCTCATACTTAACCATTTTAAATCATCAAAAATTTTCATGTTTTTCCCTCACTCCATTGCTGTTATGGCTGTCAAGAAAAACCATGGGAACATCTCACTCAGTTGGCCAAAATGCCCGAGTTTGCTCGATTGTGGTGAGCAAACACTTGCTCCGATCACCCTGATACTTGGTTTGTAGCTTCCCTATGTGATAAGCCTTTGGACATGGAGTGTTTACATGCCATCATGGATGCCCTCATCCATTTTTTACAGTTCCCCAAAGTTACTCAAGCATTGAAAATGATTTTCCTCATGATATCAAGGAGTCATGCAGCGATCCCAAATTGCCTCAAAATCGGATCATGGTTGATCTACAGAAAATTAGCTTTACAATGAGCATTTTCTTGCCTCATGTGAATTTGAGTGTGCTTCAAGTTATATATGACTATTTTTTTACATTGTGCCCTATCCAAGGGTGATTTTTTCACAGACCTGCAAGTACACTTTTCGATTTTCGCAAAAAACCGGATGAGAAAACCCCCGAAAATTAGAGCAAAACATCTCTTCTTAGTGTGTTGAAGTAGAATTGTAGAGGAAAACCATTTTTTTTTCCGATCCGACACTCCATGGCTTCAATCAGTCTATTTTTAGTGGAGCTTCTATTCAAGATAATGACTAAGAATAGTAAGTCCAAAATATGAAGGGATTCAAGCCACTCAGTTCATTCCCCAAGGAGGAACCTTCATCTGTGCTTTAGAGCATTCCTTCCTCTCCTCTCTTCATTCTTTCTTCTCTTCTCCCCCCTTTCATAATTTATCATTATGTAATCAAGATCATTGTATTTTGTCCTATCTACTTAAGTGACAATGAAATATTTGTAAAATGTAAAAGAACTATCTCAAATTATAAGAGAGGTACTTAATTTGTTTCACTTCCTAAGGGTAATTGAAAGAGTCACAAGGGGAATAGGAACATGAGGGGGTAGATGAAGAGTTGTATTGTAAAGCTATAAATTGGGAGAGCCTCCTCACTTCAAAGGATGGTTATTATTGTTTACTAGCTCTCATACTCTCTCTAGGAACAAGTGATCAAATTTCCTCTATTTCCTTTGCTTATGTTTTCTCTCCATCTCAACTATACTCCATGAGCATGTACTTGTTGAATATTATGCATTGAGACTTTGTGATTTTTGTATTTTGTTCCTTATTCATGTGAATGGTGTCTTCTAATTGTATTCATGGAGATATTTTGGTTTTGAGGCAATAAATTATGTTGTACTATTTATTGTGCAAAACCCCCTTTACTATTCTCTTCACACCTCTCCTTCAAACTTTTTCCTCCCTTATAGAATCTGCAAGCACTTTGCCACAGGTGTAGGGAAGTACTCATGTGTGATCCCCGTCGAAAGACTGCCCCCATGTAATTAGAAAAGTGTAAATATTTCCTATTTTCAATAAATGGAGCTGCCCCATTCAAGCAATGGTACTTAGTCCCACACACAGTTGGTGAGAGTTCACTAATTATCCCACCCGACAAATTATTTTGCCAGCACTTCTCTAATGTGTGATAATCTTCTTTATGGTGTTGTTCAAGAACTCTACAATATACACAATAAAATTCCCATGTTATATTTGAAGGGGATTTTCATGAAATATGATTTGGATCTCTACAAATATAATAAACCACTTATTACCTTTGGATTGAGGAATCATCCTCCATTTTTGATAACCACCATGATAACCCCATGGATACACATTATATGGTCTCTGTGAAGAATTCCAACCTTAATTTTGATTATGATATCCCTTGTATGAATCTTGAGGGGGAGGGGAAATCCATTGTGTATGATGTTTTGGCGAAGGAGGTACCCAAATCATCATATTTTATGGATAATACGGATCCTAGGTAGGACTTTTTAGGGGGGTGGAATGGCCCATTGTGTGTTTTTATGAGGGGACAAAGGATCCCAACTTCCTAATAGAGCCATCTCTATTTTTGGTGCATCTAGGTTTGGTTTTAGAGATAATTTCACTTGTACTACAAACAGATTTATTTTTACTTCCTTCTTTAGGTCCATTAGCACTATTCCATCCTTAGATTCATGCATTGTTAACTTACAAATATTGCATACCACATTCTGAGGATGATGCACATAATATAACAATAAATTGAATTTAATTATAGGATGACCCTACCCTATATATTTTTCACTACTCTACTCTTTTATGTGGATGAAGCAATATATTACTCCCCTGGGACCTTGGGAATTCATATTTTTGGTGCCTTCCTCTTCATATTTTTGGCACTAGATGCTTAATCTAGGTCTCTTTCCCTCATACAGTTCTTCTAACCTCTGCATCATAACATCCAATTTGGATTTTGGTCTTTTGGCCGGACCCTCGCACTTCCTCTATAGTCTTCAATCTTTTCTACCCTTATTGTAGCCTCAATTGCTTGCGCTTTGGTAGTAAAAATTTGGTTTACGCAATAGGTAAACTGAATCTTGCTGCGGGGTCCCTCCATGAAACCAAGCACTCCTTGCTAGCCTCATCAAACATTAAAATTTGTCCTTATTCACTACATCATAGAACTGAAGATCATATTCCAATATAGATTCTCTTGGTTTTTTCTTAACCTCCTTCAAACCTTGAATAGTTTGACCTACACACTTGCTCTTTTCAAATTCTAGGGTGAGAGCATCCTCGACGTCTTTCAACAATCCTCTGCTCATATTCATGGAGTACACAAACTCCAAGGCCATACCCTGCAAAGCTCCTTTGAGTTCACACTTCTTCGTATTATCATTAGTGACCCCTTTTTTCTCCCCATCCCATTTCACATGTTAATAAGTAATGTTATGGGTCAATTGAGCTATCATAGGGCGTAAAATTTGCATACAAATTAGTAACATGCGCCATATTTCCTCCCACAATTGGTTGCCTTACTCCTAATTGTGTTGAATTGCTCACTAAGATTCAAATTAGTTTGCGCAACCAGCTGATTAGGGCTTGCACATGCACAATCGGATGCGTACTTCAGGTTCTCAAAATCCAAGGAACCGGTACTAGATTCCATGAATTCTAGAAAGCTTACTCTATACTTCGGGTTCACTCAACTATTATCACTGGAATCTCCACTCTTTTCACTAACACTAGGAAAAGCAATGCAAAAAGATTGTCTATCAAACAGAATACCTAGCTCTCTCATGAATTCTTCTATATCTATGCTTGTAGGTACTTAAGTCACTTCTAGTCGTGTATTGTATGGTTTTCTCTCTCCTATTTCTCTTGATCTTCCTTATTAAGCTACAATTTCTTATAAGAGTCAAATTTTCTCTACCTCATTCAAGTAATTTCAAGTGATTAATTTCCTATCTAGCTCCAAAGCCATCCTAGTTCAGGGGTATTGTCGTCTTCTCTAGTACTGTATGGATCTCACATAATTTCTTGTCTGTAGATTGCTTCTTCTCCTCTTGCGCAATACCAAGGTCACCAAGATGGCTTCTCCAAGTTAAGTTTCAACTGCATCATAAACCTACTCCCAACTATTTCCCATTTCCTATCCTATGTTTCCTCTACCTCTTCCTTGTTCACTACTATCCTTCTCCAATTCCACTATTAGGGTACATGGCTCCTTGCACACACTCCCATTCGCTTCTATTTCCCTTGTCCTCTTCTTCCTCTACCCTTTCTAGAAGTTTATTTCCTCCTTCCTCGTTCACTCTACCTACTTTACTCCTACTCACAATTGTCTTTAACTTCCCCACCACAACACTAGTGCTTACTCATCTATTATATTGTCTTGTTTCTCTTGACAATCTTTCTAATATTTGTTTCTCTTCTTTATAATACATTTTAAACCCTTCATTGGTTCTTATTTCTAGCATTTTCCCCTCATCCCCCTTCTTCTAAACTACATCCCTTTGTCATCTACCCAACTACTCCATGTCACACGAAAATCGACGCCATCGCCTGTTCCACTACCCAAATTTTCACCAAGAAGGGTAGTTGTTTTACAATTTTTTCTCACAGAACATTGATAAACTATTTTTTAGAACAATCAAAAAAGCAAAAAAATGTACATTAATTTTGGTTACGTACCCATCAATTGTAGTTCACAACGAATAATCCACAACTCTAGTCCATTCAGTATCTGGATTGCGCAATTTCTTTATCTTGTCTTCAATCCACATGTACTCCCCTTTGTCTCCAAGTCAAAACAATAATGTTCCAATCTAGATAACCATGTGGCTAGTTGCTTTGGAAGCTCACACCAAAAGATATCATGGATATCTCTGTATATGTGTTCTATCTCGATCCTTTTCACGGGGATTCCTGTCACAACCTCTTCATCTTCCACAAAACAGTTCATCTTCTCCTCTAGCCATCTCTACACATCCCACTGACTTGGTATCCATCTTAGCATTTACAAGTCCCAACAAGAACCATTGTTAGCAGTAGTCCCTAGAATCACTCATCAGGACATGCTATGGTTGTAGTCTAAGGAAATTACAAATTCAATTCATTTACAACACTTAAAACGATGCACATTAAAAGTAGGGGTAACAATATACATATCGTGCAATAGTTACATACCAAGGAATTACAGACTAAGAGTACATACAAGCTAGCAGGAGAGAGAGATTGAAATCACATAAACTAGAATCAAATGTTACTATAAGAGCAAAAATAACTATCAATACATTCAGTACTTAGAACTCACAATCAATAATCCAACCTTCTACGCAATGCACTTACATAGTTTTCTAGCAACCAATGCGATTTTCGGCCTTTTAATCCCTTCATATTCTATTTTATGGTTAGAGGAGATCTTCATACTCTCTTCTTAAACTAAAGGAGCATTATATATCACTATTTTTTCTTATATAACCCTTTCATACACATTAGATATTACATAATATATAAAATTATACAAAACACATCAACTCAACTTAAAAGCCTCAATAACATTTCAACAGTTGTTTTAGCATTATGATGAGGCAATTAAATCCAGTTGTTCATGGAATTGATGAAGAATGAAAACATGAATGCAAAAAGGTGGGACGAGGTGAGAATGAGAACAAATGAGAAAGTAAGAAAAACATGAAGGAGATGGGGTTTTAATTTTTGTTCTTAACAGTTGGAAACACATAAATGTTTTATATTTTCTCAAATTATCAATGTTATTTGTCAAATTATATTTAACTCATCTTTGTGTACCTACCCATAATCACACTAGGGTTTGAAAAAATAGAATTAAATAGCCTAAAGGTTTTTATCATCTAGTTTAAGTACAATAGATGCTAGAGTGTTTAGGATCTAGCATAATAAACACTATATAATTGTAGAATTTGTGGATCTAGCAAAATATGAGCTACATTTAACCTTATAGGGGTGTAGGGGAGCACATGTTCACCAATTAATTATATTTGATAGATAAATAAATTTACATTACATTACAAAAAATACCTAACGATATGTGGTTAGACTAAGATAAACATGTAGAATACAAAATATAGCTTAATTACTTAATCTGATTCTATAATTACGGAATTCAATTAGGGTTCGTGTGTGTGTGTGTGTGTGTGTGTGTGTGTGTGTGTGTGTGTGTGTGTGTGTGTGTGTGTGTGTGTGTGTGTGTGTGTGTGTGTGTGTGTTCTTGCAAGATTTAGAGAAAATTTGGATCTAACATTGGAAAATTTTGCTTAAAACTCATAATGTTAACACCTAAACTAATAGTGATCAAAGCACGATGTCTTAAATGTCATGATTAAAATTTCTAGTATATATCCAAACCATTGTTTCCATTCCTAAAAGATGTCAAAAAAATTATTAACATTTGTTATAAATAGCACATAGCTCAAAAATATTTTGATGATTACATGTTTTCTTTTTTCTAATCTCCAATGTTTAGGCTCAATTTTTCAAACTTTACCTTAGATCATTTTAATAATTGGAATAAATCCAATAGCATTTCAATCTAATGTCATATATTGTATGTCACGTTAGAGTAGGTATTTAACTTAGCTCATGTTCACCTAGGTACTTTATTTATCTTGTATTTTATTTATCCTCACCCAATTATGTGTGTGGATATTTCTTTTATCTTATTTAGATATTAGGAAGATATTATTTAGTTGTTAGGTATAGTTCTTTCCTTGATCTATGGTATGGAATTCGCAGAAATCAGACATGAGCTCGACACACTCCCTTCAATTGATAATTTGATTGGTGGGAAGACATCTTCGACCTCAAATCCCCGACCTAAATTGGCCTTCGCCGTATCCAAGTTGGAGCGATGAGGCACCTCATTTGATCAATAAGAGCAAAGAAGATTTCCTTTGATGCTAAACTAAATGCGATATTAGAGGCTGAAGTTCTTGTGAGGAAGAAAATTAAGATCTATAGGTGATCGTGATCAATGCCAGCCATATAAAGAGGAGAGGTCACTAGATTGTAGAACCGACCATATGGAAAGGGGGGAGAGGGAAGGGAGCTCCCCTCTAGATATATGGCCCCCTAAACCCTCATATCTAGATAGGGGAGGCGACCCCTCTAGATATATGGCCCCCTCTCTCCCAACTCTTAAGGGCGGGGGGGGGGGGGGGGGGCGTGTCGGGTGGACCCAAGGATTGTAGTTGGTGAAAGAGGAGATTGATGAGAAGGGGATAGACTAGGGAAGGGTCATGGGCCATCAAAACTTTACAAACTCATCAATAATTCATAAATTGTACCAATAATAGACAAATTCACAAACACTCTAGAAAGAAACATACAATATAATTTGACAAACAAATGTCTATAGGACATTTTTAAGTGTTTACTTGGATTTATTTTGTATGTTGGACGGGAAGATAATTTTAAGAAAGACACCATCTTACAAGTACATTAGCTCATTTAGATTTTAACACCTTACATGTTTAACACTTGTTTGGGGTTAATATGTGTATGTACCAATTACATGGGTCTTTCATTTCTTGTGACAAATGCACATTAATTAGCGAAAAGTTTATTAATTCACCTAGGGATAAGGATGGTTTTGTGATTGGGTATCATATATCTGAGTTAGTCTCAAGGATTGTAGTTGGTGAAAGAGGAGATTGATGAGAAGGGGATAGACTAGGGAAGGGTCATGGGCCATCAAAACTTTACAAACTCATCAATAATTCATAAATTGTACCAATAATAGACAAATTCACAAACACTCTAGAAAGAAACATACAATATAATTTGACAAACAAATGTCTATAGGACATTTTTAAGTGTTTACTTGGATTTATTTTGTATGTTTGGATGGGAAGATAATTTTAAGAAAAGACACCATCTTACAAGTACATTAGCTCATTTAGATTTTAACACCTTACATGTTTAACACTTGTTTGGGGTTAATATGTGTATGTACCAATTACATGGGTCTTTCATTTCTTGTGACAAATGCACATTAATTAGCGAAAAGTTTATTAATTCACCTAGGGATAAGGATGGTTTTGTGATTGGGTATCATATATCTGAGTTAGTCTCACAATGAAAAACTTTTGTTCTTGAAAGAGAGGTCATGAGTTCGAATCTTATAGGGGGTAAGGTATGTATGCCTCGTTTTTGAGGCACAGTTAGATGTCTCATGTATACATTAAATATGAGATAGAGGTAGTCTCATATGACCCAAAAATAAGCTACTTGGCATGATAGAGTATGAAACAAGTATAGGATAGAGGTAGTGCCCTATGCTATATAAAACAAATATGGGGTAGAGGTAGTCTCATATACTATAAGTCACTTGCAAACCCAAAAATAAATCAGTGGACTTGTGGACTAGACTACAATAGAACTTTTTCTATTTGGCTTCATATGTATTTGTACGTGCCTTGACAATCATTTTTACCAACCAGTCTCCATCACTTCACTTACAACTGCTTCTAGAAATTTATTGATATTTGAAAACAAATAAAATGCTATAGCAAGACCCACTGCCAAGATGGTATGATGCAATCATGTGGTACGGCATATGGAGGCCTGGTGCGGTAGTCGGTGTTTTCTATTTTTTTAGCAGTTGACTAACTTCCAGATTAATTGAAGCCTCTGCAAGAGAATTGACATAACAGTATTACATACCAAATTGTCTGCGTCTAACGTCCATCACGTTAAATGCATGCCGCATGGAAATGATAATAATATTCTAAGAACTGTTCGTAAATAACAGCGCAGCAATGCATGCAGCATAGTTTAATGATTCATGAAGCATTAAGAGGCTTAATTCAACGCTTTAACCCATGTTTTTTTTCCAAATTAGTTGTTTTTTTAGTTTATGTGGGTGCCCTAATCAATATTTATAATCGGACTTATCTCATTATGGGATCTCACGCTGCAGATGCTTCAAATAATCTTTTTAATGACATTTTTAGGTTTCATAGTCCATATAATCATATATATGATGACGTCACGTGATTCTATGGTGACGCAAAAAAGCATTTACTGCAAATGATTTTTATTTATTTTTTAATTTGTTGCATAAATGTTTTCTGGTGATAGAGTATGAATTCTGCTTCCAACTTTCTGATTAAAAAATATTTTTGGATTATTAATAATTGATTCGAATTCACAGTTAGGTTAGGTTAGGAAGAGACAAATTCAAAAGCTTCATCTGCAAATATAATAGGGTTTGACAATTTATAAGATAAGATTTTGTTAAAAAAATATTTGAGAAAGTAGTTAAATATTTAAGACAGGAATAGGAGTGTGGAGAACACCTGCCTGTTCGAGTACGGCACGTGGAAATCCCCCCTAATCATTACATTTACATTTTAAAAAATCAGCTGTAATTCCACCGTGTCTTCTGCCTCTGCTGACTGGGATTTTTAAAGGGTAGTTTTCAATAATAATTAGTTTTACTAACAGCATGTTTTGGGGTCTGTAGGCCTATAGTATATTGGACTACCTCTTACTCTCATTAAGTAGGAGTATATATATCTTACCTTTGTGATTCAAACTTGTCATCTGGTTGAGAATAGTCTAGTCCTAAATTTCCCAATCAATAAGGAATAGGGACTGGGGTGGGTGGTAGTTTAGATCTACCCTCCCAATAGATAGATATGGGTTTCTTGGGACTCAACTTCCTCTTTTAAGAACAAGAGTTCTTCGCCATTAAACCAACTCAAATTATTTTTAAGAATAGATGACGTCATTATAACATACCCTCTCAAAACTCCCTTACAATTAGTGTTGTTTCATCTATACATTTCACTAAAACAAACTAGTTATTCATCATTCCACTCAAACAAATGAGTTGTTTATCAGATATGGAAACATTTCCTTCATTTTTCTGCAACGATTATGTCTCTCAAATGTATAGTCCCTTATGGGGATTAGGACAAAACCATCAACACCAGCAAGATTATGTCGATGTCTCCAATGATTGGGGATTAGTGAAAGAACATTTTCATATCCAGTCTCCACCTGCAATTCATGAGCCTGCTGCAGATTTGATAGTTAGCAATGCTGCGGTAAAAAAGCTTTCTCACAATGCTAATGAACGGCAAAGGCGAAAGAAATTGAATGTTCTTTACAATAAGTTGCGATCATTGCTGCCCAATACAATTCCAAAGGTAATTTTGTTTTAGTTTTTTTTTCCAAAAGATGTGGTGTTTCTGATTTTACGGATTCTCCTTTATAGTTTTTTTTTTTTGTCAATGTAAGTTTACTCCAATGGCAATGGTTGTTCAGAAGAATATATTTCTCATGAGTATGAATGTTCTATTGTTTTATTATTAGAGGAGCCTATAACCGAGTTTGTATTTTTTTGGTTGACATGTTAAAAAGTATTATCTTTCATGGAGTACTCTATAAATGAGTTAGTATTTTCCGACTAAACTGTTAAAAAGTATTACGAATGCTCAATTGCCCCATCATAAGAAGAGTCTATAAATGAGTTTGTATTTGGGTTGCTTGTTAAAAAGTATTTTTTTGTTAGTCATTGTTCTGTCCGTTAATTTTTTATCATTTCCAAAAAGTCAGTCTTCTTCCTCTCTTGTTTCTCATGTTAAGAGGTTCATAAAGAGTCTATCAGAGTTTAATAGTGAAACCAACATAATGGATACCCCTCAATTTTTAGCACTAAACTTAATAAGACAGGTTATCCGTGTAATTATTGATGCTAAAATTAAGAACATAGATTATTCTATGCACCTAATCCATGCAATAGGTGATAAAGGTCTACAAACCACTCGTTACATCTAGGTAATGGAAGACTGTTAGACAAAGTCTGAGCAACCCACCCGGTATAAACATGCGTGATGAATAGACACAACTCTCCATCACCTAATTATAGTGAATGCCAAGTGAATCATCAATACTCATGGGAAATAAGTTCTTATGAGCCATTACTAATAAGATAAATATAAATCAATATAAATATGAAGCATTATAGTGTTTTAATTATATGTTTTGGGTGAGTGTAGACAAAACTGAGCATTCCAACAACTATCTGTCAAGTTGTCAAGTACATTCCCGAATTACTGAGTCAAATCCAAAACTTAAGCAAACGACGTGATAAATTATCAGCAATCTCAAGAGGAAATGCAACTTCCATAAAATGTATGCCGAAGACCGCTCCAGTGGTTACAATAAGTGCAGAAATGGGAAGTAATGAGGTGGTGATTACAATAAGTACGTGTAAAGCAGGGATTCTTTTCTCTAAAGTGTTGGGATTGGTGGAAGAAGAGGGACTGGACATACGGAATGCAGCATCTTTTGTTGCAGGGGAAGAACATGTTTTCTACAGCTTACATATTCAGGTAAGGCAAGAATTTTAACCATTCGTAAATTTCAGAAGGCTGGTTAGAGAGTCTATAACTATTTGTAGTTTTAATTGTTTCAGATGAGGAGGGGGATGAGTGATTTGGACACCGCCATTCTGCGCGAGCAAATTGTGATGATATTTGGGGAAAGGAAAGGAAATGTTCGATGATGTTCGAAGAATTGATTTAGGTCTAAACTACAACAATTTGATTTGGGTCTAAACTTCTAAAGTAGTTTATAAGATATAAGAGGCAATTAATCGTGTTTCAAATACAAAAGAACCAATTATTTTATTATATTAATTTTTTTCTTTTATTAATATTATTTTATACTAGTAGAGCAGTTTTTTATTCTCACATTAATAATCAATATTTTCAACTAATAAAACCCTAAAAAATTCAAAATTTGAGGAACATTTTATTGAAAAACTTTAATTATCTAATACTTAAAAAACAAAGATGTCATAATTTACAATCTATATGTATTTTCAATTAAAAAGTGATACACTATAATATCACCTTCCACTCAAACATGTTTGTAAATGCTTATTCATAAGGAACACAAGGCGAATACATAATCATATTTATGTGTGATGATATAAACTGTGTGTGTGCCTATGTATGTGTGTGTGTGATACATATATATTCATATATTATGCCATGTATCACATGCATAGCCTCGACTCATTAATTTATGTTCACATGATAAGTTCACAAAGGTAATAAATTTACCATGATCGTGATCCAAAATCAAATAACTACACACACACACACACACAATAGTGGTTGTAACGTGTGTTATGTGAGGCATGAAGGCAATCAGGGGCCCATTTACATACATGTCATACATATATCCCATATATAGGGACACACAGGCACACACAT
Organism: Taxus chinensis; assembly: GCA_019776745.2. Taxonomy (NCBI): domain Eukaryota; kingdom Viridiplantae; phylum Streptophyta; class Pinopsida; order Cupressales; family Taxaceae; genus Taxus; species Taxus chinensis. Next base: position 139,170,935 of record CM034157.1, read on the forward strand.
AGAGGATATATATATACACACATAGGTGCATATATCAGAATATACCATGTGCTGTGTGTGTGTATGTGTGTGTGTAAGCACCATGCATATGTATATTACTGTATGACAAATATGTAAACATATATACTCCTATACTCATGTAGACTATGATGATGTGTCACTGTCAATATAATGACATAATGTATATATGTCAAATGTATCATATGTATATGTACCCTGTGGCTATAGACATATCATGTATATGAGTTACTGTGTATAGACATACTATCCTATGTATATCCCATATCCTATATATATATCCATATATATGATATCCATACTCTGTCATGTCCATGTATGTACTGTTAATCCACCATGTGTATAGACATCCATAGTGCCCCTATATGTATGTCCATATGCTCTATATATGTATATATGTATATGTATGTGTATAGACATATAGGAATGTGTGTGTGTGATGTGTGGACATATGTATATATGCATATGTATATATGTATATGTACTGTGTATAGCAAATCATATATATATGCATATATACCATCATAGATATATGATCATATATATATATATATATATATATATATATGGTATGTGTATAGACATACTATGTATAGTTATGTATGCCATATGTCTATATATGAAAACTAGTGGTACACACACACACATGTATATATATGTCACTGTCACATGTGTGTATATATGGTATGATATACCATATATGTATATATACATATATGTCCTGTATACTATAGCATCCTATGTATGTAATATGGTGATACATACATATATGGTATATATACATATATGTATATATACATACACACACTTTCACATGAGGACACACACACATCACACACACACAGCATATATATATATATCACACACCTATGATATATATATACCCAACCCATGTGTGTGTGTGTGTGATACATATACATAATATATCATATACCTATATATGCTCCTCATATATATACATATATGTAATGAAATTGTATATATGAGCATATACATATATCATATACTATATATGATATACATACAATAGGTTATATATGTATGTATGGTATACTATATACATACACACACACATACATACATATACATACATACACACATACTATGTATGTCCACTGTATCCTTCATGTATATCCTATGTCAATTGTGTGTGTATAGCACACACACACACACATATACATACATACAGTTAGCATACATACATACATACATACATACATGTGTGTATTGTACATATGTATGTATGTATGTCATATGTATGTGTATGTATACTGCTACACACACAGATAGGTTACATATCCATACATACAATACAGTCTATAATATCCCTTCATGGGATACCACTTGAAAATTTGCTATAAAAATAGTTCTTCTCCATACCACCTTGCATCCAAGATTTAAACTTTACCTAGATTTGTCCAAATACAATGACCAGCTATTTTGGAAGTTGAGCCATGGTCCATGTTTCAACCTTGACGTATCTCACTTTAAGTATCTTTCCCAAAGTGCATGAAATTTTGAGGGAAGCTGTGCAATAATAATAATAAACACTAGAAAAATATTTTTTGAATTTTTTGAATAATATATTGCTGCTAGAAAATTACAGCGTGCCCTAGACATATGGAAAACTTTAGAGGTTCGTAACTCACCAAATACAAGAGAAAAAAATTAAGAGTGCCTTGGAAATAACATTAACAAACATAGGAAATGACATTCCAACCTTTAGATCTGAAAGGGGCCAACATTGGGAAGACCTTCCAACATAAAGGCTCCCAAGTCAACTCTAAAATTGGAAAGGGGTTGCTTCCTAGATGAGAGGTACCTTCAAAGTGATGCTAAGCCCATTTGCCCAAATGGTATTGTCATAAGAAGGGATCTAGGACCTAGCTCTGATTATCTTCCCCAAATGGAATTAAAAAAAGGCAATAAGTTTTTTTCTGAACCTTCTGATAAGGGTAAGAATCATTAAAAAAAAGACCATTGACAAGTTGATGATCATAACAAATCCCCATGGACAGACTAGAAAAAAAAACAGACTACCGAAGAATGCCCTGGTAGCTAGGGATGGTAATCTCTCTTGGCTCCACCGAAGCTAGGGTCCCTGTGGGATCTTCACTCCACAAGCTGTTTATTTGCAAACAGCAGTTCACACGTGAAAGAATATTCATAAGCTAAAATGATAAGACACAAATTCAAAGATATTTTGGTAGGGAATCTCTAATGTGTCCTTAAGTCGACTTCTCCACGGAAAGTTGAAGAAGAGACCCAAAATAACCTCTATACCAATTCAGTTCCCATGGAAGGGCCGGTAAAATGCAAGCTAACGTTAATATTTTCCCTTTTTAAAATCGCTACTTTTCCAACAACTTTTTCCCTCCTAATGCAAAAGTCGCATTTTTCATCGGGGCACTTTCCCATAGTTGAAAGCATCCATTTAGCCCCTTGGGTATGTTCCCGGTTCACTCAACTCTAACAATTGGCAAGTTGAAAGCTTTTCATAGAAATGGACATTGACAAATTCACATGTTAGAACGCCATTTCACATAACACACTTGATTTAATGCATTATTTATAAAGAACCCCCATTTGCATAAATTATTCTCAAAACACTCTATGGGTCCCTCAAGTTTTTTTCCACTTGCCGATATTCCATAATGGACACTTTAAATATAACTTATGCCATTTCTTATTTAGTTTTTCCAAGAGGCCCAAATAACCTAGACTTGAATCTCATCTAGGCTTCTTATCAAATCCTTCGAATGGGAATGGGGATATTAATCATTTAGCCACAATAAGAATATCAACCACCAAATATCTTGAATATACACAATGGTTATACTTCTGAAGATAGAACTTTTAAAGCATAATAATATTTTTTCTATCTCCATATGATGAAATAGCATTAATTTTCAAAAACATATTAGTTGCTATTTGTTGATTGAGTTTGCAAGATTATAATGTTTCAATATGATGTTCTGGTTTAGTATGCATATTCTCATCTTTACCTTTAATTAATTAACTTTGTATGTTATCTATGTGTGTACATATGAAATTGAGGACATATGTTGGAACTCATTTGTCTAAATGTATTCTTTGAGCATGCAAAAATGGTTAGAGTCATAGTCCTGTTGAATTATTTGGGAATAGTGGGAGACAACACCAAATTTAAATTTTTATTAGAAAATATAAATAAGGTTAAATTAAGAATAAATCGGGGATGTATGATTAATGCCTTTTCAAATTCGAATAAAATTAATAATTTAGGAATAATCTATCCACACCAAACTTGTTACCATGATTCAAGTGATTACTTTCTATGCTACTTTCTATAACTATCTATGGAAATAATTAGATTCGAACGATTCACAAATCCATTAAATAACAATAAGACTATTACCGATTAAATGAGTTCAACCTTCAAGTGTAGTTAATGCCCCCTAAAATTGGCATTTTATTTTCATAAAAATAAACTAGCTATGCTTACCTAATCAAGACATCTTTCAACATATTTGGTTATGATTACAATTCACTATCTTTTGTCTTAGAACACTTCACAAAGATCTATCTGCCTACCACGTTGATAAATAATTCCATTACTTTTGCCACAAATTGGACACCCATTTAATGATCGGTGACAAGTGCCCAACAATCACATATAACCTCTACCGAATAGCATTGATGTAGCTTCCCTCACACCTTTGTGTCAACTTCTTTGAAGGATTTCAAGTTTACAATACCAAGGAAAACTTGTCTTCCTTAAGGCTCCAAATTTCCATGGCAAATATATCAATATGTCTTTAAATACATAAATCATTACCTACTTTGAGTATTTCTGGCAAGCCTTGGCTGACATAACACTAAATCCATATTATGATACTCACCAAGCTTGCATTGAAACCGATGAAGGATGACAAAAAAGGTATCCAAAATTTCCTTATCTCATTGCATAGGAAAAGGAATATTCTTACATGAGTTTCTACACATTTTTTCTTATCCTTAACAAAGATCAAACCCTCATTTGGCTATTCTAGTGTTTCATCAACCCCAAAGTGATTCGCAAGGCCTCCACTATATTTCTCCCTTATCAAATTCTCTCTCATGGAAATTTGTAGTACAGGGATCATTGTTAGTTCAAATGAATATTCCATTTTTGAAATAATTTGAATCAAGGTAATTTCACTTTTTGGCCAGTGACCATGCATTGCGTCAGTATAACTTACATATTAAATTTTCATTTAAAATTCCAACATTCGCCTACACTTGAAACTATGACCTATATATTCTAGATTCATTCGCCAGGTCACAAACACTCTCCTACTCACTCAAGTGTGTACACCTGGGGGCATATGTATTATTCAACTACAGTCCTACGCATCAAGGAGGGCGGAAAATACAGACGCACGACAGGAGGGAAAGGCTAATCCATGACATAGCTTTTGATGCACGACAAGGAGAGTTTGGTTAATTTATAAGAGTGTAGTTCTTGGTGAACGTATACAATAAAAGAGTTTGTTATTTAGCAAACGAAGGGTTTTTAGTGTCACGCGATCAGAGAGCTTCTACATATGCGCAACAGAAATTTGTTGTCAAACAAGGTTGTTGAAATATTATCATGTTCTTGACACGCTATTCAACATTAGGTTATTATTTCAAAGGTGAGAAATTGTTACCTACTTAGCGTCAAAACTGTTCATTAGCAATCTTGAATCACAATTCACCTTAGTTACTTGCGCAACATTTTATTTAACTTGAAAATGTTGATAATGGAAGTTTTTGACGCGCGACATGGATTATTTTATTGTCGTGTGATCGAATTGAGGATCTGCTCTACGTGATAGAAATCCATGCTATCTTCTTTTTATCGCTTCTCATAGTTTTCGTGATGGGTACAACATACACTGTTGAATTTTATAATGAACTTCCTATAGAAACTTGCTAAATTAGATGAAAATTTTTCTGTCAGACCCCCTTTAAATTTTGTTCCCATGATGGTAATTAAAATATTTATTTTACTTTATTTGGACCCATTTTCAATCCTTTTCTTGATATTATAAATCTCAAATATATCAACTCCTCTTAAGTAAATAAACCCTTTTTTATTTGGAATCTAGAAATCCAAAATCAGAATCTATTAAATGGATTTAGAATGCCAACCAATCTAATAAATAACCTCTTTTGTCTACTAAAAATTAACAATATTGCCAATGTACAAGATTTGATAAAAAGCTTACCCAAGTAAGGTTTCAAAACCCTTCATCACAAGTCTTATGTAGTAGCTAATGGTGCCTTTGGAAACTTGAATGACTCTCTCCACTCGGTTAGTCACATAAATCATCATTGAAGAACAAAGGTTACTCTTCCACTCACGAGGGGGTTCACTTAGTAAAAGTATGGTATAGCACGTCTGTTCGAAGGGTATTAAAGAATACCCTTAATGTTAGTTTTTACCTCTAATTATTCAATTGATAATACCCCCTCCTGTTATATTATTAGAATGAAAATACCCCTATTTTTTCCATGTACCTTACTTACCCATTTTTCCATTACAATTTTATTTACCCCTTTTTTATTTATACCCTAATATATAAAACAGAAAATATATCATGTTTTCCACTCAATTATTATTTTCTTAATATCCATTTTCTCTAGAAAGAGAATTTGAAGACATTTAAGACCTATTACCAATTACCTTAATGTTATTCTTTAACCATTTATAATTATTTCTTCAAATAATTAATATGGTGAAATAATATCATTTGTGTTGAAAAGAATACTCAATCCTAGTTTTCTACTATCTTATTATTTCTTGATTAAGAATATCATAATTCATATTTCCTTATTCAAAAATAATATTATAATATAACTTTATGACCACAAACCTTTTACAATTTTAAAGGTATTTATCTTTTAAAAACTAGGGTTCAAATGTTTTAGTTTTATATTAAAATTAACCCACTTCTCTAGCCCACCTCTCTAACCTACATCCAATACATAATTCAAAATATTAATAAATTAAACCCTTCACCCCCTAATGTCTACCGGTATATTGACATTTTATAATTTTAATTACCTATAATATGAATGAACGTGCTAGGATATTATCCTTTCTAATTTATATGTTATCATTTTTAGTGAAATTTATTAGCCATTACACAATTGGAACTTCCACCTAACCATTGCAAGTGCTATTGGTTGGAATAAGTGAACCACACCTCTGTAAACGCTTGTTATCCATGATATTCCTGAGCAAGATAAATTATAGTGAGAATGACAACATGTTATAGTGTACTTCCATTCTTGAAATCTTGAGTCTATAAATTTCAATGAAGATGATTTCTTAAGAGGGTGGTTCAATGGATTTAGTGTTGATGCACAAGAAGGTTGTTTCATTAGAGATAACAAAGATATGTTTTGTTTCCATATTGTTTTAAAGATGTTGTTTTTCAGAATATTATTTTAATTTTCCATGGGGGGTTCACTTAGAAAAAGTATGATATAGCACGTTCGTTCGAAGGGTATTAAAGAATACCATTAATGTTAGTTTTTACCTCTAATTATTCAATTGATAATACCCCCTCCCATTATATTATTATTAAGAAAATACCCCCTATTTTTCCTTGCACCTTACCCTTTTTTCCAATACAATTTTATTTACCCCTTTGTTGTTTATACTCTAATATAAAAAATATATCATGTTTCCCATTCAATTATTATTTTCTTAATACACCTTTTCCCAGCTAGAAGGAGAGTTTGAAGACATTTAAGACATATTACCAATTACATCTTAATGTTAATCTGTAACCAAGGAAACCATTTATAAATATTTGTTTACACTAATCAATATAGTGAAATCATCATAATGTGTTGAAAAGCATACTTCGATCCAAGCCATTTCTGGTATCTTATTATTTCTTGTCTTACAGAAGATCATAAATATTTCCTTTTCAAAAAGTAAAAGAATCATAACTTCATGACCACAAACCTTGTACATTTTTAAGGTATTTATCTTTTAAAAATAGGGTTCAATTGTTTTAGTTTTATATTAAAATTAAGCCTACCTCTTGGGGTCTGTTAACCCATAATCTCTAACCTATGGATCCCAAAACCTAATTACAAATATTAATAAATTAAACCCTTTCACCCCCTAATGTCTATGGATATATTGAATTTATTTTTATCAATGTAACTACCTTACCCTGAATTCATGTTAGGATCATTGCCTTGCTAATGAACCCCTTGTGTCATTTCAAACCATTCACTAGATTAACTGCCCTTTTTGTGAAAACCTATAACCAAGAATAATTAATAGTAATCCATTGCACACATTGATAATACTATCAACTAAGATTAGCATGTTCCAAGTGGATTTTTGGAAAGGTTCACACTTAACATTCTATATCTTGTCTCATGATTTTTATAATGGCCAATCATTCTTCATTGTCCTTTTAAGCTAGGCATTTCAAAATACATAGTTCTTTATAGTGTTTAGATGGTCCATGTGGTATAAGATTTCTTTTTGGAACAAAGAAAAGAGACTCATTACACCGAATTTGGGAAGAAATTGGTGATTCCTTTCTAGTGTTTTGACTTATGCTGGGGGCATCCTTAATTCTTTTATCACTTCATTATTTGATGATGAATCATGTTGAACGATGTCACATAATGGAAGATTCCAACTTCGATCATAGACCTTTTCCTTTTAATACTCCCACCTATGTTGGGGCATTTTCGCATCTTCACTTCTTTGCACATGCACGTGGCATTCTTCCCTTGCATTAATTTGGAGGAATCCACATTTCACTTCCTGTACATAGTTTCAAAAAACTTTCAAAATACAAAGCATGAAAAGGCATTCAAATATGTTTCAACAAAAACTTCCTAAAAAATCAAAAATCATCCTACAAACTGTGGGATATGTATACAACTGGTTTGGTTGAATCATCCTATGTTAACATGTAAAGCGACTCACGGATCATTTAATCCTCCTCTTATGTCAAAAAAGCTAGGTTGATTACTACTGGGCATGGTCAACACTCTAGGGCACAATGAGTTTCCTAGTACAAGTTTCATAATGCACAAAAATTTTTGCATCGAAGACCCAAGGTGTCCTTTGTTATTCCCCTTGCATGTATCCTTATTGGGGCACCATCGTCATGCACCCTTGAGTTAATTCAAATACCTTAGGTGAAAACTGAAGCTCATAACAAAAACATTTAGATTATGTTTCTTGTTAGGTTAGCTTGTTTACTTTCTGTATTGCATTGCATTATGTATGTTGCATGGAGTTCGGCATCTTTCCCTGTTCTCGTAATGCATTGCATTTTCTATGTTAAATGGAATTAGTGTTTTTAAAAATGGACATTAATGTTCATATATTGCTTTTCATGTATACTACACTTTTGGTCATTCTTTTTCTAATAAGGATCGATGATGAAGACCATTAGAAATATGATGAAAAATAAAGTTATTAAAAGGCACTAGATGGATGTTAGCTCATTCCCCCTTCCTCACACTCATTTTTCTTCTATATCCCCTTTATTTTCTTCTTCTACACACTATTATTTATTTTATTCTCTTTCTATCATATTTTCGATCGTAAACCGAGTTCTTCCATCACTCCATCGATAATCAAGGGGGCATCCTTCATTCTACAATTCAGATTTTTCTAATTCTTAGAAAAATTTTACTTGTTTATGCTTGTCTACTTTCTTTGAAGTGATGTTACTTACGCCACCCCAAAGAGGGGTAAATGTAGACACCTAAAATATGCTTACACTTATAATTTCCTCCAATTCAACCGATTGACAACACTTCGTTAATTCCCTATTCTTCGTTCTATTCTCGGATGCCCATTTCTGACACTCTTTCGGTCGTATTCCTCCTATAATCATCTAATTAGGCTAATATCTCTCTTATTAGTTAGACATTCCTCCTTTAGACCATTCAGAACCTCCCTAGTTCTCTCTAGATCACTTCTATTGGCTTCCTAGGATATCTATCAATCACAAATGATTAACCAAACCCCTCCCAACTCTCAATGAGTCTCTAATCAATCACTAATCGAGTTTAACTAGCCTAATCCTAGCTTAACTAGTCTAAAGCATGTTTACTTAGCTCCTAATCCTAAAGTGATTTTTAGAATTTAGTCCCACATGCACAAGAATTTTAAATCTTCCCAAACCAAAAAATATAAATAGAATGCTAAGCCTTCCCATTCAAACTTACACCTTCACACTTAGGATATCTTATTAACACTAAGAACACCTAGCTTTGGGATTCCATTTGTATTAGCTTTAAGCTAATTAAACATTTGATCTTAAAGCTTACCCCCCCTTCCATTTTCATCCTTAAACCAAATTTTGAGTAATATGGAGAGAACCATTGGCCTTGAAGCCATTAATGGTGAGACTCCATTCTTGAAAGATTGAGAACCATAGACAACTAATCACCTCTTTTATTGTTAATTAGATCTTTTAGGTTCAATTTCTTAATTAGTAATCTAAAGAGTAGAGAGTAACTATATCATGTTAGTTTAGATTTAATCTAGTTCATACAATGATAAATTTTAGTCTTGTTTAGCTCTTATCATGATGGTTTAGTGTATATTAGGTTCATGCTTTGACGTTATATGTTTTAGCTTCATTTCCATAGCATATTTGATTTATTCATGAACACAAATGGCCTCAAAATTTCTCTAACCAAACCCTTCCACAATATCTAATTCACTTGTATCCTCACCTTTTCATTCTCCATAGGATTTAATATACACACTAAGCTTGACCCAAGAACTATATACATATGATGGAGAATGATTCTCGCATGTGGTAAACATGAAAAAAAATTGTCCGAATTATGTCACAAAACACGTCATCCTTGTAAGCCCCAATTTAAAAATATAATTTACATTTCTTTTTACACATGGTAATGATTGGGATTCACTTATTGTTTTATCCCAATACTATTTACCATTTTATTAGTAACTAAGTTATATGTGTTACAACTATCAATCAAATCCTTATATGTAGTACCCCATACCCTCGATGCCTGATTGATGAGGGTGAAAAAAATTTCACAGTCATTTTTCTTATTTTTTTCAAACATGAAATAACATAATAATAATGCAATTAGTAATGAAAATAAGAAAAATTAATTATTCAAATAATATAGTTAAAAATAATTTAAATAATAAAAAATGAAAATAGAGATATTAAAATAACAAAATAAAAAATAAATAAAATAAAATAAAGCATAATAGAGAGGGGCGGATTAGGGGAAAATGGTCCTAGGGTTCTTTTTCTTCCCTCCTTTTGGTGTTGAGCGCTATGAAATTTTCAAGAAAATGTTCTTTACATGTGTAAAGCCAGACCTCTAACCTTTTCCATCATATCATCCTAGCCTACACCAAAATGGGGGATTTTATCATGGAATCAATACCATCAAGCAATGAAAAATGTTTTTTTAGGTGGATGTTGTAGATGTAGTGTGTTGACATGCATGTATGCAAAAAATTAGAGAGCATTTAGAAGGATTCTAAGTTGATTCCAAACTACCTCAAAGAGATATGGGAACATGGAAAATACCTGACCGTGTAAGCTTCATTTTTATTTTTCTAGTAGGTCATGCACATGTTCATATGAGGGTTTTGATAGTCTTGGTTGAATCTGTCATCTTAAGGAAGCTCTAAAAAATTTCATCAACATGAAAAATTAAATCTAGGATGGTTATGTGTACTTTTTTACTTGGTGTGATCTAGGGTAGTTATGACCAATTTTTGGTTGCAAATGCATTTTTTTACTGTAAAGAAAAATGTGCATGTTTTCATTCAAGAAAAGTAGATTAAAACATGATCCATGTTAGGATTTTCGGAACCCCATGGAAACCCATTAAAGCACCATGGAAAATGGGATTTTAGTTCAGATGTTATAGTTGTGTAGAAACATATGCAACCCCAAGGAACATGAACTATTTAACCACACGCCTATCATACAACACCAATGCCTCATGTAGGCTTGCAATAGTTGTTGAAGTCTAGATTGTGGTCACATGGAATGTGTTGTGCTAGGAAATATAAAAAATAGGTTGTTGAGAAGGGGGCATCCAACCAAAATATCCAACCTTGTAAACATAGTCATAACCCAAGCCAAAAGAAGAGTCTTGCACCAGGATTTGAGCCATCAATGCAAAATGGAGAAGTGGATTTTTCTCATTGTAGTTGTGGTGTTCTTGGTATGGGTGGTTATATATAGGCACGTGATTTTTTTGATAAATTCCTTAGCCAGATGTAACTTCATGGAATACATTAATTTCTAGATATACAAAAATGGGTCCGATGAAAAGGCCTTGGAACCTCGCAAGAAAATGCAATTAACACATGTAATGTCAACTCCACAACCATTAGTCACCATTTTTTATAGGCATGGATTCTTCTTCTCCCTTCTTAACTCATTTCCTGAATTTTGTACTTCTAACTTAAGGAAATAAAAAATGTTAAAACTTGTATCAAAACGTAAAACTATAGTATTGATTTCAAATGATAAATCAACACACTTCTTAAAAACAATTACACTAAGATGAACCCCCCACGAGAATATTTGGAACTTTAATCAAGCTAAAAATATGTTTAGCATGGTTTACATTTAGTAAGTAGACAAACCAGAATGTAAAATTTGTTTATAAAATGCAAACTAGAAATTTTAAATAACCCTTCAATTATCTCAAACACCTCTCAAAATGATGCGTAAGAATCACCTCTAAACCCCCTTTTCTACTTTTGAACCACTGTAACCTCTTCCTTGTCATATGAAAATATCATTCCAACCATGAAACATCATTAGAAAAATTAAAGTGAACATGTTTACGAAGTGGTTTTATAGCTTACTTAGGAAAATTGGTTGCTAGAAGCAATCACTTACTATGACTGAACCCTCTTGGAATCACCTTGAATTTTGTGGGCTTATGATTCAAGTTTAAAAATTTTACCCTGCAAACCTACTCATTTCTTTATGGAGAATAGTGTAGCGTATTTCATTTTACCCATTCTCTCCAAAAATCATATTTTACACACCATTATTTGATGCACCCGAATTAGCAGGAACTTGACAAGGTCATAACTTGAGCTCCAGGTGTCCGTTTGAGTCCCTTTTTTTAAACCATGTGTTTCGATGAGAAAAACACAGAAAAAACCCACCCTACTAGTTGGGGAAAGTTTTTGACATGTTTTTGGGCCCTAAATCCTCCATCTTGAGGCCAAAAATTAGGATTTAAGTTATAGTTCAGTTTTTCCTATTTTGAGCATTAGTTAATTATAGTCTATTAGTTGTATTATGAGTTAGAAAGTTGGAAATTCCTCTAATTTAGGGATGTCTAAGATGTGTGGCAATTTCTATGCCCGTAGGAATAAGCATGCGAACTTACCAAGAATAACAGGTTCTAGTAAACTGCTAAAAATAGTAATTTCCGCCACCTAGAGTAGATTTAGTTAGAGTTAGCTAGATTTTACTTGGCAACTCGAGTTGGGAGTTGTTTTCCTATTTAGGAAACATTTTAATTCATTATTCAATAACAAAGAAGGATATCTATTTTCTTTTAGAGTTCATATTATTTGCAGTATATCTGGTTTGTTCATGATTTGGCTACATTATCTGGTATCAAAGCTGGTTCAAATTATTATTTTTAAAAAAATGGCAAGAAGAGGAAGAGGAAGAGGAGGTGGTATTGCCCAGATGAATAGAAATATGCAAGATCTGCAGAGACAAGTTGTTGCGCTTACTGCAATGATAACCCAGAGAGGAAATCAAGGTGGAGATGACACAGATGAAGAAGAAGTTTATGAAGAGGAGGAAATGCAAGCACCACCATTAGCTTTTGAAGAGAGGATGCTTCGAGCATTAGAAGGAAAGAATGATGGGATAAGAGTTGATGTTTCAGAGTATGGTGGTAGTCTAAAACTAAAGGAGCTAATAGACTGGTTGTCTAGCATGGGAAATTTTTTTGAGTGGAAGGTTATGTTAGAAGAAAAGACTTGGTAAAATTTTCATGCACGAAATTGAAAGGTCATGCTATGTTATGGTGGGATCACCTACAGAAAGAGCGGTCAAGAAAGGGGAAAGAAATAATTTGGACGTGGAGTAAGATGGAGAAGAAGCTGAAAGATAAATTTCTCCCTATGGATTATGTACAAACCCTTTACAAGAGGTTTCAGAATCTCAAACAGAACTTACAAACAGTGCAAGAATACACAGATGAGTTCTACAAGTTATCCATTCATGTAGATCATGAAGAAACTAAGGAAAAAATGGTTGCAAGGTATGTTAATGGATTAAATTCTTTTATTCAAGATGAGATAAGTATGCATAGGATTAAAAGCATGGAGGATGCCTATCAATTAGCCTTAAACGCTGAGGAAAAAAAAAATCATCAAAGTTTTAGGAGATCACCTGGAATGAATAGGGGGGCCTCATCTTCATTTCGGGGACGAGCTGGTTTCAGCCAAGGTAGGGGAGAATCATCTCGTGGATTGGAAAAGGAAGAGGATACTAGACAAGATTTCCATAATCAACAAAGCGGCATAGGATTTTCTAGGGGCAGAAGATATGTTGGCGATAGAGGATGGAAGGCTCCACGAAGAACATTTGTTTGTTACAGATGTGGTGAAGAAGGGCATTGAGATTTTGAATGCCCACATACTTATACACATGACAAAAGGCAAGGAGATGCTCCAAGAGTAAATCTTGTTGAAGATGAACAGGACCTGAAAATTCCACCAGATGTTGGAGAAACTCTTATGATCAAGAGGATGATGATTGCTCTAAGAAAGGAGGTCAAGGGGGATGCATGGCTACGTACAAATATTTTCAGAACAAGATGCGCTTCAGGAGGAAATGTATGTAATGTTATTATTGATGGTGGTAGTTGTGAGAACATGGTTTCAAATGAGATGGTCGATAAATTGGGTCTGCATTGTGAGAAGAATCCTAACCCTTATCGTATTGCATTGTTTAAGAAGGGTAATGAAGTTACTGTTAATAAGATATGTTTAATAAGCTTTTCTATTGGGAACAGTTATAAGGATGAGATTTAGTGTGATGTTATTCCTATGGATGCATGTCATATGCTGCTAGGAAGACCATGGCAATTTGATAGAAAAGATTTCTGGAAGGATTGCACAAAAATAGTTTTTCTACCTCTTAAAGAAGAGGGGAAGGCTGGAAATATGCTTTCTGCAAAGGAATTTGTGAAGGAGGTAAAGGTAACCGGTTTTTATTATGCACTAGTTGCAAATAAGGATGAACTTGTAAGTGCTCAAATACCAATAGAAATAGCAGAATTAATAGAAGAATTTTTGGATGTTATTCCTGATGAGCTACTAGATGGATTACCACCCAAAAGAGATATTCAACACCATATTGATTTGATTCCAGGGTCTTCACTCCCAAATCAAGCGGCTTATAGGATGAGCCCAACATTGCATGCAGAGTTGAATAGGCAAGTGGTAGAGCTCGTGCGAAAGGGGGTCATAAGGGAGAGCATGAGTCCATGTGCAACACCAAATTTATTAACACCAAAGAAGGATGGAACATGGAGAATGTGTACGGATAGCAGAGCGATCAATAAAATTACAATCAAGTATCGGTTCCCAATACCTCGCCTTGATGATATGATGGATGTGCTTACTGGATCTAAGTATTTCACCAAGATTAATATTCGAAGTGGTTATCATCAAATTCAGATCAAATAAGGAAATGAGTGGAAAAAAAAATTCAAGACAGGAAATGGATTATATGAGTGGTTGGTGATGCCATTCAGGTTATCCAATGCACCTAGTACTTTTATGAGATTGATGAACACAATGCTATGGGAGTATAATGGTAAGTTTTTTGTGGTTTATTTTGATGATATCTTGATCTTTAGTAAAACTAAAGAAGAAAATTTGAGGCATCTAAGGTTGGTATTTGAAGTGTTAAGGAAAGAGAAACTCTATGCAAATATGAAGAAGTGCACATTCATGCAAGAGAGTTTGGTATTCTTGGGCTTTATTATTTCGGCAGATGGGGTACAGATGGACTCAGAAAAGATAAAGGCAATTATTGAATGGCCTACTCCACGAAGTATAACAGAGGTAAGAAGCTTTCATGGTCTAGCAACATTTTACAAAAAAATTATTAAAAATTTCAGCAGTATTGTAGCACCTATAATAGATTGCACAGAAGGAAGGGAGTTTTTGTCGAAAAAAGTAGCTGAGGATAGTTTTCAATTCTTGAAGAAGAAGGTGACAGAGGCACCCATTTTGGCACTACCATATTTTGATAAAGTGTTTGAGGTTGATTGTGATGCCACACATGTGGGTATTGGAGCTGTTCTAAGTCAAGGAGGAAATCCAGTAGCTTTCTTTAGTGAGAAACTGAATGAGGTAAGAAAGAAATAATCTACTTATGATGTGGAATTTTATGCAATTGTACAAGCATTAAGGAATTGGAGGCATTACTTAGTGCCTAAGGAGTTTTTGTTATTTACAAACGACATAGCCCTAAAGTATATGAATACCCAAAAGAAGTTGAATAGTAGGCATGCAAAGTGGGTATCATTTTTGCAGGGATATACTTTTTCTCTAAAACATAAATCCAGAAAATAGAATCAAGTTGTAGATGCATTGAGTAGGCATGTGACTTTGTTTACCACTATGGAAAATGAGGTGGTGGGTTTTGAAGCAATAAAGGGTTTGTATTCTTATGATTATGATTTCAATGATATTGTTGAAAGACTAATTAGTCCATTTTCAGACAATGCAGGAGATGTCCTGGATGAGTATATTTTACAGGATGGCTACCTATTCAAGGGACGCCAACTATGTATTCCAGTTGGGTCTATGAGAGAGAATATAGTGAAAGAGTTGCATAGTAGAGGGTTGGCTGGGCATTTTGGTAAAGATAAGACGATAGCCTTGGTAGCAGAAAAATACTATTGGCCAAAGCTGAAAAGAGATGTGGTAAGATTTGTGGAGAGATGTCAAATTTTCCAAGTTCGAAAGGCCATGCACAGAATATAGGGTTGTATATGTCGTTGCCTGTTCCTAAAGGGTCATGGAAAGATCTGAGTATGGACTTTGTTTTGGGATTACCAAAGACACAATGAGGTAATGG
This sequence comes from Taxus chinensis, assembly GCA_019776745.2. Classification (NCBI taxonomy): domain Eukaryota; kingdom Viridiplantae; phylum Streptophyta; class Pinopsida; order Cupressales; family Taxaceae; genus Taxus; species Taxus chinensis. Next base: position 139,187,092 of record CM034157.1, read on the forward strand.
CTCAATTTTTGTGGTTGTTGATAGGTTTTCTAAGATGGTTCATTTTATTGTGTGCAAGAAAAAAAGTGATGCAACAGGCGTAGCAGATTTTTTTTTCAGAGAATTTGTTCGTTTGCATGGTGTTCCAAAAACCATTACTTCAGATAGGGACACAAGGTTCTTAAGTCACTTCTAGCGGAATTTATGGAAGAAATTTGGAACTCAACTATAGTTCAATAGTGCCTATCATCTGCAGACTAATGGGAAAATAGAGGTGGTAAATCGGAGTTTGGGAAACCTATTAAGGTGCATCGTTGGGCAAAAGCCAAAATAATGGGACTTAGCATTACCACAAGCTGAGTTTGCATATAACAGTTCCATAAACAGATCCATGGGAAAGTATCCATTTTCAATTGTGTATGGGAGTAATCCAAATGGGGTGTTAGATTTGGTATAGCTACCAGTTGATGGCAGAGTCAGTGATGATGCAGAAGCATTTTCCGAACATATACAACAATTATAGGAAGAAGTGTGGAAGAAGCTACAGAATAGTAATGATAAGTATAAGGAAATAGTAGATGTACACAGATGGAGAAGGGTATTTACAATTGGTGAGTTGGTTATGGTATATCTGCGGAAGGAAAGGTTTCCAAGAGGAACCTATAACAAGTTAAAGTACAAGAAGATTGGTCCCTGCAAAATTGTGAAAAAATATACGATAATGCTTATGAGGTAGAAGTGCCAGGGAATTTTGATATTTCTCCAGTATTTAATGTTTCATATTTGTATTCTTTTCATGGGGATGGTGCAAAAGAGGATGTTATTGATGAAGTAGTAGACCGGAGGCAATAGGTTCTGTGAAGAAGAAAGAAGAAGTGGATCAGATTCTAGATAAGAAAACAATGGACACGCAACATGGGAAATACAAAAAATATTTGGTACATTGGAAAGGACTAGAACAAGAGGACAATACTTGGGTCACAGAGTGGGAGATTAAGAAGTTGGATGCAGATAAATGGAAGCAGTTTGAAAAAGACAACTTGAAGGAGCTGCACTTTTTTCAAGCAAGGAAGAATGATGTGCCAAAATTAGAAGGAACTTGACAAGGTCATAACTTAAGCTCCGGGTGTCTGTTTGAGTCCGTTTTTTTTAAACCACGTTTTTTGATGAGACGAATGCATCGGAAACCCACCCTACCGGTTGGGGCAAGTTTTTGACACGTTTTATGGCCCTAAATCTGCCATCTTGAGGCCGAAAATTAGGATTTAAGTTATAGTTCAGTTTTTTCCTATTTTTGAGCATTAGTTAATTATAGTCTATTAGTTGCATTATGAGTTAGAAAGTTGGAAATTCCTCTAATTTAGGGATGTAGAAGATGTGTGGAAATTTTTGTGCCCGTAGGAATAAGCATGCGAACTTACTAAGAATAGCAAGTTCTAGTAAACTGCTAAAAATAGTAATTTCCACCACCTAGAGTAGATTTAGTTAGAGTTAGCTAGAGTTTACTTGGAAACTCGAGTTGGGATTTATTTTCCTATTTAGGAAACATTGTAATTCATTATTCAATAACAAAGAAGGAGATTTATTTTCTTTTGGAGTTCATATTATTTACAGTATATCTGGTTTGTTCATAATTTGGCTACATTATCATTGGAGCCAACTTGGCTTAGTTTTCTTAAAGGAAAACGACCAAATTTAGCCAACTAGCCCTAGAAAGTTGTTTCAGTTTGAGATTTGATTACTGGTTTTGGACCCCGTCAATTTCCTATTATCCTCTATATAGTAGAGAATAGGGTAGGGAATATAAACATCACATCAATACTTCCCATGCTTTTTTTACAGGCCCATTCTGTGGCCACTTGGGCTAGCTTATGGAGCCAACACAAAAAAGACCCATAGACCCCGTTTTGACCCTCTAATTTTTGTTTGATGGGTAAAAACTAGTGTGATTCTTGGAAATATGTATTACGACTATAATTAGATTGTCCAATATATATAAACATTACGGATAATGAAAATATAGAACTATGATAATGAAAATACATAATTTGGCACATTTACCCAAACCCCTGTAGTGACAACGGGAATGAGAACTATGTTAGTACTCATAAAACTTTGTATTACTCTGTAAAATTTTAGAATTTGAGTGCTACAAATCAAAATTGTTTGTGTCATCTCTCTTTTATTATGGAAAATTATTAATTTAATTTTGTAAAAAATGAGTGTTTTCTCTCTAATCTCTTTCTAAATCCTTAAAAAGTAGTTATGGGTTGAAAAAATGAGAAATAACAATTTTTAATCTCTCTGAATTGATGTTGTGAGTCCTAATAGATTGTTAAGTTGGAGGGGTGGGTCCGCATCGGTGTTTTTGCTAACCATGTTTACATAACCTAACAGGTTGTAGGTAACATGGAGAGATTAGGATGATTAGTATGTTTTTAAATTTGTTTATAGCTTGTAAAATGTGTAATTGTGATGAAATATGAAATATATTATATTTTAGTAATTTTACTTGATGTGTAAATGAAGGAAGAAAATTTAGTTATATCATGCATGTGTGTAAATTAATGAGATGGTGAGATTTTACATTATACGCTATAGTTTAATTACATTGAAGAATGTGCACTTGGTTATTATGGTAAATCATTGTAATTTTACATAATTGTATGGTAGTGAACATGAACTCTTAAGATCCTACAAACTAATGAGTTCACTAATCCTCCCCACCCTGTTTCCTACTCTTACTCTATCCATGGAAAACAAGAAAATGAATCAAAACAACCCCACTCTTGTGGTGAGTTCAATCATGTGACTCATCGGGTACTCAATGAGCATGTAGAGGAGCTTGAATCGCTAATGAAGTCAAGTGCATAATTCAATCATTATCCTTATTTTTCTTGATAGTGAACCCCTCATGAGTTGGATTCAATTTACCTATTTTCTCCTATGCATTAAGCTTAAGTGAATGACCTATTTATCCCTTCATGGGAACTTGAGTGTCATCTTAACTAGTGACAAAACTAAAGGGGAAAATTAATTTCAATAAACTAGTCAAATCATGATATTAGGACAACCTTGATACCTTCCTCTCCTCCAAATAACCACTGGAATAATAATTTAACTATATATAAAGATTTTTTTTGCGAGATGAGAATGTCAGAGCTATTCTAGTGTGGACCCCATCTTAATTATAGACCTTGCAAAATGAATAAAATAAAAATCAGACCTATTAAGGGTTCATTTTTGGTTGGATCTGTGGAAAATATATCGACATCAACTGTTAATTCTTTATCCCTTGTGATAATTTTAGAAATAATAAGTGTTAACTGGACCTGCAGCAAGGAATTTTTGTTAATTGTATAAAGTCCTTGTGAAATGGGTACATTTCATGTTCATAGATTGACCATATGGCATGTTGTAGATGTTGTGGATAGAAATTAAATGGATGTTTATTTTGTACCGTATGAAATTGGAGTAATGTGTTAGATCCATAGATTTCTTGTCATTCCTTTTAACAAATAAAAAGATAATCTTTATGTGTAAAGTTTTGATGGAATGAGATTTTTGTGGTAACATTAATGTTGATCCTATGGTGAGGTCCAAGCAATGTAACTAGAACACTACTCAATCCTGAAACCTCTTAAGAGGTTAATTATGGATAAATCCTTGTATTTGACTCCAACTATCGATTTCTATCTAACAAGATTTTATGGAAGGATTAATAGGATAATTGAATTTGTACTTTTAACTTGACATTTAAACCCCTTAGTACCAATAAAAATATAATCAATGTTTCATGTGGAAACATGTGTCATTGTAATATAATCCCAACTAATAATTTAATCATGGGAATTAATTGTCGTAAGGAATCAAAATTAATGAGATATACAAATTATGGGTAAATGTTTTAATGAAATGAGACACTTGTAAATTTGAAATGAGAGCATATGTGTTTTTGTATATCAAGGTGGTACGATCAATGATGTAAAACATGAAGTCTTATACCACTATCAATTAGTGCCTAAGAATATATTTTATCAACAAAAAGGGAATTTTTCCTTGTCTCCTATAATAAGTGGTCAACCTTATGGTGTTTAATAATAGTTAAATGACTCATTCCCATGTTGATACATGTATATTGCGAACATGAATTCTTTTTTTGTAATTAGTGCTACATGAGTCATGTGAACTATAAATGATATCAAAATGACTAAAATGATTATCATGATTGTGATATAAATGACAGTAAATGAAGTGTATCCTTGGTAAACAAACATTTGAAACAAAATGGGAAACTTGCAATTTTGAGACATTAGCATATGTTTCATGCACGTAAATTTTTTTCAATTAATAATGTTAAATGAAGAAAGTTACATAAAGTAAAATGTGAACTAAATAATCTATGTACATCATGGGAAAGTTATTTTATCCTTATTTCCCTCATGAGGTCATTTTATTGTATTGTGATATGATCATTTGAGTGAACGTAGTGTTATGTATTATTGTCTCATTAGTGAGAATGTATGTGATTATGAATACTATTTTCATTTAACCAATGTTAATTCAAAAGAATTAAATTGTGATAAGATTAAAAAAAGATGTGTGTGTGTGTGCATGGGCGCATGTTTGTTTTTGTGTGGTGGTTAAATACGATACTATACCTCTTCCTTGCGGTTATATTATTGTTTTTATTTCACTCTTTTAGATCCAATATAAAATTTTATTATTGTTTTTTCTCTTATGTGGGTGAATGAAAGTATGGAGATATGTTATATCATTGTTTTGGAGGGATAAGGATGATGTTAGTGAAGGGAGGATTATGGATTTGTTTGTTCATATGGAGGAACCAAAGGATAACAATGATTTCCTAGTGGAGTGATAAGTGATAGTTGCAATGATGATCCCTCCCCTTTGTAATTCTCCTAAGAAGACTTGTAATGTGTCTCATAATGTTGATGAAATGTATTTTTCACATTCTCATTTTTCTTAATCCTTTATTTATTTTCAGTTACTCAATGGAGCACGTGTTCATTTATTTTATGGTGGTTGTATCTTGCATGCATGGGTATGTTTATGTATGTGTGTATGTTGTGGAATTGTATTGTTGTGGTGGAGGGATAGGTGTTATTATGGTGTATGGGTTTTCTTATTTTTGGGAGGGAAAAAATGTTGGAGAAACTATCCTTAATGGAGGGATAAGTGTGGAGGGATAAGATCATTTTTATGCACAGTGTCATGACTGTTTGAAGGAGTGGATAGGTTGGTCTTCCTTCCTTATTATAGGAATAAGTGGAATCGGTGGCATCATTTTACCCTTGATAAGATATTGTATGGCTTGGTTGTATTATACATTTTTATTTCTATTGATTTGTTGGAATCACTTTCTCCTTGTATTGGAGATGCATCCGAAGTGATGCATCTCGTGTTATTTTTCAAGCATTGTGTTGTTGTTATGTGGGCCCAAGTAGTATTTTTTAATAATAAGAAAATAAATTTATCCATGTAACTAGTTTAGGTGTTACATTATAACACTCATATCTATATTTAATTTAGTTTCAATATTTTCATTGGTTCATGTGTTTCCTTCATGATGTTTATTTCACTCTTTTCATCAACATATCTTCTCTATGCTCTAACTCTATTGTATGTGTTGGACAACTAACATTATCCTCATCTACAAGAGAAACATAATTTCTCAAATTAGTTTCAAGATTATCCTCATCTATAATAGCCACAAAATTTCTCAAAATATTTTTATTTCCATTGGTTTTAAATTTTGTAATTTACACTCGCATGGTGTCAATCATGTTATCCACACGTAAATAGGTTTCCCATGAATTCTTGACCTCTTCTTTATAAGAGTGTTTCCTTCCACTTGAATAATACCTTCTTCCTCTTTGTGTTTGATTTTTTTTTCGAGAAGATATTTCTTGACCTTATTAAGTTGTATATCCTCTATTTCTTACGTGTTGTCTCATTCCTATTAAGAACCCTCCTCTACCTCTAGAGATATCCTACTTCCTTCTAGAGATAATATCTCTTTTTTCTTGATATTACATTTATATGCTTCTTCTAATGACCTCAACAAAAACATTCCTATCTCATTTTTATTGCAAGATGAATTCCATTAACATACTTTATTTTCCTTTAAAATTTTCTTTTGCATGACCAAGTTTAATCATGAGTTTATAAAATTAATTTATATAGTCTTTCACGTTCGTCTCCTTCTACCTCAAGTTTTTCATTTTCTTGAACAAACCTAGTCGATAATATGAAGTCAATAACTTTCCTTTCAAATTGGAAACTATTTTGTCCCATCTAGTAATCTTGTTATTCCCACTTCTTTTACTCTCTAATTACATATGATCCCACCACAAGGATGCATGGATTTTAGCTTCGTGTAAAAAATATCACCCTAAATATTTAAATTCTTTATGAACTCGTAATAAATGTATTTTTCCATCTATGTCTTCCACCCAATAATAGCCTTAGGTCTCAAGCTTCCACCATAGCTTAGTTTTTATATATCCAGTTTTCTTCCTAGTCTCATAATGACATATATTTATTGAATCTATAGTAATTCTTGTTTGTTATTATTTTCAAAAAAAAGTGTCCCTTCTCTCCTTTTATATTCACCATTGTATCTAATCTCATTTGGATTCTTCCTAGTATCACTACCAAGTTTGTAACTCTAGGTTCTATTGATCCCTTTCCTCTTTCACTAGAATCAGGTACTTATATGTGTGGCATATTCTTACAACAATAAATATTTTCTTTCATAACCTACAATTAACTCCAAAATATCCTCACACTCTCAAATTAATAATTAAACCATTTATTTGATACAAATTGATGTCGATGGGAATGAGGGATCCAAGTAAATGGGTTTAAAACACACTATCTTATGACTTACAATCCATAGTCAAGGGAAAACACACAAAAAAACATGGTTTTGAAATAAACAAACTCTCTTTATTGATATTCAAAAATGTACAAAAATTTTATAGAGATGTAAAATAAAAAAATATACACACTCCTTAACAACATCATAACTTATTTCAATTCATAAACAATATACTTTTTAGTTTATTCCATATCTCTCTAAGATAATATCTCTATAGTTTCTGATTAACTAAAATTGGGGGTAAGGAGTAAGGAAATAGTAATCCTAGTTAATCTAATTAGGAGGACTAAAAATCTATAATAAAAGACTATAACAGTATGAAATAAATGCAAGTAAATTATTCTAAGTGAAATAAAACCCTAAATATGCAAGAGAAGGGAGAGAAATAGCTTAGCTGATTTACAGAGACTATTTAGGTTGTTGCATGTCTGAACAAAAAATATGGAAGTGGAAATGAATACTTAGGGACCCTATGAAGGAAAAATCTAAAGTGACTGGGGTGCCTGGGAGTGTACTGGGGTGCCCCGGGGCGTCCTGGTCTCCAATTTGGGCGCTTTGAACATTGTAAATGCTCAAAACCTAAGTTCAGTAGTGTTGCAACTTAGTTTGAAACCCTGTCTGTTTGATGACTTACAATGCAAATAAAAGTATCAAAACCCTAGAAAAATAAAAGATGTAAATGAATGGGTTGGACTGACCTCAGTAAAAGGAACAATAACCAGATCATACCAAGCCAAGAACTCAGATACTAATCAAACACCACGATCAATAAGATGAAAGAAAATTTCCAAAATAACTTTACATAAAACCTTTACAAACAAATGAGCAACAATATCATATATTATCATGGAACTCAATGAAATACAATGAGAATGGGCCTTGATTATATAGGCAAGGAATTAAAATATAAGAACCAGTCAAGGTCGTAGATCAAGCCATAAATCAAGGAAAGAACTAGTTAAGTCCATAGATTTAGGAGAGAACTAGACATCAAGAATCTAGTCAATACCATAGATCAAGGAAATAACTAGTCAATATCATAGATCAAGGAAATAACTATACCTAAAAACTGGATAATATTCTCCTAATATCTAAATAAATAAAAAGAAATATCCACACACATAAGTGGGTGGGGATAAATACAATAAAGGTAAATAAATTACCTAGGTGAACATGAGATAAGGTAAATACCTACTCTAACACCCCCTCAAGTGAAAGTGAAATCCACGGTATGAGTCTCAACAACTAGCCCTAATGAGGAACTCATGTACAATATATCCATGAAGAAATATTGAACCAAAAGAAGGAAATAATCTTGCTTAAAGGAAAGAGAAAGAAGAAGAAGAAGAAGGAATATGTTCTAATGAACACCCCAAAGAAATTTTTTTGAAACCCCAAACATGGCATGCAACTCAAGGTAGCGAGGTGATGCAAAAGGATTTGTAAAGATGTTCGTAACCTACTGTTGAGTCAAAATGTACTCCAAGCAAAGAACTCCATCCTGAATGTGCTGATGAATGAAGTGGATGTGTATCTCAATATGCTTGGTTCATTAGTGCTCAACTAGGTTACGAGAAATGTGAATTTCACTTTGGTTTTTACACCAAATTATAGTTGGTGAATCCTGTGGGAATCCAAACTCTGTCAATAACTATTGAAGCCAAAGAATCTTTTGAATCGTTATAACTGTTGTCATGTACTATGCCTCTGAAGATGAAATTATAATAGCCTATTTCTTTTTGCACACCCAAGCAACTGGAGAAGAACCAAGAAAAAAAATATAGCCAGAAGTGGAACGCATGTCACCAATAGAACTTTCCCAAGTTGAATTTGTATACCCAACCAACTGAGTATAATCCCTAGTGTAGTGTAGGCCAAAGTGGGAAGTGCCCTGCAAAGAGTGCAAAATCCTTTTAGAAACATGTCAGTGACTACTATGAGGAGAATGTGCAAACCGAGATACAATGCAAATGAAATATCAGGGAAAGTATGGGTCAAGTACATGAGACTCCCTACCAACTGCCTATACAAAGTAGGATCACAAAGAGGAGTGGTACATGTGGAAGTAATAATAACCCCATATTGAAAAGGAGATGGACTTGGCTTGAAATCAACCATATCAAAGCACTAAAGAAGATCATGGGTGTACTTTTTCTAACTCAAATGAATCCCTGAATCTTTCTGAGAAATCTACAAACTAAGGAAATAATGTAATAACTCAAGATCTGTCATGTCAAACTGTGTAAAAAGAGCCCTCTAAATACTCTGAATGTGGGAAGAAGAGCTTCCAGTAAGTAACAGATCATCAACATATAAGACAAGTATCAAAATATCCTCACCAACATGTTATAGATACACTATATGATCGAAGTGGCAATGAACAAAACTAGTAGATAGAAGAAAAGAATCCATCTTCTCATACCAAGCCCCAGGGACTTGTTTGAGACTGCAGAGAGACCTTCAGAGCCTATAAACAAGAGAAGAATCTTGAAAAAATCAAGTAGGTTGCTCCATGTATATTTCCTCTTGTAAATCTCCATGTAAGAAGGCACTCTTCACATTCATATGGTACACAGGCCACCCCTGTGATGCAGCAATAGAAAGTACAAGGCGTATAGAATCCATCATGGAAATGGTTGCAAAAGTCTCAGAGTAATCAATACCTTCAACTTGTGAAAAACCCTTTACAACAAGATGAGCCTTATACTTGTCAATGGACCCATCAGCTATGTATTTGGTTCAGTATACCCACTTACACCTAACCATATTTCTTCCTTTAGGAAGAGATACCAAATCCCAAGTATGATTCTTCATCAAAGAAGAATACTCAGCTATCATCACATCATCCCACTCCTGTATCCCATGAGCCTTTGAAAAATAATGTGGATCCTCAAAAACTACTTGACACAAAAGTTCAAAACCTGTAGAATGTGTGTGATGATGCCTATTGGGTGGTAGATCCTGTATGAAATGTGTTACCTCAGAAATTGTAGTACAAGCCAACTTAGGTATAGTGAAAACATCAGTGGGAATAAGATCATTAATTGAATCTATAACCTCCTCATCAACCTCCTCAAAGAAAGGATCTTCAAGATGAGATGAAGAATCATGAGGAGTGAAGCGCTCATCAAATTGAACATGTGTTCGAAAAAGAACATAATGAGTATCAGAATCTAGTAGTTGATAGGCTCTCATGTCCTCACAATACCCTAGAAAGATAAAGGGCTTTCTCTTCTTATCCAAAGATTTCCTTTTCTTCTTTGGCACAAAGTCCCAAGCATGGCTCCCAAAGACTCAAAAAAATGAGACATCTGGCTTAGTGTCAGACCAAGCTTCCTTTGGAGTCAAATGCTCAAGCGCTCTGTGTGGTGTGCAATTTTGAATATAGTTAGCACAATTAACTGCTTCTACACAGTAGATAGGAGGTAAATCTCTAGAATACATCATATAGTTAGTCATTTCCTTCAAATTTATATTCTTCCGTTCTGCTAAGCCATTCTGTTTTGGAGTATGAGGAACAAAATGCTGGTGAATAATGCCTTGAGTTTCCAAAAATTTAGAAAACTCACTGTTGAATTACTCCCCCCATTATTAGTGCCAAGGTTTTTTATGCAACTAGAAGATTGTTTCTCGACCAAAGCCTTGAATACTTTGAAGTGTGAAAAAACATCACATTTGTACTTAAGAAATTAAACCCAAGTATTCCTCGAGAAATTATCAATAAAGGTAAGTGCATACTTAGCCCCATTGAAAGAGGGGGTAGGAAAAACCATCAAGTCACTATGCACAAGCTCAAGTGGTGAAGAAACTCTCTTGGAAAAATTCTTAGGAAATGGATCTTGGTGTTGTTTCCCTAATGCACAACCAAAGAAATCTCCCTCAAGACAAGAAACTATAGGAAGACCATCTACCATACCATGAGTTCTCAAATCCTTCAAATATCTGTAATTGAGATGTCCAAATATTTCATGCCAAAGCTTACTCTTTGAATCTGCATGAGAAACCAATCATGTCCCTATATAGGAAGTGTCATCAAAACCCTCAAAGTGATATAGTCTAGATCTATTATCAACAATACCTTGAGAACCAAGTGAATGAGGATCCAACAAAGTTTGTACTTCTGCCCCATGTGGTGTAAAATTCAGTATTTTTCATTGACCAAAATGACAAATTTGATATATAAAAAGCAAATTTGTGGTAATGTTAGGAACATACAGTGCATCTTAGATACTACCACCATCATTGTGTATATCACCTTTTCCCTAAATAGGAAGAAAAGACGAATCTCCAACCTCAATTTTGGAAGTAGAACTCAAACCTAGAGAAACAAAAGACACCTTGGAAGAAATCATGTGATGAGAAGCACCAAAATCTATAACCCAACTGTCTGCAAGTGGTGACATTAAGTGATTTTCCATGTTGATTAGAAGGAGGTGGAGTCGAGATAGAAATTTTTTGTTTCTTCATTGCATCCTCTAAGACTTGCATTCACTTATAACACCTATGTTCTTCATGACCAGTACCCCTAAAAAAGAGCATGAAAGGCTAGACTTGTTCTTGGATTTAGAAGACTCCTTGGGTTTAGAGTTGTTTTTTTTGGTTTAGGAGCATTTTGAGATGGAGAAGGGGTGGATTTGGTTTTAGTTTTTGTTTTTCCCTTGCCCTTAGGATTAGATGCAACTAATTCCTTTTGAGAGGTGGAAGACTAAAGGTGAGATAATTTGGATTCTTCCCTAGTAAGTCTTTCACAAAATGTTTCTAAGTCAGTCATTTTGAATGTGTCACCTAAGGCATCCATGTTAGAGAAAAAGGTAGAATAAAATATTTGAAATAGTCCTCTCAACTTGGATAGAATCAAGTAAACACACTCTTCATCTTTCTTATTTCTTCCACTCCCCTTCAACTGTGTCAAAAAATGCTTGAACTTGGTAAGATAGTCTATAATTGTTGGAAAATCTTTAGGATTAAGAGAGGTGATCTCAATTTCAAGTTGCATGCCTCTTATATGATCCACCTTACTAAATAAATCCTCCAATTTCTCCCATATTTTGAAAGGAGAGTCAATTTTTTCTAAATGAAACAAAATAATGTCACTTACATAAGTTCCTATCAAACCCATAAACTGATCAAATTTGCACCGATATTGAAATTTCTCATATTCTCTAGTGAACACTGGTTGTTCTGAAGAAGTTAAAGCCCCTTTTCACTTAATTAGTGTTTCTATTCTTGGTTCCCATGTGTGGTAATTATGTTTTGTTAATGTCTCAACCTTCTCTAATGTAGAAATAGACGCCATCCTCAAAAAATCACCAAAATAAATGCAAGAACCAAACAATGCAATAAGACCCCCAAACAATGATACAAGAGCCCCCCCATATTTTGGCACTTTATAATGAATGTGTGTTACAATATGGAAATCTATAATTATAGTTTTATTCTCAAAATAAATATTTCCAATGGAAAAAGTACAAAAAAACAAACACTTTTTCAAAAAACGACACTCAAAACCGAGTTATCGATCAAAAGATACAAGCTTTTCAATATTATGCTCTCTATTTATTTTAGTTGCCACTAAAATAGAATAAAATGCTTTTGGCTTCACCACACAAATAAAATGAAAGGGGGCTGGAGTGCAAATACAAAGCATCCTACTAGATAGGAACTCATTGCACTACAAGAATTGATGTAGCTTTATCATGCCCTAGCTCCCAGTCAGTAGGACCTATAGAAAATGTAAATAGCATGTGTGCATGGAATAGAATAGAATAGAATCCCTCCCCATGATGTAGATCTCCTAGCCTTGATGATGCACTATGTGGATGCTAGATGGAGTGATAGTAGTTAATGATGTGACCTAGGACCCTTATTATGGTCATAAATTTATATTTATAGGGTTCTCAAGTTTAATTTCATAATTAATGACCAATGGACTAGAAAAGATAAGGATGAAAAATGGCTAAAGGACCCAAAAAGGGGGTTTATGTGCATAGACCAGGGCACCTAGGTGGGTGGGACCAGGGCACCCCAGTACAGACCAGGGGCACCTTGATTTAGGGATAGAATGTCGGGGCAATTACGAAAATAGGTGGATAAGTGCTGGAAAATACATGGGAAATATGAAATAAAATACAAAATAAATATGGCCAAAATGTGGGATTAATTAGTACTTTGTACACTTGGGAACATTCTAAATAGTAGTATAAGACTGGGCCAAATTATGTGTAAAGTGCATAATTTTGTGTCTACATTTTTCCCCCACTTTATGTTGGTGAGCGGAAAGCTTGGTAACATAAAGTAGAGAGAGATATGTACCTGATATCTATGTAGATTGTAGAAGAAGATGTGCCAATGGACTAGACTCAAGTGTAGGATGACAAAAATAAAAATTTGGAGGTGTGTGGATTCTAAAGATGAAAATGCACATAAAAAGTGATGAGAGTGAACCTAGGGTAGAATGCATGTGTAGTTATTGTGGTGTCTAATGTACCTACATGGTTAGTATGGAAAGTGTCATCGTGGTGCGGTGTGTTGTCATGGTGTTGTTGTGTTGTCATTGTTGTTGTTGTTGTTGCCCCCAATTTTACTGCTTGTTTCTCATACGGTGGACCTGCAAGGAGAAAATGATCAAGTAGTCAAATATGTATGTATGTAAAAATGTTGTGTAAAATATGCATGTGTAAAGTACACAAATGTAAAATATGCTATAAAAAATTGTAAATGGAACATGTGCACCTGATCCATGTCGAGAAAAAAAGGGTAGAAGGATACCCTGTAATGTCGCTAGTTTTTTGGGTGATCTCATGCCAACCTGGCTAAAGAAGTGTAGGGAGGAAATGCTATGTGTCCTCAAACTCTGAATACTTCTACTAATTTTTTTTGAAGAGATCTTTGTATTGTCCTAGTTTTTTGGGTGATCTGATGCCACTGGATGGAGAAGTGTAGAGAGGCACACCCACTATAACCCATGAGCATATAATTTCTCCGCATAATTGCCAAAGGACACCATGTCCTATTAATTCCTGTTGTGTATGGAGTTCCTAGACTGGTCTGAACTCACTTGTTATGTGTGAACCGGTGTAAATATGTTGTGTTAGTAGAAAACCCTCAATGATGCCCCCCTCTTTTGGGGCACATGTGATGACCCTAGAAGGAGAATTTGGTCCCAAAAGAGGACCAACCGCACTCTAAGTTGTATAAATATGCCCTATAGGGGGAAAGGGAAACACTTGGTAGATATAAAGACATGTACAAAAGGGGATGGCTAGCCAATACAAGTGTTAGTTTGAAAACACATGCATGCAATAAGTGTAAAATATGTAGACAATGCAGAAAAACTACTAAGTACAGTAGTGTAAACAAACAAGAAACAAAAATAATAACCACACAAAATAGGTTACAAACATGTGACATCACTCAAAATGTTGGAAGACATGCAAGGCCATCATGGCCGCAAACAACAAAAAAGTGTGCACACAAGCAAAGGGAAAATCCAACATACAATAGAAAATAAAGTAGACAAGTAGAAACAAAGAGGTAGTCATGGAAACATGTAATCCTACAAAACAAGTGTTGCACATGGAACACCCATTGGCATGTTAGAGTGATAACCAATATGTCAAAGCATGTATGAACAAGTAGTATAAGATGCTAAGTACAAAATTAAACAATAGTACCTAGATAAGATGAATGTGGATGCCCCCAACGACTGGTATAGGAAGGGTAGAAGGCGAGCATCCATGCCGCATGTAAATGTCATGTATTTGCAATCACACTAGAAAAAGGTGTGAACATGCATGTGTGTATGATAATGACATAGAAGAAAGTAATCTAACATGTATAGTAAAGTGATCATGCAAAACACTACTAAGAAAGAGTAAATGCTAAAAATATAACGCAATGTATTGTGGATGGATGGAATGGGATGCAAAATGGAATGATAGGAGCAACGTGCCCCCCAAGTGTATGGAAGTGTATGCAGTGAGGTTCATTTTTTTCCCCCTCAATAGTCAAGAATAAACCGCAAATGAGAGTGTGTCATCAGGAAATGGTCGAGTAGTTTTGGTTTTGATCTAACATATTCCTGTGGTGAGTTTGTATGTGTAGTGGTGATGAAATGTGACATGGGGAGAGATGATGTGCGTGGACCCTGTAGAATAAGCGTATATTTTCAAGAATTTGAGATTGAATCAGGGAGTGATGATTTATCCCTAAGTGTATATCACTATGGGATGAGTAGTAAGAAGTGATGAAGCATGTAATTTTATAGTGGATAGCCTAGTAAAAGTTTGATGAATGGGGAAGTGATGATTTAGCCCTAAGCATATATCATTACATGATGAATAATAAGACAGGATTGGAGATTTATCCTAATAGTGTATGTCACTATGAGATGGGTGAATTGGTGAATATAGAAGTGGATATGTTCCCTCCATGTAGTGAATATGGATGGATAAGGAAGTGGTGATTTAGCCTAAATGTATACCACTACAAGTGATGAGTAGATAAATGATGATTTAGCCTAAATAGAATATATAATCACTAAGTGATGAAAAATGTAAGGATAATGGGAGGTCCATCGATGAAGGGAGTGGTAATTTAATCTAAGGTGTATACCACTACATGATGATTGAAGGTGTGATAATGTAATGAAATAATTTGGAATTGATAAAATGTAAGAGGAGGAGATAATAGAAGATGATATAATCTAATAGGATGATGTATAATTGATGCAAAAAGTGGTGATTTAACTTAAGGTGTATACCACTATGGTATGTGAGGATGAGTGTAGGTGATGATATAGACTAGAGAGTCATAATCACTAGTCTGATAATATGGTATGAATGGTCAATGTCACATGTAGGTATGGTCCATTTGATTGGTAAACCCTTAACATTCAAGTATGGACTGAGGAACTAAAGTGCATCATAGAAATGACCAATGTGAAGTAATACAAGTGACTAGTAAATGAGTAATGGTATGTGAATGTTAAACGATGTGGGGCAATGAAGTGTAGAATGTGTAGTGGGTGTGAATGTGTAATGTAACCAAGTGTGTAGATAGAAATAGAATGTGTAATGATGATAGGTAAAACTAGGTATGTATAGGGAAATACTAGTGTAGCATGTAGGATGGTTCTAGGATGTATATGAATGTGTAAGATGCAATGATAAGTGTGATAGAGGATAGGGGGTAGGTGAAGATTTATGTGTAAGATATGATCCAATATATAGACTATAACCTAGCAAACGTACATGTAGAAGTATAGGATGAAATGTAAAACTAGACTCAACAAGTAATGATGATTTAGTGTGTAGATGTTAATGATAATAGGGTGATGTTCAAATGACTAGGATATGTGAAATGTATGGAAACATGGATAATGTAGTGGTATGTGGGGTTTAATGTAATGGTAATCCCTCAATAGTTGAGTGTGAATGGAAGCACAAGAGTGCGTCATTAGGTAACAAAGGGTGCTATAGATGTAATAAATATGCCTATGATGCAAAGTTGGATGAATGTCAGAAAAATATCATCTGATGGTAATATGAGAAAGTGGAAGGGGGTGGTATGTCTTGTGATATTTCCCCCAAGTGGTGTAGTGTGGGACTAGTGAACTCATCAAGGAGATCGTCATCAAGTGGATCAAATATCCAAAGGGTCTTAATTGATAACTTGGTAACAATAGTATGATTGTGGATCACATAATGAGCCACTGAGAGAACAATGGTATCCATGCCCATAGTGTATTCTTCATCAGTGCCAATGGGGAATGTAAAGCAATATGTGTGTCATACTATTCAGATTATGTAATTAGGTGAATAACCAAGAAAGAAACTATTGCAGTGAAAATGTGACCAAAAGGATTTAAGTGAAATATCAGTGTGACTAGGGTCTAAGGTACTGCCATTATGTCAAATAGTCTAAGAGTCCCCTGGGAAACCTATGAGTAGAGAAGCACAAAGTTGGTCACACGATAATAGACTAGAACATCCAACATGACCATGGCGTATTGCCATAAGGGAAGTGATAGTGACAAAACCATACATACCAGATGGAGTAGTTGGGTAGAATAAAGAATTGGTCCTCAAAATTGCAAATGCCAAGATGGATCTAGACAAGCTAGGAGATCAAGATCGGTTTCATCGCATGTGGGGTCTAGTGGGACATGTTCCCAATGAGATGATGTTGAAATGTGTAAGATTGTAAAAAGGGTATGAGCTAATGGTGAAGATGAATGCAAGGAAGGATACTATTATGGATGCCATGATACAACCGATGTGGATTGATAAAGCGATAGTAGGATTTTGTGAGACCGGGATAGCATCTAGCAAAAAAATAACACCGTTCAAGTGGTATAAAGAGGTTGATCATCCATAACAATTGAGGTTCATCTGAAGTATCAATGCAAGGAATAGTGGGGAAAAATAGTGGATGGTCATGGACACAATATTGGATGGTCCAGAATCTGAAGTTGACTTGTATACTGGAACAGATACATGTAATAATTTGACATGTAACGAGGAGGGAACTTCAGAATAAACAACTTGCATGGCATGGAGTCATGGTCTAACCTAACAAGAATTATATGAGATAGGGAAATAAATGATGAAGATAACATAGGAATGGGTCTTAGGATACAATTATGGAAAGGTAACATGTAGGCCTAGACATGGAAGATGAAAGATAACCATCATAAGCATAGGAGTGAAATGAAGAAGGGCTTGTCACTGAGTTGAGACAAACCTAAGAAGCTTGGAGAAAGGACATTATAGCATGAGTGAGTCATCAGAGCCAGGATGTGATAGCAGAGTAAGACTTGACATAATTTTGTAGATGCAAGACATGGGTTAAGAGTGAGGTCTATTTTCCATGAGGGTGAATTCAATAGTAGGATCCCTAGTAAATAGATAATTACTCATTACATGTGAATTCATGATCCATATCAGAAGAAAAGTTAGTAAATAGGGAAAGGGTTATATTCTGAAGGATCAAGAGGAGTATCAAATTAAATTTTAAGATCAAATAAGTATCAAATTTAGATAACCCATGATGGGATATAGAATAATCCCTATTGCAGTTATGCTTTCCCATGAAAGAAGGTAGGGTTCACAAAAATGATTAACTAAAATTGGAAAAAGGAGTAAGGAAATAGTAATCCTAGTTAATCTAATTAGGAGGACTAAAATTTTATATAAATGCACTAAAAAAGTATGAAATAAATGTAAATAAACTATTCTAAGTGAAATAAACCCTAATGTGTAAGAGAAGGGAGAAATGAGCTTAAGCTGATTACAAAGATGGTTACAGGTTGTCGCAGGTCTGATAATAAATACAGAAGTGAAAGGAACATCTGATAGGACCTATGCGAAGGAGCATACTTTCTGAGTGATTGGTGCACCTAGGAGGGTGTACTGGGGCACCTGAGGGCACCCTGGTCTACAACTGGGTGCCTCTGAACACGTAAAATGCTTCAAATCTGAAGTTTGGTATGTGTCATAAGTTCCTCTGGAGTGCTCTTAGTTGTCACAAAAAATCTGGATCTGTCAAATGACTAGATAATGAAGGGAATGCAAAGAGAAGTATCAAAACCTAGAAAAATAAAATATGCAGAATGAATGGGTTCAGAATGACCTCAACTACTAAACTAGTGGTCCTTATCACTAAGTGTTGCACTACATTTTGAACCTGGATGTAGTTCTGGTGTGTGTGTGTGTGTATGTCATGTGCCCTAGGTGTCTGTTGTCCCAGTGTCACACTTTGTAAAGTAGCAAGTAATAATAACTATAGAAAATGTAAATAGCATGTGTGCATGGAATGGAATAGAATAGAATCCATCCCCCTATGAAGTGTGTGTGATACAAATCTCCAAGCCTTAATGTATGGTTCTATGTGGATGCAAGTGATACAATGGATGCAACCCTAGATGGAGTGATAGTAGTGTGTAATGTTATGACCTAGGACCCTCATTATGGTCTTATAGCTTTATATTTATAGGGATCTCAAGCTTAATTTCATAATTAATCCCAACAAGGCCAACTGAGAAAAAGATAAAGATGACTAATGGCTAGAAGTGACCCAAAAAGTAGCGAAGGGGGATTTGCATAGATCGGGACACCCAAAGTGGGATTGGGATGCCCCAGTAGTGGCTGGGTTGCCCTAATTTAGGGATAGAATGTTGGGGAACTTGCGAAATGGGTGGATAAGTGCTGGAAAATACACAAGAACTATGAAATAAAATACAAAATAAAGATGGCCAAAAGGTGGGATTAACTAGTACTTTTTACACTTGAGAACCTTCTAAATAGTAGTATAAGACTGATCCAAATTATGTGTAAAGTGCATAATTGGAGAAGACACACAAAGGATGTGCACGTGGGAATAAGGCGCATTTTAAGGCACGGGAAGATAGGAAAGGAAACACATGCCGAAACAGTTTGGCTCAGACTTAGCCATTTTTATGGATAAGGGCTATTTTTGGAGATAGCGTGTGGAGCACACATAGAGATGAAGACTTGTGTGACACACAATGGTATTTTGGGAATGAGTGGCTGATAAGTGCCATGCATGGTTTGAGCTAATAATAGGATTTCTTCTTCTAGTTAACTATAGGACATCTATTATTAGAACACTTGCATGTATGCATGCTATTGTAAAGGTGCATGGCTATTATCAGCATGCGACCTATTTTGAGAAGTGCATAGGTGGTGAAGGGAAAGTCCCCACCTCTATAAATATGTATTGAACTATGTAGTTTAGTGTGTGTGAATTATTGTAGAGTTATGTTGTTGGATCTGATGCGTGCATGACTTATGGATATACTTTATAATGTAAGAAGCTTATGTGTTTTACAGTGTTTAATGCAATGGATAATATTGGCTGGATAATGGTGTTAAACATAACTGAATCTGGTTCATGTATGGTTAATCTTATTATAGTTATTGTTTAATTCATGATTCTCTAAGATCTAGATCTGGATTATGCACTGTGGAATGTTTATGTTTAATTATGGATCTGAATATGTTTTATCATCATCACACTAACATCCTACACAAGCAACTCTAAAGAGGGGCCTGGTACCTTTGCGTGCTTTGGGTGAGTGCTCAGCTCAGGCTGAGTGATATGTCAGCGCATCTGGGTTTTTCACAATAGATTCTAGGCTACATCATTGGTTCCATTGCTAGGACCTCTTTTTCAGGTGTTTTCAGGATGTTTCATGATGAAGACGTATCGGTTGACCCTAGCAAGTATTGAGGAGTGGATAATAGATCTGGAAGAAGAGTACACTCAGAGGTTCAACACTGGATTTGAGTTTGACGCACGTGCATGGGTGGAGCAGAATTTGTATGACTATTTATATGAGAGATTTTTTGCTATCTTTCGGTATCTGTATGAGTGGCTGGTTCCTTATGTGACTAAAAGGAATTGGAGGTATCACACACTTTTCTAGAAACAGGAATAATTTCAGGCCCTCTATGATGCTGATCTGATTTGGATGCGTGTTGTGGACACTTGGTTCCATGGTGTTCTGAATAGCTATATTTTAGAGTACTCAATTTCTACTTACTCTTTCCCAGAGGTAGCTGAGTTCTAGTTTTTGTGTTATCCCAGGGGAACCTATCTGCAAGGCATTCCACTAGTGATCAAAATCTTGATGGTAACCCTGAACTTGGAAGAAAAGTTGATGGCTAGCTAAACCCTACCACACACGGGGGTAGGAGAAAGGTTTGGTGAAGGATGGCGGACCTAGTGGCAGAGAGGAAAAGAGAAGAAAGGTGGCTTAAGTACAATGAGGCATGTGAGAGGGAGATAGAGAAGCAACGTGATATTGTAGAATGGATGGTGTTGAGGAGAGAGATGGCTCGTGAAGGATTTGGAGCTCACACAGAAGGTGTGGAGCCAGAGCATCTGGAACTCCCCCATTTGGGAAAGCATGATAGGGAACCCTCCTTGGCCTCATATGGGAGTGTGCCAGTAGAGATGACATGGGCTGTGGGCAGGCGCATCTGAATCTACCTGGAAACCTAGCCCTTGCGCTTGGTTTTCCAGTATCTAGTACAACCAGTAGTCAGCAAGCTAGTTTGGGGAGTAGCAGAAAAGGAGTAAATCAAGTAGAAAGTGCATCTATGGCTGGGAAAATGTCTTCTTTGTTATTTGGAGGTACCTTTTCAGGTGCATCATCGGCACAAAACTCAAGCGCGTAGAATTTTGGACTCACTTCTGGGAGTAGTACCACCTCACAGACTGTAGGAGTTCAGTTTAGTACCACTGTTGGGACACAGGGCAAGTACATCCACTGGTCCACTTCTGGCTACAGGTGGAGGATCAGGGGGCATAGGTGGCTCTAGTTCTGGTGGATCTGGTGGGTCTGGAGGTAGAGGTAACACAGGAGGTTCTGGATCAGGTGGGCATGGTCCTCACCAACCCCAGAATATTTACATGGAGATGTCACTTCATCTTCCAGAGTATAGGGGAATAGAAGATGTTGTTGAGCATGTGCACATGTGTGAGATACTGTGGCATGCAAAAGGAATCATGGCTTCTGAGTGCAAGGCAAGTCAGTTTGCAACTACGTTGCAGGGACATGCTCACAGTTGGTACAGGAAGTTTGACCCTGATCAGACTTGTGTAGATTATGCAGCATTATGAGAAGCTTTCCTTAAGGAGTTTCATATCCCTGAGTTTGAGAAGAAGAGTATAAGTGTGCTCAAGGATATTAAGCAGGGCACTACTGAAAGTGTTTGGGAATATGATGCCCATTTCAAAACACTTTTGTCTAAGCTTTCGTATGATATCCATGCAAGCCAACATGCACAGTGGTTTGTTGGGGGCTTGATCACACCTTTTAGGAGGGCACTGTCACATAAGACATATATGGACCCACGTGAAGCACTTGAAGTAGTGTTGCGCACTGAGGTAGTCAGAAGTATAGACACTGGAGTGAGCCCATTCCTGGAAGCAAAAATTACAGCTATGGAAAAGCAGTTGGAGAAACTATCAGCCAATTCAGCACATGAGATGTGCACTGGGATTTGGTGTACAGATTGTGAAGTGGAAGGGCACACTAAGGATAGTTGTCCCCGCAGGTCAGTACGTTCATTGTTGCTAGACTATGAGATATGTCATTTAGACCATGATGCAAGTTGTTTCCCATTATTACAACGCATGATAAGAAAGAATGTATCTTGCTATTGTAAGATTTTTTGGTCCACAACTCACAATACAAAAGACTGCAGGTTGATTGGTCAGATCCATGATGCCATCGATATTGGTGTGTGACAGACAGGAGTATCAGATAACTCTAAAAGTAAAAGTGAGCACCATGATCATGATCACACCAAGGGTGCTATGATCAGAATGAGGGACACTTTGAAGGAAGTCATGGCAGAGGTCGAGGATACCATGGTGGATTTGGGGGCTGAGGCCATGGTGGTGGATGAGGTGAGTTTCCTCATGGAACATGTTATACATGTGGATCTCTTGACCACTACAGGTGTGAATGCCCTCAGAATATTACTTGTTCTTTTTGTGGGAAGAATCATAACTATGAGGAATTCCTGGACTTATATGAGCATCTTAGCAAGCAACATAAATAGGAGAACAAGGGCGCAGGGATGGTTAGAATACAACGTGCCATAGAAAATCAGTGGATGCCAAAGTTGGCACTGGAACCTGAGGTAGTACCTGTGAAGATTACTACATGTGCTGAAGTTGTGCGTACCAGAGAGATGTTACAATAGAAGCCTACCATCACTAAGGAGGAGGTTTTACATGCAAGATACCCAGATCCTACACATCAGAAGGAGGTTTATCAGGAAACCATGGAGGTACTCAGAAATCTTCAGGATGAAATACAATGTTTAAAGGAACAGTCATGGAAGTTGGAACAAAAGAAGGCAGTAGAGACAGTCCAGTCAAGATGTTGATGATTTGAAAGAGGTATGCAAGATGTTGTGCCAGGAGAATATTATTCCATTACTAGGGAATTGGTTAAAGGGAAACACTCCATGTGCATAGGTATTGAGAATGGATGGTAGATCCTGCATGCTAATCTTCCCCCTCATAGCTTGGATTATGACAAGGAAATCACTCTGAATGTTGTTGTGGATGGGTGGATTTTGAGCAATATATTGATTGACACAGGTGTGGAAGTGAATGTGCTTACTTTAGATGCATGGGTATAGATGGGAAGACCTCCATTACAACCATCCTCTAATGTATTGTTTATGGCTAATCAAACTAAGGCCACTCCAATCAGAGTTTTAAAGGATGCATCCATTACTATACAAGGGGCCAAGTTCACTGGGGACTTTGAGGTTTTAGCACTTGCAGAAGCAAGACAACTTCCCAGCTCTACTTGGGCACCCTTGGTGTTATGCAAATAATGTTGATCTATGGTTCAACAAGGGGTATATAAGTTTTGAGAACAAGGAAGAAAGAGTTATTATCCCTTTGACAGATGGGAAATATGCACCTTATGTTGAACCTTTGAGTGAGGAAGACCTGAACAAAATTTATGTGCACGCCATTCAAGATCTGGAAGTACTTGAGCCATCTAAGGAAGGAATCCTCCAGTGGGAAGATGCACAGTCTATTAGTGATACTACAAGTATTACTTGTGATAATTGGGCACATGGCACCTATGAGATGGTTGGGCATGAAGTAAGAAGCACATTTGCATGGAGGAACAAACCTTGTTGTATTAGGAGGATAGGTAACAACTCTGTACCCTGGTACACTAGAGAAGGAAACCCTGTGGTATTCTTATGCACTATAGAGGAGTAGTGGATGGATCAAGTGGAGAGAAGAAATATGTTAGTATATACCCTGCATGGGATAACAACACATTGGTGGATGGTTCACAGGGATAATCTCATAGAATGGAATGAAGTGAGAATTTATCTAACAACCCATTTTCTCAGGAGAAATGCACCTACTCAAATCTGCATATATAATGGTAATGAACCTATTCAACACCACGTTCAGTAGTGTGAGAGACTCTAGACAGAGGGGTAGGAAGCTTTACCACCTTCACTTTGGGTGCACAAAATTTATTCCACTTTGCAAGGTTACGCACATGCTTGGTATGTTTATGCGGAACTACATAGGGAGACTAGAAATTGGCAAGACTTGATTGCAGGAATGACCCAGAATTTTGAGTACTTCTCTACTAAACCTCCTGGTAAGAGAGGCATTACAGGTTATGGAGTGCTTGACTATGGGAGACAGTGCAAAGGCTGAAGAACTCATTCAGGAGTTATTTGGTGAGGAAGAACAAGGAGTGCATTTTGATGAAGTAGATGATACAAATGCCAAACTATTTAAGCATGCTTGCTTTGAGAAGGAGAAAGGAAAGATGGTCTACATAGTGGATGATGAAGAAGTAGAATATTTGGACATAGATCATTCAACAGGTATGTGTGAGGTCTTAGACAGTGTGGATAAAAATGTGTGCACCTATCATGAACCTATGAAGACCAAGAAAGTGAACATTGGCACGGATGTTGAACCCAAGGAGGCCATAATTGGAGATTATTGGTCTGATTCTGAAGTAGCAAAGATAATTGAGTTACTACGTGATTTCCAGGACTTATTCCCTAGGGGCTACCATGAGTTAAAGGGGGTGCATGAGTCATTAGGTGAGATGAAGATTAAGCTAAAGGAAGGAGCGCACCCAGTCAGGAAGAGACCTTACAGGATGAACCCTAACCTGTGTGTAAAAGTTAAAGAAGAAATTGACAAAATGTTGAAATCTGGCATCATTAAGCCCCTAGAAGAATCAGAGTGGGTTAGCCCCATGGTAATCAGTATAAAGAAAGATGGTCGGATTAGGATTTGTGTGGATTACAGGGAGCTGAATGTTGCATGTGTGATTGATCCTTTTCCTATGCCTTTCACTGAGGAAATATTAGAAGGCGTTGCAGGGCATGAAGTTTACTCTTTCACAGATGGATTCTCATGGTATCACCAGGTTAGAATTACACAGGAGGATCAAGAGAAAATGAATTTCACCACTGAATGGGGAAGCTTTGCATATACAGTGATGCCCTTTGGTTTGAAGAACACACCTGTTATATTTTCACGCATAGTTGTTCAAGCATTCCAGGATTTTATTCACAAATTCTTGCAGGTTTACTTGGATGATTGGATGGTATATGGGCTTGTTAAGGATCATTGTGACAACTTGCGCTTAATGTTTGAAATATGTAGACAGTTAAGCATCTCTTTAAATATCAAGAAGTGTGTGTTTTCTACACCTTTTGGAACTCTGCTGGGGCACATCATCTGCAAGGAAGGTTTGTTAGTAGATCTAGCTAAGGTTGTAGTTATTGTAGGCTTGGAGGAGCCTACCAGTCAAAGTGAGGTGCATGGATTCTTGGGTCACAGAGGGTATTATAGAAAATTTATTAAAGGATATGCTAAGATTGTCTCACCTTTGGAAGAGTTACTCAAAGGAAAAGGGACATTCTATTGGGGAGAACCGCAACAATGCACATTTGAGGCATTGAAGGAGAGACTTACTACAATGCCTATTCTACATTTTCCCTCATGGAACCAACCATTTCACGTACATGTGGATGCCTCTGGCATGACCATTGGCACAGTGTTAGCTCAGCCTAGAGAAGGTATTATAGATCATCCTATCTATTTTTGCTAGTAGAAAGTTGACTCCTGTAGAACAGAATTATACAACTACAGAGCGCGAGGCCTTGTCAATGATCTATGTGTTGCATAAGTTCAGACAGTACTTGCTAGCAACACCTTTTGTATTTTATACAGATCACATGGCATTAAAATACTTGGTAAATAAGCCCATTTTATAGGGGCACATATGTCGATGGGTTCTCTTATTCCAAGAATTTGACTTTACAGTCATGGTAAAACTAGGTAAAAGTAATTCTGGCCCAGACCACTTATCAAGGATTCAATCAGGGGAGGATGCGTAGACAATTGAAGATACAATGTCAGATGCACAGTTGTATAGGTTACATCATGCACCTTCAGAATTGGAGGATATTGTTGTCTTTTTACACACAGGTATGGTGCCAGAAGGAATGAAAGCCTTAGAGAAGAAACAACTTGCAATTCATGTTGCACCCTTCATGTTGATCAGTGGTGACTTATACAAACTAGGATGAGATGAAGTATTGTGCCGGTGTGTATTAGAACATGAGCACATAGATATCATGGAAGAGGCTCATGGTGGTATTGCAGGTGGGCATTATGCAGGTGATGCCACCGCGCACAAGATTCTACTCATTGGATTATGGTGGGAGACCCTGTACAAGGATTGTAAAGAGTATTGTAAGGCATGTGATCACTGTCAGTGCCTTGGAAAACCTAGGCAAAGAGATGAAATGCCTTTGAGGCCTATTCCTAGTGCAGAGCCATTTGAAAAATGGGCAATAGACTTTGTGGGTCCTATTTCCCCAGCCTGCGCGTAGAACCAGATCACGCTACATCATCACTTGTACAAATTATCTTACAAGGTGGGTAGAAGCAACACCTATAAAGGATTGTACAAGCTACAACAGCAAGGTTCTTATGGGAAAATATTCTTACTAGGTATGGATGTCTGTTGAGTTTGACAAGTGATAGGGGCACACACTTCTTGAATGAGACAATCAGGATATTGTTGGATGAATTTATGGTCACACCACAAGACTACACCTTATCACCCTCAAGAAAATGGGACTGTTGAGGCTTTCAACAAGATATTGAGCCAGACCTTAACAAAAATTTGTGATGTTGGAAGGAAAGATTGGGATGATAAAGTTTATGTTGTACTTTGGGCATATAGAACAACCTACAAAAGGTTGAATAAGGCCACACCCTTTCAGTTGGTGTTTGGCACAGAAGCAGTTCTTCCCATGGAATTCATGTTACCTTCTTTGTGTATTGCACACATGGGAGGTCTAGCTGATGAGAAAGCATTAGAAGAAATAATTGACAAGTTAATACAGTTGGATGAGAGGCGTGCCATAGCACGTTGGAGTTAGAAGTAGGAAAAGGCTAGGCAGAAGGCATGGCATGACAGACACATCAGGGATAAGAAGCTTGAGGTTGGACAGATGGTACTTCTTTATGATTCCAAGTTTTTGTGCCATCCAGGAAAACTTAAGGTGCATTGGTTGGGACCATATGTTATCACTCACATCCTTGAATCAGGTGCTTGTCAGTTAGAGGCGCTTGATGGAACATGGTTACCCAGTTACTTTAACGGGAGTAGGCTGAAGCCCTACTATAAATAAGTCTTCTTGGTGTTTGTAATAAGGTAGTATTTCCATTTAGTATAGATTTCCCTTTCTGTATTTCTTTTAGTGTATTTCCTTCTTTGTCGCTATGCTTTGTCAATTTAGTTTGGTGTTTTGTGTAATAAGCGTGTTTGCGCGCTGGAAGCTAATTACAATCTGAAGTATTTTTATGCACAGAGGACTGCACATACCATTGGTATGGGTTGGTTGTTATTCAAAAATGGGAACACATGAGAACATACTATTACAGGTGTTATTCAAGAATGGAAAGGAGCTGCTAGAAAGAAGATTGCTCCTAGAGAAGACCATAGCTAGAAATAAATGAATGAACAATATAACGTGAGGTAAGCAGGCGGCCATAGAAACTACTAGGGAAGGCACAGTGGTGAGGTACTTCAGTGCATGGGAGCATGTAGAAGGAGGTCTGTAGCCAGAAGGTAGGAAGGTGTGCTAGAAGGTTATAACTGGGGCTAAAAGGTGTACCACACAGAAGTTGGGAAAATGGTCAATTAATGAGAGGATTGGTGGTAGGTGAAGGAGCAATAAATGCAATAAATTTTCAAAAATCTATATAAGGACGTGATGTGGGTTCATTTTTACCTTTACAATCACAAGTATTCGAGTGAGCTAGTTGTGATTGAGCAAAGCGAAACATGTTGAGGTGTGAAGAGATGTAAAACCAGATGTGGAGAGTGGATTTGTGCACAGAAGTGGCTTACATCCCCATTGAAGAAGGGTTTAAGTGAAGCATATGCATTGAGAAGGAAGGAGTTTCAAGCTAGAGCTAGGGCATGGGATTTAGAGCTAGGGAACATGTTTTCAAGCTAGGGCATGAGGGCTTACTCGACAGAGAAGAAAAGGTGAGATTTTTACCATGGCACTGAAGAAAGCACCTACAACAAGTACAAAGGGGAAGAAAAAGGTGGAAGTTGCTCCTGAGAGTAATTTTTCAGAGATGTAGTATCCAGAAGGAGTGATCATCAAGCGGGATTGGGATTCCCATATCCATAGATGCAAAGTAAGTGATTACAACCACCACACCACTGATAACAAGGGAGAGTTGGATGCTTTGTTGAATAAGAAGACCAACAAGTGCATGGTGGATGACATGCCAGTATATGACGATGTTGGGGAGAAGTTACTCAAGAAGGTAGGGGTGTATCAACTGTATGAACTCCCATATTTTGGAAAACCATAAATTTATACCAATGGCTTATGAGCAGAGTCCATGAGGACTTCTTCTATTTTGTTGGATGGCGGGTAAGGATCACCATGCCTTTGATTGCCACATTGACAGGACTGAAGGGCACAGGGATAGAAATTACTTGTGATCTAACTAATAAGGCAGATATTATAGCCACAAGAAAGGAGTTGGGATACTCCAAGGGTGTGCGTGGAATGGACATCTACAAATTAAGGAAGTACCTGATGTGTACAAGGTAGCCGCGCATCTGCTCACTAACTGAATGATCAAGAGAGATGGTCACAGGTAAACACCATGTGGCTACATATTGAAGAAGAATATGTCATAAGGAGAATTCTACAAGCTAGCAGGCTACATAGTAGAAACAATTATTGAGGAAGCACGCACAGGTGAACAGATAAATTTTGGTTCTATCCTCTTATCTCTTATGTTTGTAGAAATTGGAGTGCTCGATGGGTCAAAGAAAAAAATTTGGGAATAACCCGTGGAGAAGAAGTCCCTTCATATGAGAGGTTTGAGAAGTACTTGTGTGAAGGAACAATGAGTGGCCCATTCAAACAAAGGGTAAAACTATGGTATGATCGACTACACATGGCATTTGAGGAGGAATGGCATATTCCAAAGGAGTTACCATCAGTAGTGGGTAAGGCAGTACAAGTTTGTAGTGTATCAACATTTTTACATCACGCGTTTGTAATGAAGGATAGGACATGGAGTCCATGGTGTAAACTATCACACGCCTTCACAATGCTCTATTTCCAAGCCTCAATACACATGTTTACTGATGTGCATTGGTTGAGCTTTAATGTGGACAAGGTAGATTGTGACTACCATACTCTTAGAAAAAAAACTTATGTTTATCCAGGTCAACCTACCTACATAGAGAGGCTTGTTTTTTATTTTATTAACATGAATCTAGTTAGTTTGGCTATTGGGGACAATGGAGTCACACTTTTCTATCTCCATCTTAAGCCAAGGTTAGAAAATAATAAGTATTTAGAGAATGAGTTCATGTTACCATAGTCACCTAAGGGAAAACACACAATTGAAAATGTGGAAGCTCCAAAGCCTGCCTCAACCATAGAGATAGAGGAAGAAGAAGAACATGAGGATATCAGATACTTGGACCATAGAAGCTGGAGGCAGCCCATAGAAAAAGTGGAGAGTGAGTGCATAGATACTCCCCCATAGACACAAGGAGGAGAGGAAGACTTGGATGTAGATACAGTCCATTGGAGCAAGTGTCAGTTTAAGAAGGTGTTCATAAGAATCAAGAACCCAAGGCACAGTGAACATCACAACCTTTACCATCGCTCACCCTCGATACTTCTTGTCCCACTCATGGCAAGAAGTTGTTAGTGCAAAATCACAGCACCCCCAAATGAATTGTCAGATTTTATTTTCTAAGGCAGAGTCATTTGGTGTGATTCACATAACATTGATTTTTCCCTTAAGTGTGGGACTTTGCAAATGGG
Source organism: Taxus chinensis (assembly GCA_019776745.2). Classification (NCBI taxonomy): domain Eukaryota; kingdom Viridiplantae; phylum Streptophyta; class Pinopsida; order Cupressales; family Taxaceae; genus Taxus; species Taxus chinensis. The sequence continues at coordinate 139,216,906 of CM034157.1, forward strand.
AAAACTCTCCTAAATTAAAGGTTGGTTCCTATTCCTCTATTTAGGTGCATGCGTGAAAACTTGCAGAGGACCTATTCCTAAACCTAATCTAAGTTTTACCAAGGAGACAGGGATAAAAGGAATACAAGAAATCAAAACTAAGCTACAAGGTGATGCACCTGAAGGAATGATGAACATTAGTTTTGCTGATAGACACAAACCAACAAAATACATACAATAATCAAGCATAGATAACCAAATTTATAATGAAAGACCAGATGAGAGAAAAGGAGACAAGAAAGGATCTAAAATCAATCACAAACATGTTTTATTGCTCTGCAGATTGATACAATGCATTACAAATGGCCAGAAGGAAAGAAACGTATTACAATTTAAATGGAAGGTCTGAACTCCACGAATTCCTTTTCTAGAAGGAAAGGGGAGCCCTGTAAAAACAAAATAATGTCCAACCCTTTATAATGAGTTTCGACCCTGTTTTTATAGATTCAACACAGAGGGGAGAAAGAGAGAGAAGCGGGAAAAACAGGTCAAAGCTCAACCACTGCTATTAATGCCTCCTACAAAATATACCCCCAAATCTATCTTTACTGCATCAATTTATTATTCGGTACCTTGAAAGGAGGAAACGACCGGATCAGATCGAATCCGATCTGGTTGTTGGGGGCAAAAATAGATCCTACATTAATGGCCCTGAAGACGTTTTCTCCATTTTTCTCCCACCTAAGCTCCCCAAACCTAAATCTTTAGATCTTCATGGCATGGAAGAGGACGAGATATTTCCAACGGTGTCATATTTGTAATATTTCGAGCCCTGAGTCGAAATATATGCCCCTTCGAAGTTTGTATCGGTTCCGTACAAAAGGGCGGGAAAACCAATTCGAAAGGTGGACCCCTTTTTAATATGGGACATGTGGAGGGCTGGCGCATGTCTGAGGGTGGCCTCTGTATTTTTCTTTTGGAATGGAGCGTGGGGCTGACACGTGGTTTCCTCCACTGGCCTGCTCAATTTCTATGTTTCTCGGCTAAGTCCTTTGCTCGGCGGGGTCATATTTCTTGACCAGGGACACGCGGCAGGTCTAGCACTCATTTCTGGAAATCCTCTCTTTATTTGACCCTTGAGTTAGCACCATTTTGGACACTTGGCACTCTCCGTTGGCCTATCACCATGAATTGACTATTTAACCTGACTTTGTCCCTTTTTTGAGACTAGATGCATGGAGACTCCACGCTCGCTAAAAAAATATGATCAAGATTTTCCTTTGAAGGGGAGCGTCGAGTTGACACTTGGAAGCCTCTGCACAGTATTTGGAATTTTCAATGACCTCCCTCTTACCTTTTCAGACCTTGGACTATGTGGAACTGGCACTCATTTGAGCCTCCACTTTTGGATTTACCCTTAGAGATGCGCCGCTTGGACATGTGGCATAAATTCTACAGTATTTCTATACTTAGCCTTTTTTGAGGCCCGCCTTGTCCGCCTTTTGACCTCTTTTGACCATTTTCTACGTGGAGGGTTGGCACGAGTTTGAGTCTCCTGCCTTGGGCTCCCATTTTGGATTTGTGAGCTAACACATGGTACCTTCCTATCTTGTCGAAGACTTTTCAATGGTCGTGCAAATTTTTGGGGCTTTGGACGCATGGAATACTTGGCACTCATTTGAGTTTTCCCTTTTTTTATTCAACTTTGGAGAAGCGTCATGCTGACACGTAGCTCTCTCCGTATGCCTCCTCCATACTTAGCCAATTTTTGGACTCGATTCTGGAACCTTGTTTTGAGCCCGAAGTCTTTGGATCTTCTCCGGTTTCTTCTTTTTCTTGCTCCTGGCTTCTCTGAGACAAACAGTGCTCCAAAGCCTTCTCTTGACCATGAAAAGTGTATAGTACTCTGAGCCCACCCATAACACTGTTAAATAGATTTAAGACATGAATCCACTCTAACAGAGCTCATGTCGAATCTTCTCTTTCTTCTTGGATAGGGTCGTTTAGTCTTTCGCAGGCCCTGCAGGCACTCCATTGTTGAGTCCTTGGATTAGACCTAGTCCTTTGCAAGATTTAAACCATGTTTTCTCTAGTTCTTTCTGTGAACCATGGGGTCGTGGACTGATTCAATACTTTTCCCGAGGGATGAAATATGGATAAAAATTTGGCGACTCACCAAGGGGTATCTGCCTGCTAGATAGTCGAAGACCAATTGCCTTGTCATATCGTGAAATTGGGCTTTGGATGGAGTCAAGAACGAATGACGGTCTGATACTGATCCTACCTCTAATTCACGAGCCTGACTTTTTGGACTCTCAACCTCTTGGATGAAGAAATCTTGCCAAACGATGGTTTCTAAAAGAGTAGAAAATTGTTTTGACCCAGGGATTCATCTGTTTCTGAATGGGTTATGCAAGGAGAGAACAAAACAACACCTTGGCTTTTCTTGCTCATATACAAAATTTGAATCATACAAACAAGCTCCAAGTAGAATATGCAGAGTCATGCAAAACACTTCTTCTGCTGAGCTTAAGCTAAAAATCTACTCCTAACTCACAATACTAACTAGAAAGAAATAAAAGCTTAAACAAATCCCGTTATAGGCAGGGAGAAATAGCTTTCCTTTCTCAAAAGGGGCAGCCATACAAATGATTTGACACTGAATATGGCTGCCCAGATGAATAAAAAATTTACTTTAAGCTTGTCCTCCACCCAAATCATCAAGTTATCTACATTAATCAACAATACCTCCTCGATCCGATTGGCATTGGACTCCTGGAGGTGTTGATGACGACCCTTGGTACTTTGATGCTCATCCTCATTCTCTGAAGTAGGCATGACTGGTTTTGGTCTCTCCCTTGGCTCCAATGAAGCCAAATATCTGATTGGGCAAGGTATGGTCCATTGAATTTATCCCCATGGTTACCTACTTGAACTCTAACTCCAAAACTAGAGTCAATTTGTGGAACTTCTAGGATGGCTTAAGAGAGAGATGATAGACATCTCCTATGCTAAATTTCTCTTCCTTCTTTGAAATATTGGAAGTTACCATGATCTTGTTAACCCTAAGTCCTAGAGGGATGTTGTGAATAATGCTGAAGTCTTTGAGTGCAAGTTATAAATGGAAAGGATAATGTAGTATTGGAAAGATGTAATTGATGGAAGAGAAAATGATATGATCTCAAAAATGGGATTTCATCCTTCAAAGAAATTCCTCTCAAGTTATGCAAGATCAAAAAACTAAATCCTCGTTGTTGTCCGTTCGACATGCAAACCTTATCCATGTTTTAAGTGTCCTATCTTATCCACAACTGGAGTTCCTCACCATAGCTCCCTTCACTCAAACATGAAGTATCATTGCAAGCTCAAAATAGTTCTTCAAATTGTATCAATTTAGTTTTGAAGGGGGATGACAACTTTAGTTCCGGAACTTGGAATGAAGATTTTTGAAGGTTCTTGTAGAAAACTCACACTTGATTTCCTCTGAAAAATAATGAGAGGTTTTTGTTCATAGAAATGGTTAACATCAACCAAGTTTCAGGACCTTCTACAATGAAAGCAATGAAGAAATATAAATATTTAATGATGCCATAGTTTAAGGAAAAAGTGTATTGAATGCAAGCCTTAACTCCATGTTCAATCTCTCCCAACTAAACATCCTCTTCAATGGGACTTGGAAGTGGTTTTTCTTCCTCTTCAAATGGTTTTTAACATCTTTCATTCATATTTGTTATCCTCTTTTATAATGAGTGCCATCATGAGATCTAACTACATCCGTGAGCTAGCCTAGACTACTGATCTTCTGTATCAACGAGTTGTTCTTTGTTCAAGAAACAGAAAATTCAAATGGAAAATCTCAGCCACCAATGGCTCTTAGCAACATTTTTGATTCACACTCCTGAAGAGATTATTGGCTTGACCATCAAGGATCTTTATAAGACCCAAAATTCCATGGCATCCCAACTCTTCAGACGATTGTCATAGCCAAGGTCATTTCTTCTCTGATTTGCTACAGCTCCCCTGAAGAAAAAATGTTGTTTTCCTTGACTGTATTCTGAGAGACAAGTCTCATTAGACAAGCATCAACAAGTTCCACTTAGTCAAGCAAGAGCAAAGTCATGTTGGAGTTCAACTAGCTTTGTAATTGTATTTGTGGTGGGGAGGGATTTTGAGGAAAATCCTTGTTTCTTTGGATAATGACTGTTTAGAAGGGAAAGGGGGATCATTATGATTCTTGGAACCAAAAATCAAGGTGGAAGATTTGGGAATGGATCTTCCTAAAATATGTGAGATCAACACAGTTTGACATCAATAATATGGGAAGCTGGAATATTGGAGCTGTGGGATGGAGATGGTTAGTTGCTTGAGATTGGAGAAAAAGAAAATCTATGAGATTGGAATTACCCTAAAACAAGGTTGTCTTGATTCATGAATTATAAATACTCTTAACCTCGAGATATGTAATGCTTTTCCATTGTGCAAGATCTGGTTCTTTCATTTCAAATCTTTAGAAGTAGTTTCTGCAAGCTTCTCCTGTATGAATGTAAATCCTCTTAGAAGGAATGAGCTTTCCACTTTCCATGGACAGATGGATGCCCTGTAACTAATGTTTCCCTTTATTTTTGCTTTCAATTCCTTGACTGAACCATTGCCAACCTCCATTTTTTGAATTACAAGCTTTTGTGACTACCTGCAGGTGCCAATAATCTTTCCTTTATTTCCTAATTCAACAATTTCAATTTATGCAAGTGTCCCCTTATTCTTGATAAGTGTGATTTCCTTGGCCAAAGTGTTTTGACCCCTGTCATATGGGTAAGCATTAAATTCCTCGCATTTGATTATAATTTATGCAAGTTTGGACTTGTGAGTAAGGGAGCTATTTTGGAGGTGGATATTTTTCTCTTAATGTGCATTCCATGAAGGGAACCAACCTCATGATTGCACAATCATTAATGGAATGGGATTGACGAACTCCTCATCACATGGAAGCCCGTTGAAACATGGATGAAAATGAGTGGAAAGTTCTTTATGGAAATTGAATCTGCAACTCAGAGAATGTCAGTTAATGTTTTAGAAAATTCTGTAATAGGAGTCAATTCCAGATGTGATTGCATGTGCCTCAAAAGGCTTATGTTCTCTAAATTTCCATAGAACACATTTTTATTTTGATGAAATAAAGTGAAGACCTCATTATCCCACAAGCTAATAGTATAATGCCAAAACTGTTAGCATAACATTGAGTTTTCCCCAAAGTGTGGGACTTTGCAAATGGGAAAACTCTCTAGATTAAAGGTTGGTTCCTATTCCTCTGTTTAGGTGCATACGTGGAAACTTGCAGAGGACCTATTCCTAAACCTAATCTAAGTTTTACCAAGGAGACAGGGATAAAAGGAATACAAGAAATCAAAACTAAGCTACAAGGTGATGCACCGAAGGAATGATGAACATTAGTTTTGCTGATAGACACAAACCAACAAAATACATACAATAATCAAGCACAGATAACCAGATTTATAATGAAAGACCAGATGAGAGAAAAGGAGACAAGAAAGGATCTAAAATCAATCATAAACATGTTTTATTGCTCTACAGATTGATACAATGCATTACAAATGGCCAGAAGGCAGGAAACATATTGCAATTTAAATGGAAGGTCTGAACTCCATGAATTCCTTTACCAGAAGGAAAGGGGAGCCTGCAAAAACAAAAGAATGTCCAACCCTTTACAATGAGTTTCGACCCTGCTTTTATAGATTCAACACAGAGGGGAGAAAGAGAGAGAAGCGGGAAAAATAGGTTGAAGCTCAACCACTGCTATTAATGCCTCCTATAAAATTTGCCCCAAATCTGTCTTGACTGCATCAATTTCTTATTCGTGCCTCGAAGGAGGAGGAAATGGTAGAGTCAGATCGAATCTGATCTAGTTGTTGGGGCAAAAATAGATCCTGCATTAATGGCCCTGAAGACATTTCTCCATTTTTCTCCCACCTAACCTCCCCAAACTTAAAGTTTCAGATCTTCATGGTGTAGACGAGGCTGAGATCTTTCCAACGGTGTCAGATTTGTAATATTTTGAGCCCTGAGTCGAAAGATATGCCCCTTCAAAGTTTGTATCGGGTCCGTACAAAAGGGCGGGAAAACCAGTTTGAAAAATGGGCCCCCTTTTTAATATGGGACACGTGGAGGGTTGGCGCTTGTTTGAGGGTGGCCTCTGTATTTTTCTCTTGGAATGGCATGGGGCTGACACGTGGCTTCCTCCACCGGCCTGCTCAATTTCTATGTTTTTTGGCTAAGTCCTTTGCTCAGCGGGGTCATATTTCTTGACCAGGGACACGCGGCGGTCTGGCGCTCGTCTAGAAACCCTCTCTTTATTGACCCTTGAGTTAGCGCCATTTGGACACTTGGCACTCTCCACTGGCCTGCCACCATGCATTGACTATTCAACCCGACTCTGTCCCCTTTTTGAGACTGGACGCGTGGAGGCTCTGCGCTCGCTTAAAATCCTGATCAAGATTTTCCTTTGAAGGAGCATCGAGTTGACACTTGGAAGCCTCCACAAGTATTTGGACTTTTCAATGACATCCCTCTTACCTTTTCAGGCCTTGGCTACGTGGAAAACTGGCACTTATTTGAGCCTCCACTTTTGGATCTACCCTTGGAGATGTGCCAAACTTGGACACGTGGCAGTTCCACCAGCACTTCTATACTTTGCCTTTTTTGAGGCCCGCCCTATCTATCTTTTGAACTCTAATGACCATTTTCTACGTGGAGACTGGTGCGAGTTTGAGTCTCTGCCTTGGGCTCCCATTTTGGATTTGCACTGAGCTAACACCTGGCACCTTCCTGCCTAGTCGAAGACTTTTCAATGGCCATGCAACTTTTTGGGGCTCTGGACGCGTGGAAGCCTGGCGCTTGTTTGAGCTTCCCTTTTTGGATTCAACTTTGGAGAAGCGTCGTGCCGACACATGGCTCTCTCTACTGCCTCCTCCATACTTAGTCAATTTTTGGACTCGTTCTGAACTGTTTTGAGCCCAAAGACTTCGGATCTTCACTATTTCTTCTTTTTCTTGCTCCTGGCTTCTTTGTGACACTACTCCTCTTTCTCTGACCCTGTTATTCTATTTCTGAGCCCACCTGTAACCTGTTAAATAGATTTAAGACACGGATTCACTCGACAGAGCCGTTTCTTCTCTTTCTTCTTGCATAGGGTCATTTGATCTTTCGCAGGCCCTGCCACTCCATTGTTGAGTCCTTCTGTGACCTGTTTGCAAGATTTAACCATGTTTTCTCTGGTTCTTTCTGTGTGGGGTCGTGGCTGATCCAATACTTTTCCCGGGGGGTGAAATATGGATAACAATTTGGTGACTCACAGGGGTATCTTCCTGCTAGATGAAAAGACCAATTGCCTTGTCATATCCATTGGGCATGGAGTTGAGAATGATGGTCTGATACTGATCCTACCTCTGATTCATGAGCCTGACTGTTTGCACTCTCAATTTTCATAAGAAATCTCGAAATGATGGTTTCTGAGAGTAGAAAATTGTTTTGACCTGGGGCTTCATCTGTTTCTGAATGGGTTATGCAAGAGCAACAAAACAACACCACAACTATATACAAAATTTGAAATCATACATGCTCCAAGTAGAACATGCAGAGTGTGCAAAGCACTTAGGAGAAAAGCAACCTAAACTACAACAAGACAATGTGCACAAGCACTTAGAGGAATGAGAAACTAAACTAATATGTACAAGGTGAGAACTTTCCTTCTAGTAGTAGTGTTTAAGATAGATTCCATTCACTGGAATCTGTAACTCTTCACCATCCAATGTAGACAATTGGAAAGCATTGCTACTTTTACATTTTGTGACCATGTAAGGGCCACTCCAAATGGCATCAAACTTGGAATGCCTTCCTGGTTTTTCCCGATCTGCATCCCATTTCAAAACTAGGTCTCCTTCCTGGAAGGTCCTTGTTCTTGCCTTCTTGTCAAAGCATCTCTTGATTGAGACCTGATCCTTCTCCATTGTTTGAAGTGCATGTTCTCTGGTTTCTTCCAACTCCATCAGCTCTGCATACCTGGCCTCCATTGGTTCAAACTCAGACATCTCCAGCTGCTTCATGAGTTCCAATGCTGGCAACTCAAGTGATATAGGCAACACTGCCTCTTTCCCATAGACAAGTTTGAATGGAGAGCTGCCTGTAGACCTCTTGGGTGTTGTCCTATCAGCCCATAAGGCTGATTTGAGTTTTGTGTGCCAAGTTCTCTGATTTTCATCTAGAGTTCTTCTGACAATCTTTAGCAGGTTCTTGTTTGTGGACTCTGCTTGGCCATTACCCTGAGGGTAATAATTTGATGAAGTGCTCAAGTAAATCCCATTCCTAATGGCCCATCCTATGATTTTGGAACCTATGAATACCAATGCATTGTCTGATATAATGGTGGCTGGCACTCCAAATCTGGTCACTATCCCTTCATAGAAATCTAGGATGATAGACTCATTAGCTTCTTTAAGTGCCACTACCTCGGTCCACTTGGTGAAATAGTCTGTTGCTGTCAGAATCCATTTGTGGCCTTGGCTTGAATTTGGATTGATGACCCCAATGAAATCCAATCCCCATTGCATGAATGGCTGGTCAACTGAAATTGGGTGCAATGGAAGTGCTGCTAGCCTTTCTTTGCCTTTGAAGAATGCACAATTTTTGCACTTTTTGATCCATGCATAGCAGTCACTAAACACCCTGGGCCAATAATAACCTACCTTCATGATCTTGAGTGTTGTCACCCATGGAGAAAAATGGCCTCCAGTTGCTTCATCATGGAACTCTTGTAACACTCTCTCAATCTGATTTGTCCCAATGCATCTTAACAGAATGCCATTGATGTCCCTTTTGAACAAGATGCCATCAATAAGCACATATGGGATGGCCTGTAGTCTGAAGTGTCTCCTTTTTGTTTTACTCATTTCTGGAGGACACAGGCCTATTTGAAGGAAGTGCACCATGTTTTGAGTCCAACAAGGAGTGGGTACATCATCATTTTCTTCCTCTTGACTATTTTGCAGGACAAAAACAACTTCCTTTTCACCACTTGCTTCATCTTGTTGACTCGAGGCCAGTTGTTCACACAATCCCTTCCCATGGACCAGCTTAGTAACCTTGATCTCAATGTCATACTCCATGACACGAGTGATCCATCCTGCATGTTTTTCATTCAGATCCTTGCTGAGAAGGAAGTCCTTAACTCCTGCATGGGAGACTAACAGTTGGATTTTATTGTTTGAAACCAGATGTTTAAACTTCTTTAACCCTCTGATCACTACCAGGACTTGCTTTTCGATGAAGGAGTATCTCACTTCATAATCTTCCAGACCCTGGCTGAAGAAAGCAATTGGTTGCTCTGTATCCTCTTTGTTCTGTTGTACTAGGATTGCAGAAATTGTGTCACTGCCACCAAAGGCATATAGTATGAAGTCCTTAGAAAAATCTGGATTCACGAGAGTTGGGGCTTGTGATATAGCTTCTTTGATGGCCTCAAAACTTGATTTTCCTTCAGCTTGTCCACCTAAATGCCAAACTCTTCTTCAACATCAATGTTATTGGCTTGACAAGGGCAGCAAAGTTTGGTACAAACCTGCGGACAAAATTGATTTTTCCTAAGAAGCTTTGAAGAGCTTTCTTATGGCTTGGCAATGGCAATGCTCTTATTGCTTCAACTCTCTCTGGGTCAATTGCCAAACCTTCCTTTGACATAATATGGCCTAGAAGCCTGCCCTCATGGGCCAAGAATATGCATTTTTTAGGGTTCAATGATACCCCAAATCTCCTACACCTTTAAAACACTTGTCTTGGGTGAAAAAGGTGGTCTGCTACATTTTTGGAGAACATCGTAATGTCATCCAAATAGTTCATTACTATTTTTTGATCAACCCTTTGAATGCCATATCCATTTCCCTTTGGAAAGTGGCTCTGGCATTAGACAATCCAAATGGCATTTTTCTGTAGGCATAGGTGCCCCATTTGGTGGTGAAAGTTGTTTTGAACTGATCATCTTCTTTCACCATGATCTGGTTGTACCCTGAGTAGCCATCTAGGAGAGAGAATCTCTCTGATCCAGACACCACTTGCAAGATCTACTCCATTGAGGGGAGTGGGTAGTGGTCTTTGAGGGATGCTCTGTTCAAGTCTCGAAATTCTACACACAACCTAATCTCTCCATTCTTCTTCCTGACTGGGACCAAGTTTGCAACCCAGCTTGAGTGTTTGATTGGAAATATGATAATTGCCTCTATCAGCTTGTTTAGCTCTTTCTTCATCAGAGGTTCAATGTGTGGATTGACTGGTCTCTGCTTTTTCCTGATGGGCTTAGCAGCTGGATCTAGTTCAATTGTGTGTTGTGCTAGCTTCGGATTGAACCCTCTTAGGTCTTCATAGCTCCAAGAAAATACATCTGGAAACTCTTGGAAAAGTTGCATGAATTCATACCTTTCTTGCTCGGTGGCCACTTTGCCAATTTGAAGTGTTTTTCCTTCTCCAACTAGAATTGACTCTGAATCTTCTCCTTTGATCTGTATATTAGCCTTCTCTTTTCGAAACTGATCATTAGGATTGAAGATAGACTCCAATGTCACTAAGCCTTTGGGAAGCTTGTTTGTATGCAGCTGCACTACTTGATCTCCATATTGCTGCTCTAATCTGCTTTGATTCCTAGCTGAGAATTCAACTTCCTCTTGCAAAAAATTGATGATCTGCTGATCATTCTCAAACACCTGCCAGCATGTGTTGTTATCTGGCACTACTGGCCTCACAATCACATGGATATGTGGTTGTCCTTTGTCCCTCTTGATGTTGTCAACCACATCAAATGTTGCTCCAACTGCTGCAAGCCTATCAACAGCTTCGTTCTCCTTCCTGGGTATGGACACAATGTTGAAGGCTTCGAAATCCTCAATGAGATCCCATACCCTATTCTTGTAGCTTTTGAGCAGGTCATTCTTGACAGCATTTTTTCCTTTGACTTGATTGGAAACCAGTTCACTGTCACCAAACACTTGCAGGTTCTTGATTCCTCATCTTCTAGCCCAATGCAATCCATGAACCAAAGCCTCATATTCTGCAGTGTTATTTGAGCAGGTGAACTGAAAATAGAAAGCTGAGTAATATTACATACCTTGGGGTGACACAGTCATAGCTCTTCCTCTGGCTCCTTGCCTACTTCTCGAGCCATCAAAGAACAATTTCCATACTTCATTGTCATCTTTGTATTCTGGCTTAATGATGTCAGGAAGAGGATGATTCTCCTCATGCAGGCAGTAGACTCCTAGCTCAGATTCTTCCATCTCCTTATAGGGATCAAAAGCATGTCTTTTGACCACCCATTCATCGAGAGTCAGGTCCGGGATACACCCCACCTTGGTATCTGCTTCACAAGTGTTTAGGAGGTCCTCCTGATCAAAATCTGAACAATTTGCATTGATTGGGCTAGGCACATAAGACTCAATGTGATAATCCTCTATGGGCTCAGATCTGATTGTGGCCTTCACTCCATACCTTGTTCTAAAGAGCATATGTGACCAGTCAGTAGACAAATAGCCTCCAATTTTGGCAGTGAAGTCCCTGGACAAACACAATGCAAAATGTGGTGGCAAGTCTATGACTGATACGTTCTACAATACAGTCACATTGGGGCAGGCATGCAGAGTGAGGCTCAGATCCTTGATGATTCCAACAGTTGTCACTGTTGTCCCATCCAATTGTACTACCCCTCTAGAGATGACTTCATACTGGAGACCCAGTTGATCAGCTATTTGTTTGGGCATTACAGAACTACTTGCCCTAGAATCAATCATGCAATTATGCACCAATTTATCCCCAATGATTAATGAAACATAGAATGGAGGAGGTCTCAGGTTCTTACCTTGTTGCTCTCGATGGTTTCCCCCAGGTTGAGCTGTATTGGTAAGCACTTTCTCTTGCTGGTTAGGGGGTTGATTTGAGCTTGACCAATTTTGCATGGCAGTCTGCAATAGATCCCTCTGCCCTGGAATGGCCAGTGACTCCCATAGTGAAATGTTCACACTTGTCCTCTTCATTTGCTCAATGATATTAAATGAGCTATCCTTCTGTTGCCCCTTCCCTGGCACATTTTTCTCTTGCACATGGGTTGTTACAACCGGTGCCTGAGTGGATTTGGAAGGTGGCTTGGATTGGCTCTGCATATTGGGAGTTGTATTTTGAATGCCAATACCTTGTGGAGCAATGGAGGATTGAGGATCACCTAAGTTTGGTGAATGTCCTTCTCCAATATTTCTCTTCTTGGACCATGTATTGGTAGCTATACTTTGAGAAGGAGTCTGATTCATTCCACAGAAGTCTTCAGCTTGCCAATTGACAAGCATAGTTTCACTTGGAGGTCCCTCTTGCTGAGCTCCTTGCTGCTGATTTTCTTCTTGGCTAGGTTCTTGTGACACACCAATGGTTTGCACCATCAAAGCCTGATTTAGTGCACCATTGAAGCACATCGATTGATTATGTGGCTGACTGCATGGGAAACACCAATCATATTCTTGTGCCATGTTATTCTGTGCTGGAACCAATGCCCTTGATGTTGAAGTTGTGTTTGGATCATATGACCTAAAAGGTCTAGCAGCTTGAGGTTGTCCTTGGTGTTGACTCTGAGTTACAGCCTGGGCTTGTGGTCTATTTTGCTGATACGGGGGTCTAGCCTGATACTGAGCTTGAGGCTGATATGGCCTAGAACTCTGAGCCTGCTGTCTTTTGATGGTTACTAACTCATTCCCCAGGTTTTGAAGTTGTTTCATAATTTCCTGAACCTCCTTTGAGGTGGTAGATGATGAGGTGGAGGCTTCAGCTGAACTTTGACTCCTGGGAGTAGGTATAGGAGCTAATGTGGGTGTTTGGCTGGTACTTGGGTTTCCTAATTTGGGGTATAGAGGCATGGATGGCCTAGGAGCAAGTTTTCCAGCCTGAATTAAATGATTCTCAGCTCCTATGGAAAGGCTATAGGCTGCAGGTAAGGTTGTGCCCCCCATTGACTGAATCATTAAAGCAATATCAGAATTTAAAGCTCTAAGAAAGTATAAGAAGGCACCTTCATTAGTGGGATTTACTGCTGCTGGAATCCTGTCCCAGGTCCATTGAAATCTGAGGTTGAAATCCATCAATTTCTCATTTGGAGCTCTCTTGATTGTTGTCAGTTGCTCCAACAAGGATAAGTTATCTCCTTTTTCTCCAAACTGGTTGTGAAGAGCTGTGCACAGATGGTCCCAAGTTTGAATAGAGCCTGCTTCTAGGCTCCTGAACCATTGTGAAGCTTTACCCTTGAGTGAAGAGGCTAGCAACTTGACTGCAATGTCCATCTCAGTGATCTCATGGATTGTTTAGAAATTTTCAATATCTTGAATGTGGTCACCAAGAGAAGTCTGGTTTTCTCCAGTGAAATATGGGATGCTCTTTAATGCTGCCACCGGGACTGGATTTTGTGCATTCAGAGTGAGTGGGATGCTGCCAGTGAAATTGACATAAGGATTTGGCTGTGCTATCTTGATGGCCTGGGAACCCTTATTGGTTGAAAGAATGGCTTGCTAGGAGGAGGTGTTGATAAGGCTATGTTTGGTGGAGATAGAGACCTCTGGGCTCTTCTTCTTCTTCTCCTTCTGTCTGGAGACAAGTGTAGGTGTACAAACTGTCCTTCTTCTCTTGTTCTTGACCTTGTTTGTATCCTTCTCATGAACTTGGGAAACTTGGACTGCTGAAACCAGTGGATTCTGTCCCTTTTGGAGTCGTCAGATGTGTAGTTCTTAAAAGCTTCTTAAAAGCTAGAATCACAGCAAGTGCACATCAATCTTACTGTAATAAAGATGGAGACTTCTTGTCCCACCGGGCGTGCCAAAACTGTTAGTGCAAAATCACAACACCCCCAAATGAGTCGTCAGATCTACTTTTCTAAGGCAGATTCATTTGGTGTGATTCGCATAACATTGAGTTTTCCCCAAAGTGTGGGACTTTGCAAATGGGAAAAACTCTCCAGATTAAAGGTTGGTTCCTATTCCTCTATTTAGGTGCATGCGTGGAAACTTGCAGAGGACCTATTCCTAAACCTAATCTAAGTTTTACCAAGGAGACAGGGATAAAAGGAATACAAGAAATCAAAACTAAGTTACAAGGTGATGCACCAAAGGAATGATGAACATTAGTTTTGCTGATAGACACAAACCAACAAAATGCATATAATAATCAAGCACAGATAACCAGATTTATAATGAAAGACCAGATGAGAGAAAAGGAGACAAGAAAGGATCTAAAATCAATCACAAATGTGTTTTATTGCTCTGCAGATTGATACAATGCATTACAAATGGCCAGAAGGTAGGAAACATATTACAATTTAAATGGAAGGTCTGAACTCCATGAATTCCTTTTCCAGAAGGAAAGGGGAGCCTACAAAAACAAAAGAATGTCCAACCCTTTACAATGAGTCTCGACCCTACTTTTATAGATTCAACACAAAGGGGAGAAAGAGAGAGAAGTGGGAAAAATAGTTCGAAGCTCAACCACTGCTATTAATGCCTCCTACATAAAATCTACCCCCAAATCTGTCTTGACTGCATCGATTTCTTATTTGGTGCCTTAAAGGAGGAGGAAAATGGACAGATCAGATCGAATCTGATCTGGTTGTTGGGGCAAAAATAGATCCTGCATTAATGGCCCTGAAGACGTTTCTCCATTTTTCTCCCACCTAACCTCCCCAAACTTAAAGTTTCAGATCTTCATGGCATAGACGAGGCCGAGATCTTTCCAATGGTGTCAGATTTGCAATATTTTGAGCCCTGAGTCGAAAGATATGCCCCTTCAAAGTTTGTATCAGGTCCATACAAAAGGGCAAACCAGGAAAACCAGTTTTAAAAAATAGGGGGCCCCCTTTTTAATATGGGACACGTGGAGGGTTGGCGCTTGTTCGAGGGTGGCCTCTATATTTTTCTCTTGGAATGGTGTGGGGCTGACATGTGGCTTCCTCCACTGGCCTACTCAATTTCTATGTTTTTTGGCTAAGTCCTTTGCTTGGCGGGGTCATATTTCTTGACTGGGGACACGCGGTGGTCTGGCACTTGTCTGGAAACCCTCTCTTTATTCGACCCTTGAGTTAGCACCATTTGGACACTTGGCACTCTCTACTGGCCTGCCACCATGCATTGACTATTCAACCCGACTCTGTCCCTTTTTTGAGACTAGACGCGTGGAGGCTCTGCGCTCGCTTGAAATCCCGATCAAGATTTTCCTTTGAAGGAGCATCGGGTTGACACTTGGAAGCCTCCACAGGTCTTTGGACTTTTCAATGACCTCCCTCTTACCTTTTCGGACCTTGGGCTACGTGGCGAACTGGTGCTTGTTTGAGCCTCCGCTTTTGGATTTACCCTTGGAGATGCGCCGCTTGGACACGTGGCAGTCCCCGCCAGCACTTCTATACTTAGCCTTTTTTGAGGCCCACCCTGTCCACCTTTTGACCTTTGTTGACCATTTGCTACGTGGAGGGCTGGCACAAGTTTGAGTCTCCACCTTGGGCTCCCATTTTGGATTTGCGTTGAGCTGACACCTGGCACCTTCCTGCCTAGTCGAAGACTTTTCAATGGCCGTGTAACTTTTTGGGGCTCTAGACGCGTGGAATCCTGGTGCTCATTTGAGCTTCCCTTTTTGGATTCAACTTTGGAGAAGTGTCGTGCCAACACGTGGCTCTCTCCGCTGCCTCCGCCATACTTAGCCAATTTTTGGACTCGTTCTGAACTGTTTTGAGCCTGAAGACTTCAGATCTTCACCGTTTCTTCTCTTTCTTCTCCTGGCTTCTTTGTGACATTGCTCCTCCTTCTCTGACCCTGCTATTCTATTTCTGAGCCCACCTGTAACCTATTAAATAGATTTAAGACACAGATTCATTCGACAGATCCGTTTGGCAATTGAAAACCTATGAAATTTGGAGCAAAGCATCCCAAAGAAAAAACTAAACTTTTGAGACCACTTTCATCTAATTCCGACACCTAGAAGATCACTTTCTAAAATTAGTAAGCATTACCAGGTCTTCACATACCAAAAATACTAAGTTCCGAAAACCAGTCACCATCACTCCTCCCATATAAAAAAACACTCAAAAGTACCAATTTGAGAAACTTACTAAAAATAGACATCCTGGGTAGGAACTGCTAAAAATAATAAGTGTCATGATTTTGGTCAAATTTCTCATACCCATCCATCTCTTGTCCATCTCACTAGCTTTCATCACCATGAAGCTCAAATACTCAGGTTTAGAGCCAATTTCTACATTAAACACTGAGTATCCTAATGTGGGTGATAATGACGTGACAATCATGGATCTAGAAGACCTAAAAATAAGGATGCTAAGAGAACCCCATGAAGTTGTTGAGGATAAGATATTCTCAAGTGGGCTATTTAGAGCTAGTGGACATCCATTATTAGTTCAAAGCACAAAGCTTGTCCTAACTTGTTGTTGAGCAGACGGAGTATGACACTAAGGAGAGGGCACACAAAATTTTCATGCATAGGAACAAGGCGCATTTGAAGGTGCAAGTGGATAGGGAAGGAAACACACGCCAAGACAAGATGATTTGGGACTTAGCCGTTTTCATGGTTATGGGCTATTTTTGGAACATAGCATGTGGGGCACACATTGGGACGGAGACTTGCGCGACACGCAAAATGCTGTGTTGGGAACGAGCATCTAATAAGCATCATGTATGAGTTTTAGATAATAATAGTATTACTTCTTTCAGTTAACTATAATATGTCTATTATTAGCGCACTTGCATGTGTGCATGTTAATGTAAAGGCGCATGGCTATTATTAGTATGCACCCCATTTTTGAGAAGTGCGTAGGTGGTGAAGGGAAAGACCCTACTGCTATAAATATGTAGTGAACTGTGTAGGTCAGCGTGCGTGGATTATTGTAAATTTATGCCACTGGATTTGATGTGCACATGATTTATGGTGATACTATTTATTGTAAGAAGTGTATGTGTTTATTGTGTTTAATATAATGGAGTATATTGGTTGGATAATGGTGTTAAACATGATTGTAATTGGTTCTTGTATGGTTGATTTCATTATGATTATTGTTTAATTCATGATTCTTAAATATCTAGATCTAGAATATGTTATGTGGAATGTTTATGGTTAGTTATGGTTCTGAATGTATGCTTTATCTTCATTACACTAACATCCTACACAAGTGTTTCATGAAGAGTACCAATCTTATAATCCATCACTTCAACCTTCTCCATTGCCTTTTTTTAGCTAGACATCTCTTTTGAAGCTTCTTATATTGATGAACATGTAGATTTTAGGCTGCATCACAAAGATCTTGAAGAAAATGACCTATGTGATGAAATTCAAAATTTTTTGTTTTATTTTTTTTCATATATTATAGGTTAAATTGTTGGTTACAAAAAACCAACGGTTGTGTATCTACCACTTGGGTAATCCATTTGTTTTATAACTACCATAGTGGTTACAAAATCATCACTTTTTGAAAAGGGGTGGTTTCAACATTTTCATTAAAAGAGGTAATATAAATTTTGGGATTTGTCTAAAATTGTCTACTTATCCATTTTTACTTAGCTTTGTCATCATTTTGAGATGTTTAGTAATGCTTCCATATTTTTATAGTTTTGTTTTGATTAAAACTATAAACATAATTTCACAAAAATAATAAACTCCTTCATAATGATATTACAAACTCATACACACATATATGGCAGGAATGACTTTATTAATGAGTTAATAATCCTACAAATATCTCCTATAACCACTCTTCTTATTATATATGAGTTTTTCTAACAACTCATAACATGCTCAAACATTACAAACTATATTTTTAGTATTCCAAATATGTTATTATCACTCACCAACATAATTGACTAACTAATATTCTCACACACCTATGTGAGTACTAATTCGTAACATTTCCCTCCCCATCCCCCCAATATGAACAAAGGAACATATGTTTTATAGGACTATATGAAGGTATATATGGAACATACAATTATCAACCTCTCATCAACCATTCACTGATGGAAACACATCAACCAAATCTAATGTGGGAACTATGAACAAGAATTCTACATCTATTTAACAGTCACCTCATGTATATACAAACACAATAGTTATCAATGAAGTACACAAGTTGGGAAACAAGAACCATATCATTTTTTTTCTCACAAAAGAATATAAAATGAAACATTTGTGTCATTATAATAGAATTGGCCCCTTCATTAGTATCTAAAGAGAGGAATTGTTTAGCTTCCTTCCTATGTTTCCTCCATCCTCTAATTTTCTCATCTCAAAAATCCATATTGCACTTAAATGTCTATTGTATGTTAGAAAGTATCACCCCAAAACTCTAGCTTGGGATTTCAATTTCAACTAAAAATTGTTTATTTTATAGTGGGGAAATTTATTTTAACACTTTTGATGTTTTATAAAACCATTGACATTACAAATATTTTAGTGATCTTATTTCATATAGTTTTATACTATAAACACTAATGCCACAATCTAATTACCTCTTACAATGTGGATGTGATAACAAATATAGACTTGCAAAAAAAACACTTTAGAACTTAAAACCTATTTTGGGAGGTCAATTTTCACTTCTATAAACATAACTACTTTTAATGATTGATAAAACTAAATTTTTCAAATACAATTTTTTTAATTAATTTATAGAAAACTTTACTAAATAAAATATTATATAAATCCAAAAAACTATATTTTGAGACATTCCTGAACTCATCTAATTTATAAAAAACTATATTTTGAGACATTCTTGAACTCATATAATTTAATGGCTCACATTTTATTGAATATGTATGAATTTCATGGTAGTTTTTGGATGGAAAATCAACTTGTATGGAAAATGAGATTATGGCACAAATCATGGCTTTGACATTAAGATGTATTTAATGCCACTAGTCTGAGACAATCAATTTTGATTATTGAAAATGAATGGAAATAATATGTAGACTCGAATGAAAAGTTCCTAGCTCATCCTTCACATGCTATGTTGATCAGAAGTATAAACTCATCCTTTCATTGTTTATCTTTCATATAGAGTTACATTATCCTTCTAGGTGACTCGCGCCTTTTACTAAGAAATAATTTAGCTATTCTTCTTTGTATGTTTTCCCTCAGAAGTTCCTCACTTAATTAATACAGTGTGAAGATTATAATGATATGAAGAACATCAAAATTAAAAAATAAAGTGCACAAAGAGTTTTCACAAAACATATTAGAGTCAAGAATAGAATGAAAGTTACAAGTATGTTTAGTGTCTACTTGAATTGAGATGATGCATATTTTCAATGCGAGCTATCATATTTGAAATTTAATTATATCCTAAGAACAAGACATTATAAAATTGATTGTAACGTGGAAGAAACCTTAGAACTTGAATAGGAAGCTTTGCACGCTTATGTAATGCATTAAGGATTACCCTTGGAGCAGTATAAATAAAAAATCCCACTCATTTACTCAATTGGTACTTCGGTTATTATACTTGGTATTCACCATCAGAACATAAAGAGATTTTCCCTTTTATTTCTTATTGCAATATCATACATTACGATTAGTTCCCACGTAGGTATGAAACACTCTAAACCATATAAAAAATGTCTTATTAAGTCAAAATAATTTAAATTCAAGCCAAAGAAAACACTATCAAGTGTTAAAGATCCAAATTTTAGTTTCATAAATTTAGATTGAAAGAGAAAAATTGGATTTCAAATGGGTGGAGAACTATGTGGGTTTTATGCCTCTTTAGAGTAGCATGGTGGGTTCTTCTCAAAGAAAACTACTAACCCCTTTTATAGGATATTCAAGGACGATAGCGTTTCAAGAAAAGAAGACTAATATATGAAACTTGTGTTCATTTTTGGATCCCATATCATACACATAGCTAGTACACATTTATTAGTTACAAGAGGTCATATACTCACAAATTTATTTTACATAGTGAGATATGTTATTGTAACTCTAGACATAATCGAATGGAACTTCTATCCCTTTTGTTTGATTTTTTCCCAAGGTATACATAGCCTTAGTTTTGGAGGTAAATCATCTGTGTCTATATTATTAAAATTTTCTCCCAGTTTCAAGTTGAGATAATTCACAAATGTATAGAGAAATCTATGTGCACTATCCTATTGTGATTTTAATATATTTAATATGTTCCCTACTAAATCAAGCATCTTAATTATTTATTATGTATATATTGAATGTTTAATTTAGTAACATGAATATAAATCACTTCTAGATTCCAATTCTAATTAGGGCCTTACATTTATATTTCTAAAACTACCTAATTTAGGGTGTAATTATTTGGTGAACTCATTTATTACTATTACACACTTTCCTCCTAGATTTTTTCTAACGAACATTTTGATTCAACACAACATTTAACTCCATTTCTTACCTAGGTTTTCTATTTTTAAAGTATTTCCTTCATGCACATAGTTTTAGGATTGTTGGTCATCCAGTTGAACACATTTAACTCGCATGCATATAGAAAAATAGAATTCATCTAATGGATATCATTCCTCCTATCAAGGATATATTCATTCATGATAATGTGCAAAATGATTATATCCACATGCCTTTTCTCCTAAAAAATCAAAATGACATTAATCAATCTAAAGGTTGAATTTGAATCCATCCTAAGGAGTTTAATGGTATTAACCCTAGGAAATATTTTTACTTTGTCCAATATTTTTGTAAATTCCTTCATACGTACCATAATGATATAGATAAGTTTATTCAATTTTTCATCACCTCTAATACTACCTGTCAATCTCATCCATTTCAATTTGAATTTAAATCCCCATTTGAATGTTCCAATCCGACATCATCTATTCATATATCTACAATTATTATGAGGAAACCTAATGTTCCCTTGAAATATTCAATTCCATTTCTAATTCATACTATAATTTCCTCATATATTATCCACTCATATAGGTTTTTACCCACATCATTTTCTACACAGTACCTCAAGAAGAAAAGTTTTGATTAACAATCTTAGGTATTGTAACCTAAGGTGGAACCATATACTTTAACTATAGGTTTTTTTCTCCAAAAATCTAGTGTATGATGGTAAAGTGGATCTTTAGCAACATCTTTGATCTTTTCATGTATCGTTCATAGACTATGCTTAAAATGATAAATTTACCACTAATATATTTACAATAATTATCAAGGATTATGAATTACAATGGTTGTATGATCTTCATGTTATGTTAAATGTCTAGCACAAAAAAATTGAAAATTTTGGCCATGACAACTAAGCCCCCACTTGAAACTTTCCTCTTCTAATCATTATAAACCCTTCCTCTAACCAGCCTGCCCACAATTTCATCCTAATTTTAGCTAGTATGAACATGATAATAATATTTTAAAGTGTGTTTCATGTGTAGGTATTTATGTCTAAGGTAATTGAATAAGTCATTGAGTTTCAATGAGAAATAACTATCTTTAGAGGCCTAGAAAGGGCCATTTTTTCCATTTTAAACTGGTGAACACCTTCCAGAAGTTGAAAGGGAATACTCAAGCCATCTAGGAGTTTTTTCAGAGATAAATGAAGTGATCTAAGGAATTTTAGGGAAAATCCGTGGAAGGAAATTATAATGGGAACAATTTGAGAAAGATCGGGTCATTTTGGGCACATGGAATGAAGGCTCCAACGGTGAAAGATAACTTTTCTAGATAATTATAGGAGTTCCGAAAGGATTTGGGAGGGAAAAAAATACTAAATGAAAAGGTGTTGTAATCATCCACATGATGGAAAAATCTATTTTTTCCTAATTCTTCAATATTTTCTATGATAGCTCATGTCACTAATGCTACTCCTTCATGATGAAATCGTGAATGGTGCCAAAATTAAAATTTCAAGAAAAATTGGCTCCTTATAATGGTTATTATTACCTTAAAAGATTATTTAGAGTAAAAATCATATAATATTTTACCCCGAAAACTCTTCCATGCTCTCAAGGTAGAAAAAGCACTCTTGGTGTCCTAGTTTGCACTTGGCGGGTGACATCAACATTTCAAAATGGCTTGGTCACACTTTTTCACTCTTGTTGTCCCCTTGGATTGTCATTGAGGTGAAAGAGGGACAAGGGGACAAAAATTTTGACCCTCATCATTTCAAGAGTTTTTGTCACTTAAAACATGACTTAAGATGTTAAGCAGAGCAAATGAATGAGTTAAGTGATGAAGTCCCCTTCCCATGGTAGCTAGACCCCTTGGCACATTTTTAAGAACTTGATGTACCCTTTTATTTTCCCCAAGGTTCAAATGGGAAAATGGGGAGACCAAAGTGCGACCCCCCATCTTGGAAAACTTTTCACAACTTAAACCTCAAACTTGCAAACTACTTATCTCCATGCCCACTCTTCATGACCAGACCCCCCATGGAACATTTTCTCAAAAATTCTATCCCATTGGATTATACCAGGTGAAAATTGGACAATAGGGACACAAACATGTGCGCCCCATCCAACCACTCAACCCTAGCCACATCAAATACTATTTTTATTCTCCCGATGACCATTTTTAGCTCCCTGAATCTCATTCTAATTAAACCAGAAGCTACCAATTTTCACCATATGGTTCAAATAAAAATTCTATGACCCTTACGTCCCCCTTGTACCTATTGTATAGATGTAACTCCATGTCAACCATCTTCTAAGCTTGGTTAAGTTTTTGGGTTAAGCAATGGATTAAAATTTACAAGTGAAATGACTAATTATCTCCTCAAAAAAACTTTCTAATTTTAAATCTTTAAAAATTATATATTATTCCCTCCAAAATCTCCATTTTTGCACAGGTATGATGTTGAGTTTCTTCTAGACATCCATACTGCCCAATTTTAAAATTGCTCATATCTACAAAACGGTGCACCAAATTTCCACTAAAATTTTCCAGTGCAATCCTCCCAAAAACACATTAAATCTGATTATAATAGAATTTAAATTTATGCTATGTGAAATTTTCAGCATCTATTTGAAATTTTCATCCAAGGAAGTTTCCTTTTCAGTTCTACGGATTTTTACCAAGAGAAAAACCTCAAAAACTGGAGTAGAAGGTCCTAAATAAAAACCTAAGCCTTTGAAACTATTTTGTTGCAATTGTAAGAGGGTTTGAAAACCCAAAAGTGAGGATCATGAGGGATGACATGTGCACATCAACAGACGTGAAAACAATAGTGTGAAGAGATCTCAAGAGGAGTGAGCATCAACTAAATGTGCATGCAAAGATTTGACAAATGGGCAGAACCTGGTTATAAGCCATAAAACTCTCCTCTATCTCATAGATCAAAAGATGTGTACATATAGGAGGTGTTGAGTAACCCCCAGTGTTGCAATCATGACAACTCGAGTAGAGAAGGGGAGTTACATTCCGAGAATAGAAGTGTAACTCCTAATGACGCATATGACACACGTAACACATAAGGGAATCTCATAATGACCCCTAAATGACACATGGACCTATGATCTCACCTAAGTGATATGACTCACCTAATGATGTGGAAAATAACACACACCAACACCCCCCCTTCATCGTAACTTAGGATGAGGCGGCAAGTTAGAAATGAGAAATGGGTCCCGGCACAAAGCCTGATGAGGTGCCCATGTACAAGAAAGAAGTCCTAAGTAGTGAAGGAAAACCCAGTGGGAAAAACATCCACCACAAGAGAACAAAAACACTCTCTAATATAAGAAAGATGCCAAATATGGGTCCCAACTCTAGACGAGCCTAAAAAGGTACCCATGTACAAAGAGGAAATCTCTCGATAATTCTTCACCGGGAACTCCTCGTGCTATGATGATTTACTAATGCAGAAGCCTTTAGTTTGGTGGATCTAATCTGGAAACAGGAGGTCAACAACATAACGACAAGAATACCATCTGACTATGGATAAGAAGAATGATGCAACAAATCTGAAATATCCTACCCTTATAATATTAACATGAAACTGTTACAATCTCACCCATGAGGTACTTCAAGTGTTATTGAATTCACTTGCCTTTCACCAAGACTGAAGGGAGAAACTTTACAATTAGACCTCTTGATGGCTTCTTCAACACAAGTTTAAACATGGCTTCCTTCGCAGGGACTTCCTACAATAATTCTCACATACTTCCTTCTATGCTAAATGAGGGGGGTGGCCTCTCTATTTATAGAACTTCCAAGTGATTATCCATCTTATCTCTAAGATAGGATAAGAAATCCACTCTGACGAATCATATTCCATACCTTAACTCTTATCTGTACATGTAAGCTTATCTGTTAAGATAAGATAAACCTTATCATTTTCACATGGCACATTTGCTAGATTTTTACAAATAAAATACACAAAATATTTATGACCTCACTCCTTGTCTTTATTACCAATATAATATTTCTAATTCCTAATCATGTAGACCCTACTTGACTCTAATTGACCCAAACTTTGACATTTTAACATCAAACCGGACCACTTACGACAAATTATTTACATGAAATTTTTACAACATTCCTATTGTACTTTGACTGTTACCATACTCCACATTATTGGCTTTCACCATACTGAGAAACTTTACAATTATCTTCTATCAATGGCTACTACTAATTATACTTAACAACATCCTATTCCTAATACATACATTAATGAAATAGAAATCATGGAGGACTTCCTTCTAGCTGTGAGGGGGGGGTGGCCTCCTATTTATGAGAAAGAGGCAATCTCTCAGAAAGAAGAAGAAGAGAGAAGAAGAGGGAGACGAGAGGAATGCAGAAGATGCCATGGACGGATCTGAACTCTGCAGCTCTAGGAAGTCTCCCAGAAGAATGTCGATGACGAGATCCTCTGCCTCTGGACTGAAGAAGAGCCACCCACACCGAACTGTGTGCCTACCCTTAGGAAGGACAAAAATGACATGTTGGAAGTCTGCCCACTCCACAAAGGAAACTGAAGGCAGCAACACGAAGAACTCTGAGTCTGGTGCATAGAAGTGTGACATAGGTCTAGCGAGTGAGTGCCAAGGAACCGAAGGTAATGCCACATGTGTAGAACTGTCAAAGTGAAAAAGAGGAACACACATAGAAAGGATGTCCAAGTGATGTGAAGGGAACAAAACATCCTCCACAATAGAAAAGGGATCCACAGCTGAGGGTGGATCAATGAAGGTCTCTGGAAATGTGGAAGTGACATGATTCCCAGAAGGGGCACTCCCAACAATAGAGATGATGAACTCCTCTGAAACACCTATAGATGGATGAGGGAACCTGTAGTGCATCACAAGTAGACTCTGTGAAAATACGACTAAGGTCAGGTAGATACTCATCCCAATGAGGGGGCTCAACAAATAGAAGAGCGATGTCAGATAGTATGAGTCATCCAATGAAGGTAGAGGAGTGAAATGGGCCTCACACACTGAATGTGGAAAGGAGGCAGGTGTGATGATGGTGTGATAAGACTGAGTAGGAGACTGCTCGATATCTGATGAGATGTGGGAAGTGTCAACACTCTCTGGAATAGTGAGAGAAGGAGGAGAAGAGTCCTCTGTAGTACTCTCGACATCAGAACTGGGTGCACAATCCTCATCATCAGAAGTAGAACCAAGTGAGTCTATGTCAGTGGAACTATCATCACATGAAGAAATAGAGGAGACAACTGAATCAGCAGCAACAACAATGGTGTAGTATGTGAAGGGTCTCCATAGAGGGACTGAAGAATGCTCCAGACACGGTGAGGTGGATCTGAGTCTGCCACGTGAAACTAGAGAGATCGAGAGACATGCATCATCATGTGACCAAAGACATGGTCACAAGTGTCAAGAAAGTCCTCTAGATGATGATGATCAGTGGGTGCAGGAACTGGCCCAAGTAAGAAGGGTAAAAGACCCTCGTGAGCGAAGTAATGTTCCATGGAAGCATGCCAAGCTGAATAGTTCCCTCTCCCGGTGAGAAGTGGTGGAGGCTGTAAGGTGATCCTATGATGCTCAAGTCTGGAAAGAGCACTCTCCATGATGAAAAAAAGTGCAATGTGCACAAAAGCAAGATGTCGTACTCGACCGATAATGCGTCTGCGTGTGAAAACCCAAGAGTACTAGTCAACCCCCCCAGAATGTGGCACTTTATAAAGTAGTGTGTTTACAAAATGATAATGCCATCATGTAAAGTGTGAGAAATCATGCAACTTTGACTAAGGAAGTGCTAAAAAATGAGCAGCGAGTCAAAAGTTATGGCATTAATTATGATTCCCGCAACTGATGGAAAAAGCCAATAAATGTTGCAAACTGATTAAAAAAGTGCTGAAATGGGTGCAAAGGGTGTCATGTGACTACTCATTGGAAATGGCATCAAATTTTAGGTAGGGTTTGTTTTTCTTGAGGGGGGATTAGCCTCCTGCCAACCCCGGACCTCGCCCTCTGTCTTCGACACGTAGGAAGGGCATAATACAAGCAAAATAGAAGCCTTAAAATTATTACAATGCCATAATGAATGTTTTTGCCTCAAAACATTAAAAATTTTTTGTTTTAACCTACAAACAATTCTAAAAGGGAGGTGTTTGAGGGGGGGCCCACGTGATCAAACTGTCAATGTTTTTGGGATGTTTGGAGCCCACGTTAATGCTGGTGAAGCAAGGAGAAATGACCGCCATGTGCTATGTTTCTAGGACCAAGCCACATGTTGAGGTGTAAGGTCACTGAGGTGGCATGCAAGGTGAAATGACATCACACATAGATGTTGGTGATGTTGAGAATAACATTGCAGTGAAGTGCCAACAGTCAGCCAAAAGCTGGAGTGTCGTAGAGACGGGTAGGACACATGTCAAAAATGCCTGTCATGAGCATGGGTAGAGTTTTTGGTCACAAAAGGTGTAGGGCCATGGCAGACCAATTGAGGAGTGGTCACGTAGACAAGAGAGCCCAAGGAAGGACACAAAATGGACATAACCAATGAACTGAGTTGAACCAAACATTTGGAATCAATGCTAACAAACACCAAACCAGGTAAAGCTCAGCAACCACGGGAGCACACAATGTAGGAATAGAACAACCCACAATGATTTTATAGGGTGAGGTTCAAACTGGTTGTAGACAGAAAATGAGAGCCAGTCTAGGAATATCAGTGACAGGGAGCAGATCCAATGCAATACAAAGTCTGAGACCATACAACAAATGAAACACCAATGTACAAGGCAACCATACACAGGCACATCCAAGGCCAGAGCAAGGGAGACTTCCAGTAGAAAGAAAACCTCCAAAAGATTGAAGTCAAAGGAAAAATGCACCCAAAGACAGTAGGATGAGAGACTAAGTCAAACAGAGCAAAAAATAAATGCAGAGCCAACAATGAATCGAAAACAAATGGCAAGTCAAATGAAAAATGTAACTCACCTAAAATGCATCAGAACCAAGACCAAGTGAAAAACTCATGAAAAGCCAAAACAATGAGTGAATAATCCCAAACATGAGCCAACCGAATCAGGCCGAGAGCTCAGAAAATGAGCCGAGCTAGAGCCCAAGTTGAAAAACAGCTCAAACCCCTAATTCTGAAACTGGTCAATACCCAAACTGCAACCAAAAAACTGATGAAGCAACAACAAAACCTGAACACCATGAAAAACACCCAATCACACGAACAATGACAAAGAGGTATAAAACCCTGAAATCTATGCAAATAGAGCACGATTGGAATATCCATTATGACACACGCAATGAGAATTGGATATCACGCCGGAAGTTGAAAAACACACGAAAAATGCCGAAGAGTGCACGGATCCACAAGATCCGCTCTGATACCATGAAAGAGGGTTTAAAACCCGCAAGCGAGGATCACGAGGGATGACATGCACATCAATGGATGTGCGAATGGCAGCATGAAGAGATCTTGGGAGGAGTGAGCATCAACCGAATGTGCATGCAAAGATTTGAAACACAGGCAGAACCTGGTTAAGCCATAAAACTCTCCTCTATCTCATAGATCAAATGGGGTGTACATATAGGAGGTGTTGAGTAACCCCCAGTGCTGCAATCATGACAACTCAAGTAGAGAGGGGGAGTTACATTCCCAGAATAGAAGTGTAACTCCCAATGACGCATATGACGCACTGACGCACTGACGTTGATGCACTGACACTGACGTGACGCGTAAGAGAATCTCATAATGACCCCTAAATGACACATGGACCTATGATCTCACCTAAGTGAGATGACTCACCTAATAATGTGGAAAATAATACACACCAACAACAAATTGACAGTATAGAATTTAGAAAATTTCAATATGTTTAAAGGATTCACATGTTGCAAATATAATTTAAAGTTTTATCCAAAGATTAATGAAATTCAAAATTAGTATTGAAAATGTCAAAAAACGATCAAAACAAAAATTGTGAATTTAGTTGAAGATGTCTTAAGACATGTAAAATTTTCCTGATTAGGATTCTTCGATTAAAAATTAGGAGCGGAAATGAAGGATAGATTTTGATGTCACATTTTTCCTAGGTATGTTAGTGAATACTGCAATAGACAATAAATTTTCATCGCTCAAAAATGAATGTTTAAAGGAAAACCCTGAAGGAGAGTGTAGTTGATTAAAAAATATCCTGGGAATGATGTATAAGTAATATTGAAGATTTGTGAATCCTAACAATCATTACAAAATGGTAGGAAATGGTTTAAAAGAAAATATATCAAATTTAAATTGTCTCTCAAGTAGATGATTTGAATTTAAAGTAAAAGAATTAACATTTTAACTTTGATATGAAAAGATTTAGACAATGAAAGATGATACGATGACGAATATATAATGGAAAAATGTCAGAATAAAGATATTTGTAATTGTAACCTAAATTGAAAGGTTAGCAATCAGAAGAAAGAACATCATGTTTGAAAAATTAGAAGTCATCTCCTAATTCCACATATGCAATTGCTTTCTAAACAGTGATTTATTTAGATCTTTTGGATGGCTTCAAGACATTCACATTTGAAAGTGTAATATCTGCACCAAAATGTTTGGAAACATTAATATTTTAGTTTAGAAGAAAAGGATTTTCATTCACCATGGGATTTTAGATCCCTTCTATTGAAGGAAAGACCAATTTTAGAAATGGACCAATGAGAGGACAGAATTTTTGCATCCTTGGATTTCTTGAGATCCATTTGTTTAAAATTACACTTTCAAAGTGTCACACTTTGATGAACTATTTAAATAAGGGTGAAAGGTAATGATCTTCAGAATATAGAATCACAATTATGAAACCTGACAGTTTGGAGTGTAAGTAAAAATAAGGTGCAAGTTTGTATTGTAAGAAAATTCACTTAGGAAAAGTGTAGATTAGAAAGAACACTAGGAATATACAATAGTGTAAGAATTCCATAGGTCTGTAAGCATTTAAAATCACAATTAAAATTCAATGGGGGAACTAATAACAATAAGAAATCATCTACAATTGCAATCCTATTAATATTTCATTCCTAATGTTTAGAATGGGTTATAGGTAAATGAAAACATGGTTATATCATCCTTAAAAGGAAGCACACTTGAAAAAAATAATTAATAATATTAATAGAATTGTGAATTATTAGTATAAAGAAGTAAGGTAGTGATGAAATTCCTTACTTGTATGAGAATATGTCAAATAATATAATCATGTTATTAAGGTGGCAAGATATCATAATGTGTCCATTTGAACATTCATATGCAATATTTGGAAGTTCTCTGTGTGTAATAGGTAAAATAAAGAACCAATTAGAGTCTAATTTTTATAATCTAAGTGATCAATAAACAATAGTAGGATAACAGCATAAATAAATAAATGAAATGACCCAAGAAAAATAAGAAATGAAAATATTCAACCCCTAATGAAGTAAGAAGGGTTAGAGGGACTTATGTGATTGAATTCTATGTGGACTATTGATCACAGTGGACACAAGTTAAAAAAAAGGATAGAAACGATGTGCACCTACATCAATGCAAGAAAGTGTATTGTAAGATTCTATCTGAGTAGACTGGGGTTACCTAGAGAGTGGAATGGGTACAATAGGGCACCTTGGTCTATAGTAATATGGGAATTGCATGTCTATATGGCAGCATTGAACATCCTCCAAAACTAGGAGTGTCACAATGATAAATCTACCTGTCACTTCCTGTCACACAATATGTTGAACTAAAATTTGTTATTGAAATGTATAGATGATTCATTGTAAATCAGAATCGGAAGGAAAACCTATAAAATAAAAAAGCATCAAAACCCTAAAAAAGAAAGATGCATATGAATGGGTTCAGACTGTCCTCAGTTGCCAAATGTGGACTTATAACTTAGCACTGCACTACATTTAGACCCAATGTAATTCTATGAGTGTGTGTGTGAAATCGTGCCCTAGGTGCTCTTGTGTAGTAACTTTGTGCTACAAAGTAGCAAGCAATAGGACTAGATGTAGAATGTAAATAATGGTGGATGTTAATAGAATAAAATCCCCTCCTATGAAGTGTGATGCAATGAAAATAGCCTTGTGTCCCTTGTGATGAGCTAGATGGATGCAAATGGAGTTTTAGAATCCTTGTGATGGATTAACCAAAGGTGATGATAATATCACATAAGTGTTGGTCCAAATCATTATGGTCTCATAACTTTATATTTATATGGTTCTCTTGTTCTAATTTGTAATTAACCAAGGGGAAAAGGTGATACCAAAAATGATAGGAAGCTCAAATGGCTTAGAAAGTTGCCCAAAATAGAAATGTAAAGTATAAAGAGGATCATGGTGTCCCAGAGGGGATAAGGGCACCCTGGGTGCCCCAGTTTAGATTCGAAAATCAGCTAAAATAAGATGAACGCAAAATGACAAAAAATACTGGGAAAGTACATGTGGAAGGTTATAAGTGATCAAAAAAAAAAAATTAAAATTCCAAAGGAGATGGGTTAATTATTACTTTCTTCACTCAAAGAACCATATGAATAGTTTATGAGATCCAATGACTAACTAATACCCAAAGTGTGTGATTTAGTGACTACATTTTCCCCCACTTTATGTTGGTGAGCGGATGTTACTCGGTAACATAAAGTAGATAGATAATATGTATGATAAACATGTAGAATGATGTATAAATTTTGTTCGATGGAATAGACTATCCAGCGTGGAATGACAAAATGTCATGGTGTGTGGAGTATCAAAGATGTATAAGATGTAGGAAAAGTGATGAGAGTATACGAAGGGTGGATGCATGGAAATGTAGATGCCAAGGGAAAGTTAGTGATTACTACATGCATTTAGAAATAAGGTCATGAAATATATGTTGCTTTGTAGAATTGTTTAAATTCCCCTTTGGATGCTTTCTTCCCATAAAAATGTGACCTCCACATGTATGAGAAGATGATCAAGTAGTCAAATACGCATGATATGTGTTAAAGAACTATGTATATAGTAAATGGAATATTATAATTGTGACACAAATGATTTGTAAAGGAACATGTTCACCTATTTCATGATTGAGATAAAGAAGTGTCCCAGAACTTTAAAGTACCTAAAACTTATCAGGAAGTGTGATTTTTTTGGGTGATCTCAGAACCACTTGAACTTAAGAAGATTAGGGAGAAAGGTTTGAAAATTCTCCAACCTTTAATAACTGCTTCCTTAAGAATATGAATATATCTCTACACTGTCTGTTTTTTTGGGGATTACAAGACACGATGCTAGCTGAAGTAATTGTAAGGGAGGTAAATATGTTATATCCTAATAAACCTATAACTACTAAGATCCCAAAATGCTAAGGATAATTGTCTTGTAAAATAAAATCGTTGTGTATCAGAGCTATGTAGACTGGTACTGAAACCATGGTTGATTTGTATAACACAGGTTGTGTTAAGGTGTTGAAACTTGAACTAAATGATATAAATGTAGTTGATGTATAGTATTTCCCCAAATGACATGTGACATCGGGTTCACCAAAATTATTCAAATAAAATGGAAAATGGGAGTCTAATTTAGTTTAATCTAATGTTATGCAAAGTAATAAATAATAGCTAAATAAATAAAGAAAATGACTCAAGAAAATAAGCAAATGGAAATGTGAAACCCTAATGAAAAGAATAAGGGAAAGAGGACTTAATTTAGTTAACGGGTCACAGATGTTCAAACTGTGTCACAATGGAGACTAGCTAAACATGAGAAGGGAATGACCGCACCGAAGGCTCATTAAAAAGTCCTATAGATCTGAGTTATCTAAGCAGACTGGGGACACCTGGAGAAGGAAGGAGGCCTGGGGTGCCCTTGTTTGTGATCTAGGCACCCTGGTCTACAAAAATGACCAGGGAACCTCCTCTAGAGTTTCATTGGATGATCATCTACCTTCGCTTCTTTTCGTGTCACATTATTGAAAGTACGTTCATAGATGTTGTGAAATCAAATATAAAAGTAAATGTGACAAAACCTAAAAAAGCATCAAACCCTAAAAAAATAAATATGTACATATGAAGGGGTGGATTGTCCTCAGATTCCACAATAGATGGACTTACTAACTGAGTGTTGCACTACATCTCAGACCCAATGTAGTTCTAGGTGTGTGTGTGTGTAAAATCATGCCCTAGTTTGCTCTTGTGTCAGTCACACTTTGTAAGTAGTGAGAAATAACTAGATGTAGAATGTAAATAAATGGTGCATGGAATAGAATTAACTCCCCTCCTATGAAGTGTGATGCAGAAAACCATGCTTCCATTCCTTTTGATGGAGCTAGATGGATGCAAATGTAGTAGTATAATCCTTTGATGGATGCAACATTAGGTTATGGTAGTAGTGCTTAGTTCTTGGTCCCTTAACTCTATATTTATATGGTTCTCTTGTACTAATTTTTTAATCTACCCTGAAAAGGTCGACCACCAAAAATATGAAAATCTTAAATGGCTAGAAAGTTCCCAAAAGATGTAAGAAAAGTACAAAGAGGATTAGGGCGCCCCAAAGGGATAAGGGCACCTGGGGCACCCCAGTCATGGTTGGACACCCTATTCATAAATAGGATGAACGTAAAATGACAAAATAGACTGGGAAACTACATGTGGAAGGTCAGAAGTGATGATAGAAATAAAATTACAATGGTCAAAGTACATGGGTTAATTAGTACTTTCTTTACTCAAAAACCATATGAATAGTAGTATGAGACTGGGACTAAATAATACCCAAAGTGCATGATTTAGTGACTACATATGTCTCACAAAATAAAGAGTTTGAAATCTCAATGTTTTAATTCAATAGGAGGTCAGAGGCAAGAATCACGTTCATGAAGCATTTCCTCAAAAACCCTCATAGCCATGTTCTTCATCAGCAAGAATCTTTCCCATCTCTGGATCTTCACTTCTCTTCCTTCTTTTCTCTCCTCCCTCTCTCTAACATTCTATTCGTTCATTGAAAATGTATTTTTTTAACTCTTTTATCTTATTCACTCAAGTGACTTAATGTTGCAATGTAAAATTTCCTTTTCAAAAATAAGAAAAGGACTTAGTTTTATTCACTAGGAATAGGAAAGGTCACAAGTGATGGGATAGGTGAAAACTCGTGTTGGGGGGTCGATGAAAGGACATTTTTGTAAGCTATAAATTGGAATGGATTCTCCATTCTAAGGGGTTGGCAATTATTGATTATTATAATTTTTTATATTTCACCATGGGAGGTTCACTAATTAAAATAATGGTATTGAACATTCATTCAAAGGATATTAAAGAATACCCTTAATGTTAGTTTTTACCACTAATTATTCAATTGATAATACCTCCCGCCATTATATTATTAGAATGAAAATAACCCCCTATTTTTTCCATGTACCTTGCTTACCCATTTTTTCATTACAATTTTAGTTACCCCTTTTTATTTATACCCCAATATATCATATAGAAAATATATCATGTTTCCCACTCAATTATTATTTTCTTAATATGTATTTTCTCTAGAAAGGGAGTTTGAAGTCATTTAATACCTATTGTCAATTACCTTAATGTTAAGATTTAACAATTTATCAATATTTCTTCAAATAATTAATATGGTGAAATAATATCATGTGTTTAAAATCATACTCAATGTTAGTTTTCTACTAACTTATTATTTTTTGCTTAAGAATCTCCTAATTTAGATTTCTTTATTTAAAAAGAGATTATAATATAACATTATGACTATGAACCTTTTACAATTTTAATGTATTTATCTTTTTAAAATAGGGTTCAAATGTTTTATTTTTATATTAAAATTAACCCTACATCTTCTCTATCCCACCTCTCTAACCTACCCCCAATACCTAATTCAAAATATTAATAAATTAAACCCTTTCACCCCCTAATGTCTACTTGTATATTGCCTTTGTTTTTATCAGTTTTAATTACCTCAATATGAATAACATGCTAGGATATTTCTTACTAATTAACCCCCCGTGGATTTCACTACTACTGCAAGTAATAAAAACTACATTTCTTTTATCTCCTTGTCTATGTTCCTATATCCTCTCTACTCTCCAAATTTTCAAGAACTGTAATTTTGTATAGCCAAGAAATTATTTTTTGTCTTTGATTGATGGATTAATAGAACTTTGTGTATCCAATTTGTTAGTCTTACTATTGATTGCATGGTTTAATTATTCTAATTGAATGTAAACCTACTCGAGTTACTGTTGGTAAAAATCTTCAAGTTCCTATTCACAACATTAACCCTCTCTATTTCTCCTACTCCCCTTTACCTCTCTCCAAACTAATTCCTCCATTGTACATTATCCAAACAGTTTTTCACAGGTGTAGTGGAGTATTCTTGTGTGATCTCAAGCTTAACGGCCACCCCCACAGTTTTAGTTATTTTACATTCAATAATTTTACCCTCCCCATACCCAATAAGGAGGGCTTAACCCCGTGACCATTGGTGAAAACCAATAATCTGCACTGCAAAAAAATATTTCACCTACACTTCCTTCACAATTAATGAAGGAATTCAATCATTTTTCCAATCAATTCATAGTACATTTTTCAATCAACATCAGTGAAATAGTCTCTTATGCACAAATGGAAAAGCTCCAACAAGGAGCCAATGAGCTAATCAATTATTATATGTTGAGAAAAAAAGTATGCTTAGTAATATGAATAATTCACTTATAGAAAATGAGATTCAATATTTATTACAAAGAATTTTTAATCACATTTATAATAGTGTATCATATAACTTGATAAATTTTAATCTTTTTACGATCTATGTCACATACTTAAAGAAAGAAAACTCAAGTTCCTTATATGGAATAAGATCAAGTGTGCATCTAATGCCAATAAATACATCTAATGTTAATTCTCAAGGAAATCCAAGCTACAAAGAAAATAATAGTGAAGGGAAGCATGAGGAAAAAGTAACATTCAATGTCATATCTCAATGAACTACTAAGCTTCAATGAAAAGCTCCTCCCAGGAAATTCACACAAGTGTCATCGTCATTGCATTTTATAGTTCAAAAGATGTTTGTGTGTAACATTATATTTCTCCCTTCACATTTAGAGGTTGATTAAATTATATCTTAGCCTAAACCTTTTATTTAAAAACCTATTGCCATTACCATAAGTACATCAAACATTCTACATATCAGTGTTTCGAGCTAAAACATGTGATATAATAACTTATTAACAACCATATTGTTGAATTCAGCACCACTCAAGAAAATTCTTGACCTCAAGTAATTGAGAATGCACAACTAACCAACCATGATATAGGAAAGAAAAAAGTAATTTCAAATTTATTTCATGCATATAAAATGTAGCCTCACCCATCTACATATGGCCATCCCTTTTATGTACTTATTAGAATAATCACTAGCACTCCACCTCTAAAAACCATGAGTACATTCAATGATAGTGAAATAGTGTATGACTACTTAGATAAGAAATAAGTCTTTATTAATATTATATCAATTAAAAATTAATCCACAATGTTATGATTGATAATATTTCATGTGAAAAATTTTACACACTATAATTACTTACTAATTTTGATATACTAAGAAAAATATGCAACATAATTTGTAAGTTGTTAAATGATTAAAATTACATAAATAGAATGTATTGGGACACGCTATGTTATATGTTCAAGTGGGATCAGATAATTTGGCCAAACCACTCTTGTTTATTAACAATTCAAAAATATGTGACATGTTATCTAGAGGCTCTTAGATCCTAAAGCTCCATGTCATTCCATTTACCATAAATTTACTCCTCAAGTATATTTATTGCAATCAATTTATTAAGGTTTTAGGAATCCATTACAAATACCCTTTACCACCTTTAGAATTTACTCCTCAATAATATAAAAATCCTTACACAAAAATATTTATATAACCCATGAAAATTATATATCTTCAAGTATTACTATATGTTGTGGTAAACTCTCCTATGTTACTACTCCTACAATAACAAACTCGACACGATTTGCAAAAACATTCTTCAAAGATTTATACAACAACATCTTGAGAACACCACTTTGTCTTACAATGTAATCTAATAGTTTTAAAATATCCACCAAGTAATAATCCTCCTATATTTTTACATTGGGAAAGAAACACCCGCTTATGTACAAGCATTCATACAATACAACACTTGATTCTGGTTACAATTCTGGCATGCATATTTCTAGCACTCTTTGACCAAGAACATGGTAGATCCATTATTCTAACACATGAAAATATCATAGATCTCCCTAGCATCTTGTTATGATCATTAGGTAGAAAGATTTCAATGATAATAAAAAAAACAAATATTAAAAAAAAATCAAATACCAAGACCTGAGCATGATTTGAGTTAGTAGTTTTAAACTTTTCATATGTTATCTATTATATGATTTGGTAGATATTATACTTTATTTTTCATACACACTTGGGACCACACAACACAGGTGTGTGTTGTGCCAATTCAGTGAGGTGTGTGATTCGTGTGTGTGTGTGTGTGTGTGTGTGTGTGTGTGTGTGTGAGCATGTTACATGACACACAAGATCATATATGGTGTTTTGATGTTATAATCACCATTTTGGTGGCTTTTCCTTATTAGGGTATGTTTCTATACAAATTAAACTATACAAGGTTATACCTTTCCTTAATTCTTTCATATATTTTTATATTTCTAACACATGTCTTTGTCACATGTTTATGTATTACATTCTGGTATATCACGTTCGTTCGAAGGGTATTAAAGAATATCATTAATGTTGGTTTTTACCTATAATTATTATTAGAATGAAAATACCCTCTATTTTTATTAGAATGTACCTTACTTACCCATTTTTCCATTACAATTTTATTTACCCCTTTTTATTTATACCCTAATATATCAAACATAAAATATATCATGTTTCCCACTCAATTATTATTTTCTTAATATGTACTTTTCTCTAGAAAGAGAGTTTGAAGCCATTTAAGACCTATTACCAATTACCTTAATGTTAATATTTAACCATTTATCAATATTTCTTCAAATAATTAATATGGTGAAATAATATCATTTGTGTTGAAAAGCATACTCAATCCTAGTTTTCTACCATCTTATTATTTCTTTCTTAAGAATCTCCTAATTCAGATTTCCTTATTCAAAAAATGATTATAATATAACTTTATGACCACAAACCTTTTGCAATTTTAAGGTATTTTAGCTTTTAAAACTAGGGTTTAAATGTACCTCTTCTCTTTCCCACCTCTCTAACCTACCCCCAATACCTAATTCAAAATATTAATAAATTAAACCCTTTCACCCCTAATGTCTACCATTATATTGAATTTTATTTTATCAATTTTAATTACCTCAATACGAATGAACGTGATAGGATATTGGCTTGTTAATGAACCCCATGTGATTTGATACAAGGACATATAGATTGTATATACTAGTACTTATTGTTTTATGTACCTCTCACCCATGTTTACTTGTTTGAACAATAGATTTGCTATTGCCTATCTATTTTGTGGTTCCCTTAGAATTTCTTGTGTGTGATACACTAGTGTCCCTTGTTTATAGCCTCAACAACCTTTCTTATGAGGCGCTTATCCTTGATATATTTGTGTGACATTCTTATATCCCTTATATTTGGCCTCTTGGTCTTCTCTATGGCATTTTGTGTTAATTTTATAGGTTGATATTGGGTTCTTGTTTTTTTTTATACTTGGTTCCATGATCCACATAATGCATCCATATACTTTGGTTATGTTTTCCAAAATAGAGCCCATGTTATTTTGACAAATTCATTCAAGTTAAAGGCTTAGGAAGTTTTTGTTTGAAGTGTCATGGAACAAAGAAAATCAGTTTTCCGCATAAATCCAAAATGTAGTATTACACGGGTTTTTTAATCCACATAGTAAATACACATAGCCATGGAACAAAATAAAATATGTATGCAACATTACAAAAAGTGAGTAAAGTGTTGGGTGGAAACCACGCAAGGTTTAGAAAATTGTGCAACAAAAGCCACATAACAAAGAAAACATGCATCATGAAGGAGAAAATCCACAGAGCATGTAGATTCAAATAGTCTTTAATTCAAAGGGAAAATGCCACAAAACTTACAGATTTCATAGAATGAAGAAAAATCCATGAAAGCAAGAATGAAAAAGTCCATGGTCGAAGGAAATAGTCGATGAGTCAGCGGTTGTTCAAGGACCAAGGCAGAGGTCACAAACAAATCCGTAGGTCACCAAAAGTTTTCCAAATAGGATAAAGCCCATGGAAGACATGATCAAGGTGATGAAACATTAGAAGTTCGTGAAGCACAAATAAAGCCACACTTAGCTCAAATCAAGTGCTCAACCACTGCACCAACTAGAATTTAATGTTGAATTGCGTCATCCTCCTAACTGGTGATTTGATGGCATGTAATGGGATAAATTTTATGTGTCCATACCTGGCCTAAAAATTAATGGTCATTGGTCCTTGATGATGGAGGGTGGTTGAATTAACTCATTAATTGATACGATGTGTTCTTTCTCCTATTCTCTCTAATTTCTATAAATGTAAGAGTGAAAGCACATAAAAAAGAGTTCACATTTTTTACTAAGTATGAGAGCTCTTCCCTTTTGAGCTCAAAGATTTTTCTCGTAGACCTCTATGACACGCTTGTGAATATTTCACGTGCATTGACTCTACTAGACTATAAATGGATAAGATATTGATGTTGAATGTAAGTGTGATTTCTTTCATTGGAATTCTTTGGTGTTTAATGTGAATATTTCTATCGTTTTGTTGGTCTTCAGTATTATCCTATTTATTTTTATCAAGTTCTATGTGTATTGTCTTGGGTCTTTGCATACATTTTCATATATGTGTCCTTGGAGCCAAAATCAAACCCTATTCTAGTTTGGTGCATCACCTTTATTTATTTTTCTAGCATTTCCCTCTTTCAATCCTAGTCTGTTAGAATATTTAGGATGGGATTAGTTAACAGTAGTGTAATGTCGGTTAGTTAGTGGCAATGATTTAGGATAGAAGGAAGAAGGCCTTATATGGAGATTGACCTCAAAAGGTTCCATTGTCCCACGCTATGGAGGTCTTTCCATGTTTCCCTGAGGTGTTGAACCTAGTTTTAGCAAGTTTACAACTGCATGTGACTATAGGTTCCTTAATTCAACATGCACTCCTTTTACACAATGAGTTATATATGAAATGTGTAATGTGGGATTATTAGCCTCAAGTGTGTATGAGCTTACATGTTATTATATTATTTGACATGAAAAATGGTATAGCTCAACTTTATTATGAGATGATTAATATAAATTATATCTCCCTCACCTTAAAATAGAGGCATTCAATGGACTTATTAGAAAACCATAAGAAAAAAAGATAGGTATATGTACAATATACAAGTTACATATAGTTTTAGATATAGAATTTAATGACATACACAATCGTAAAACTTGGATAGAAAATGTTAGCATAATTTAACATAGGCATATTTATTGCATTTTATTGCATTGTCTTTTATTTAATAATGTGCAACATGTGCACTCTAGTCTAGTGACTTGCATTCAATATTGTTATGTTGGATAACATTCAATATTGGTCTTAGTAGTAATTACATGTGAATGTGAGATGAGTTTTATCATCATGTAGTTGGTGCCTAATAGGGTGTCATGTCTATCCATATGAGGTTGTCTAATATCTATAAATATTACGGCTCTTGCATTGTTATGTAATCTGATTTCATGATCAATAATATTTGTGATGCTTCTGTCCCTCTTTGGTCATTGCAATCTAATTATATTATATCATTTGGTATCAAAGTTATACCATTGTTATCATTTGGTATCAAAGCAGGTTCTATCCAAACAAGGTTGAAGAGGAGCACTATTGGAGATGATCCATTGAAGAATAAGATGTGCATCAAAGGAGAGCCATTGAAGCATCCCGCAGCCTCCATTCCTTCCAAGCATCCCTCAACTAAAATTTGACCTATCCACTTAT
This sequence comes from Taxus chinensis, assembly GCA_019776745.2. Taxonomy (NCBI): domain Eukaryota; kingdom Viridiplantae; phylum Streptophyta; class Pinopsida; order Cupressales; family Taxaceae; genus Taxus; species Taxus chinensis. The sequence goes on from CM034157.1 coordinate 139,257,401, forward strand.
TTGGAAGGTAAATTTTTTTTTTATTAGTCATTGGCATAGCCAATTGATCCAACATATTGGCGGAATATTTCAAATTTGGAGATCTTTAACAAAAAAAATCTACGGATTTGGGGTAAAAAAAAAGAGATCTTGAAAAAAATTGCAGATCTAAAAAAAAGAGTGAAAAAAAAAATCAGATCTAAAAAAAAAATAAAAAAAATCAGATCTGAAAGTGGAGGTGAAGAATTCGGGAGCAAAGGTTGAAGCAGTCCCATCAACAAAATTCCAGCAGATAGCTCTCAGAAAAAAGGATGTAACTTTTTCATACAACGTCGGATTGATGTGTCATTTTTTTTTTTTCTAAAAAGATAAGAAGGAGGCGCACAACTTTTTATTTAACATAATCTTCAGATTCGGCTTCTACATGTGACAAAAAGTCTGTGCAAGTTGGGTCATTTTTTTTCTGAAAAAAAATAAGATCTAGATGGTAAATTGGTAAGATCTCAAAAACTAAGATTCAGATTCTTTTCAAAAATTTTGGGTTTCAAGAAAAATATTGTATGATACTGCTGTCAAAATTTTAGAAAAATCTAGGTCACGGTTTATGAGAAAAGGTGAAAACAATATTTAGATTGTTTGTTTGGATCTTGGGAACAAACAGGGCAGCTGTTCAATTCCCACTCTCTCCATATTTTTTATTAAATTATTAAAAAACTTTTTTGGAAAATTTGGTCATAAATTAATAAATTTTTAGGGTATTTCCAAAGGTTAGAAGCTCACCACCAACACATATAGAGTCACTGCTAAATTTAGCGGACAAACACATATTGAGGGTAAAAAAATATTTTTGGCCTAAATTGTGTATTTTGTGATTCTAGACACTTAAAACATGTAAAGAGGGGGGACACAAAAACTTCATTTTGATGTACTTTTGGAGCATTTTGTACTAATATTGGTACATAATTGTGCAAAAATAAAAATAAAAAGTAAAAAAAAAAGTGTAAAATCTTATTTTATGTTTAGTTCTATCACATGATATATTTGATCTCATAGCAGTGTTCGGTATATACGGTGCCTCTGGGAAGCACTTACAGGTGATGCCATCACGACTACTACTGCACTTAATGCCTAACATAGCTGTCTCAAAAAAAATGTCGTCTAGGCATCGACCGTTAAAATCGTTTTGGGGAGTAATAAGGACACAATAACCTGGAATTTTTTACAAAAGATTGAGGTTGAAAAAACAGGCCCTCCCATCCGTTTGTGTAAAATTGCACAAACCCCTCTCTGTACTGTCTACGTACCACGTACTAAATTATTTCACGTGCATTAACACCTCTTTTTGTACTGACGGGTATATTGAAAAGGTGATCTTCTTCCACGTACCAATGGGTATATCAAAAGGGAGGGTATATAGAAAGGTTTGGTACATCGGCCTAATGGTATATTGAGAGGGAGACCATAAACCTAGAGTGATAAGAGCCTTACCCTTTGTCAGAAATTCAGAGTTTCAGAAATTCATCTTACAGAAATGGGTGCACAAGCACCATTGTTCTTCTTGCCAGATTCACAATTTCTTAGAGGAGACAACTATGTTGCATGGAAACTGAAGATCAAGATGTTACTTGAGTTTGAAGACCTATGGACAGTTTTAGATGGAACAACAACAAGATCACTTAATGATGGAACACAGTTCAATTTGACAGAGCCAATCAAAAGGCAAAAGTTGATCATCTTGTTTGGCATAACAGACAGATGTGCAAACCCATATTCGAGATGCCACATCGGCCAAGGATGCATGGGATAAGTTGAGCACTGTCTATGAGGCAAAGAACAAGAATACTTCATCCTCAACCTACTAGTCACAACTACATACTCTCAAGTTCAAGCACAATGAGAAGGTTAAAGTTTTTTTAAGACGAGTTGCTACTTTGAGGGCATCTCTATTGGCATTGGGAAAAGAGATAAGTGATGAAAACATCGTACCAATTGTGTTGTGAGCACTTCCTCCTTCCTATAGAATCTTTGTGACAACTCTCAATATGAGTGAACACACAGTCACCTTTGAGAAGTTGGTCAATATACTCCAATAAGAAGAGGCAATGAACAAAAAAGATCATGAAGATGAGCAAGCACTATCTTCCAATCATAAAGGAAAGGAAAAATTTCAGTCCAATCACAAGAAGTCCCAACAAAATCAAAGTCAACAAAGGGACCAAAGTAAACGAGACAACACCAAGAAGTGTCCCATTTGCAATAGAGGGGGACATGACATCAAATATTGTTGGTACAATTCCTACAAAAAGGGTTCATCAAGCAATTCAAAACCCAATAACCAACAAGGTAACAACAATTCAAATCAAGGGAAGTCCAACAACAACAACAATCAAGGGCAGAAAAATGGTAACTGGCAAAGAAAACCCAAATAACAAGGGTACATTGCTGAACATGAAGATGATTCAGATGAAGGACACCACATGTATTCTACTCAATTTGATGAAGAAATCAAGTCCACACAAGATATCTGGCATGTTGACTCAGGTGCAACTCGACAAATGACTGGACGCAAGGATTGGTTCTACACACTACGTGACTCACCTAACAAGAACCATGTGTCATTAGGTGATGACTCATCATATAATGTCAAGGGGATTGGAAACATTTCACTACCTCTTGGAAAGCATAACTACAAAATTATATATGTATTATATGTACCTGGGTTGACCAAGAATTTGTTATCAGTTAGTCAACTCCTTGATCACAACTTGAAGTTGGATTTTGACAATAATAATGGAGAAAAAGTGTGCTTGATAAGAGATAAGTCAAGAGGTTCCAAGATTGTAGCAAGATCCTCCAATGTGGGACACATGTTCCAACTTGATTTTTTCCATAAGGATGATGAATCTCTAGTGGCCAAAGACACACAGTCTACAGAACTATGGCATTGCAGATATGCTCACATCAGTTTTGGCTATCTCCAAACACTTAAAAAGGGAAACATGGTGAAAGGATTGCCTACACTCAAGCAGAACACTGACAAGTGTCACAATTGCCTAGCTGGAAAGCAACACAGAGTACCCTTCCAGAAGAACACATATAGAGCTAAGGGAAAGCTTGATTTGGTGCACACCGATCTTTGCAGGCCCATGTAACCAATTCATTTTGGATGTCAATACTTCATGCTTTGTGTTTATGACTACTAAGAAAGATGTGGATATATTTTCTAAAAACAAGATTCAAGCCTTTGAGACATCTCACAAGTTCAAAGAACTTGTTGAGAATGAATTTGGTCGCTAGATCAAAACTCTCCGCTCAGATTGAGGGGGGGGAATTCACAAGCAATGAGTTCAAGACTTACCTAGAAGCTCATGGGATTCGTTGACAAATGCCTCCTACTCACACACCACAGCAGAATGGTATAGTTGAGAGAAGGAATCGTACTATCATGGAAATGGTGCGATGTATGATTGACAACTCAGGTTTAACAAAGACATTTTAGGAAGAAGTTGCAAGAACTGCAGTCTATTTGTTGAGCAGAGTGCCCATAATAGCTCTTGAAGGAGTGACACCTCAAGAAGCATGGTCAAATCAAAAACCATCAATTACACACCTAAGAGTATTTGGGTGTAAAGCTAGCATGCACATACCCAAGAAGAACAGGAACAAGTTGGATATGAAAGCTGAGAAACTAATATTCATTGGATACAGTGAAGAAGCACTTGGGTACAGATTATGGGATCCGAAAGCAAAGAAAGTATACACAAGTAGGGATGTTGAGTTCTTTGAGAAAAAACAAGCAGATGCTCCACTCAAAGACTCAACAAACATGTAGAATACACCTCTTGTGAAGAAATATGAATTTAATGTTCCCACTGAAGATGACAGTGATGAATTGGATGATGGTGAAAACTTAGATCCACCATAAGCCAATGGAATAGCTAAGGAGTTACCTAAATGGTATACTCAATTAATAAGAGATGCAAATTTGGATAAAGCACCTAGCACATCATCCAATCCTGGACCTAGAACTCACGGTCAAGCTCATGAAGAGGTCAATTATGCCTTAATGAGAAAATTTGTTGAAACAGTTGAGCCATCTACAGTTCAGGAATGCCTACAATCAAAAGCTTGGAAAGATGCCATGGATTCAGAGTATCAGTCAGTGATGAAGAACAACACATGGCAACTTGTCAACCTTCCACCAGGGAAGAAACCCATTGGATGCAGATGGATATTCAAGACTAAGTACAAATCAGATGGGACTATTGATAAGTATAAAGCAAGGCTTGTAGCAAAGGGGTATGCACAACAAGAAGGCATTGATTATGAGGAGACATTTGCTCCCACAGCCAAGATCAAGACAATCAGGATGATCTTTGCTCTAGCTACACAATTTGGTTGGAAAATCCACCAAATGGATGTGAAAAGTGCCTTCCTTAATGGAGATTTGCAAGAAGAAGTCTACATGACTCAACCAGAGGGTTATGTAATACCAGGAAAAGAGATGATAGTATGCAGACTCATAAAATCTCTATATGGCCTAAAATAGGCACCCCGGGCATGGTACATCAAAATTGATGAGCATCTCATAAGTCATGGATTCAAAAGAAATCCATATGATCCCAATCTCTACCTCAAAAAGCAAGGGGGTAAAGATTGTCATTGTGGTAGTTTATGTCGATGATCTAGTCATCACTGGAAGTTTAGTGAAGATGATTGATGCAACAAAGAAGGAGATTTAATCGATCATTCGACATGACAGATCTCGGGCTTATGCACTATTGTCTTGGGTTGGAAGTATGGCAAAAAGAGAATCACATTTTTGTGTCACAGTTGAAATACACCAAGACAACGCTTGAGAAGTTCAGGATGATGGATTGCACTCCTATTGCTACACCTATGGAGAGCGAGACTTCAGTTATCTCGTTCAGATCCATCACCACCAGTGAATGCAACTCTCTATCGGCAGTTGATTAAGAGTCTCATTTACCTGACCTACACTAGACCAGATATCAGCTTTGTAGTCAGCTATCTATCACGCTTCATGTAAGAACCAAAAATTTGTCATTGGAAAGAAGCAAAGAGAATACTGAGATATCTAAAGGAACTACAGTTGACCTTGGTCTAGAATACAAGAAGAACGATAACTTCTTCTTGACAGGATATTCAGATTCAGATCATGCAAAAAACATGGATGATAGGAAGTCAACATCAGGCTTCATCTTCTTTATGGGATCTAGACCGATATCATGGGGAAGCAAGAAACAGAACTTTGTTTCTCGCTCTTCTACAGAAGCAGAGTATCGAGTTGCAGGTGAAGCTGTTTGTGAAGCAATATGGCTACGCCGAATACTGGAAGGAATTGGTCTACCACAACAGAAATCTACTCCAATATATGTTGATAATGAAGGAGTTCTGAAGATTGTTCGCAATCCAGTATTTCATGAGAGAACCAAGCATATTGAAGTACAGGTTCATTTCATACGCGAGCATGTCTTGAAGCACAACATACAACTCCAGTTTTGTCCTACAGCTGAATAGAAGGCAGATGTTTTCACTAAGTCACTTGCACGTGACAAATTCACATTTTTCAGAGAGTTCCTCTCCACTTCATTGGAAACTATGCAAAATTAAGGGGGGGAATGTTAGCATAATTTAGCATAGGCATATTTATTGCATTTTATTGCATTGTCTTTTATTTAATAATGTGCAACATGTGCACTCTAGTCTAGTGAATTGCATTCAATATTGTTATGTTGGATAACATTCAATATTGTTATTAGTAGTAATTACATGTGCATGTGAGATGGGTCTTATCATCTCGTAGTTTGTGTCTGCTAGGGTGTCATGTCTATCCATATGAGGCTGTCTAATATCTATAAATATTACAGCTCTTGCATTGTAATGAAATGGTTGATTTCATGATCAATAATATTTGTGAGGCTTCCGTCCCTCTTTGGTCATTGCAATCTTATTCTATTCTATCATTTGGTATCTAAGCTATACCATTATTATCATTTGGTATCAGAGCTATACCATTATTATCACATTGAATATGTCACTGATATTTAAGGAAGAACAACTATCCTCAGGGACCTAGAAAGAGAATTTTTTTGCCATTTTGTAACTGGTGAACACCCCCAGAAACTAAAAAGGAAGATTAAAACCTCCTGAGAGTTGTATAAGAGAAAAATGAAGTAATCCAAAAAAATTTAGAGAAAATTTGTTGAAGAAATTTATGTCAGGACACAATTTGAGCAAGATGGAGGTCATTTTGGGAACAATGGAATGAAGGATCTAATGGTGAAAGCTAACTTGTATGGATCCCAACTTTGGGAGTTCTAGGAGGAGTTGGGAGGAAAAATAATAGTCAAGGAAAGAAATATCTTGGAACCCTCCAGATGATGGATACATAAATTTTGTTCCAAGACTTGATAATACTTTGTGATAGGCCATGACACTGTAACTACCCCTTCAAGCCAAAGTGCAACATTCCTTGAAAATAATATTACAGAACAGAATCATGGCTCCTGATAATGGTTGGAATTATGTCAATGGGAAATTTAGAGTTAAAATCGTATAAAATTTGACCCTAGAACACTATTACATGCTCCTGAGGAGGAAAAATCACTCTTGGTTTCCTAATTTGCACTTGGTAGGTGACATTTAGCCTAGTACTACTATTTAGAAGGTTCTTAAGTGAAGAAAGTACTAATTAATCCCACCTTTTGGCCATCTTATTTTACTTTTATTTCATCATTCCCACACATTTTTATATACATGCCCAACTATTTCAGCACTTTCCCATCATTTTAGCCTAAACCGGGGCACCTAGGCCTGTACTGGGGCACCCCAGGGGTCCCACCTGGGGCCCCGATCCTTGTTTTACTTTCCCACCTCTTTTTGGGCTCTTTCTAGCCATTTTTCATCCTTATCTTTTTCCTAGTCGGCCATGTCGGGATTAATTACAAAATTAGAGCAAGAGAACCCTATAAATATAAAGTTATGAGACCATAATGAGGGTCCTAGCGTCACTTACTACTATCACTCCATCTAGAGTTGCATCCATTGCATCACTTGCATCCACATAGTTCCATGCATCAAGGCTAGGAGATCTGCATCAACACACACTTCATAGGGGGAGGGATTCTATTCTATTCCATGCACACATACTATTACATTTTCTACATTTAGTTATTTCTCACTACTTCACAAAGTGTGACTGACACAAGAGCACCTAGGGCATGACATGCACACACACACCAGAACTACATTTGGGTCTGAAATGTAGTGCAATGCTCAGTTTAGTAAGCCCACTGTTGTGGCAGCTGAGGTCAGTCTGACCCATTCATTTGCATCTTTTATTTTTTTAGGGTTTTGATACTTCTTTTGTCTCTTGCAGGTCTTCAACTTCATCTTGCTATATTTGGCACATTCGGCGCAGTTCAGTGAATCCAGTGTGACAGGTAGTGAAGGTTACAAAGCATCTTCTGACCCAGAAAGAATCAGGTTCCAAGATTTTTCAGAGACCAGGGCACCTATTTCTGCATACCAGGGTGCCCCAGGGTGCCCAGTACCCTCTTGGGTGCTCCAGTCTACTCAGATCTTCCAGATCCACTCTTTTGGGACCTCTGTGCAGTCGTTCTAGCTTCTATATTTTCCTATCAGACCTGTGACACCTGCGACAGTCATCCATAATCAGCTGAGTTCATTCCTTACCTTCCTCTTGCATATTAGGGTTTTATTTCTATTAGTTTAATTATTTTAGTCACTTTGTATTATTGTAGTGCATTTGTTTACAATGTTTATGTCCTCCTATATTAGATTAACTATTATTACATCTCCCATATTTTAGTTAATTTTAGTTAATCATTTTGGTGAACCCGACTCGACCTACACACTCTTCCAATCCTCATTCTCCTTAGGCTTCCTTCATCATGGCTATCTCCATTCATGACTTTTTACTTCTTCACCCTGAATTACGAGCTAAAATTATTACTCTTTTACTCACTACTCGTATTCCTGACAACACTCATCCAGACATAGTCTATAACACTTTTGCAGATGCATTCTCTAGCATATTACTTTCCCATCTGCTCCTCATAATGATTGTGCTACTTTTGACAATGATCCACCTTTGCATATTATCTCTCACATTCATAATGTCATTGTTAAGTGCACTCTAATTGACAATGGATCTGAGCTTAATTTATGTCCCATGTCATTTCTCAAAGTTTTAGGTCTTACTACTCATGACATTAATCCCTCTAGTATTTCACTATGTGCTTATGATGGTTCCACTCATCCATGTTTTGGTCATGTCACACTACCCATCACTGTTGGTCCTAAGACTATCCACATGGTCTTTTTCGTTGTTGATTTCCCAGTTGCTTATAACTGTCTACTTGGTAGACCATGGCTTCATGCCATGTGAGTTGTCATGTCTACTGTCCATAATTGTGTTAAGTTCTTACATGAGGGCATAGAGTATACCGATTTTTTGTGACCATGATCCATTTCAGTATTGTGACCATGCTCCAAACACTAGTCTTCCTATTCCACGTATTAATACTACACATGATCCTCAACCTATGGATGAACCACCACATTTACCACCACTTGATGGTACTATTTGTGTGATAGATGTTCATTTCTTCTATGCCACCTACTACTACTACTACTATGATTCCTCATCAGGGGCATGTCCAGTCTATGGACGTCGATCTATCACATCCCCCTCCATGTACATTTCCTACTTTACCATGCCCACCCTTCACTTGCACACTTCTCATTCATAACTCATATTGGGAACATATTCCATTTGATCCTACATGTGATGTCACTACATGTTCCCATGATGGTCTAGCTCATCTTGGTTTCACTTTTGAGGACCTCCATCCTTCTACTCATGCTCCTCATCTATACTATGGTTTTTTCACTATCACTGCCACTTATGGTTTCTATTTTTTTCATCTTCTAGTCTATTTATCACGTACCCCTTGTTCTTCTCCACTCACATTAGGGGACTCTTGGCTTACTTATATTGGAGGCACGTTAGATCCTAGTCACACTGACATTTCATTTCCTATGCCTTTCGGTCATGCATTTTCATCTGCAATAGTTCTTTTCTTGGCTACTCACATAATTTCACTCGGTGGTATGCACATGGTTTCCCACATCCTCCATTCACTGATGAGGAGTATGCTATGGGCATGTATCATTTACATCTCAATGGCTCATTACATGATCAACCTAATACTATAGCTTACCAAGTTACTAATGCATATCCATTTGATTTTGATCCAGAGGATGACGATCTCCTTGATGAGTTTACATAGTCCCTTGGCACACTACCGTGGGGGGGCATAACACATTACACACTCCCCCCTAATGTTTTAGCTTAGTCACATAGTATCACATCACACCTTGTGTACTTATTATCTATCATTCTTTCCTATAGGCATATCATATCATGTGTCATAGCACCATCATTACCGATGATGCACTCTTGTGCTTTGGTTCACACTTGACTGTTGAGGGATTACCATTACACTGAACCCCACACACCACACCTTAGGCATTACACATTACATTTCATCATACATTGCACATCATACACCATTCATTCTACACTTATTCTACATTATACTAGTCCTCATCTACACATTACATCCATTAGGGTATCTACGCACTTAGTCACATCATACACTGCACATTTCTACATATATTCTACACTATGCTAGGTTACATTTCATATATGAGTATAGCTTTACATTTATCATTACATTTATATTACATTACATACATATTCCACATTATCTATGTACACCTACATTACATACATTTTACACATTACATTTTATACATCCTACACACCATACACATCCTACATTGCATTTCCCACACCACACATTTACAAATCCTACTCATCACATGGTCATCTATTTTCATCATACATGCTACATTGTTTTCTATGCACTGCACTCACCACCCTATGATGCACTTTAGTTCCTCGGTCCATACTCGACTGCTGAGGGTTTACAAATCAAATGGACCTTACACTCACCATGTGACATTTCATCATGTGACATTCCTAGGCTAGTGACATATGCTTTAGGCTAAATCATCACTCACTCTAATTTCATATAGTAGTGGTATACACTTTAGGCTACATCACCCACCTCCATTATATCATCTTGTACACCTTGGTAAATCATCACCACATACGCTTAGTGCTAAATCATCACTCATCTATCATTTCATTATAGTGATATATCACTTAGTGCTAAATCATCACTCATCCTTTCATTCATATAGTGATATACGCTTTAGGCTAAATCATCACTCATCCTTTCATCTTATAGTGATATACGCTTAGGGCTAAATCATCACTCATCCTTTCATCATATAGTGATATACGCTTAGGCTAAATCATCACTCACCCATTCAACAAGTCATGATATACACTTCGGCTATAGGGTTCATGCACATCCTTTCTACATGTCACATCTCATCACCATTACATACACACTCATCACATTGCGTGCTAGACACAACAAACACTACTCGACCATTTCCTGATGATGCACTCTTGTTTATGGTTCATTCTTGACTACTGAGGGGGAAAAAAAATGAACCTCATTGCATACACTTCCATCCACTCGGGGGGCATGTGGCTCCTATCATTCCATCTTGCATTCCATTCCATCCATCCACAACATGTTGCATTGTCTTGGGGGCATTTACTCTTGTTTACTAGTGTTTTGCATGATCACTTTACTACACATGTTAGATTGATTTCTTATATGTCATTATCTATATCATACACACATGTGTGTTCATGCCTTTGTTTAGTGTGATCACAGATACATGACTCTTACATGTGGCATGGATGCTCACCTTCTACCCTTCCTATACTGGTCATTGGGGGCATCCACATTCATCTCATACAGGTGTTATTGTTTCATTTTGTACTTAGCATCTTACATTACTTGATCATACATGCTTTGACATATTGGTTATTTCTCTAACATGCTAATGGGTGTTCCATGTGCAACACTTGTTTTGCAGGATTACATGTTTCCATGACTACTTGTTTGTTTGTTTCTACTTGTCTTCTATTGTTTTCCATTGTATGTGGGCTTTTCCCTATGTTTGTGTGCACACTTGTTTTTTGTTTGTGGCCATGATGGCCTTGCGTGTCTTGCGACATCGTGAGTGATGTCCCATGTTTGCAACCCACTTTGTGTGGCTTACTTGTTTTCTTGTGTGTTTACACTACTGTGCTTGGTAGTTCTTACATTGTCACATCTTTTACACTTGTCTTATTGCATGCATGTGTTTCTGAACTAACACTTGTTTTGGCTAGCCATCCTTGTTTGTGTGTGCCTTGGTTTCTACCAAACGCACCCCCTTTCCCCTGCAGGGAAGAGTTACAGAGTTCAGAGTGTGGTAGGTCCTCTTTTGGGGCCGCATTCTCCTATCAGTGATGTCGCATGTGCCCCCAAAGAGGGGGGCATCATTGAGGGTTTACATACTAACACAACGTATTTACACTGGTTCAGTACAGTGCACTTTCCACCCTTGGCATTGTGGGTTTACATACAATGAGTGGGTTCAGACTAGTCTACGAACCCCATACACAATGGATTTTATAGGACATGGTGTCCTTAGCATTTCTGGGAAGTAGTTACAGGCTTGGAGGTTACAGTGGGTGTGCCTCTCTACACTACTTCAGCCAGTGGTGTCTTATCACCCAAAAAACTAGGACAGTACAGAGATCTCTTCACACACATTTCAGTAGAAGTGGTCAAAGGTTGGAGGACACAGAGCATTTCCTCCCTACACTTCTTCAGCCAGGGTGGCATGAGATCACCCAAAAAACTCGCACAGTATAAGATATCCTTCTACACCCTTTCTCTCGACATGGATCAGGTGCACATGTTCCATTTACACTTTTCATTTCATGTATTTTACATTTGCATATTTTACACATTTCTATACATGTATTTTACATAGCATTTTTACATACATACATATTTGACTACTTGATCATTTTCTCCTTGCAGGTCTGACCGTATGAGAAACAAGCAGTCAAATTGGGGGCAACAACAACAACAATGACAAAAACAACAACAACAACGATGACAGACACATGCCTTACTAACCATGCAGGTACACTACACACGCAACAAACTACACATGCGTTTCACCCTAGGTTCACTCTCATCACTTTTTCTATGTGCATTTTTCATCTATAGTTTCCATGCTCCATCTTTTTATCATTCCATGATTTTGTCTAGTCTTTTGGCACATTTTCTACTACACTCTACATGGATATCAGGTATGCATCTCTATCTACTTTATGTTACCGAGATTTCTGACTCACCAACATAAAGTGGGGGAAAAATGTAGTCACAAAATCATGCACTTTAGGCATTATTTAGCCTGGTCTCATACTACTATTTAGAAGGTTCTTAAGTGAAGAAAGTACTAATTAATCCCACCTTTTGGCCATCTTGTTTTACTTTTTATTTCATCATTCCCACACATTTTTATATACATGCCCAACTATTTTGGCACTTTCCCATCATTTTAGCCTAAACCGGGGCACCCAGGCCTGTACTGCCCCGGTCCCCCTCAGGGTGCCCTGGTCCCACCTGGGGTGCCCCAATCCTTGTTTTACTTTCCCACCTCTTTTTGGGCTCTTTCTAGCCATTTTTCATCCTTATCTTTTTCCTAGTCGGCCATGTCGGGATTAATTATGAAATTAGAGCAAGAGAACCCTATAAATATAAAGTTATGAGACCATAATGAGGGTCCTAACATCACTTACTACTATCACTCCATCTAGAGTTGCATCCATTGCATCACTTGCATCCACATAGTTCCATGCATCAAGGCTAGGAGATCTGCATCAACACACACTTCATAGGGGGAGGGATTCTATTCTATTCCATGCACACATACTATTACATTTTCTACATTTAGTTATTACTCGCTACTTCACAAAGTGTGACTAACACAAGAGCACCTAGGGCATGACATGCACACACACACCAGAACTACATTTGGGTCTGAAATGTAGTGCAACACTCAGTTTAGTAAGCCCACTATTGTGGCAGCTGAGGTCAGTCTGACCCATTCATTTGCATCTTTTTTTTTTTAGGGTTTTGATACTTCTCTTGTCTCTTACAGGTCTTCAACTTCATCTTGCTATATTCGGCACATTTGGCGCAGTTCAACGAATCTAGTGTGACAGGAAGTGAAGGTTACAAAGCATCTTCTGACCCAGAAAGAACCAGGTTCCGAGATTTTTCAGAGACCAGGGCACCTATTCTACCATACCAGGGTGCCCCAGTACCCTCCTGGGTGCTCCAGTCTACTCAGATCTTCCAGATCCACTCTTTTTGGGACCTCTGTGTAGTTGTTCTAGCTTCTGTATTTTCCTGTCAGACCTGCGACACCCTGCGACAATCATCATAATCAGCTGAGTTCATTCCTTACCTTCCTCTTGCATATTAGGGTTTTATTTCTATTAGTTCAATCATTTTAATCATTTTAGTCGTATATTACTTTAGTGCATTTATTTACAACATTTATGTGAGGTGGAATGTAAAATTACCTCGAATACTCCATAATAGAATATCACGGGCTAAGAAGAATCTTAATGATAGCAAAAGAGGAGATACAACATTTAACCAATGAATGAAGAGAAGAGATTATGTTCGTATCACTCCAAAATCCCTCAATGCCAAACTAGTATAGATGGAAACACTAATATTACTTGAAATAAGCCAATTTTCCATCAAAAGCATTCCTGCAAAAGAAACCAAAAATGGATTTTTCTACATATGAACACATACACTTCCAAAAAATCAATAATCTTAAAGAATTAAACAGATACCAATTATCCAATTATATACGATCCTTACACAAGTAGGCAATGAGGAACATTCATTTTATTTTTCCTGATTGTGTATCCTCTCAAAGGCATTACTATAAGAACCATCTTGAACTACTCACCATTTTGAACAAATTTCCCCAAAAATTATCTCTATGAACCATCTTTCCAACACTGTCAACCATTTAAAAAATACAGTCAAAAGTTATGGTTAAAGTCTAAAAATAAGAGCCTTTGCACCATGGCCCACACGAGTATTAAAGGCCTAACATAAGGCACATCCAAGCCACGTCATTTTCTAAAACTTTATATCATATTCATTATGCACCCACACTTCTCATCCTCTTCACTTCACATATCTTACACAAAGAAAATACCAACTCTTACCTTTTGTGCACTTCTCATTTTTTTCAAGATGTAATGCACTAAGGATACAAAACACTATCCAAATGCATGATGTGCATCATTACTAGGGGATACACAAAACTTTGTTTCTTCCTTAAGAAACCTTCTTCCAAGCTACAAATTATATAAAACTTTTCATTAAAATTTGAGAAGCCTAAGCAAACACTTCTGTGATAGAGGTTGTATAGCACAATTCATGCATAACCATGAAAGAGGTTGTATATAGATCATTTCATAAGGCATGAAAAATTAAAGGGATAAAAACTACAAAATTCATTTAAGAGAACACTAACTATTTTCCATTTTGGGTACTAACTATTCCGACAAACAATTTCACAATTTATCCAAAAATATAGAATATATAGTGGTTTAGAATGTGAATTAGAGAAATTGATATAGAATTCGGTATATGTAAAATGTATTTATTAAAAATATAGGGGGCATGATGATTGGTTCAATTCAATTACATATACAATTTGTAAACATTCTATAGGAATATATCATTTTCATTCAAAACTTAATTACTGCAAGCATATTGGGTGCATGAATTCTTTTATTCATATTTTATTATTCAATATTATCAATTTTTCAAATATTATAGGGGCATGAGTATAATTCATTCCCTTTCAATCATGCAAAGTTGTAACTATTTTTGATTGTATGGTTCACTTGGAGTGGGTGATGTGTGTTGGGTATAGTGGCATATATCAACCTTGGAATCATTCCTAGTAAAAACATGGTAGTTTCCCCTTTCAGAGTGGTACATTGTGTATTTCTCCTCAAATCAAAAGTGTTGTGTATATGATGCCCCCAACCCTCAATGTCTATTTTTGGTTTTTCAAATTGGATATTCATTACCCCCAATTCTTTTCTTGTTCGACAAGAATATCCTTATCCATGTACCTCAGATAGGGGGCATAATCTACTCCAAGTACTTCATAAATAAGCCTTAATATTCCATAGGGTAAAATTTGTTTCTACACATACTGGTGTATTTCCTCCTTTCCCTTTCTTTCAATTTCAAATTTGGTGTTTCAATTTCATAATATGGGCATTGACTATACTCTTGTTTTATACATTTCAATCTAGACAACACTTGATCAAAATAAAAGTGTGTCTACACAATCAAGTGCACACTTCCTTCAACTATCTAATTTCATTTACTATATCAAAGGAGGAGATCTAGAAACCCAAAATTGTTCATGTGGCATTTGATAATGCTTGTTTGGGCTTATATCACTTATATGTGACTTTTGTACTTAAATTGAGCTCAAAGTCACTACCCTATCCTATACTAAGGATCCTAACTGAGAGCCAAAATCCATCATTATATTAATCATTCACCTATAAGGATACTCATATTAGTCAAAAACACCTTATATTTCTTGTATAGACTTCTCTATATAATTATTTTACCACTCAACACTACAAGAAAAAACTATCTAGTAGGAAGTTGATCGAGTGTTGATTTTTCCCCCCTCTGGTTGATTTTTTCCTTAGCCATCTAAAGGTTGAATATACAAATGAATATATTTTTATGAGTTAATATTTCACCTTTAGGTCATCCTTAGTGCAAAACATTACCCTTGGAGTAGTATAAATACAAATCACACCCACTCACTTGGTATTTAGGTTCTTCAACTTGGTCTTCACTACAAAATATCAAGAAATATTTTGTATTAATCCCTTTAACAAGAGAATACACTAAAAATATCCCCCATGCAGGTCTGAAGCACTATAAACATGGTTTAAAAAAATTCTTATCAATTCAAAATAATTCAAATCCATTTCAAAGAAAGTATTATCAAGTTTCAAAGAGTCAAATTCAAGTTGCATATATGTAGATGAAAAGAGCACAATTATACTTCCAATAGGTGGAGAACTACATGGTTTTGATTCCTTTTTATAGTATTGCTACACAAGTATAGTGGATGTTTCTCTCAACAAAAATGGCTACCCCCTTTTTACAAGACTTTCAAAAAGATAGGGTTTCAAGAAGAGAAGGTTTATTTCAATAGATTTCATACATATTTTAGATTCTAGATCACACACAAAGCTACAAATTCATTATTTTCAAGGGATCATATAGCCATAGACTTATTTTCTAGAGTGGGAATTTTTTTAAGAACTCTAGATAGAAGCAACTGGTACTTATTTTCTTGATAATCAATTTTATTCCAGGGAAAATATAGCCTAAGGTTTAGAAACAAATCATCTACATCAATATTCACATGTATCTCCTAGTTTCAAGTCTACATAAGTCATCAAAGTAAATAAAAATAAAATATCATTAATATTTTACTATATTTAACATGTACGCTAATTAATCAAAAATATTAATAATTTATTATATGTTCATATCTATATGATTAATGTTTAATTTAGTAATGTGATTATACATCCTGTCTAGATTTCAATCCTAATCAGGGTTTTATATTATATTTCTAAAACCACCAAATTCAAGGTGTAAAAAATTTGTGAACCCAATTTTTAATCCTACACAATATTTCCTCCTTTAAGTTGTTTTATCTTTCTTTTTTATTTCAACACAATCTTATAATGAATTTTTACACCAAAACCTAAATGAATTAGAGAAAACTACACAATGGGATCATAACATCCCATAATTCATTTGTAACCCAAATCTAGGTTAGCATACCTCTTTGTCACCTGCTCCACTCCTAAAACCTCCTATGGGAACCAAACTCTATACATTGGAAAAATAAACTTCCTTATCACCTACTCCAAAAATTGAACCTAGTTGGTTTATTTGATACAAAATGTGATGAACTATTATACCAAGACATTGAGACATTAGTGCATGCACTATGATCATAAAACCCTTTGACACATTTATTTTTAGGAATTAACCCTCCATGTTAGTTTTCATTGGTCTATTATTTATTGTTATACTCTTAGTGTTTTTTGGGATCAAGATCCTTATTATGGATATAAAATCTATCCAATCTACAACTGTGTCTAAGGTAAAAACCCCCATTATCAAACACCTTCTTGATGATCTTATCATGGTTGTCCTTACATAACCTTCTCAAAGTGATATTATTTAAGGTTATATAATTCCCATAAGTACCTTAAAATATTTTAATCCCATCAATGAGAAAGATGTTATTGAATATATCAATGTTAATTATTATTAAATTGATGTTTTGTTATTCATATCCAAAGATGAAAATAAGAATATGTTCATATCCATTAAACCTACATATATAATTATCATGGGGGAACCTAATATTCCCCCACAAGTTTCATTTCCCATTCTAAATCACAATAAATTTTCACCACATATTTTGCATACACGTGGGTCCTTACCCACATCATATTCTACATGTTCCCTTGACTAGACCATTTTTTATCAATAAGAGAAGGTGTTGTAATTAGAGTAGGATGTGTCTAGATATTCTCACAACATGGATTTATATTTCTTAATTCACCATTCATTGGCAACTGAGGTAGGAATACAACATCTTCAACCTCTCCATGTAGTATGCCTAGGCTATGATTACAATGATAAGCTTGTCACTAAGATATTTCCAAGAATTATAATGGATTATACATTATGATGGATCTATTATCTCTCTCTTCAATAATTGAATACATTTAATCCGTTTGGTAATCAATTCCTAGAAAAAAATTCAATCAACATTTATGATATATAATCTTATGTAGAAATGGAAATTTTCAAACTAGGATCAATGAGCCAATCAATGATTGTGTTAAGATATAAAACTATTCTTACAAAGATGAATAATTCATTTGCAGAAAATAAGTATCAAGATTTATTTACATATATTTTATTAACACCTTTACTAGCATTTATCATGTTTAATAAATTAATATTTTTCGATGGGATATGTCACACAATTAAAGAGAGAGAACTCAATTTCATGACATTGAATTATCTCAAATATATCCCTTATAAACTAACTACATATAATGTTAAGTCGCAAGGAAAATGAATCCATAGAGGAAAATCAAAGGAATGGAAGCATGAAGAAAAATCATTGGTCAATATTATAGCTCAACAAACTATCAAGATTTAACTACAAGCTCCTCCTAAGTAGAATTTAACATGATTTACATCATCACTGTATGTTATGATTCAAACTTTTATGGAGTATATCCATTTATCTCTCCCTCCACCTACAGATGTTGATATAAGTAAATATCATCATAAATCCCTTGATTATAATGCCTATTGTGATGATCATATATGCATTAACAATTCTACAAATCAAATTTTCAACATAAAACATGTGATATAAGATATTATTGATGAAAACCATACTATTAAATTAAGCACTAGTCAAGAAGATTCTTACATCAAGTAAATGATTATGCCAAGATAAATATATTCATTGATCCACTACCAATCATGTTATAGTCGAGTAAAAAGGAACTTTATAGGTAAATCATGTATGCAAAGTTCAACCTTCTCCAACTAATTAATATCATTTCTTGATGTAATTATTGGAACAATCGCTAACACTCCACCTTCATGACCCATGATTACATTCAACGATAATGAAATAGTGGATGATTAATCAGATAGGTATGTACTCATTATTCAAGATTAAATCAATCAACAACCAATATAAAGTGTTATGTTTAATAATAGTTCAAGTGAAATGTGTACACAATGGAATTACTACTACTTTTGGATAAAGTGAGAAATATCTACCACAGACTTTTTGAGCTATTAAATAATTTAATAAACACACACATAATGTATTGGGATACATTACACTACCTCTTCAAGTAGGATCAAATACACTATCAAAATGATCCTTTTAACAAACCACAGTCAGGGGACAACAAGTCCCTCCTCTTTAATGGGAGAGGTTCCCTTATTGAAAGCAAAGCAAGCAAACTTATATACAAATGTACAACTTTCAAAGTGTGGATTCCTGATACTTTGAAATGTTTTATGCCCAAAGATCATCAATACGAAAGGATGGAAGAATTAAGGAGATGAGGAAGGAAGAACATAACAATACCTTCAGGAAATATAGATGGCAGAGTATCACCTTATACGTATTGAACCAGGGAGATGCAGAATAGAATCATTCACTTTCATAACCAATATAATTCCACAGACACAAAGTTCCAGAAATCATATAAACAAGAACACAAAGTTTCCTATCATAAAAGATGGATGATTCCCAAGTTTCAGACATGGAAAGAAGAAAAGCAGAGGAAGAAAGGGGAAAACTTCTGTATTGATTACTTTAAATCTATTACTTTACAGAGTACCAGGATCCAACCCGAACAACAACATGGAGAAGCCATTAAATAGTTTCCAAGAATGGTTACATTCGGTTACAAAAATGATGAAAACTGATTCAAGAAACTGATGTCTGAGTCTCTCCAATGCCTCAGTTGTTTCCATGTCTGGTAGCAAAACCAGATGCATTGAATCGCAGCCATCTACCTTGCCTTTGTAAACTTTAAATTTGAACTCCACGTGGGAGAGATTTAAACTAAAGAGGGCTTGCGGACGCCTTTTGCATTTTGTTCCTTTTAGAGAAATGGCACTTTGGAACATTTTGGCCCACCCACCCACTTTTGATATGGTCTTGACATGTGGCCTTACTTGAGTGGGGACAGAGTCACGGTCACTTTTATAATTTTACCTCTTTTCAATGTGGGCTCAAAAACACAAATTGCCCACCGGCCCACCTTCCCGCTTTGACCTTCGATGTGGGCTTAATATTTGACTTTTCCGCTGGCGTGGGTGGGGCTGTGGGTCACTTTTTAACTTTAAGCTCCTTTAATGAAAACAAGGCTCAAATTCTCAAATCACCCGACGGCCTGCTTCCCCACCTTGACTTTCTAGTCCTTTGTGGGCTGGGCTTAATATTTGAACTTAAGTCCCTTTTGTTTGGAGGGGCCGTATATCTGACCCTAGATAGGTGGAGAGTTGGTGCTCATTTGGAACATGCCCTTGGATTTTTCCTTTGAAATTATGCCAAGCTGACACGTGGAGAGATCCTTCGGTTCTTTATACTTAGCCAATTTGGGCTTACTTCCCACTTGACTTCCCTAGACTTGGAGAGTTGGTGCTCATTTGCTTTGGATACGCCTCCTAAAATTGTGCCGAGGTGACGCGTGGCTCCTTCCACCAGTCCTAGACTTTTCAATGCCAACTCTGTCTCTCCATTGACTTTGACCACGTCATTTCATTTGAGATTGGCCCTTTGGTTTCACTTCTGAAATTGTGTCATTGAGGCACGTGGAGGCTTCTGAGGCACGTGGAGGCTTCCGCCGACTCATACTTAGTCAATTTAAAGCAATCGGATCTGTCCCTTTTTGGACCTGGGACACGTGGAGGATTGGCACAAGTTTGAGAACTACCCCTGGCTTTGACTCTTGAAGTTGTGCTGATGAGGCACGTGGTGTCATCTACTGAACCTTCCATACTTAGCTGATTTGGGCTTGTTCTGTCTTCATTTTGGACCTGGGACACATGGAAAACCTGCGCTTATTTGAGGAATTTCCCTTAGGCCCTACCCTTGGAGTTGCACCATTTGGATGTGGAGGCTTTCACCATTGTCACTTGAAACATGGCCATGCCGCATCCAATCAGAGATATCCACATACTACCCATGGATGCTGGGGCAAAAATTAATGGGGAAGATACGCCCGTCATTCCTGACTGTGGGGAAAAATAAAAAGAAGGGAAAAAACTCCACCATTATGCCCAAATTTCAAATTGTTCTCCATGGAATGGAAAACTACAAACAATACCAGGCTCGACGTGATCCATTACTCCAAGGTACCGACTCAAAATTTTTGAAACTTGACTTCAAAAAGAGGGGAATTTTGAGGGTGACAACAGTTGGCTCTTTCTAGGGATGACTTGTAGAGGAACGAGGCAAGATCAAGGACCATAGAAAAACTCTGGGAAAGTAGACCAGTGCCTTATCCATTGGGAAAATAGAGTCAAAGGAAAACCAACACATAGAAGACAAAACATAACGAAAAGAAAACAAACCAAAAAGGAAAGAACATAAGCAAAAAACAAAGGAACGACCCAAAACCAAAACATTGTACACAATATACAGAAGGACCACCTAGTCACCTAGGACTTGAACAACTTCAAATACTTCCCACTATAGGGAAGTGGGAGAGGAGAACCATTCATACAATCCAAATAGAATGAATTTTCTCTAGCAAAATGCCTGATTTTAAAAGGACCAAGCCAAAGGGAATCAAACTTACCATGGCTTCCTCGAGGTTCATGCCTTTTTTCCCACAACAGAACAATGTCTCCTACTTGAAAATCTTTGGGTCTAGCTTTCTTGTCGAACAAAGCTTTCACCTTCAGTTGATGAGATGATATTCTATCAAAAACCTACAACTTGTCTTCATCCAGCTTCTGGAGATACATGATCCTCTTGTCCAAGGAACTGGTAAAACTTGAATCTTCAATAGCCTTCATTAAGTGCAAGGCTGGTAATTCCACTGTCACTGGTAACTGAGCTTCAACACCATACACCACTTGAAAAGGAGACATCCCAATTTCTCTTTTGGGTGTAATTCTATCTACCCAGAGAGCATCATAGAGTTTCTTGTGCCAATTCCTCTGAGAGTCATTGACAAGCTTCTGAACGATGGTTACCAGATTCTTGTTTGTTGATTCTGCTTGTCCATTCCCTTGGGGGTAGTAGTCTGAAGAGTGAGCAAGGGAAATTCCATAACCATAGCAGAAATCCATCATCTCAGAAGAAGAAAAATTTGAAGCATTATCAGTCACAATCTTTTTTGGTACCCCAAACCTTATCAATATGTTCTCCTTAATGAAATTACACACTACCTCATAAGTATTTCTTTTGACTGGGATGGCCTCTACCCACTTTTTGAAGTAGTCTGTAGCAGTTAGCACATGAGTATGCCCAGCACTAGAGGGTGGGTTAAGAGTTCCAATGAAATCCAATCCCCACTGTTGAAAGGGCTCATCAATCACTACTGGCTTTAGTGGAAAAGCAGCCAACTTAGGTCTCCCAACAAAAGTCTGATAGGCTTCACACTTACCTACCCATTTGGATGCATCTCTGAACAATGTAGGCCAATAGTACCCAACATGAAGGATTTTGTGAGTAGTGACAGTAGAAGAGAAGTGGCCTCCACAAGCTTGATCATGAAAAGATGAGAACAACTTCTTCTGTTGCTCTTTGTCTACACACTTCAAGAATCTTCCATCTATGCCTCACTTGAACAAAGCATTCTCCCATAACACATACTGTGTAGACCTTAGCTTAATAGCCCTCTTCTCCTTGGCACTCAAGTGAGATGGACACTCTCCATAAGTAAGAAAATGTGCAATATTTGCATACCATTCATCTGTTGAACTGAGGAAGAGGACAACAGGAACATCAACTGCTTCTTTGGACAACGTTGCATCAGCTCCTTCAGCAATAAGTTCACACAAGCCTTTACCCCAGACTAGCTTAGTTGGCTTGATATCTAGGTCATATTCCTGGACCTTTGCTACCCAATTACCTCTCTTAGTTCCAAACTCTTGTTGTGTAAGAATGGATTTGATGGTTGTATCAGGAACAAGCACAACAGAGTGAGAATTAAGAATATAAAAATGAAACTGCTTGACAACTTTGACCACTGCAAAAGCATGTTTCTCCATCATAGTATATTTCAACTCATGAGATTTCAGAACATAGCTCATGGAGGAAATATGAAGCTCATGATCCTCAGAATTCTTCTGAGTCAGCACAGTAGCCAGGGTAAACTCTGTAGTATAGCAATAGATGATAAAGTCCTTGCTGAAATCAGGACATGCTAAGATGGGGGTCTTAGCAATGGCTTGCTTAATACCTTCAAATGCCTCCTTACCCTCAGAAGACCAACCAAATTTTTTCTTTCCTTTCATCATGTGAGAAATGCTCATAGTCAACTCTGCAAAATCAGGAATGAATCTCCTCAGGAAATTAATCT
Source organism: Taxus chinensis (assembly GCA_019776745.2). Classification (NCBI taxonomy): domain Eukaryota; kingdom Viridiplantae; phylum Streptophyta; class Pinopsida; order Cupressales; family Taxaceae; genus Taxus; species Taxus chinensis. Next base: position 139,280,658 of record CM034157.1, read on the forward strand.
TACCAAAGAAAGAGTGAACACCCTTTTTACTTGTGGGAAGAGGAATCTGTTGGATTGCTTGAACTCTTTCTGGATCTATCTTGATTCCTTCTTTGGAGACAATGTGCCCCAACAACTTGCCTTCAGTGACACAAAAGACAAACTTCTTTGGATTGAGAGAGACTCCATGCTCTCTACACTTCTAGAGGACTACTTCAAGATGTTGAAAGTGATCTGCCCTTGTTTTGGAGAAAACAGTCAAATCATCAAGGTACACAACCACACACTTTCCCTTTAAACTACCAAAATCCAAGTCCATTTCCCTCTGAAAGGTGGCACCAACATTGATAAGACCAAAAGGCATTCTCTTGTAAGCAAAGGTGCCCCAAGGAGTAGTGAAAGTAGTTTTGTGTTGATCTGGGTACTGACCTCCACTTGATTATATCTAGAGAATCCATCCAGCATAGACAACATCTCAGAGCCTGTGACAGCTTGCAAAACTTGATCCATCATGGGGAGAGGATAGTTGTCCTTCAGAGAATCCTGATTCAAATTCCTGAAATCCACACAGATGTGAATCTCACCATTCTTCTTCCTGACAGGCACAATGTTGGCAATCCACGTTGAATGGTGTATAGGAAAGATGATTTTTGCCTTTAGCAACTTCTGAATCTCCTAGAAAATAGTGCCAGCAACCTTGGGATTATATTGCCTTTGTTTCTACTTGAATAGTTTGATCCCAGGTTTCAGAGGGATAAAGTGTTGCATCTCCTTTGGCTGGAAAGCCTTGAGATCATCATATGAATAGGCAAGAACATCAACATACCTTTTTAGTAGATTTACTACCTTCTTCTTCTCCTCTTGAGTGCAACATTTCCCAATGTTCACCATCTTGGGTTCATCAAGACTCCCAATATTAAATTTTTCACACTCAGTAGATTACCGAGCTCCTTGGGAAGTTTTAGACTTAATGTACCTATCATGCTTATCAAACAGGTCTTCCAAACTCACCAGCCCTTTAAGGATCTTGTTACCTTTCAATTTGATGTAGTCATCTTGACTTGTCTCTTCCTTGATATCCCCTTCATTACACTCTCTAGGAAAGGTCTCACTTCCTTCAAAATACAGCTGGTCAAAATTATCCCTAAGCTCCAAGAAAGAGAGAAAATGTTGATCATCATTGAAAACCTACCAGTTATTTGCATTATCTGGTACACTGGGCCTATGAATCATTTCAATGGTAAACTTCTCCTGAGAGAAATCTAGGTGAGGAATCAACAAAGATCCTGAGACAGCTAGAGAATCAGCTCTAGTGTTCCTTTCTCTTGGCACAACTTCAATGGAGAAAGCATCAAGAAACTCAATGGAATCCCAGACAAGATTCCTATAATGCTTCAATCTCCTATTCTTGACTTGAAAAATATCTCTAACCTGTTTCACAATAAGATCTGCATCACCACTGGCACAAAGATTCTTCACTCCAATCTCTTTCACCATGCTCAATCCTAGTATGAGTGCCTCATATTCAGTTGTATTGTTTGTATTTTAAAAAAAGAGCTTGAAGGAGAAAGGATGAATGTTCCCTTCTGGAGATGTCAACACCACTCCAGCCCCAGAACTAGCTGAAGAGCAGCTTCCATCAAAATCCAGAGTCCAAATGCCATTGGGGTCATAAATAACTCCCTTAGGAAGCCTTGCCTCATCTTGTGACATGATCATGTAGTTACCATGCCCTGCATCCTCATAGAGTATTTATGCTTTTGGGTCAGTAGTCTTTTGTACAATGTATTCAGTATGTTTCTTAGGTAGCAGCTTCTTTATTTTTCCATTGACCAAGATTTCCAAGATCAAATCATGCGACCAATCCATTTGAATTTCACCTCCTACCTCCTTACAGAAATTTCTACTCAGCAACATCCCATATGAGGGAGGAATATCAGCTACCAAAATGGTGGCTAAGACCCTTTTCTCTGGAAAAGCAGCAAAAGCTACTTGTGCATCTTTAATTCTGCCAACCAAAGGCACTTTCCTACTTTCCATGGAATAATAGGAACCAAAGGCATGTGTTAGGGTCAAACCCAAAGCATGGGCTACCTTTGTAGGCATTACATTATCTGATGCTCTTGATTCTATAACACAATTACTGAGTTTATGGCCAGCTATGAGAAGAGTCACATAAAATGGTTCAATTTTCTCATTAGGGGAAGTGACTGCAGCCACAAGGCTTGATTGAGGTGAGGAAGAGGGGGTGGGAAAAATACCTTTAGAAGTACTGGATGAGACTTTGGATTTGGAATTTACAAAGTTTACCATTTTAGCAAAATCTTTTGGATGGGTCTGGTAAAACTCTGCCTCTGAAATTTGGATTTTAGTCTTTTTTAGGTGATCAATGATATCAAAAGATCCATAGGTAGATGGGGCATCATTGCTAGGAACTTGAGAGACTTTTGATCTATCAGTTTTAGGATTTGAAGGAGAAGGAGTTTTGGAAACAAAAGTAGAAGAAGAAGGATTAGCATTACTCACCTTTTGTGTGGAGGCAATGGGAATAGGAGCTCCTCTTCTTGCAATCACTGGAATAGTTGTAGGAAACTCCTTGGACTTCTTGGCAAGGTTGCACCACTTTCTCTTTTTTGTTTGTTTGATCCTGGGTCATAACAGCATATGACTCACTATTCATCTCAGCCACTCTCTCATCATATTCATCTTCATCATCCATACCTTCAGTGGCGAGGAAATGAACTTGAGACCCACCAAGCTCTTCCAGTTCTTCAACTTCTTCTTCTGGTTCTTCATAGAGTTCATTACACTCCTCATCATCAAGTTCTTCAACTTCACAAGTTGCATTGACTGGAACCTTGATGGGTGGGCCTTCAATAGCCAATCTGGTCTGAGAAGAAGGCAGATAGTTCCTGGGCTGAAAATTATTCCTTGGAACATCTTGGTAAGGGGTATGCTGAGCCAATTGTTTCTTGAGAGCAATGAGATCATTTGCAAGCTTTTGTACTAATTGATCAGAATTGGCTCTAGGGGAAGAGGAAGAGGAAGAAGCTTTAGATTTTGAGGATTCTCTTTTCAGTTTACCAGACATGATCAAATCATCCTCAACACTAATAGCCAAATGTTGATCAGCATCCAAAGTTGCAAGGTTAGCTCTCCTTAGTGCATAACTCACTTCAGGAAACTGGGCATTGAGGAAGAAGCACTTTTGGATTTGATCCACTGGATACAATTATTCTGTGGAATTTTATTAATTATCTTGTTGAATTTAGCCACAAACTCCCTCATGGGCTCAAATGGATCCTTCTTGATATGAGAAATTTGTGCTAACAGAGCATGCACATCTTCAGCAGGTTTGAAACGATGCTCAAACTAAGTTGTCATGGTATTCCAATTAGTGATAGACCCAACAAGAAGATGGTAGAACCAATCAGCAACATTGTCCTGCAATGTCTCCACAAAAATCCTGATAGAGACATCTTCATGTTCAACCCCAAGAATCCACATGCAACAATGAAGGCTTAATGTGTTCATCTAGATGAACCTTCCCATCACCCCAAAACTTGGGAAAAAATTTCCTGTTACCCCTAGGTAACTCATGTAATGGTTAAGGAAGAGCAAGAGGCCCAACCTACTATCCCAAGGCAAAGGAACTGCCATCTTTGGAAAAATTGACTAAAGGGGAACCGAAACATCAACAAGTATCAAAGCACAGAGATTAGGACTAAGATGCTCCTGAGGAACACTATCCTTGGAGTTTCTGTCTGTAGTAGGAGGTGTGCTTATAGAATGAGCTCCTCTGTTCCTTCTTACTAGAAGAGAGGAGTTTTGTTGCTCCAAAAGTTGAAAATGGGAATCCTCAACCCCGAGAGCTTTCCTCCCATGTGTATACCGTAGAGTCACCAGACCAACAATGATCTTGAATTTGTTCTTTTAGAAAGGAATCTATTTGAAACAAAATCCATAGCAGAGTCACCAAAAACGGTTGGGTTTTTAAAAGGATCAATTTAAAAACCCAACACATGCCTGTAAAAACAAGCCTATAATAGTTCACAAAAATCTTCTTCAAATACTTATAGAACAACATATTGAGATAATGATCATGTCATACAATTTTATCTTATACTTATGCAATATACATTAAGGAATAATCCTCCTATATTTTTGCATTCTTTGCACCATATTATGAATAGACATCCATATAATACAACAATTGATTAATCTTTTAATTATAGCATGCATACTTCTAGCACTCTTCGACCAAGAAATGTTCCCCTTCAGTATTCTAACATAGGAACACATCTTTCCTCTCCCCACCCTCTTAATATGAGCATTTGGTAGAAACTATTAAACAATATTAACACATATTAATAATAATCAAAATATTCAAAATAATCATAAATTAGGACATGAAAATTACTTTTGTTACTTTATTTATACTTTACATATGGTATTCATCAGATGATCTGGTATTTATCATAGTCTATTTTTCTATGCACATGCATTTCATATGGTATGTCTACATGTTGTAGGACATACGGGGTCATATATGGATTTTTAATGTTGGAATTTTCCTTTTCTTAGTAGTCTTCCCTTACTAGGGACATATTTCTATTCAAATCACACTATGTAATGTTATGTTTTTCTATATTATTTTATATCTCTTTTTATTTATAACACATTTTTTGCTCATGTTTGTGACTTAAATTGTGATATGATTCTACCAAGATTTGATAGTAATTAATTTAACTCTAATTATAATTATACAATCCTATATAGGTTGGGAATCTAGAGACTTTCTCAATTGTATTTTATGAAAAACAAGTAGTGGAATTCATATCCAAGAAAACATGGAAATGAAATAAACAAAATTTTATTCAATTATGCACATGTCAAAATACAGTAATACACAAAAAGATATATTGACCTAACAATTTGTATGTCTTGTAGATGTTCCTGGACAGTAATTAAGGAAAACAGACTGTAATTAGGATTGAATTTATTTTTCTTTGATTATAAACCTTGAAATATTTTTGGATTTTAGTGCCAATATTGCACATGGGTGTCAGGAACTATCATGTCCTATTTAGAACTAGTGTCTTATACTACTTTTCGAAAAAAAAATCAAATTGGGTTGATTTTTCACTGATAATAGATCCTTCATGTACTTTTTATTATTTTGAAACCCTCATGCATGTACATATGTGATCAAAACCATAGTTTCTTATATTAATACTCAGATAGTAATTAGGTCAAAAATGAAAGTGGTGTATGGTGGAGTTAGACTACCCTTAGTAGCCAACCCCCTATACTACATTTCCCAAATCAGGGGCTCAAAATCCATGTAGTTATCCTAATGCTTGTGTAAGTGTGAATACAAAATATAAATCCATACCAAATGTTTTCCTTTGTGAGTTAATATAAAGAGCTAGCATAACTATTGACAGAATGTGCCCTTTTTGAGTTTTTAATATTAGCGTGCCAAAGTAGACTGTTTGTCGATAGATATGACTAAAATAAAATAAAAACTTGAATTACCCTAAATAGATATTTCATTGATAATAATTATCTTGAATTTGGAATGTTTGGACTTAGTGCAATCTACTCTTAGCCTAGTTTGGGGTGCTTCAGACTTGTGTAGGGTCTTCTACTAATCTATGTTCTTTATTTTTGGGAATACCAAGACAACTTTACATAATATTTTATATATATTTATGAGAGGATATATTGAGAATGGAAAATAAATAAATGAGAGTGGTAGACTTGATTTTATACCTTTTCACAAGATATTATTTTGTATTAAATCTAACCTAGAAAGGTGAATTAGAATAATATTATGAAATTTGACCATTAAAACATAAAGGACACTAGTGCCTAGCTCCAAACATTAACATTTTTTACTATTTTTTTTTTACCAAATAATAGTTTATAAAAGATAATAGGTGTATTGAGAGTTATGGGAGATGCCTCATAGGAGGTAAGATATGTTCATAATCATTTATATTCGTCTTGTAGGTGTTTGAGCAGTTAACTAAGGGAATAAGTATTTGTAAAATTTAGTAGAGGGAATGATATTGCATTTAAAATTTGTCTATGAAATTCATAATTAAGGGATATAATCCAAATAAACAATTATCAAGCACCTAGCTACTAGATTTAGGTTTCTACATTTTCCCCCCTTTAATCTAGTAAATGAAATTTGCAAGGTTAAATGGAAATGTGTACTTGAGTATGTAAACGTACTTTTTATTTTATCTATTTTCTTGAGTGATTTATTATTTAATATGATACTTTTTGCATCAAAGAGTGAAAGTAAAATACTGTATTCAATTCCCATATACTTAAAATCATATTTTTAATTTTGAAAAAAATAAAATTTCTTATTGTACAAATAGAGAAAGTAAGGAAGGATTACATTTGTATATGTGTACACCAATATATGAGATACCCCACAAAGTGTTAGAAATATTAAATAAATCAAAATCAAATCATGTTATGAATCAACATGGGATTATGTATCCATTGTATATGTGAGGGGTTAATACAAGGTTATTTCCATGAATAAAGTAAGTTAATGTATTTTAATCTAAGTTTGAAATCACATAAAATTAAGGGAAATGTTAGTATAATTTTTGGTTAGAGAACCTACCTTAGTAAATTCCTATACATTTTCAAGGTTGATAAAAGAATATATAAGACATGCAATGTTAAACAAAAACTAAAATGAAATGGTATACTTGTTTGAGGGAATGAGGGGACCAATTCATGGTGCAAGTTTTACTAGTGTAATATTTCATGTTATCAATGGTGTGTTGATTGATTGCATGTTGTCACCAATCACATACATGATTACAAAGAAATAAAAGAGCATTCGTAAGCTAGTGGTAGCTGTGACTGACACTTGTGTTGAAAATTCTCAAATTTGGTTGTGTCACAAAATTCAATTATATAATATGTCTCTTTATTTTCCTTAGAGACTTGCGAGAAAATATCCATGAGATAGGATGTCAAGAAGTGTTAAGAAGAAGAGGAGGGAGGTGGCGAATCTTATTTTATATATTTGACGCGTATTTATGATTGGGATGGATACATGTGCAAATTTCATTGAGAGTTGAATTGATAAGGATCTAATGTGTACTGGAGATGTAATTGGTCCTGTGAATTTGATTAAATATTTTTTATGTGTGCATAGAGTGATGTGACAACATTGAAAGTGAATGGGCGAGGAAAATTAAATGGATGCAATATCTTTAATCAACCTTATTTTATATTTGTAATTTTGAGATTATTTGATTTATAGTGATTATTATGTTTTGATGTTTTCTGTAAATGATGTGACTATGGAGGTGCATTTTTTGATGTCTACATTTTCCCAATTTTTAGGCTATGTGTTGTAGTACACAAGATGCAACACAAAGATTGAAGATGAGATGGGTTTCACCTAACCATATGATGATGGTTGTCATACAAATGGGCTTAGATTGTTGATTGTATAGACAACAACCTAGAAATGTAATTCAAAGTATTCTTCATACAAATTATATGAAGGGATAAATAGGTTAATTTCACAAGGTATAGACTATTTAGTCTATTAAATAAGATAGATGATGATTAAATGTCATAAAATTGACGAGAAGGTTTTGGATCAGTATCCACCCTCAAGTGGAAATTTTGGGTTATAGGTTTCCTTAGTATAGTGTGGGACAAGAATTATAAATTGATAAGTGAAAGAAAATGACCATGGTAAAGGAAATATTATTGAAGTGATGAAAATGTTTCTTCATCCATGTGAATGAAAAATAGTATAAGTTACAGCTGCAAGAATAGATTCACATTACATATTTTGATACTAGTGTTTCCCCATCCTAATAGTGATGAGTGAATATAGTGGTAGGTTAGCATGGATGATAATTTGTGGTTATAAAACATTTGTAGGATACATTTAAATCCCACAAATTTTTAGTCTTGGTGTAATGGAAGAAAGTGAAATGGATACAATGAAGGATGAAACATAATGGTACATGGTGCATGCTTTGAGTCTAAACAACGCCTAGTAATATACTAACCTTATGTCTCGTCAAGCTTAAGTGTGTGTGTGTGTGTAAGTGTGTGTGTGTGTGTGTGTGTGTGTGTGTGTGTGTGTGTGTGTGTGTGTGTGTGTGTGTGTGTGTGTGTGTGTGTGTGTGTGAAATTTAATTGTTAGATGAAGGAAAATATGTGAACATGGACTATCAAATGTGTAGGATTGATTGGAATTTTTTTTATGGAATATATTATGGATAGAAAATTAGAATCCATGAATTTCTTCAGTACCATCCAAGTGTTTATATCCCTAATAGAGATGCATTTTATCCTAGTTGTAGTCTTTCTCTACTTCTAACTAATTTTCCATAGCCCTGATAGAGATACTGGAAAGACCCCTCAGATTGATTCTTGATAGTGATGTTTGAATTTTGACATTTGTTTTTATTTTTTATAGTATATTCAGATCTCTCAATTTGGTAAGGGGTTAGAAAGTAGTAGTGGATTGATGGAAGGATTTAGGAGTGAAAATGGAGATGAATTTGGATATCATCAATATATAATATCCATGGATTTTCATGAAAAAAAAATTAAGTGTGTGATAGTGCATGGATCTCTTAGAGGATATGCATTCTTGATTCTCTAAGTAATGAAACAACAATTTCATATAGCTATAGTGGAGACTATGACTCACAAAATGTGTAGATTAGATAATCAAGAGGTCTCCAGAAGTTGTGAGAAAACCATGACGTAAAATATGAATGAATTGTAATTATTTATTATGTAGAGTGAAAAAGGAATTAGAATGAAATAGGAATTAATTTGGTGCAAGTTATTTAATAGAATAGTTGTGTATAGGAGCCAGTTATTACAAAAAATTAGTTGTATAAATTTTGTTGTATGTTGAATGATATTTAGATTTTAATTATTTTTATGTTTCTATTTGTTTCAAGAATGATGGATAAGAATGTGTGGAAAATAACATCATATATAAATTAAATGTTGAATGAATATGATAGGAATGAAAGTGGGTGTCAACATGTGAAATTTAAGAAAAAGGAAAGTCCCTAATCTTAATAGGGACCATATAAAAGAGATACTTGATGTATAGAAGAAGTTTGAAAAAAAAGGTATATAGTTGGATTGTGTGTGATGATGATGGTGAAGAATGAAGTAACAATACCAAGAACGAACCATAAGATGGCATTTATTGGTAGACATGACTTTGGAAATAGACAGGGATAATAAAATAGTTATTAAAAAAGTGGTTGCATTACAGTTTCTAGAAGATAAGGTCTCAATACTAAATCCTTGGTAAGAGATAGAGTAATAAGATGTGTTATATGAGTGGTGATTTTAGGAGACAATGACATGATAAAAGGATGAATACATGGAATAGGATGAGGCATGTAGAAATTTATGCCATGTGGATGTGGAGCTATAAGTAAAGGATGAATGATGTGAATGATTGAATGTAAGTGAATTGAAAATAAAATACGTGAGAACAAGTGTAGGTGACTTATATGAAATGGATGTGAGATGAAAAGGGAGGGGAAGGGACTCCTTGATGAATGGTAGAATTGGTGGTGGGCCAAAATCCTTCATAAAGGATAGGTGTGGTAAGGCCAATAATTGTTTAGGATATTGATGTATGGCTATCTATAGAGAATGTGGGAAGTGTGTAGTGACAATGATATCCATGGATGGAAAAGAGTGGGTGTTAGAAGAGGTACCTAGATCATGGCATCAGAAAATGCAACATGTTGTAGTCTAGATTAATTCATAGAAAAACATGAGCACATAAAGTATAAAGGATTTCCTAGGAGAATAAGGGTAAACATAATAGAATTAGTAAAGGGAAAACACAAAGCACCAAAAGGTCTTGCAATATCAGTATGATCACATAGAGTGGAAAGAACTAGAAATATATTACTATTGGGATCAAAGATCAAACTTGTGTGCAATGTGCTTACATAGTTTCATATAAAACAACATAACTGTTGAGTTACCATTCCTTACAACTTCTTTTCGTTCCTTAAGAGGATTTTCCTATTTTTATATCTATCTATCTTACATTTTACCTTTTTTCTTACCTAAAAATATGCTTATACAATAGGTTTGTGCAATCTATATTCATGTCAACTAACTAAATCATTTCACTCCAACTCTTTCCCAAACTTAAATAGTTTTCTCATCTTGAGACAAAACTTACTTTGATGCTCTAGGGAGTTACACTTGTGATTTCCTGTGGAATGAAAATTTTCAAAAGTACTACATTGGGTGATACTTTGTTCATAGTCCATACAAAGGATTTCGTTTACTAGTTTTCATCTTTTGTGCACTACTTAACCACCCTTTCATGTTTTTGATCAAGTATTCTTTCCAACATACCTCCCTTTCAAGTTTCTAATATGTTGAAACTCCCTCATAGACTTCCCTTTATTTTTTTTCAATCTATGTGGGCCTATTTTCAAGGGGATATAGTTGGGAGTAGGTCTAGGAGTCCTTTGTGGGGGATCAGTATAGGATGCGGTAGAATATTTAACAATGACAGTGTTGGCATCGTTTTTAGATTTATCATTGTGATTAGATGTCTTGGTGAATTTTGGTTTTGGTTTGTTGGATCTAAGTTTGAAATGGCCTTTCTCAAGGGAACAGAGTTCCATTTTACGAGCTAGGGTAAATGCCTCTTCAAAAGTTTGAAAATATTGGATCTTGAGGGTTGATGAGATATTCTTTACACATGATTGGGAGAAGAGATCGATGAGCTCAATATTAGGAAGGGAGAAAGATAACTGATTGATGAGACCCCACCATATATATAAAAAAATGTGATGAAATATTCATTGAATTTTTTAATGGCATAGAGGTATGTGATGGTGATTTTAAACTTAATATTAATGGGTAAATGTTCTAAAAATAATTGTGCTAATTAGGTGAATGAAAAGAGGGAATGTTATTGAATGTCATTGTACCAATCTAAGGTAGGACTAGCCAATGACATGGGGAAGGTACAGAGCATACGGTCCTGGTCATGTGAAATGAGATAGCATGTGTTCCTAAAGGAACGAAGGTATTTTTGATGGTATTCCTTACTATTGAATTTTGAAAATTTAGGGAGTTCCCAATGCGGAGGATAATATTTGACGGGGAATGATGGATGGATAGGTACATGAATGAGATATTAGGACCCGAGGTGGCGGATTCTAGGTTCAACAACCTACTTAACAAAGCCTACATATGGTCATTGAATGTGTGGGGATGGGAGATTGACTGATGAGGTTGTGGATTATAGGAAGTGGAAGGATCAGGATGAGGATTAGATTGATAGTGATGAGGATAAGTAGGTTTTTATGGAGGTATTTGGTAAGAGGGGAGGTAGTTAAAGGCTTGTGATTAAATAGGTTATTTGATATGTTGTTGAGGGGAAGCATAGATATTTTGGTGAGATCGAGGAGGTGGCTACTAAACGATAAGAGTATTAGATTGGGGGTGTGTAGAATGAGGTGGCTGATATGTCTGGATAGGTTGATTATGAAACATGTTTTGGTATCATCATAACAATATGTATTAGAGTTATGTTACTTCTATGATTAAGCATGCATGACTTTATAACAGTTTGGTAATGTATTCAGTTAATTCTTTGTGATGAGTTAATATAATGGATCGTTGTGGATGGATATTGGTTGTTGATGTTTTTATTAATGGTACTTGTATGGTAAATCTAATATTGATCCTTATCTGATTCATTATGCATTATGGTTGTGATCTTATTTTTGTTATTCTTTACATTTAATTACTTGATCTCATTATGGAATATATGAATATGCATACTAATATCTGGACAAGTGGTTACAAAGGAGGGAACTGGTAGGCTTCGCATTCTTCAGGTGATTGCTTAGATATGTCTAAGTAAAGTGCTAACACACCTAGGAAATTGAGAATAAAATAAGACTACATTTTGGTTTTGTTGTTGGGATCTCTTTTCTAGTTTTCTTCTGTGATGTTGCATGATGATGGCATATCGATTGACTCTTACGGCCATTGAAAATTGGGTAATCGATGGACAAGCCCAGTTTATGCGAAGATATGGTTCTGGACCAGATCTCAATGCACGCAAGTGGGTGGAAGATAATTTGTATCATGAACTCTATGAGATGTTTTTCTCATGTTTTCCAATAGATTTGTATGAATGGTTGTCCGCTTATGCATCAAATAATATATGGAGTTACAGACCAAGGGTTTGGACGCAAGAACATTACCAGATTTTTTTTATGTAGATGAACCTTGGATGTGTGTCGTAGATCATTGGTGGGCTGGTGTTGTGCATAGTTATACTATGGAATAGTTTGTTTCTTTGTATTCTTGTCCTAAAGTTACTAAGTTTGAGTTCTTGTGTGAGCCCAAAGGATCTTACATACACACTATTCCTTTAGCGATTAAGATGTTGATGGTGGTGTTGAATTTGGAAATTTTACCTATGGTTGGCTAAACTCACCACCACGCGTAGGGACAGGACCAGGTATGGTGATATATGGCGGACCTAGCGGAAGAAAGGTAGAGAGAGGAAAGGTGGCTTAAGTATAATGAAGCGCAGGAGAGAGAAATAGCAAAGTAGCGCGATGTTGAGGATTCTAGAGAGTTGTGGAGGCATATTTCTTGCGAGAGATTTGAAGCTCACGTAGAAGATGTGGAGCAAGGAAATTTGGTTCTTCCAACCTTATGCAAGTGTGTTATATAATACCCTTCAGATTTTGATGAGATCTCATCAAAGGAAGAAATATTGAGGACCATGGGTGTGCATCTAATCCCACCTAGTGCCCTAGCCCTTGTGCTTGGTATTCTAGTTCTAGAAGTAATCATTGATCAACAAGCTAGTGTAGATAATCCAGTAGTTACAGGTAGATATCATTTTCCTTTAAATAAAAAATTGCATCAAACCACACATACATCTATGGAAACATAGACATCATCTTTGTTTGGGGGACCGATTGGAGGAATTTTTTTTGGCATGTCATCAAGATAAAGTGTGGGTGCGCATAACATTAGGAATACATCTAGAAGTAGCACAACTTCACAGACTATGGGAGTTCAGTTTAGTACAACTATTGGGACTCAAGGAAGTACATCCACTGGTCTATTTCCTACCACATGAGGAGGATCAAGTGGATCTAGAGGATCAGGTGGCTCAGGATCAAGTGGATTAGGTCATTCTAGTGATGGAGGGAATGTTGGTGGGGGTTCTGGTTCTAGATTCGGTAGATAAGGTCCGCATCCTCATCAGCCATACTAGGTTTACTACGAGATGTCCCTTCACTTACTAGAATATAGAGGTATTGAAGTTGTTGTAGATCATGTACACAAGTGCAATTTTTTATGGCACACTAAGGGAATTATAGCCTCAGGTAGGAAGGTGAGTCAGTTTGCTACTACTATTCAAGCGCACACACATAGTTGGTACAGGAATTATGATTTTCATAAGACTATGTTGGATTATAATGCTTTGTGTTCTATGTTTCTAGGAGAGTTCCATATTCTTGAGTTTGAGTAGAAAATTATTAGCGTGCTTAAGGACATTAAGTAGGGCTTATCTAAGAATGTGAGGGAGTATGGCACGCATTTTAAAACTTTTTTATCAAATTTGTCTTATGACATACACCTTATTCAGCATGCATAGTGGTTTGTTGGTGGATTGTTGACTCTGTTCAGAAGGGCACTATCTCATAAGACCTTTGTAGACCCGTGTGACGCTTTGGAAGAAACTCTACGCATTGATGTAGTTGGAAGTGTGGACACTGGAATAAGTTCATTTTTAGAAGCGCAAATTGTAACTATGGAGAAACAGTTGGAGAAGCTATATGCTAATTCATCTCATGAGACGTTATTTGCTCCAAAAATTTTATGACTTTTCTTCGAATAAAAAAAGATCAACGAATGGAATTTTCAAGCTTCCATGAAAACCCTAGCTCTACTTTCAAGGCTCACAACAATAAATTTCCTTCAGAGGGGGATGGTGTTGGTTTCCCGTGCGTAGGATCTAAGCTTAACAGTTTGAGTATTGAATACTCTGGATTAGATTTCAGATGGGGAGCGCTCTTGGCCTCTCTTCAAGTTTCTAGATCTATCCCTAGGGCATGGTTATCCATATCTAAATATGGCATACTAGAAATGGGTAGAAACAGTGGTGGTTTGGGTTGTAGCTTTGATCTATTACCACAAACTACAATGCAGAACCTTGACCTTGCCTCTCAGATTCTCATTTTCACTTGTACTAGGACCACACTCTGCATTCTATTACCTCAGTGCAACTAAGGGTATGGATCTTAAATTTGTTCTTTCCCTCAAACTGTGTTATATATTAGATCTCATTAATCCTATCTTTGGTAACAAATATTTGGATGATAACTCCATGCTAATCTCTTATGGGATTAGAAGGGGTTCTCTAATTTTTATATCATGATTTTTGAGGGGAGGAGACAGAGCTCAAATTCCTTCTTCATTTAAATATGCCTTGTTTAAAAATATTTCATCCACTCTTGTGGAATTTACCCCTCCCCCAACGTACATTGTGGAATAAGTTGTGGATTCCCCTTCTCTGGAAATCACCAGTGCAGACTCTTTGACCTTCCAAAAAAATTGTAGAAAACAGCTCTCATATGTAGGTTTAATGGTGTTTGGCCTTCAATGAATGACCTTATCCTATGGATCCATTCCAATTGGACAAGAAATTGTGATCATTTCTTTTGTGTCAGAGGCTTTTTCATCATTCTTTTCATTGATTAGTAGAATCATCACAGGGTCATTAATGAGGGCCCTTAGTTTTGGGGTTCTGCGGATTTTTTCACTACATCATGGTTCCCACAATTTGACATGTGCTCTTTTTCCATCTCGCTTGTCTTGGTATGGGTGAGGTTACCCAATATTCCTCACAATTTTTATCTTGTTGTGGAGGATATTGGAAATTGTTTAGGGAGATTGATAAAACAATATGACGCGCGATTTCATAGTGGGTTACTCACTTATGTTAGAATTTATGTTGAATTTGACCTCAATAAAGGACTGCCAAATAAAATGACCCTTAAGATGGGTGATGTGTCCCATGTTCAGTCCTTAGACTATGAAAATACACCATTTAGATGCAAAAATTGTAGGTCTTCAGGCCATCTCCAGTATTCCTGCCCTCATAAGAAAGCTCAATCTGCAAAGAAAAAATATTCCAAATGGTGAAATATCCCTGATCTTGAAGAGCATTTGGATTCTAATGTGGATGTTCAATAAGATAAGAGAGTAGATCCGTTGGTGGCTACTCAATTTGCTATAGTAGTTGATTGTGTTGCAGCAAGTCACCAAGTAGCACTTTCTCACCCGGGGGAGAGACCTACTTCTAGAATCAAGAGGCCTCATGAATCTGATCATTCTTATTCAGATAAGGAGGGTCCCATATCTCTAAAAAACAAAATTACTGATCAGATCCCCTTTGATTCTAGCCTTAAAAAACGTTGGATTCAAAGGAACAATTTAGAGAATTGGCAGTTGGTACGCACTCGAAGAAGGGAAAGAAGGGTAAACATTGATAGTCATATCGTTTTCACTTCTCCTCTCTTCTTCAGCTTCTTTTATAGTGACCTCTTGTTTGTCTCCACTTCTTATTTCTGCAGCACATTTTGGGGCTGCATCTCCTCTTTCTTTTTTGTCTGGTCCTTCTTGTTGTTTTCAATTACAGCTTGGGATTTCTTCATTCTCTTCTTCCTGGATCTTCTTTGGATACTGACACTATGACTACAATAGTTTCTTCTCTTCAATCTTGTGGTTTTTCCTTCTCTTCTCCTTTTGTTATGTGGGATATTTCCTCATATTTTCCTTTTCTCCCTCTTCTTTGTACAAGGTTGTGGACCATTTCAAAACCCTCACATTTACCCTAATCCAAAAAAAACAACTCATGATACGTGCAATGGAATATGGTGTATAGATTATGAGGTTGAAAGACACACTAAGGATAGCTTTCCTCATAATTCGGTGCACGTGATGTTGCTGGACTATGAGATTTGTCATTTAGACCATGATGTGAGCATATACCCTCTCTTACAGTGCACGATCAGGAAGAATGTCCCTATGTATTGTAAGATTTGTAAAACTCATAACCATGATACTTCTGAATGCAGATTGATTGATCACATTCATGAGGCCATTAAGACTGGTGTGTGCCAGAATAGTGTAGCAAGTATCTCTAAGGAGTAGGAAGAACAACATAATAAGGGGTGCAATAATGGATATAACAGGAACAAATATTTTCATGGAGGTTATAGAGGTCGAGGTCGCGTTGGTGGTAAAGGATGATTTCTTAGAGGAACTTGATATACTTGTGGATCTCCTGATCATTATCAGTGTGAGTACCCTTGGAAAGTGGTTTTCTCATGGTGTGGAAAACAACACAAGTTTGAATATTTCCCTGACTTATATGAGCACATGAGTAAGCAAAAAAAGCAAGATAAGAGCATCAGGATGATTAAGGTACATCATGTCGTTGAATATCAATGGATGACTAAGGTAGCACCTACTCATGGGTTACCTATTTTAGTTACTATACGCTTTGAGGCTGCGTGCATGCGTGAATATCTAAATAATAAGCCAACTATAACAAAGCAATAAGTGATAAATGTAAAATACCATGATGTTGCACATTAGAAAGAGGTAATACTAGGAGACTATGGATGTTGTGAGAGATGTGCAAGGAGAAATTCAAATCTTGAAGGAGTAGGCGTGCGTGATGGAACGAGTAAATAAATTTGAACTCCCGCAGAAGGATGTACATGAATTAAAGGAATTATGTCAAATGTTGCACCAGGAGAATTATCTCTGTTAGGATAATGGTTGAGAGAGAGGATATCATGTGCAAACAATGAGTGTGAGAGGTAGATTCTTCCTGTAAATCTGCCCCCACATAATCATGAGTATGATAAGGAGATTACACTAATTGCAGTCATAGATGGATGGATTTTGAGAAACATTCTGATAAATATAGGTGTGAAAGTTAATGTACTCATGTTGGATGCTTGGAATCAGATGGGAAGACCACCATTGCAGTCTTCTATGCAGGGTTCATTATAAGAAGCCTCTGGTAAAATGGAGGTGGAAAATCCCCGGTGAATATACCTGGAACCACTTTCACAGAAAGGAGAATTTTCTAATTTTTGAGAACAAACTTTTTTCCTAATATTATTTGAGTGAGAGTGAGGGCCCTGAGGAAAAACAAATTATGCAGACACGAAAAAAAGGTATTATTCATTATTGGCACATAGTTGTTTCCCGACAGTGAGCATTGTACATTTGTTGACGTACGACAGCAAGATTTGTTAGATGAAAGAAAATATTGTTTTATTTAACAAAAAAAATAATACACTTAAGCAAATAATTAAAGAGAACAACTTCAATTCTGATATTTTGTTCAAAGCAAAGGTAGTTGCAGATACTAGTTTGGTATCCCATGGAGATGCGACAAAGGAAGAACAAACAATCGTAAAGAATCTAAACAGTGCTGCGGAAGATCTGATTAGTTATGGGATTATTCAAGCAAAGAGTACATGAGGGCAAGCCATTGGGGAAAGGGGTACAAAAGATGCCTTTTTTCTGAGGGTTGAAAAATTTAATGATTGAGGGTTGAAAAATTGAAACTTTAAATTTGAAAATTTGAAATACTTTATATATTAAAGTATGAAACTTGAATATGTATTTGATTTTAAGTGTGTTGTAATCTGTATTTTTTATATTTTGTTATATATTATATATAATTTCTAGATTGTATATGGTGTTTATGTTTGATATGAATGTGATGGCGTTATGATAATGGTTAATTATTTATTTTTTTAAGAAAAATCACTCTACTTGTAAAATTAAAACTTTGTATCAGGTTTCTTCACATTTAAACCTTCTGAGAATCTTCTCTCTACTTGTAATGATGATTGCATTAGATGTGGATGATGACATTAGAATAGATATGGATGATGATGAATTGTATGTGGACGTAGATTTAGCTTCAAGCACGATCATGGAATCTGGATGATGATAATGGATAACTGTTTTTAAAAAATTTGGAATGTGGTATGACAGAGACATCTTAATAGAGTTAAATATTCTTCTCTCTACTTGTAAAATTCAAACATTGTATCAGGTTTCTTCACATTTAAACCTTCTCATAATCATCTCTCTACTTGTAATGATGATTGCATTAGATGTGGATGATGACATTAGAATAGATATGGATTATGATGAATTGTATGTGGATGTAGATTTTTCTTGAAGCACGATCATGGAATTTGGATGATGATAATGGATAATTGTTTTAAGAAAATTTGGAATGTGGTATGACAGAGACATTTAAACCTTCTCAAAATCTTCTTCTCTCTACTTGTAATGATATGATGACATTAGAATGGATATAGATGATGATGAATTGTATGTGAACATTGATTTAGCTTCAAGCATGAATATGATCATGGATGATGATAATGGATAATTGTTTTAAGAAAATTTGGAATGTGTTAGAAAAGAGACATCTTAATATAGTAAAATATTCTTCTCTCTACTTGTAAAATTCAAACTCTATATCAAGTTTCTTCACATTTAAACCTTCTCAAAATTATTCTTCTCTCTACTTGTAATGAATCAATGATATGATGACATTAGATGTGGATGATGACATTAAAATAGATATGGATGATGATGAATTGTATGTGGATGTAGATTTAGCTTCAAGCACGATCATGGATGATGATAATGGATAATTGTTTTAAGAAAATTTGGAATGTGTTAGGATAGAGACATCTTAATACAGTAAAATATTCTTCTCTCTACTTGTAAAATTCAAACTCTGTATTAGGTTTCTACACATTTAAACCTTCTCAAAATATTCTTCTCTCTACTTGTAATGAATCAATGATATGATGACATTAGATGTGGATGATGACATTAAAATAGATATGGATGATGATGAATTGTATGTGGACGTAGATTTAGCTTCAAGCATGATCATGGATGATGATAATGGATAATTGTTTTAAGAAAATTTGGAATGTGTTAGGACAGAGACATCTTAATACAGTAAAATATTCTTCTCTCTACTTGTAAAATTGAACTCTGTATCAGGTTTCTACACATTTAAACCTTCTCAAAATCTTCTTCTCTCTACTTGTAATGAATCAATGATAGAATGACATTACATGTTGATGATGACATTAAAATAGATATGGATGATTATGAATTGTATGTGGACGTAGATTTAGCTTCAAGCATGATCATGGATGATGATAATGGATATTTTTTGTAAGAAAATTTTGAATGTGTTAGGAATAAAGAGACATCTTATATGACAGTAAAATATTCTTCTCTCTACTTGTAAAATTTGAATGTGTTCTATATCAGGTTCCTTCACATTTAAACCTTCTCAAAATATTCTTCTCTCTACTTGTAATGAATCAATGATATGATGACATTAGATGTGGATGATGACATTAAAATAGATATGGATGATGATGAATTGTATGTGGATGTAGATTTAGCTTCAAGCACGATCATGGATGATGATAATGGATAATTGTTTTAAGAAAATTTGGAATGTGTTAGGACAGAGACATCTTAATACAGTAAAATCTTCTTCTCTCTACTTGTAAAATTTGAACTCTGTATCAGGTTTCTTCACATTTAAACCTTCTCAAAATCTTCTTCTCTCTACTTGTAATGAATCAATGATGATGACATTAGATGTGGATGATGACATTAAAATAGATATGGATGATGATGAATTGTATGTGGACGTAGATTTAGCTTCAAGCACGATCGTGGATGATGATAATGGATAATTGTTTTAAGAAAATTTATGAATGTGTTAGGACAATGTTTTAGGACATCTTAATATAGTAAAATCTTCTTCTCTCTACTTGTAAAATTTGAACTCTGTATCAGGTTTCTACACATTTAAACCTTCTCAAAATCTTCTTCTCTCTACTTGTAATGAATCAATGATATGATGACATTAGATGTGGATGATGACATTAAAATAGATATGGATGATGATGAATTGTATGTGGATGTAGATTTAGCTTCAAGCATGATCATGATGATGATAATGGATAATTGTTTTAAGAAAATTTGGAATGTGTTAGAAAAGAGACATCTTAATACAGTAAAATATTCTTCTCTCTACTTGTAAAATTTGAACTTTGTATCAGTTTCTTCACATTTAAACCTTCTCAAAATCTTCTTCTCTCTACTTGTAATGAATCAATGATATGATGACATTAGATGTGGATGATGACATTAAAATAAATATGGATGATGATAATTGTATGTGGACGTAGATTTAGCTTCAAGCATGATCACATGATAATTGTTTTAAGAAAATTGGAATGTTTGACAAAAAATCTTCCTCTCTCTACTTGTAAAATTGAATGTGTGATTTTTACATGTAATTTGATATTCATCCCACAAAGTTCAAACACTTCATCAAAGCATTTTGCAAATACAAAAATAAATTAAACATGATTGTAAAAACTCAAGCAATGTCATATGATAGGGTTTAAGCTACCTCTTGTCTTTTAGATGGCTGTGATAAAGCATATGGAAGGAAAATGAGAAATCATCCTTCGCAGCATGCTAGATGACCTTCGATTCAAGAAAACTCAACATGAAAAATGGATTAGTATATAGATGGGTGAGTTTCCTGACATTGTCAGTCCCGAGAAGTGAGAGCTTCCTCGGATGGATGTCAACCCACGTTTTCAAGAAAAAAAGATGAAATAATGATTGAGTGGATTAAGGAAGAAACAAAAGATTAAAGAAAATGCAAATGATAACCTGTACATGTCTGGACAGTGGAAGTCTGGAAGTCTGGAAGAGTATAACAGTGGAAGAATATGCAGATCTGAACTCTGAAGGCCTTGTAAATTAGTATTCGACAAATGCATGTAACAAACAAATTTTTAAAACAGAAAGATTTTAAAAAATGCAAATGAGAACATGTGCATGTCTGGACAGTGGAAGTCTGGAAGAGTATAACAGTGGAAGAATATGCAGATTTGAACTTTGAAGGCCTTGTAAATTAGTATTCGACAAATGCATGTAACAAACAAATTTTTAAAATGGAAATTGGTATTCGAAAATCCAAAATAGTAATTATATAAAACAGATTTTTTATAAATTATTGTATTCAAATAAATGTAAATATATATACCTGTAACATCTTTAATGATAACAAGAGCTGAAACAAAATATGTTAAAAAGCCTCCTCAGTCAATATTTGCATCTGTAGAGTTACAATTGTGTTCACTGTTACGTCTAACTACAAACTATTATATTTGAATATGTTAATATGAAATTGAATAAATAACCACAGTTAAAATGTAAGGTGACAAACAATAAAAGTAAGGTCAAGGAGATACCTATTTAAAGCTGAAACAATCCATTATCAATAGCTTCTTCAAAGTCGATGTTCTCTTTTGTAGAGTGTGATGACGCACCAATTCCAGTCTCATCGTTGGGAACAGTTGTACTTGTAGTTGTATTATTTACACCTCTTCTTTGGAAAGGGAATTCTAATGCACAATTTCACTGCCAAAAGGAAAGGTTTCCAATGAGTAGCGAGAAACATAACACCTCATGCAACTTTCCAGGTTTTTATCCAACCTGTTTCTCAGTTTTGATTTTATAAATGATAAAGCACTGAAAACCCTTTCATCCTCCACAGACCCCAAAATCATTGTTTGGCATAACTCATATAATCTGAAATATTCACTGATGTCTTCTTGTAAGACAGTACTTTGATAGATTCCTCGCCAGAGCCTTGTAATAGCACCACTCTCAGAAGGTTCGTCTAACTTTTTATATTGGTTCCTCATTGTTGTTGCAAAATTTGTTGATTGAGACTTTAATAAATCAACATTCAGTATACCTTTGATTTCCATACCCTTGACCTCTGAAGTCTTGGTGAAATGTTCCATTATTGTACCCATGGATTTATGGAAATGCTTTCTTACAAAGTCTGCACGAGCACCTTCAGTATTCCAAAAATTAGGATTCATCACACTCATTGCTTCAAGAATTTTATCTTTGGAGAAACGTTCTCTAATTTTTTATGATAAGGATTCTGAAATTTTTCTAAGCTTTATTCTTGTTTCAACTGTAACAGAATCAAAGAGATTACGTGTCACAGGAACTTCTTCTCTTTCCGATCCTGTAATATTTTGACGTTTTTACAAAATGTGCAGTGGTATGTCCCTCCCATTAACATTGATGCAGAGGTGATCATGGATATTAAATCTCAAATAGTTACTGGGATTCTTAAGATCTAATAAAGCTTTCCAATTCTCAAAAATAGGTGTATCAAAACTATCTTGGGATGTGTACAAGATATCAAGATTTTGACATACCATTTTTCTCATCCGTATAAAATCCACAATATAGATTAATCTCCCTTGTGCATGCTTCATCAGTGTATTGATCTCCTGCAACATTGGAAGAATACCAACCAATGTAAGCAATGTCTCCAAATCAGTTAAACAGAAACAACAAGTCCCTCACCCTGTCAACTTCATGACGATATTTGTGCATGAAACCAACCAATGAAGGATACTCCTCACGAACTCTGCATGCAGGTTCATACAAAGAAATCCATCTCATCTCAACATCCTTCAAAAGTTTTTTCCATCTGTAATTCCAATTGTGAATTTCTGGAACTCAAGAAATCACTTTGGGTTGCTTTCCATATAGGCATGAAGTTCTCTTATAAGGTCTTCTACTTTAGCAACATTTTCGTAGTTGCTTACCATTTTATATGCTAAATTCATTTTGTGAGCCATACAGTGAATTGCTAGCATATAAGGGGCCACTGTTGTTTGCAATCTAACACACATCCCTGTTTGGTGACCCTGCATGACTGATGCACCATCTGCTCCAATGCATACCAACTTCGTAGCAATTTCATAATCAGTCATTCCAGCAATATCTTTCAAATGAGAAACAACTATTTTATGTAGGTTTTTGGCATTACAGTTTTCAACCATTTTCATAACACCCAGCAGATGAGGTGTCCTTATATGATTTTCTAAAGTATAGATGTGGATACATACCCATGTAGTGTTGTCGACTGTTGTCACTTCATCAATTGAAAGAGAGATAAACTTCACTTTTTTTACATTCTCTTTCAAATCTTCCTTCTCTATCATTGAAAGGCATTTTTCCATTTCCCATGCACTACTGTCTGACCAATGAGACTGAGGAATGTTGTGCATTCCATTATATTGATACAAAACTTTGAAATCAAGGAAATCTGAAATTGGTCTTCCTTTCTTAAGTATGTGAAATAAAGTAGAGAACTGTATGAGTTTTGCATGCAGATTTGATTGATTCATCTTACCAATTTGATGTGATCATTCCTCCCTTTTCCATGAGATGTATGCATTTTTTCTTCTCTGCTTCATAATCTGTTATGTATTTAACATGCATGCATTCTTTTTTAGTTTTCCACCTATGTGTTTTGATTTTCTGGCCATGTTCCCCCATTACAGTCAAATATTTTTTTCCACAGTGTTTTTCTATAGTGTCCAGCTTCAGTTGCATTTTTTGTTGCTTTCCCAATTTCCATGTACATATTGTACATGTACATTCAGATGGGATCTCTTCTAAATTAGATGGTTGTACAGGTTTGATAAACGGAAATTTTTCAGCCCAATAAAACTTGTATGTCCTCCCAAGTGTCCACATATTTTTGTTTCGTTTTCAATGTTTTACTTTTATGAATAGAATTTTGAGCATTACCACAATCACCTGCTTTCCTCTTTCATGAACCAGAATTTGCATTTGATTTTTGAGTTCCATTTTGCTGAGTATTTGTATGTGTGATATCTTGATGCACTCCTGGTTGCACCTCAATAGGAATATCTTCAAGCTCGGGCATCCCAACAGGTATATCTTCAAGATCTGGCATGGTATCATCATAGGTGTCATTTGGTTGATACTGTGCAGAATGCATGTCCACCTCAATATTACCTTCCACACAGTCTGTACTCTGATTCATTCCAGTGGTAGTTGTATGGGTGCTGGTGGTTGTGGTATCTGTAGCAGCAGAGTTTCCAAAATACTTGAACAAGGACTTCTGAGATTTTTTGGTTACTTTTTGGGTCTTCTCATTCTGAGCACTAGAACCTTCCATTGTTCTGAATGTCTAAATTGAAACTTTTCACACGTCAATCAATCTCTAAGTCATGTGTGTCAATAACAAGAGCATTTGTCAATAGTTGTGTGTGTGTCAACAGTAACACTTTCGTGCATCAAAAAATATCCTTGTCACTCGTTAGAGAAGGTCTGTGTCATGCGTCAACAAGATAATTATCATGTGTCAACAATAGTTATGTCGGGTGCATCAACAACATAACCCCTGTCGTATGTCAGTTGAGTCTCCTTGTCATGTGTCCACAGAAAAATGTTGTTGCGCATCACTAAATACAATAAGTCACACGTCAATAAATATCATTATCACGCATAAGAGAAAAAATATGTCGTGCGTCAACAACAGTACAGTCGTGCGTCAACAGAAGTAGTGTCAAGCATCAACAACCAAAATCTTGTCACACGTCAGTTGTATCTCCTTGTCACCCATCCAAAGAAAAACCTTTATCGCACGTCAGCAAATATCATTAGTTACACGTCAACAAATAACACTTGTCACCCGACTGCAAACTACTAAACAATAAACAAATCTGCACTGTGCACTGGTGCTTAGAGTATGCAAGTTCATGGTATTTGATATGTTGGTAGCTCAACTAGTAGTAAGGTACTGGTGGTAGTATACTACCCAGTGAATCACCTAGGTTTTTATAGGAGATGCTTTCAAATGTAGGTGAAGCTGACCCCTAAAAAAATATACTGTAAATTTTAGGCGAACAGGACACTGACCTGCTCCAAAAAATTCACCTTTTCAAATTTTCCTAAAATGAAATTTTCACCATATTACAAATATTCACCACTAAAATTATCAAAATAATAAAAAATCATAGAAATTGTATACCCCAACAAATATGAAAACATATAGAACAAAAAAATCCTAAAAATCACATAACCCACAAAACCCAAAACATCAAATATCCCAAGAAATAAAAACATTGAATATCCCAAAAACAACATCTAACCTAAAATCCAAACAAATGGAAAACAATCAATATTCCTAAACTATTGCTTAATCCACATGGTTGGAGACAAGTTAGGACATCCTCCTCTGCATTCCATCAACAAATTCCCATGCTTTCCATTTTTTGTCTTTTCAGTATATATTGTTGTCTAGGGAAACACATGGCACATGCTAGCTTATATTTAGTACGCATCCATCTTACATCCATGCACCCTTACATGAATCCTTGATTGGGTCAACATCTTCACCCTTTTCAGAAAATCACATCACTTTGGTGCCTAAAACAGTGGATAACAATAAAAAACATTCGTTAAAAAATTATTTGTTTGAGTGTGTTTTCTTGTACTTGTTTCTTTATTTTCTTAATTGCATTGCATTGTAATTTTCATTCGAGTTAGTCAACTATGTGTGGGAACAAAGTCCCTCCTCAATGAAGGTGAGGTTGCCTTTATTGAAAACCAAAACTGTATTTACACCTGTACATTCAAAATTGTATGTGGGGGTGTTTTGGAACATCAATGGAAAGAAAAGTGAATGAGGGAGATGGAATGGAATGAAGGAAAAGAATGGAAAGGAATGAATGGAAGGAACATGCAAGAGTTAGGTAAAAGCAGAGCCTAATATTGCATGGAGAAGAACATATGAATAACTAACACAAATAAAACATGGAGTTTGCATTAGCTAAATGAGAATGAGTAAAAGGGAACACACATGAGCAAGTAAATAATCATAGCTTGATCACTGTGAACAAGAACAACAGATTAATAGCATTGACAATAAGATCCAAAGACAATATTTGCATGCAAGATTCAAACATCTAACATCTAATGAACATAAGAACATCAAATGTTACAAGAGACAATGAATGGGACACAAAGTTCATATTTCATTAACTCCAAAATGTCTTCACAAAAGAACACAAAGTTTCTTTCCTGAAACAAAGCTTGCACACAAAAGTATTTTCTTCTCCTCTCTCAAAGTCACCCTTACAAATGAGCCCCTGACTTCCTTTTATAACCCAAAAGTTGGTTACAAAGTAGTTAGGGTTTACATGAACATTAAATAGGGCACTTAAGTGACTTTGAATTTTTCAACCAACTTTATTAAAAGCAACTAAAAATAGAAACCACTTAAGTTATTAAAAAGTTCATTTAAGGAAAAATACATTTTATAATAAAAGAAATGGGTACATGTGGACCCCACTTAAATGACTTGGACACACACATAGACATCCTAGTCAACAATGCGCCACCTAGATCAAGACACCTAGGATCAGTGCCTTATCCATTGGGCCAAGAGTCCACCTATCCCGGTCGTACGGGAATGAACTCATTGACCGTGCTCCGCAATCCTCCAGATGACAAGAGAGCTGATCTTGAAACTTGAGCAATTCATCCACCTCTCCATTTGAGCAACATCCTGGTGTGAGCAATTTTGTCTTCATTCGTATTCACATTCACAATTACACACAATTCTCCACATGCTCTGAATAGCCTTCCATGGTGAATTATTCATTTTTCACGAGACTGTAGTCGTTATGCCACCTTGGCTTGTCAGAATCCAACTTTTGATCTTTCGCCATTGAGAAGATCTTCCAAGAGCCAAAATTGCAATTCACTTCCTGGAGTTATGTCTTTTGTCTTTGTCACCATCCTGAAGTGTTGCCATTCTGATCGCTCACGATCATCCAATTCAAGAATGCTCCAACTTTAAGACTGTCCGATGAAGTATTGCGCCCCTCACTGTTAACTGAGAGCTGACAGGGACATGCTTGAATGATGTGGCCTTGCTTGATGATCCACACAATTGCACTTGTCATTGGTCTTGGTTTTTTGATGAATAGATCCACCACAATGATCAAGTGAAAAATTGATGTAGACAAGATTCTCCCATTATCGATCTCTGCCGATAACAATGGCTTTTGACTCTGAAGAGACCAATGCCAATAGCTACGACTTATACCACATAATGAGGAAGTCAGAGGTTGCTTCCACTTCAGAGCCATTGGAGTTGAATCACCACACTATGCAGGTTTCATGGTGCATCCATGCAAGTGATGACCAATTCAGAACAAGCGTCAGGAAAATTGTGACTCGCCTTCGGTTGATATGCGATCGCAGAATCGACCTATGTCGACGTGTCCCAAGTTGGTATCGACGATGTTCTCATACTCTGAATGGAGCGTCGAGGTGAGTAGAATGCCCTGGAACCTATACCACAACATCATTTTGTTTGGAGATGACATGATTGTGACAGAAGCGTGATTTCAGGCTATTACTTCCATCTTACAAAACTGCACAAATCGCCTTGTAAAACTGCCTTGGGAAAAATAACAAATCTTGTTCTGAGAAGTTCTCACTGGATGAGGGAGTTTATTAAGGTACCAAAAGTTTTTATGTTAGAGAATTTTTTTCCCAATCAAATTCTTTAGTCAAATATTAAAGGTCAAAGTTGACTCTTCTGAAACTGCTAGGAAAATGCAAGTGTAAAACTGTGAAAATCCCGTTTGGTTTTAGCCTGGGAAAAATACCAAACGTCACCCTGAGAATCTAAAACTTGGCAAGGGAGCATATGAAGGTGGGAAGAATTGAATGAAATAATTATTTTCTCTTGATGATCATCTGAGTTCAAAATATCAACTCTCAAAGTGAGTCACCTTGACAGGCTGAAAACTGCATGTGCGGCGAAATCAAACAACTTGCGTTTTATTTGGCTTCGTGAAAAATATCAAATGAGGTACTGTACATTTGAAATTTTGCAAAGAATTACATGAATTTGGGAAGAATTCAAAGAACTAAACCATTTCTCTTGATGATCATCTGGGCTCGAGATACGGATTCTCAAAGTAGGTCTTCCCCCAAGCTGAAAATTGTATACGCGGCAAAATCAAGCAAACTGAGTTTTACTTGGGTTCGTGAAAAATATCAAATGAGGTGTTGTGCATTTGAAATTTGGAAAACGAGTACATGAAGATGGGGAGAATTCAACGAACCAAACCTTTCTTCCCGACGATCATCTCAACTTTGAGATATCGAGCTCCAAAGTTGATTACTTCAACAGATACAAACCGCGGCAAAAATTCTTTCTGCATCTATCGTTTTTTTTTTAAATTCATCTTTTCTTTGTGCTCGATATAGGATCAATTTAATGCATTTTAATGCGCTGATATTCTTTCCTTATTCTGGTTGCTTCAAGCGTGAAAAATTACTTTGATTTTCTGGCAATGCATGGACTTCGTGCCTGATATTTTTTCTTTGGCAAAGTGATTTTGCTTCTTCTTCCTTGACATGTGATCAAATTTCTATTCTTAATCATGCGTGGTATCCTTGTTATTTCTTTCTCTTCTTTAAAAAAAATGCTCATGATAATAGTTAAAATAAGACAAATTTGCTATGCATGCGTGGATTTCCATTTTTGGTTATATTTTAATCTTATTGCTGCATGGGTCAAAAATATGCATGGAAATTGGCTTTAACTATGCAATTTTCATTTCCTCTACTTTGTTTTGTTTCTCTTCTATATTTGTGGATCTATTTTAGATGCGTGAATTTTTGGGGCTCCAAACACATGCTTGTGGAAATTTTTTTTGCTTTCTTCTGCAGGCGTGAGACACCTTCAACTTGTGTGGATTTTTAACTTGACAATGAACTTGACTCTAAAACATGGGCTTCCTTTTTTTTGGTTTTTACTCTTGTTTGGACTGGCTAAATGTGGTGGAATTTCTCTTTCTTCTGCTTGCAGATTACATGGAAATCTTGGCTGGGCCTTCATTTGGCTTTTCCTCTTTCCATTGCATGGATGTATTTTTTTCTTCTTTTACTTGTGTGGATATTCTTTCTTTGCGTGATCTTCTGAATATTCTCCCTGAATTTGAAAGAAAAAATGGAATGAGTGAGTTTCTTTATGGGCTGCATATCTCTTTTCCTGGTTGTGAAACTATCCTTGGGCCTGCATGGAAAGATTATTCTCTGCCTGTGGCTGCCTTGAAGGATCTTGACATGGACTTCTAGCTACTGCACAAATCAACAACAAACAAAAAACAAACTACCAACTACTATGTGGAATTTCACCTTCTTTGTTGCATAGGGATTTGTTTGGGATTCCAGATCAACCTTTTCACGTGTATGAAATTGCCTTCACCTTTGCAAGCGTGGATCTCAAAAATTTCTTGCTATTTCTTTCCTCCAATGGAGACAACTACCCAAAACTCTCAAGGTTGCCTACCTCTAGCTAATGCCTGTGCCAGGTTTCCATAGCTTTTTTGGGTAGTGTCTGTAGAATAAGCTTTTCCTTCTTTTGGCTCTGGATATCTGCAATATCTCCTTGTTTCTCCTTCTTCCCAATTTCCTCTGCTTCTGCAACCTCTTGTAACCATCTCCTCATCAATTCCCAGATGATAGAAGCAAAATTAAAATTGTCTACGACAATTGGAAGCGGAAGAAAAATTCCCCCCGGCACTTGCTCACGGCAGTTACGACAATTAATAAAAAGAAGAAAAGTTCTCCCAAGTTTTTCGAACAACTTCTATGAGTATTAAATTAATATTTATTAATTAAAAACCCTAAAATTTAATAAATATTAATTTTATTAAATAACAGGATAAATATTAATTAAATAATTAAAACACAGTTTGTGGCGTAATGGGAGAATGGCTTATTCAAAATGGATGAAACGAAAGCCAGAATGACCATGAGAATAAGAGGATGGAGATGAAGGATAAAAATTATGTGAAAGAACACTTTGAAATTATATATATTTTAAAAGCCAATTTTAAAATTTTGTGAATTAGCTGAAACAGCTGGCTCTTATGGGGACAAGGACTTGGGATGCAACAACAAAACCCAAATATTCAATGAAAGATCCCAAAAATGATGGAGCAATCAATGGGATAATGAAAAAAGGGAAAACAAACAAACCAAAAAATCCTAATTCTTATTGGGGACAAGTTTTCAATTTTGATACTTGAATAATTCCCGTTGTAGGGAACAACAAATGAGACCCAATATTAATTAATATTCAATGACAGATGACTATGGCGGGATCGTTCCAAAAATGAAATGGATGAAACGAAAAATGATCAATAAGATGAAAATGGATGACAAAAGCACACAAAGATAACACTTTTGATATTTCAAATTTTGAAAAACATTGATTAATTTTGCGATAGTCAAAATAAAATCTGAAAACCTGGCTCTAATTGGGGACAAGGACCATCAAAGACCCATGTCAATGAACATGATCCCAAAAATTTCAAAAATTTTGATAGCTTGAGACTGACCAAGGATCTAGTCAAACCAAAGATAGGAAAAGAAACAAACCAAAATCCTAATTACCTATGTACATACGGGGGACAACCCATTTTAAATTTTGATAGTGCTTGAGATATTGCCCTTGTAGGGAAAAGGAAAATGAGTTCCCTAGGGATATGCCAAGTAATAGGTGTTATCTCCACAGAAACTGATCTTGAAAGGGCCTAGCCATAACAAATCAAACTTCCCATGCTTTCCTTTTGGTTCACGTCTCTTATCCCATAGAGGAACTAGGTCATTGATTTGAAATTGTCTCTCCCTAGTTTTCCTGTTGAACAATTTCTTTACCTTGGATTGGTGTTCCTCGATCATGTTTGCCACTTGACTTCTTTGCTCTTCAAGCTTGCTTAGGAACATGATCCTTTTATCTAACGCATTGGCGAAGCATTCATCGTCAACTGCTTGAGCCAATCGTAATGCTGGTAACTCCAATGTGATGGGAATTTGAGCATCGGTTCCATACAAGAGTTGGAATGGAGACATCTTGATTGCTCTTTTGGGAGTTATGCGGTCAACCCACAATGCATCATATAACTTTTTGTGCCAAGTTCTTTGATTTTCTTCGACTAACTTGCGCACGATAGTAATGATGTTTTTGTTACTAGATTCTGCTTGACCGTTTCCCTGAGGGTAGTAATCTGATGAATGAGATAAAGATATCCCATACCCATAACAAAAACCTATCATCTCTGCAGAAGAGAAATTGGTGGCATTTCGTCATGATCTTGTCTGAAATCCCATAATGAACCAATATATTCTCTTTGATGAAGTCACAGATTACCGCAGTAGATGTTTGTTTCACTGGTATAGCTTCTACCCACTTTGTAAAGTAGTCAGTTGCAGTGAGCATGTGAGTATGACCAGCACTAGAATTAGGATTCAAAACTCTGATGAAATCTAAACCCCATTGTTGAAAGGGTTCTTCAATGACAACTGGCTTCAAAGGAAAAGCTGCCAATTTTGGTCTTCCAACAAATTGCTGACAAGCTTCGCATTTTGCTACCCATTTTTGAGCATCAGAAAACATAGTGGGCCAGTAATAATGTGCTCACAAAATTTTATGAGTTGTCACTGGGCCAGAGAAATGACCACCACAAGCATGATTATGAAAGGCTTCAAGCAACCTAGGTTGTTGTTCCTTATCAACACATCTGAGGAACATGCCATCAATTCCTTTCTTGAACAAAGTGTTGTCCCAAATGACGTACCTGACAGCTCTTAATTTGATAGCTCATTTTTCCTTAGCTGTCAGATTCTCAGGACATTCACCATATGTGAGAAAGTAGGCTATATCAGAATACCATTCATCTGTGGTACTGACGAAAACTACCAGTGGTAAAATTTCTTCAACTGGTTCTTCTTCAGAGTCATCTCGTGGCTCATTCTCTGCGATGAGTTGGCAGAGTCCTCTTCCTTGAACCAACTTGGTAGGCTTGATATCCAAATCATATTCCTGGATCTTGGAGACCCAATTACCTCTTTTAGATCCTGGTTCTTGTTGTGTCAACATCGATTTAACTGCGGTGTCTGGAACTAAGACTTTGGTGTGAGAATTCAACACATAGTACCTGAAATGTTTCAAGGCTCTCACCACCGCGTATGCATGCCTCTCAAGGGGAGTGTAATTGAGTTCATGTTTCTTGAATCTAGAACTCATGAATGCAATAGGAGATTTGATTCCCTCTTGATTGTGTTGAGTCAGGATGGCAGAGATTGTGTGCGGCGAAGCATAGCAATAGATTATGAAATCCTTTTTAAAATCGGGACACACCAATGTAGGAGCTTTTACAATAGCACCCTTGATTTTTTCAAATGCTTCTCTACCTTCCTTCGACCATTTGAAGGATTCTTTTCCTTTCATCATATCAGCGATTTCTTTGGTCAGCTCGGTGAAATCTGGCACGAACCTTCTCAAAAAATTTCACCTTCCCAAAGAATGAGTGGACTCCAGGCTTACTTGTAGGCAAGGAAAGATTCTTGATAGCTTGAACATGCTCAGGATCAATCTTAGTTCCTTCTTTAGAAACAATATGACCTAGGAGTTTCCCTTCTGTAACTCCGAACACAGACTTTTTTGGATTCAGAGAGATCTTATGAAGTCTACACCTTTGCAATATTTTCTCTAAATCTCTTAGGTGATCTTCTCGTTTCTTTGAGAACACTGTCAAGTCATCTAGGTATATCACGATGATCTTGTCTTTATAATCTGTGAATGCCATATCCATAGCCCTTTGAAAAGTAGTGCCGACATTGATCAAACCAAAAGGCATTCTTCTATATGCGAATGTACCCCAGGGGGTGGTGAACATGGTTTTATGTTGGTCTTCTCTAGCCACTTCAATCTGATTATAACCAGAGAAACCATCTAGCATGGATAGCATTTCTGATCCAGTTACTACCTATAGAATATGGTCCATGACCGGTAGTGGATAATTATCTTTCAAGGAAGCTTGATTAAGATTGTGGAAATCCACGCAAATCCTAATTTCTCCATTTTTCTTGTGAACCGGTACAATATTAGCTATCCAAGTTGAATGTCGAATAGGAAAAACTATTCGTGCGTCTAACATCTTTTGAACCTCATGGAATATTGTCCCTGCTATCTTGGGATTATATTGTCTTTGCTTCTGCCTGAATGGAGTTGCACCAGGTTTCAAGGGTATGGCATGCTCCATTTCCCTAGGTTGGAAAGACTTCAAGTCTTCATATGAGTAAGCCAAGATGTCAGAATATTTGGTAAGGAGGCTTATGAATTTCTTGCGCTCCTCAGGTGAGCAACACTTACCAATGTTGACCAGGTGAGGTTTATCCTTGGTACCAATGTTAACTTGCTCATAGTCAGCAGAATTCACAGGTCCTACCTGCTCTTTCTCTTTGATAAACCTGTCATGTTTATCAAAAAGTTCTTCAAGTGAAACCAATCCTTTTGGAATTTTATTTCCTTTGAGTTGAATGATGCCATCACCAGGATCTTCGTTCTCAACTCCTTCTTGAATGGGTGAGGTCGTCGATTCATGAAATGCAGAATCACTTCCTTCAAAGTACAATTGTTCAAAATTATCCCTTTTTCCAAGAAGGCAATAATTTGTTGATCATCATTGAATACTTGCCAATTTTCTGCATTGTCAGGAACACTTGGCCTAAAAACCATTTCAATGGTGTATTTGTCTTGATCAAACTCTGAATGAGGAATCATTAATGAAGCTGAGACTGCTAGAGAATCTGCTTTGTCATTCTTTTCATGAGGGACAAATTTTATGGAAAAAGCATCGAAGACTTCTATCGCGTCCCACACTTTATTTCTGTAGTGTCTCAAATGATCATTCTTTACTTGGAACTGATTTTTACTTGTTTCACGATCAATTCTGCATCTCCAAAGACTTTCAAATTTTTGATCCCTTTCTCCTCTGCAACTTGGAGGCCAAGGATTAATGCCTCATATTCTGCAGTGTTGTTAGTATTTGAAAATTGGAGTTTGTAAGAAAAAGGAAATATTTTACCATTTGGAGATATGAGCACCACTCCTGCACCAGAACCTGTTGAGCAACAACTTCCATCGAACTCAAGAGTCCAGATCTCATTAGGGTCTTGGCAAGTGACCTCAGGTGCATGAACTTCTGTAGTCATCATATAACTACCCATACTTGAGTTTTGAAACAAGACTTGTGCACGAGGATCATTGGTTTTTGTCACCGTGAATTTTTCCTGAGTTTCTGGCATTAGCTTCTTCATTTCTCCATTGATAGGGATCATGGCATGAGACCAGTCCATTTGAATCTCACCACCCAGATCTCTACAAAATTTCCTACTCAACAACATACCATATGAAGCAGGAATGTCAGCAACTAGAATGGTTACCTTAACTCACTTTTGAGGAAATTGGGCTAAAACCATTTGAGCATCTTTAATCTACCCAATCAGAGGAACTTGTCTTGTCTCCATGGAGTAACAAGATCTGAATGTTCTCGTACAAGTCAACCCAAGAGCATGTGCTACTTTTGTAGGCATCACATTATCCGAGGCTCTAGAATCTATAATGCAATTACTTAATTTGCATCCGTTGATCAGAAAGGACACAAAGAAAGGTTCAATCTTTTCATTTGAAGGTGTAGTGGCTGCCACAATATTTTGAGTCTTCCCATCTTTGGGAGTTTTTCAGAATTCCTTTAGAGGAATGAACAGTAGAGTCACCTTTGATAAACTGGACCAATTTCTCGAGTTGATCCTTGTTGGACTTCAAGTACTCTGCCTGTGACATGGAAATTTTTGTTTTATTGATATGATCAATGATATCAAATTTGGGCAAAGTAACCATACTTGATGTCTCAGATACTAGTTCTTTCGAACTTGATGATGGCACACTTTTGACCTTTGCTTCGGGCTTGGTTGATACTGATGTGGAAGAAGAAACTTTCTTAGTAGATTTATCATTATTTATCAACTGATTGACTTGACAAAGGCCCTCCTTTCTTTAAGATAGTTTTGACCTTGGAAACCTCAGTCACCTTAGACTCTTTAAGAGTCTCATTTGTCTTGGATTCTTTGGAAGTTTCCTTAGTCTTAGATTCTTTGGGAAGTTCCTTGGAAACCTCTTTATCTTCCTGCCTTAGTGGTATTCTACTCCTTTTTCTGAGAGTGTGTGAAGACAACGAAGGATTGACTATTCATATCTTCTATAATTTCTTCGTATTCGTCTTCTTCTTCTGAACGGTACTCGAAGAAATGATTATTACTTTCTCCCTCAGGATCTTCAACTTCAGGTTCAGATGTTCCAGAATCTGGCTCTTCCTCATCAACCTCGACGACTTCAACTTCATCATCACTTTCTTCAATGACATCACATTTTGAGTTAGTTGTGGGAGCTGCTTCAATAGCAAGCCTCGTTGGAGCACCTGCAATCCTGGATTTGTTGGGAATGTAGCCTTTTCTTGGGATGTCTTTGTAAGGAGTAGGTTTACTACTTTGAGCAACTTGATTTTTCAAAGCCAGCACATCATTAGCCAACTTAGTGAGTATAGCTTCTGAAGCATTGGGGGTTTCTTGACTCTTTCCCTTGAGGGAAGTTTTCTTGAATTTTCCTACCATGATTAAGTCATCCTCAATTTCTATGGCCAAGGATTGAGCAAGTTCCAAAGTAGCCACTCTATCCCTTCTCAGCTGATAGCA
Organism: Taxus chinensis; assembly: GCA_019776745.2. Lineage (NCBI taxonomy): Eukaryota > Viridiplantae > Streptophyta > Pinopsida > Cupressales > Taxaceae > Taxus > Taxus chinensis. Next base: position 139,316,310 of record CM034157.1, read on the forward strand.
CACTTCTGGTTGTTGTGCGTTAATAAAGAAACATTTTTTTCCATCAAGGTTTGGACGAATCCCGGTAGGAACTTTGTTCACCATTTTGTTGAACTTAGCCATGAAATTCCTCATGGGTTCTGTTGGCTCTTTCTTCTCCTGAGATAGTTGGGCAAGAAGAGCATGTTCATCTTCTGCCATCTTGAATTGATCTTCAAACTTAGTTTTCATATCATTCCAATTTGTAATGCATCCATTTGGAAGATGATGAAACCAATCTGCAGCAACATCATGCAATGTTTTGATGAAGAGGTGAATAACAACATCTTCATATTCTACTGACAAAACAACACATGCAGCGAAGAAGGCAGAAATATGGTCATCTGGTGATGTCTTCCCATCTCCATCGAACTTGGGAAGAATCTTCCTCAATCCTCTTGGGAGGTCATGTCGAGCTGGTAAGGCCAATGGGCCTATGGCATTTCCCCATGGTACATTGACTACCATTTTGGGAAAGGTGGTATGCGAAGGTAAAACAATGTGAGCAAGGACAAGTGCTTGACTGGTAGTGATTCCTTCCTTGCTTGCTCTTTCAGGACTTGATGCAAGGCTTACAGATCTACGAGGTGTGTTCTTCTTTGGAGGAGATAACTTGAAACCAAACTTTCCTTGAAAGTCAAAAATGGGATCAGATCGACCTTTAGCTTTTTCTCCTTGCGTAAACCTCTTTCCTGCCAGTTTGAAATCTTTACTGTGAAGGGATCACTGACATGTTTTGATCGGCTCTAGCCTTTTCTCTTCGCTCTCTTTCTTGAGTTATTTGTGCCTGAATAACTCTAGCAACTCTCGTGGCTTGATCTTCTTCGTTATCTAGTACTGATGTGGCGAGATGAAAATGATAGTTGTTTGTGTGCTTTTCCCAAATAGCTTGCCTCAAATCTGATGATATGTCTTCTTGAGTATCTAAAAAGAATATTTGGTTGCAAGATAGGTGGGTTACCTGTAATAGTCATACAGATTATTACCTTGGTGGAAGAGGGCCGCATCGGTGAACAATGATCAACACGTGTCCAGGAGGTCTTCTGGCCACAAGTGTGGGTGCTCTTCTTCTAAGGTCTTCAATGTAGATTTCTCTGTCAATGGCTCTATCAACAGCCACAAATTGTTGCAAGCTTTCATGGTTTTCCCAAGCTACTGTTCGAAGGTTGGCAACAATGTCTCCTTGAAAATATTCATTGGGCACAAGGTTCGGTTGAAGAACTGGAGCTTGTGTAGAGGGGATAGTCATAAAGATTTAACCAAGCACTGGTTAATGATTCTTGAATCCCCAGTAGAGTCACCAAAAACTGTTAGCATATGGATTTGCATGCATGCAAATGACATGCAACAGTGTGGGAATGAAGTCCCTCCTCAATGAAGGTGAGGCTGCCTTTATTGAAAACCAAAACTGTATTTACACCTGTACATTCAAAATTGTATGTGGGGGGTGTTTTGGAACATCAATGGAAAGAAAAGTGAATGAGAGGGATGGAATGGAATGAAGGAAAGGAATGGAAAGGAATGAATGGAAGGAACATGCAAGAGTTAGGTAAAACAGAGCCTAATATTGCATGAAGAAGAATGGCGAATAACTAACACAAATAAAACAGAGTTTGAGTTAGCTAAACAAGAATGAGTAAAGGGAACACACATGAACAAGTAAATAGCATAGCTTGATCACTGTGAACAAGAACAACAGATTAATAGCATTGACAATAAGATCCAAGACAATATTTGCATGCAAGATTCAAACATCTAACATCTAATGAACATAAGAACATCAAATGCTAAAAGAGACAATGAATGAGACACAAAGTTCATATTTCATTAACTCCAAAATGTCTTCACAAAAGAACACAAAGTTTCTTTCTTGAAACAAAGCTTGCATACAAAAGTATTTTCTTCTCCTCTCTCAAAGTCCCCTTTACAAATGAGCCCCTGACTTCCTTTTATAACCCAAAAGTTGGTTACAAAGTAGTTAGGGTTTACATGAACATTAAATAGGGCACTTAAGTGACTTTGACTTTTTCAACCAACTTTTATTAAAAAGCAGACTAAAAATAGAAACCACTTAAGTTATCCAAATTCATTTCCAAAAGTGAGAAATAACACCACTTTATAATAAAAGAAATGGGTACATGTGGACCCCACTTAAATGACTTGGACACACACCTAGACATCTTAGTCAACAATGCGCCACCTAGATCAAAACACCTAGGATCAGTGCCTTATCCATTGGGCCAAGAGTCTACATATCTCGATCATACGGGAATGAACTCAATAACCACACTCCGCAATCCTCCAGATGACAAGAGAGCCGATCTTGAAACTTGAGCAATTCATCCACCCCTCTATTTGAGAAACATCATGGTGTGAGAAAGTTTGTCTTCATTCATATTCGTATTCACGATTCCACACAATTATCCACATGCGTTGAATAGTCTTCCATGAAGAATTCCATGGGAAGTCTTTGCTTTACATCACATCTAGGAGTGTGAGAGACTTTGGATGGAGGGGCAGGAGGTCTTGCCACCATCACTCTGGGTACATAAATTCTATGCCACCCTAGGAAGTTGCACGTGCATGGTATGTCCATGCAAAATTGACGAGAGAAACAGTTAATTGGCAAGATATGACCTTAGGTATGATTCACGCTTTTAATTACTTTTCTAATAAGCATTAGGTCAATGAAGCACTGCAAATTATGAAACTACTTACATTGGCAGATAGCACGAAGGTTGAGGAACTTCTTATAGAGATGTTTGGTGAGCTGGACTTAGAGGCGCACCTTGAATGAGAAGAGACATAAGAATAAGAAATGGTTTGTGCCTGGGAAGAAAAGGAAAAGGGTAAACGGGTATGCATGATATATGATGATGAGGAGGATAATAACCTAGATGCTAACCACACTAAAGGTACATGCAAGGTGATGGAAATAACAGATGCGAAGGTTTGCGCATATCATGAGCCTATGAAAACAAATATGGTTAACATTGGAATAGATGCAGAGCCTAAAGAGGCCATTATTGGTGACTATTGGTCGAAGAAGGAAGTTGTTAAGATCATTGAACTCCTATGCAACTTTCATGACTTGTTTCCACAAGGTTATCATGAATTAAAGGGAGTACACCCTTCTTTAGGAGAGATGTGAATCCATCTTAAAGAAGGTGCACACATAATTAGGAAGAGACCTTATAGGATGAATGCTAATTTGTGCGTCAAGGTCAAGGAAGAAATTGATAACATGCTCAAGTATGGTATAATTGAGCCCATTGAGGAGTCAAAATGGGTTAGCCCCATGGTCATCGGTATTAAAAAGGATGGGAGGATAAGGTTTTTTATGGAATATAGGGAACTTAATGTTGCATTTTTTATTGATCCTTTTCCCACCCCATTCATAGAGAATATCTTATAAGGAGTTGCAGGGCGTGAGATCTACTCTTTTATTGATGTATTTTCAGGATATCATCAAGTGCGGTTAGCGAAGGAAGATCAAGAAAAGAAAATTTTCATGACTGAGTGGGGAATATTTTCCAACACAATTATTCCATTTGGACTAAAGAATGCGCCAGCTATGTTCTCGTGCATTGTTGTACATGATTTTCAGGAATTCATTCACAAGGTTTTACAGGAATATCTGGATGACTGGATAGTATATGGCTTTGTTAAGGATCATTGTGAGAATTTAAGGCTGATATTTGAGAGGTGCAGGTAGTTGAGCATCTCTCTGAATATTAAAAAGTGCATCTTTGCAACACCTTTTGGCACTTTACTTGGGCATATTATTTGTAAAGAAGGTTTGTTGATAGATCCATCCAAGATAGGTGTGATCTTGGGTTTGGAAGAACCTAATAATCAGAGTGAGGTGTGTGGATTTCTTGGACATACAAGATATTACAGGAAATTCATTAAAGGATATGCAAGGATTTTCGTGACCTTAGAGGAACTGTTGAAGGCTAAAGGAAATTTTTACTAGGGTGACGCACACCACGTTTGAAACATTGATGGAGAAGTTGAATAATACACCTATTTTTTTCTTTCCTTATTGGAATAATCCCTTTCATGTTCATGTTGATGCTTCTAGAATGGAAATTGGTATAGTGTTGGTGCAACCAAGAGAAGTAATTGTAGACCACCCTATTTGTTTTGCAAGCGTGAAGTTGAGTTCTGCATAACATAATTATATAACTATTGAGCGCAAGGCCTTGTATATGATATATGCATTGCACAAGTTCAAATAGTACTAATTGGCAACACCATTTATATTTTTCACAAATAATATGGCACTTAAGTATTTAGTCAACAAGAAGAAAAGATGGCATCTAAAACAAAGGCTACGTGAGGCCCATGTCATAACCCTTCCCTCCGCAGGGATTCATTCAAGGTAGCAGTAAGGTTTGAATTGGGCGGGACTAGCAAAGTAGCAAACATGAATACAGGGGCAGTGCCTTTAGCAGTTGGGGCATGGCCCATTCTCCTCCATTTTCTTCATTTAAGGACATCCTGGGAAAACATGGTAGCATTATTCTAGGAAACCAGGCTTACGTGGTAGATCTTGTTAAAGAAATCCCATCGCTAGTCATAGAAAACTCTAACGTGGAGGAATATTATCAGACTCTATCTTGGGATGTCATGATTAGACGTTTCAATGGTTTATGGCCTTCCTCTTCCACCCTTTATCAGTGGGTTTTTTAGCACTGGTCCAACAAGTGTGAAAGCTCTATGTGTTCCTAGGGATCTTTATTGTGCATTTTAGAGAGTCAGAGGATAATCAGTGATGCCTATCACAAGGCCCGTGGTTCTAAGCTAATGTTGGTTTATTTCTGGCTCCATGGTTTATAGAATTTTATCTGAATACTCTTTCGGTCACCAAAACGCTATTTGGGTTAGGCTTCCTATCCTTCCTCTACATCTTTGGTATGCTCTGGAGGATATCGGCAATGTTTTGGGAAAGTTTATAAAAGAATATATGGATAGAACCCATTCGTGATTGTGCACCTATACTTGTATTTGTGTAGAAATAAACTTGAGTAAAGGACTACTAGACCACATTAATCTAAAATTCAGAAATTTTCAACATTCCCAAGTTTTAGATTATGAAAACACAACATTTTGGTGTAGATATTGCAGAAACCATGGTCATCTGCAAGCTTCATGTCCTCTTAATAAAAACCCTAAATCTATCAAAAAGGGTGGCTCGGCCTTTCCTAGTGGTTGAGGGTTTCTGAATCTTGATTTGGTGTCTACCTTGTCTTTCAAGGAGGACCCTAACAAATCCAACACCAAGGATAAGGAAGCTAAAACTATAGGAAAAGAGAATTTGGATATAGAGAAGGGAACGCATGGGAATATTGTTGTAGAGGGTAGAACAAAAAGAGGGCATACTTTTGACAATTCTGATTTAGATCATGATTCCTTGTTAGATGATTTAGTAGCTTCAACTAATCCAAATGATCTCATGTTGGTGGTTTCATCTGATAATGGCAAGTGGCATGAAGTGAAGAAAAGAAAAGGTAAAAAGGGTCGCATGTGTAATATTGAAGATTATTTCCCATCCTAGGGGTGGGAAATAACTTTTTTCTAGAAAACTTGTAAGAGGTCAATCATGCCCTTTCTGTGTTAGCATATGTTTACTTTATGGGTAGGTCCTTCCTATGGATTGTAAAGGGTACGAGCCCATTCAACCTGGTTTAACAATAAAAAATAAATAAAGTATTTGGTCAACAAACCTATTTTGCAAGGGCACATTTATAGGTGGATACTACTATTTCAAGAATTTGAGTTTACAGTGGTTGTTAAGATAGGGAAGAATCATTCAAGACTTGGCCATTTGTCAAGAATCAATTGTGTTGAGGACACGCAGAGCATTAAGGATATAATTCCAGATGCATAGTTGTTTAGATTAAACCGCGTGCCCACAGATTTAGAGGACATTGCAGTATTCTTGTGCACTGGACAGGCACCTAAGGAAATGAAGACATTAGAAAAGTAACAACTTGTGATATGTGGGTCATCTTATCAGTTGATAGGTGGAGATTTGTATAAAAAGGTTCGTGATTAAGTTTTGCATCAATGTGTTTTGGAGCATGAGCGGGAGGCCATTATGGAAGAAGCTCATGGTGGAATTGCAGGAGGTCATTATGTTGGAGATGCCACCGCGCACAAGATTCTGCTAGTTGGCCTTTGGTGGGAGACTTTGTACAAGGACACTAAAGAGTATGTAAGGGCGTGTGACCATTGTCAGCACCTTGGGAAACCTAGAACTAGAGATGAAATGCCTTTGAGGCCTATTGCAAGTGTTGAACTGTTCAAGAAATGGGCTATTGATTTTGTAGGTCCTATTTCCCCACCCACACGTAGGACTGGCATGTGTTATATTATAACTAGTACAAACTATCTTACAAGTTGGACAGAAGCAACACCTATAAAGGATTGGACAGCAGCTACAATGACGAGATTCATATGGGAGAACATTATCAACAGGCATGGATATCCTTTAAGTTTAACAAGTGATAGGGGCACTCAATGAGACCATCAGAATCATCTTGGCTGAGTTTATGGTAGCACGTCATAAGACAACACCCTATCACCCACAGGCCAATGGTACTGTTGAATTTTTCAACAAAATTTTGGGACAAACACTAACAAAACTTTGTGATGTTTAAAGGAAAGACTGGGATGATAAAGTATCTGTTGTACTTTGGGCATATAGGACTACCTACAAAAGGTTGAATAAAGCCACACCTTTTTCAGTTGGTGTTTGGCACAAAGGTTGTATTGTCTGCGGAGTTCATGTTGTCATCCTTGCGTATTGCGTCGTAGGAGGACTAGATGATGAACAAGTTATGGAGGAGCACATAGACAAACTGATACAATTAGATGAGAGGTGTGTTATTGCTTGATGGAGCCAAAAGATAGAAAAAATGAGACAAAAGGCCTGAAATGATAGGCATATCAGGAATAAAACATTTGAGGTGGGAAAGATGGTTCTTTTGTATGATTCAAATTTTGTGCACCACCCAAGGAAACTTAAAGTAAATTGGTTGGGACCCTTTGTTGTAACAAAGATATTGGATTCAAGTGCTTACTAGTTACAAGACTTGGATGGCACTTTATTGCCTAGTTACTTCAATGGGAGTAGGTTGAAGCCCTACTATAAATAAGTCTTCTCAGTGTTTGTAAAAAGGCAGTATTTCCACTTAGATTAGATTTCCCTTTAATGTGCTTCCTTTAATGTGTTTTATTTCATCATTGTTGCGCTTTGTCAATTTAGTTATGTGTTTTGTTGTCATAAGCACACTTGCGTGCCAGGGTTTGATTATTATCTATTAGATTCATGCGCAGAGGACCGCACATACTTTTATTAGTGTGGGGTGGATCAGAAAGAAGAAGTGATTGGTGCCTTGATACAAATTGGTGTGCATAGGAAATAGATTACAGGTGCTCGGAGTGAAGATGGTTTCAAATATAATTTCAAACATTTTTTCTCATATTGAAGACAACGCGTATATGGATGGATATGCAGTGTAACATGAGGTAGGAAACAACATGAGAAACTACTTGTTATGAGGCGCAGTGGATAAGTTATTTGGCACAAGGAAGCACGCGTTAAGAGGTCTGTGGCCAAGAAGTAGTGGGCATGCCAGAAGGTTATGATTGGGGCATGAAAGAATATGACACAAAGCATGGAAGAGTGAAAGAGTGGAATTAATGCCACGTACGGTGGTAGTTGAGGAGCAATTAATACGGAGGAATTTGATGAATCTATAAAGGAAGGTGCTTGCGATGTTAATTTTTCCTTGCATCCTTTGAGTTTTCGAGAGGATAAGAGCAATTGAAAGAGTGAAGTGTGGAGAGAAATTGATCGAGCAATAAACCAGGTGATTTCAAGACACGACATTACCAGAGCTCCGCATGGAAGGGTGTTTGAGCTAGTAGGGCATGGGGTATTTGAAAGCAACAGAGGATATTGAAGAGTGCGAGGGTAAGGTAGTAAAACATTTGCAATTTTCAGAGCACATTATTACTTAAGTAGAACAATGACACCAAGGATGAGTCACAACCATAGAGAGGGAGATTGTAACAGAGGAGGCACCACATGAGTGGTTCACGGAAATGCAATACCCAAAGGAGGTAATTGAGGGAAGGTTGTGGACATCTCAGCTGATGAAGTGCAAGATAAGCAACATCAACCACTGCACTAAGCAAACCCTCAAGGACATCAAGGACGACACCATATTGAAGATTAATAGGAGGAATGCAAACAAGCAAAGTGTATATGATAACATGATTTACAAGTTACTAGAGAGTGTTGGAGTGATGTAGTTGTATGAGTTTCCTTTCTTTGGAAAGCCTGAGCGTTTGTACCAATGGCTCATGTCGTGAGTCCACCAGGACTACTTCTACTTTGCAGGTAGAAGAATGAGGATTACAACAAAGTTAATTGGGAAGGTGACTGGATTACGCGACTCAAGATTAGAAATTGTTAGTGATCTTACAAATGATGGTGGAGTAGAGGCAACGACTATCTCATTTAAGTATCAAAAGGGAGGTCGAGCCTTTAATGTTGCAAACATAGAAGACCGAGCTACAAGGGTAGCTACACACCTGGCTAGCTACAAACTAGGTGCCTCGGAGAGGAGGAAGGAGGTGAACAAGTGATGGTTGTATATAGCGCATAAGATGGATAACAAGACCTATTACAACATTATGGGCTACATTGGAGAAAATATTGTGGAAGAAGCATGCACTCAATTAGACAAAGGTGAAAAGATAACCTAGGGTGTTATCTTGCTCCTCAATGTATTTTGTGAAATTGGTGTGCCCAACGGGCCAAAGGAGAAGATGTGGGTGTACCCCATGGAAGACAAGTCGCTAGCACAAAAATTTGTGAAATTCACATGCCAAGGCACGATTTTTGGGACTTATAAGTAGCGCATAGAAAAATGGTACAGAAGGATGCGCGATGCATTTGAAGGAGATTGGCACATCCCAAGGGAGTTGCCCAATGTTTTTGGACAAGCAGGTCAAGTTTACAGTATACCAACACTTCTTTTTGGGTAGATTTTACATGAAGACTGGTGAGAAAATCCCCTGGTATAAGTTTCCCTTTGCTTTTACTACATGTTACTTTAAGGATTCAATGAACAGGTTGCATAATGTGCCTAAGTTGCAGTTTGATGTGGATAAGGTAGATGCAGATATTTACATTTTGCGCAAAACTTATGTCTACCCTAACAAGGAGGCATATGTGGAAACAATAGAGTCTGATAGTTCATTGATATCACTCCTGAGTTTATGGCTGTGGGGAAGATAGATCTCACGTGCATTTATGTTTACTTGAGGCTAAGGTTCAAAGATGGGAAATACATTGCTGACGAGGATGTATCACTTCCAGTTCCTTCGAAGGGAAAACCAACTATGGGTACAAAGAGAAATATTGAAGATACATCCCCAAGGCAAGAATAGGAGGATTTAGAAAATGCCCTAGAGAGGAAAGAAGTAGAGAAAGAAGACAATACTACACTTGATCATGCAAGAGAAAACTTCGCAAGAAGGGAAAGAATGCAGATGTGGGCGTTAGATCTTCACATCTTGTGAGGCGATCACCGCGCGTGACACCCATAAAGAAGAGCGAGGAGGAGAAAAAGAAAAGGTGTAAGTATGTTCCTGTAAAAGATAGTGATGAGGAGAATTCATCAGATGGGACTGCACACAATGATGTTTCCAAACCTAGCCTTGATATAGAATTCCCCAACATGAGTGTATATGAGCATGCAGAAGAAAGCTACAGTGGAGGAGATACAGAAAAGGAGAATAGTATTGAGCTACTGACCACTAGACCTGAAGGTGGAATGGTAAAGGAGAACCCAGAGGGCACATGAGCACAGGAAAATATAGGTGAGTGCACTAACACAGAGAGGGAGGAAGATATAATGCAAACACTTGACCTTGGGTACATCAATGACCCAATGAATATTATTCACACGAGTTTCCAGAACACTCTTACGACAGAATAATTATAATGTAATCCTCATTACAATTTATAGAGGCAATCTTGAGTGAGAGAGAGGAGAAAATGAGATTTATTACTTCAAATCACCTACAAAACCCATCATGATTCCTGTAAGAGTGATGGACAAGTCTGTAGAGTCCATACCTTCATTAATTTATCCTTGTGGATGAAGGAAGCATACCCATACTATCATTTATTGCACCTCACCTACCTAATGGAATTATAGACTGTTCACAAATTTAGGAGGTCTAGAACCCCCAAAATTCCAAAATTGATGTTTTTGGGTTGTAGGGATTGTTCTAAGCTTTCCAATGACTAGTTGTTTGCCAGAAACAAACCCCTGGGGTGAAAGTTATATCGTTTCGGGCTTTACGGTTTCTACAATTTTGGGGTTTAGAAATCCTTTGAAAATCCATTTTTTGGGTCTTCATCTTGTAGATTTCCTTCTCATCTCTCCATTGACTATAAGTTTACAGGAAACAAGTGTTCCTATCCTAAGTCATCCTTGTTTGAATGAAAGAGGTTTTTTGCATTCACTGGGCCTGTGGTGTGTTGCATTGATGAGCCAGCCCATTGAATAGCTTGCCAAGCTACTCGAAGAGCTGAGGATAGTTCTTCCCTTTTTGCTATTATATCACCCATTTCGACCCATTTCTGGGCTCTTCCGACTTCTGCCTCTATCCCTATTACCTCGTGTTGCATCCTTCATGGCCGGCGAGCTTGTTTTTATTACATCTCCGACGATATTTGTACTACGCGAGAAATCCACCTGTCGACATTACCGATCGTTAGGAATTCAGGCTTTGGGTCTCTAGCTCACCATTTCGTGGGATCCTCCCCGTAGAGTTCTGAAACCAATGCCCCCAAATTTTTGAAAATCCTGGCTCACTTTTGACTCTGAAACCACGGTGAGTTGACCTTTGAAAACTGTCTGATCTCCCACGTTATATCCACAAGTTTGCTAGCAAGATCGTTTCAATGAGCTCCCATTAGTTTTCCATCCTGGATCGGTTCAACCACCCCAACCATTGGCTCTAGTCTATTCCATTGCTTTGCCTCGCCCACTGTAAGCTCAAACACCTAAGATTTTGTTTGCACACTGCGAAGAGCTACTCCACATAGCCTGTGATTCAACTTGCCCGAGTTCTATACAGCATCCTTGATCTCCCTTCAGTGAGTCGACCCCTGTACTATTCGATGCAATTTCTTACGGCTCATTGAGCCATATTCTGACACTTGAGTGGCTCGATATGGATTTCTCGAGCTTGACTCTACCTCTATCGAGTTCCTCATGTTTGCTTAAGGCGGGCTTCTACATCAATTTTTATTGGCATTGAGGTGGTTTCATTCACTGAGTTCATTCCATCTTGGCGTATTGTGTATTCTCGCCATTTAAGCCGAGTTGGCCATGGCCGACCAACTTTGCTTCTAGGTTGCATGTTGCAACCTTCTATACATTCTGCAAACTTTCTTATATCCGCGTCCTTTTTCTTTTACCAATCTATTTCCTCTCCTCATGGATCACCTCATTGTAATGGCTATGGCTCCCTACTCATCTGTATTGTGAGTTCAATCCGCTTTCCCTGGCACCCCCATAAAGTCATTTTTTATCGCAGGCCTTTCCATCTACTATGGCATTTCTGAGCACCTTGACCTAGCCTAAGCTCATTTTTCACTTACTCATTAGAGCTTTCCATCGAGCTAATAGTTAGCTCATCCTCACTGCTTTGTTTTGGAGACCCCAGTCTACCTCGCTGGCTAGGTTTACCGTTATGCTTAGTCTTTGTTCATTCTCCCCTTGTTAAGGCCTTTCATGCATTGTTCGAGCCTTACATTGTTGAGTTCTTGGTTTCACCCTCGGGTTAGCTTGTATCACAATTTTCCACTATGCTTGAGATTGATTTAGGTTTTTCCCATTCTGTGGGTCTTTTGAAATGGCTCGGTACCTCGTCTCTTGGCTCTACCTTATCAAGTTGATTCCTCCCTTCCCTATGGATTTTTCTAGCCCGTGAGCTCACCGTGAGTTGGCTCGCCTCCTCTTCTTACTCGAGCTCCATCATGAAACATCTGAGCCCCATCATCTAGCTTTCCCGATCGAGTTATAACCTACAGTGCAAACTGGCCCGATGAGCTCCTAACATGGCTCGGCCTTGAGCTTGATCTTCAACCTTAGGCCCTTGTATTCTCGCAACTCAGCCAACTCATTGAGTAGCTCACTAAGCTCCCTTTTAGCTGTATGCTCTTAAAGGCCCATTTGTAAATATTTTCTCCAACTAGCAAATTTTTAAAGGGTTTTCCAAATTTATTCAAGCCAGGAGGATCAGGAAGGGTATGAAAATGTCCCAAACTCATTTTTTTCAAATTTTGTCATTTTTCGCCCATCTTGGGGTGGAATGTGGGCCCAAGAGTTGATTCTTCATTCTTCTAAAAATCTAATCCTTTCAAAGACCAAGAAGAGGGAAAATCATTCATTTGATCTTAGCACTCCCGAAATTACCAACATTGTTCCCGAAAGCCTTGTTTTTGCCTACAAACCCAATTATGCCCTCAGGTGCCCTATTAGGTGCTTGGGTCCCATCATATCCTATTTTCAAATTTTGTGAAGCTTTCATGCTTCGTAGTTATCTTTGTATGCATGCATGGCTATTTTTAGCATGCAACCTATTTTGAGATTGCATGGGCAATGAAGGGAAAGTACCCACCCACACACACACACACACACACACACACACACACACATACATATATACATATATATGTATGTATGTATGTATTTATGTATGTATTTATCATCATGGTCATATATATTAGAGTTATGTTGTTGGTATGATTTTGTGTGCATGAATTTATGACAATTTGGTAATGTATTCAACTACTTCTTTGTGATGAGTTAATATAATGGATCATTGTGGATGGATATTGGTTGTTGATGTCTCTATTCATGGTACTTGTATGGTAAATTTGATATTGATCCTTATATGATTAATTATGCATTATGGTTGTGATTGGATTCTTGTTATGCTTTACATCTAATTACTTGATTTGGTTATGGAATATATGAATATGCATGCTAACATCTGGACAAGCAGTTATAATGGAGGGACCTAGTAGGCTTCACACGCTTCAAGTGAGCACTCAGATATTTCTAGCTGAAGTGTCAGCAGGCCTAGAAAATTGAGTATAAAATAAGACTACATTTTGGTTCCATTGTCGAGGACCTCTTTTCAAGTTGTTTGACCATGATGTTTCATGATGATGGCATATTGATTGACTCTTGCATCCATTGAAAATTGGGTAATCGAGGGATAAGATCAGTTTGTGTGAATATATAATTCTAGATCTGATTTCAATGCGCGTGCAAGTGGGTGGAAGATAATTTGTATCATGAGCTCTATGAGATGTTATTTTACTGTTTTCCTATATATTTGTACAAGTGGTTGTCAGCATATGCATCAAAGAAGAGATGGAGTTATAGACCAAGGGTTTGGACACAGAAGATTACCATAATTTGTTTGATGTAGATGAACCTTGGACGCATGTTGTAGATCATTGGTGGGTTGGTGTTGTGCACAGTTATACTCTGGAATACATTGTTTCTATGTATTCTTTTCCTAAAGTTGTTGAGTTTGAGTTCTTGCACTAGCCCAAAGGATCTTACATACGCATTATTCCTTTAGTAATTAAGATCTTGATGGTGGTGTTGAGTTTAGAGATGTTACCTATGGCTAGCTAAACTCACCACCTCATGTAGGGGTAAGAGTAGGTATGGTGACATATGATGGATCTAGCGGCATAAAGACAAAGAGAGGAAAGGAGGCTTAAGTATAATGAAGTGCGAGAGAGGGAATTAGAAAAGCAACGCAATGTTGAGGAGTCTATGGAGTTTTGGAGGTAGATGTCTTGTGAGGGATTTGAAGCTCACGTGGAAGATGTGGAGCTAGAGCATCTAGTTCTTCCAGCCTTAGGAAAGCATGGTAGAGAATCCCCTTCGGCTTCTGATGAGAGCACATCTGAGGAAGAAATATTGAGGACCGTGGGTGCGCATCTGATCCCACCTAGCAACCTAGCCCTTGCGCTTGGTGTTCTAGTTCTAGAAGTAATCATTGATTAGCAGGCGAGTGTAGGTAATCTAGTAGTTACAGGTAGATATCATTTTCCTTTGAATACATAAGTACATCAAACAACACATACATCTATGGCAACACAGACATCATCTTTTTTTGGGGGTCTGATTGGAGGAATATTTTCTGGTGTGTCATCATGATAGAGTGTGGGCATGCAGAACATTGGGAATACATCTGGAAGTAGCACAACTTCGCAGACTATGGGAGTTTAGTTTAGTACCACTGTTGGGACTCAAGGAAGTACATCCACTGGTCTGTTTCCTTCTACAGGAGGAGGATCAGGTGGATCTGGAGGATCAGGAGGCTTAGGATAAAGTGGATCAGTGGTTCTGGTGGTGGAGGAAATACTAGTGGGGTTTTTGGCTCTAGATCTGGTGGACAAGGTTTGCACCCTCATTAGCCACAGCAGGTTTACTATGAGATGTATCTTCACTTACTAAAATATAGAGGTATTGAAGATGTTGTAGAGCATGTGCACAAGTGTGAGTTGTTATGGTGTGCTAAAGGAATTACAACCCTTCAGATAGAAAGGTGAGTTATTTTTCTACTACTCTTCAAGGGTGCACATAGTTGGTACAAGAAGTATGATCCGCACCAGACTATGCAGTGGATTATAATGCCTTGCACTCTTTGTTTCTAGTAGAGTTCCATATTCTTGAGTTTGAGTAGAAAAGTATCAATGTGCACTTAAGGACATTAAGCAGGGCTTATCTAAGAGTGTGACGGGCATACGATGCACATTTTAAAACTTTGTTGTCAAAGTTGTCTTATGACATACACCCTAGTCAACATGCACAGTGGTTTTTTGGTGGATTTTTGACTCCGTTCAAAAGGGCACTATCTCATAAGACCTTTGTAGACCCACATGACACTTTGGAAGTAGATCTTTGCATTGAGGTAGTTGGGAGTGTGGATACTAGAGTAAGTCCATTCTTGGAGGTGAATATTGCAGCTATGGCGAAACAGTTGGAGAAGCTCTCTACTAATTCAGCTCATGAGACACGTAGTGGAATATGGTGTACAGATTACGAGGTTGAAGGACACACTAAGGATAACCTCCCTCATAAGTCAGTGCACACCATGTTGTTGGATTATGAGATTTTTCATTTGGACCATAATGTAAGTAGATGTCCCCTCTTACAGTGCACGATTAGGAAGAATGTATCTATGTATTGTAATATTTGCAAAACTCATGCCCATGATACCTCTTACTATAGATTGATTGATCACATTCATGAGGTCATTGAGATTGGTGTGTGCCAGACTAGTGTAGCAAGTGGATCTAAGGAACAAGGATAAAAACATATTGAAGGATGTAATAATCGAGATAACAGGAACAAAGGTTTTCATGGAGGTTATAGAGGTCGAGGTCGCAGTGGTGGCAGAGGAGGATTTCCTAGAGGAACTTGTTATACTTATGGATCTCTTGATCATTATCAGCGAGAGTGCCCTCGGAATGTGGTTTTCTCATGGTGTGGAAAACAACACAAGTTCGAAGAGTTCCCTAACTTATATGAGCACATGAGTAAGAAGCACAAGAAAGACAAGTGCATTGGGATGATTAAGGTATAGTGCATAGTTGAAGATCAATGGATTCCTAAGGTAGCACATACTCGTGAGTTACCTGTTTTAGTTACTACACATGTTGAGGTTGTGCACGCACGTGAACCTCCAAAGTATAAGCCAACTATAACAAAGCAAGAAGTGATAAATGCCAAGTACCCTGATGTTGCACATCAAAAAGAGGTTTACCAGGAGACTATGGATGTTATCAGGGATCTACAAGGAGAGATTCAAATCTTGAAGGAGAAGGTGTGCGTGATGGAATGAGAAAAGAAAGTTGAACTCCCATAGAAGGATGTAGATGATTTGAAGGAAGTATGTAGAATGTTGCACCATGAGAATATAATCCCTCTGTTAGGAGAATGGTTGAGAGAAGAAGATACCACGCACAGGTAATGAGTGCAAGAGGCAGATACTTCATGCAAATCTTCCCCCACATAATCATGAGTATGATAAGGAGATTACACTGAATGCAGTCATAGATGGATGGCTTCTGAGAAACATTTTGATAGATATAGGTGCGGAAGTTAATGTAATCACGTTGGATGCCTAGAATCATATGGGAAGACCACCATTACAGCCTTCTTTGAATGTGTTGTACATGGAAAATAGGACTAGGGCTAATCCTATTGGAGTATTAAAGGATGCAACTATTACAATTCAGGGAGCCAAGTTTACTAGGGACTTTGAAGTATTAGAGCTTGCTGAAGTGGATAGCTTCCCAACATTACTTGGGCACCCCTGGTGTTATGCTAATAATGCATATTTACACTTCAACAAAGGGTACATTAGCTTTGAAAACAAGGAAGAGTGCATTATTATACCCTTGACAGATGCAAAGGCTGCCACGTATGTTGAGCCTTTGAGTGATGAGGACTTGAATAGGATATATGCATGCACAATTAGAGACCCTGAGGTAACTGAGCCATCTAAGGAAGGAGTGATATAATGGGATGATGCTCAATCAGTTAGTGATACCACAAGTATTTCTTGTGATAACTGGGTGCATGGATAATATGAAGTAGTTGGGCGAGAGATCAAGAACACAATTACTCACATGATCAGATTGTGCGTCATTAGGCATTTGAGTTATAACCAGGTACCTAGGTACACTGGTGAAGGGAATCCTAATGTATTTCTACGTTCCATGGAAGCCCAATGGAAGAATGAAAGAGATAGATGAAATATGTTATTCTCTTCTTTGTGTGAGACAGCAGCGCGTTAGTGGACTACACAGAGAGAAAACTTATTAGAATGGTGAGAAGTGATAATCACTTTTTCTAATAGGTTCCTAAGGAGCAATGTACCTTCTCAGATATGCTAATTTCAAGGGAAGTCCCCTACTTTGCATCACATCTGGGAGTGTGAAAGACTTTGGATAGAGGGGCAGGAGGCCTCGCCACCATCACTCTAGGTGCATAAGTTCTACACCACCCTAGGTGGTTGTGTGTGCATGGTATGCCCATGTTGAATTGACAAGAGAAATAGTTAATTGGAAGGAGATGACCTCATGTATGATTCATACTTTTGATTACTTTTCTACTAAGCCTTCGGTCAATGAAGCATTGTAGATTATGAAGTACCTTACTTTGGGAGATAGTGCGAAGGATGAAGAACTTCTTATAGATATGTTTGGAGAGCTAGATTTAGAGGCACGCCTTGACCTAGAAGAGACAGAGGAAGAAGAAATGGTCCACACCTGGAAGAAAAGGAAAAGGGTAAACTGGTGTGCATGATAAACATGATGATGATGAGGAGGAGAATAACCTGGATGTTAACCACATGAAGTGAGGTGATGGATACAGTAGATGAAAAGTGCACATATATCATAGGCTATGAAAACAAATAAGGTTAACATTGGAACAGATGCAGAGCCTAAAGAGGCCATTATTGGTGACTACTGGTCAAAGAAAGAAGTTGCTAAGATCATTGAACTTCTGTGTGACTTTTAACACTTGTTTCCATGAGGTTATAGTGAATTAAAGGGAGTGCACCCTTCTTTAGGTGAGATGTGAATCAATATTAAAGAATGTGCACAACCGATTAGGAAGAGGCCTTATAGGATGAATCCTAATCTATGTGTCAAGGTCAAGGAAGAAATTGATAACATGCTCAAGTTTGGTATAATTAAGCCGATTGAGGAGTCAAAATGGGTTAGCCCCATGATCATCAGTATTAAAAAGGATGGGAGGATAAGGATTTTTGTGGACTATAGGGAACTTAATGTTGCATGTGTTATTGATCCTTTTCCCATCCCATTCACAGAGGAGATCCTTGAAGGAGTTGTAAGGCATGAGATCTACTCTTTTACTGATGGATTTTAAGGATATCATCAAGTGCACATAGTGAAGGAAGATTAGGAAAAGACAACTTTCACCACTGAGTGGGGAATTTTTTCATACACAGTTATGCCCTTTAGACTGAAGAATACGTGAGTTGTGTTCTCGTGAGTTTTGGAGCATTAGCAGGAGGCCATTATGGAAGAATCTCATGGTGGAATTGCATGAGGTCATTATGATGGAGATACCACCGCGAGAAAATTCTGATGGTTTTCCTTTGGTGGGAAACTTTGTATAAAGATATTAAAGAATATGTCAAGGCGTGTGATTACTGTCGGCACCTTGGGAAGACTGGAACCAAAGATGAGATGCCTTTGAGGCCTATTGCAAGTGTTGAACCATTCGAGAAATGGGTAATTGATTTTGTAGGTCCTATTTCCCCACCTACGTGTAGGACTGGCATCAGCTATATTATAACTTGTACAGATTATCTGACAAGGTGGACAGAAGCAGTATCTATAAAGGATTACACCGTTACAACAACAACAAGATTTTTATGGGAGAACATTATCACTATGTATGGATGTCCATTGAGTCTAACAAGTAATAGGGGCATTCATTTCTTGAATGAGACCATCATAATTCTTTTGGTTGAGTTTATGGTGGCACACCATAAGACAAAACCATATCACCCACATGTCAATGTTACCGTTGAAGCTTTCAACAAGATTCTAGGACAAACATTGACAACAATATGTGATGTTGGAAGGAAAGACTGGGATTATAAAGTCTTTGTTGTAGTTTGGGCATACATGACTACTTACAAGAGGTTAGATAAGGCCACACCCTTGTAGTTGGTGTTTGGCATTGAGGTTGTATTGCTTGTGGAGTTCATGTTGTCATCCTTGAATATTATGCTTGCAAGAAGACTAGATGATGAACAAGATGTGGAGGAGCCCATTGATAAAATTATGTAGTTAGATGACAGACGTGTTATTGTCTGGTGGAGCCAGAAGATAGAGAAAATGAGATAGAAGGGCTGACATGATAGGCATATCAGGAATAAAACATTCGAGGTGGGAAATATGGTTCTTCTATATGATTCAAAGTTTGTGTGCCACCTAGGGAAATTTAAAGTTCATTGGTTGGGACCCTTCGTTGTAACAAAGATATTGGATTCATGCGCTTTTCAGTTACAGGTGTTGGATGACACTTTATTTCCTAGTTACTTCAATGAGAGTAAGTTGAATCCCTACCATAAATAAGTCTTCTTGGTGTTTATAGTAAGGTAGTATTACCACTTAGATTAGATTTCTCTTTAATGAATTTTCCTTTAATGTGTTTCCTTTCATTATTGTTATGCTTAGTCAATTTAGTTCAGTTTTTTTTCTTGTAATAAGTGTGCTCGCACGCCATGAGCTTATTACTATCTACTAGATTCATGCATAGAGGACCGCACATACTTTTAGTGTGGGGTGGATAAAAAAGAAGCATTGATTGGTTCCTTGATACAGATTGGTGCACATAGGAAAAAGATTATAGGTGCTCAGAGTGAAGATGGTATCAAAGAGAATTTCAAAGAAATTTTCTCATATTGAAGACCACACATAGATAGATGGATGTGCAGTGTAATGCGAGGTAGGAAGCAACATGAGAAACTACTTGTTATGAGGCGAAGTGGTTAGGTATTTTGGCGTAGGGAAGCACGTGTAAGGAGGTCTATGGCCGAGAAGTAGTGGCTATGCCAAAAGGTTATGACTAGGGCGCGGGAGAATACGACACGAAGTGCGGAAGAGAGAAAGAGTGAAATTAATGCCACGTACAGTGGTAGGTGAGGAGTAATTAATGCATAAAATTTTGAAAGTTCTATAAAAGGAGCACATGCGACCCTATTTATTACTTTGCAGATTTTGATTTCTCAAGCTATGGAGTGTGATCAAAGGTGCAAAAAAGTGAGAAGTGTGAAGAGCAATTGATTGAGCAGTGAACTAGGTGATTTTGAGACATGGCATTACCAGAGCTCCACGTGGAAGGGTCTTTGTGCTAGTTGGGTGATTAAGCTAGGTTGTTGTTGGATGAGAAAGCATGTTTCATCTTTCTGATTTGAGATCTAGTAAGAATGTACATGAAAAAAAGGAGAACTTATGTAGATGTTACTAATACTAACAAGACAAGAAATAGTGTTTTAAGTATCTTGTTTATTTAAGAAGATGTGAAAAAGAAAGAGAAAAGGCTCAAAGGGAACCTAGGAAATGGCCAAACTAAGGTTGGTTTCAGGATGTTTTGGATGGCATCCTCGATATAATCAAAGGTATGTGAGGCAAAAATATGTGATGACTATCAGTATGTGGCCTGATATAGGGGCCTACCCCCGCACTTCATGCACCACAACGATAAGGGTGTCAGGCACTTAGCTGATATACCGATAGTCAAAAAAAATACAACGCAGATAAAACACCACAGTGGCTTTCCTATTGGGTGATGTAATCCCAATAATTCCACCTAGTATAAGATGTTTAAGATGTGTACGTTTGATGCATGAGTTTAGATGTGTGTGGAAGAAGTGAATGCAGCAGGTTACCTCTTATTTAGACTTGATGAGCAAACAGGTACGAAGGTGTTCGTTTTAAACCGAAATCCAAATGTTATTTTCAATGAGATCACACAAACAGGAGGTGAGAGAAAGATGCAAAAAGGATAATATAAGGAAAAAATGAAGAATATTTGGATAGACATTTTTTTTCTTATTTATTATTGTTATTGATTTAGCAAGTGTGTTGTTGACCGAAGCGAGCAAACCACCACATACGCAAGAAATCAAAGCTCATACCTATGAAGTTAGTAGAAAGAAAGAAATTGGAATATGAAATAAAATGAAGAAAATAAAGGAATCACCAAAGAGAAAGTGTAGTTCCCACTGGGTGTGCCAAACTATTTAACGAGAATTCATGCTCCTTTTACAAGTTAATGTTAGGGAATACAAGAAATCAAGAAACTCAAAACTATGAGAGGGTTTAAGGCTACCTCATGATGTAGATGACGATGGCAATGATGAAGGTATGAGCGCAAAATAAACTTTCTACTGTGATTTTTACGACTTGCATAACAAAGAAAAGCTAACATGAAAAAATATAACTAAATAAGATGGTGGGTTGCCTGACAAGGTCAGTCCTGAGAAAGTGACAACTTCCTAGGATGGATGTCAACCCACGTTTGATGATAATGATAGATAAATGATAATTGATGGAAGGATGTAAATAGTAATCTAAAATAGAGATATGATGTAAGCTATAAATTCTAAAATGAAGATCTAGTAATGTGAAATGTTGATAAGTAAACCAAACCTGAGCGGGTTGACGAAGACCCAACACTAACTCGTACATTCAACAACGACCAGTGTAAAAACAATTGAAAGATAAGCAAAAAAAGAGGTGGAATGTTTTTTGGGCTGTTGGATCTGATGCAGAGATAATGGTGAATAAAGATGATACAACTCGAAGCAAATATGATGGTAGGGTCGATGGTAACTAATTTGGGTCAATGGTGATCAGGGTTGAGAAAACCAGATCAGGGTTGATAAATAGGTGGGTGACTAAGATAAAACGATCTAGATAAATGGGAAAATATAGAATAGAATCAAAAAATGATGATGTAGAGATGAAGGAGGGTTAACACATGGTGAGTTTATGATGACTAGGCTAGGTCAATGGTGATCGAAGTAGGATTTGGGATTTGATAGGATAAGAGGATGAAAAAGGTGGGTTTGATAGCAATCATGGACGGATGATGGGATGGTTGAGTTCCAAACTAACCTACAAAAACTTGTAAGAAGGCAATAATAACACCTAAAAGGAGGATGACATGTAAATCTCTAGAAAGGGCACCAAGTTGTATACTATGTCTTGTGAGAATAAAAAAGTACAGAAAGATCGTAGAATAACTCGAAATCTAATAATTTCCCGCGCTTGAGAGGAGGGGGTAAAGGTATATAAATAGGGTTGACGACAACCCGCATGAGTCACTGACGAATGACGCAGACTGTAAATTAAGTAGGTGGAAGTTAGATTTCATTTTGAAGAATGAGGTGTTAACATGGCAAGGACAGAGGTAACGGGCTATTTTATGTGTGCATGGTTCCGTGGGGAGAAATTAGGGGGAGTTAAAGGGGTGGTGACCAAGGGTAGGTGAGAAATCTTAGGGATGGGGGGATAAATAATAATACATAGAAATAAGAGAGAGCTTAAAAAGGATAATGGAACAATAATATTAACAATATTAATGTTAATGTTAGGGTGGGAGTGATTGAAGCAATAAATTGGTAATTAGGTGGGGTTAGGGATGATAAAAAGGGGGGTTTAATAATAATGGGATGGGATTAACGTATGATGGAAGGAATTGAGATGGGAATAAGGAGGGGAAAATAGAAATTTGAATAAGAGGGGGGGGATGAATGTATGAGATGATGGTCGAACGCGGGATGAGGGGACAACGTATGAAAAAATGGTTTCTACAACTGGTAGTCATCTAAAATGGTGAAAAGAGAACCTACATCTTTCTTGGAGGGCATGAAAAAGTTGAGGTGTTTGAGAACTAGATCATCACCTAACCAAATATCATACCATGTAAACCATATTTTATGAATTAAATCCCACTACTGGAAGAGAGGGTCTAATGGGCTCTGTCATATTTTAAAATAATACTAACCCTGACATACTCTGATGCACCAGGAAAAAGAAATACACCCCTCATTGTCCTTGGGAATGTTCTCCATATTAAAATTTTCCCAACTAACCAATTTCTAAGAGGAAAATTATCTACTAACCACCTCAAAAATGTCAACTTGTTAGGCCCATCATCAAGAGCATAAATAGTACAAATCCCTAAGGAATAAAAATTAATAATCAAAATGGCCCAAATAGCCTAGTGTGAGGGGTCTTTTCCTGAGTTGTGAATCAATGAGTAAATTTTGGGGAGATCAAATATTGGAACTACTACAAAAATCTTCATGTGAGGTGGAAATGTGCATGGTTCCTTGCGATATACTATTCAAAACAATATTTAGAAGAAAAATGGAAACCTTAATTTATTGTAAAAAAAACACGTCTAAATTATCAAATCACTAATAAGAAGAACACATAAAGAATTTACTTCAAGATTTAGTGAGACCTCAAATATTCCATGAGATAAAATTCATGAGGAAGAATCCTCCATGTGTGATACTCTATACAC
This sequence comes from Taxus chinensis, assembly GCA_019776745.2. Taxonomy (NCBI): domain Eukaryota; kingdom Viridiplantae; phylum Streptophyta; class Pinopsida; order Cupressales; family Taxaceae; genus Taxus; species Taxus chinensis. The sequence continues at coordinate 139,339,538 of CM034157.1, forward strand.
ATCCTCAACATTTTCCTCAAAGGCAAAAACTACAAATCTATTACTTAAGATTGGTTGTTGTATTGATGGGGAAAAGGTGTGATGGCATGGAATTAGGTCCCAACATATCACCTTTTGACTCACCATTGCAGTGAGGTGGAATGTGTGAGCATCATGAGGCAAGAACACCAAAGGTTGTCAATGGACTAGAACTAGATATTTGTTCATTCATATCTTAAGGAACTTGGCTCTACAAGGGAGTGTGGGGGACAAGGGTTTGGGAGATATGAGGTGGGGAAGGGACCCTTTCCACATAATTCATAGTTGTTGGAGGTTTATTGGAAGGAGTTAAAGTACTCACATTATGATTTTAAGACCAAATTGATATTTTATTATTAGTAACAGTGATCTAATCCTCATTTTTTTAATATTGTGGGCTACTTGCTAGTTAGATTCGGTTTGGAAGTTTTCTCAAACCAAATAATGATGGGCCATTCACGTATTCTATTGTTAGTGGTTGAAATTGAAAGTAAACGTTATTGAGGTTGATGTAAACAGATTTATACTATATTACCTTACCTAAATGTTGATAAACTCTTTTAGATAATTCAATAAGTCAGTCTTGACATAGGTACACTTGTTCATGGATGTGTGAAAAAGATTAGGTTTCTCATGATAAACAACATGCCTCATAGGGCTAAAAATATCATCTAAAAAAACCCATAAGGGGAAAGGGAGGATAGGAAGTTTGGCTCAGGTCAAAAACATGAATGGTCATTATCCATGGTGAAACAACCATAAGGGTATTTGTAAGGAAAACAAAAATAAACCCTTTGGTCTTGTTATGGATACCAGTTACCTAGAACCAAAGAGGTTCCCAATTGAGTCTCATCTAGGCCCACTCAAATCCTTAAAGGAGTCTTTGGATGGGACATAGCCAACAAAGTAAGAAATGAAACAATTGTTTTCATACCAATGGAAAACCTTTTCTACATCATTTAATTGCAATCAAATATCAAATTAAGGAATATTTTTAGACTCGCCTCATCATATACTTTTAGTGGAAGCTTTTTTGGGCACCATTGTCACCACTAGCAAAAAAAATGGCTACATAATCCTACAACAACAACAATAAAAATCATGCATAAGCAATATGATAAGGGAGCTTGACAAGACATCCAAAGAAAGTAACAAACATGCAAAACTACAAAACCTTAGACACATTTTTCTTTAGACCAATACAACAATATTAATGTGTTGAAAACTCGTAATAAATTCATTATTGCATTGTTTTCAATATTGTACAACATTGAGGGCTCTGAAATATCAAGATATTTTAAACACCCCAAAACACATATTGTTTTCCTTATAGTTTTACATTCAACTGCCTTGAATTAAGGCTAGGAAGAGGAATAATTATTTCCTAGTAATCGAAGGGAAGTTTTAGAAATCTAAGTGAGGTTTTCTGGAAGGCATGTATAGGAAAATCAAATCATCAAATACATATGAATTGTGAACATTTCAATGTCAAGAAAAAAACTCGATGGTCAAAAGAAAAAACTTGACAATTAAGACAAGGTCCTTAGTTCATCACGATTTATGTGAGTTCTCTTTGTCTGTCATAAGTTTATAATGTCATGAGATGACAACTACATTATGATCCTTTTCTCTTCACTCTGGTAGTTAAATAATTCATTGGGTGTGATTTAATGTCAAGCATATTGATTTTAGGACAAATGAAATGCATCATGGGTATTGCATAAATCCATTTATTCACATTATCCCTCCTCCTCTCCTAATGCCAACCCATTTTCCACTTTCGAAGGTTATCCTCCACACAAAACACACCTATGTATGCCTGCACAACCCATGAAAAAGCACCATACCCATGCATGTCCATGCCCTGATGGGTCCCACGTGTCAGGGGTCACATCAGACAATTTTGTGGACTTCAATAAAATGCACCACAGCTAGATTGCAACATGTGGCAACTAGTAGGCGGGCTGGTGAGGTACATGGGCTTGAAAGTTGCAGGTCCCTGGTTCGAACCCAGTTGCATCTCCTATGTGCGCGGTTGAAAAACACATAGTGTTTTCAATCGCAAAAAAAAACTAAGTCTGAAACTCCTCACCACATGGTGCAACATGATGTCATGGATGCAACATGGTTCACATGGGTGTTTCGGCCATGCATAGGTGTGTTTTTTGAGGAGGATAACTCTCGCCTTTTCCACTGGAAGATAAACATCTCTCACATATTGAAAGCAAGCCTTTTCATTGAAAAATTTATTTGGAGATGACAACATGTTAAGAGGGAGTATCTCAAGATTCAGATCCCATTCAGGAAAAAAGTCTTAAGATCCATTTAGGAAAAAGGTCGTAAGATTAAATTCAAATAGAAGAGTCTTTCTATTATGGAAGTTTGTACAATTTAAATTGATCACTTAAAAAGTTTTCCCATTACTTAGTCATCTTTATATCACCATCAAAGATAACAAACATGTCGTTACTTTTCTGTTACCTTTAACACTAAAACTTGCACTACTTGTCATGTCAAAATTGAATGTACACTTAAATGAACATTGTGAAAGAAATATTACATGATTGAAACTGGGCAGCAACGACAATTGTTTTGGAGTCGGTTCGCAGTCGACAGGCATTTTCTGCTACCCATTGACTGGAATAAATAGGCTCTGTGAATTCAAACAGCCATCTAAGCTAAGCTAAAGAGACTTGACAAAAGATTCCGTAAAAACATTGAATAAATAGAATAAATCCAGCATCGTTATTAATGATATGCAAGAAAGAGACAAATACAATCGTGACGTTATTTTCAATAAAAAAGAGACCAAAAAAAAAGGTCATGACGTTATATTCAGTGAAGTCTGTGGTCGACATTCCAGATAGTTGAACTACATGGATAAATGGGAAATGATCAGGCATGTAATAACATTTTTCTAATGGGAAAGGTACGTAAACTATGTATGAAAGATGAGACCTGTCAGTGGCCTTTTTTTAAGCTTCCATAGATAAAATATATTTATAAACATGTCTTGGATAATGCATTCATGACAACTTGGCCTGTGCCAGCAAATAAAAACATGGCCAAGTGGAGACTATTGTTTTCATTTAATAATTTTTTTGACTAGCGAACTTCCATCACTCCTCCACCCACCACCTCAACAACATACAATCCACTTTTTACTTAACTAGAAATCGTACTTGAATTGTACGATGGGAACACTGAAAGGGATGGAATGAAGAATGAAAAAATGAGGAAGCAAAATAAAGGGAAAGGATGAGGGATTATCAAGAAGGGGTTCGATGGACGGGGAGGACACTGTGTTACAATGTATTGTCTCTATGTTACAAGTATTATTCACGGCGGTGCAATATGTGTTTAAAGAGGACAAACTAAAAAATGGGGAAATTTGAAAAGGTTCCATGTTTGAGACCCAACTGAAATGCATGTATCGCACATTTTCCACATGTCAAATTATAAGACCCTAATAATATCGGTTATATGTGTTCCTTTTTCTTGAGAGCATAATTTATACTTAAAAGAGGAAAAATAAATACTGGGAAGAATCCAATAGGTTTCAAGTTCAAAACCCAACTGAAATGTTTGTTTCTTGGAGCACTTTATAGCCACCCTTTAGAATACTAAGCTCGAGTAAGTGCAGGGAAATAGATGAAGTGTGAACAATCATTGATTATTAAGCCGACATTATGCATGTGAGTGTAATTTGCACTTAAAGGTGACAATAAGAAATGGAAAATATCAGTGCGTTCCATGTTTGAAACCCAATTGAAATTCTTGTTTTGTGGCCTCAATACACGGAGCACAATCCATTCTTTCTAGACTCATGGAAAGCTCTAAGAGAGACCACTACCGATTACATTTATTATGTGGTTTTCTATTATAAATTGTTAATGCATGAACATGTATTAATAATTGAGCCCCTCTAGCGATTACTCATACGAGGGACACGTATATTTTATCTCCTAGCCGAGCTCGGCTATTTTGTAATTTTATTTTTTTACACCATTAAGGTTTTTGAATGGACAATGTTTGAATTGTTAGAAAACACGAAGGCATCAATGGAAAGATGGAAATGAAATAGTGAAAATTAAATACATGCATGTATCGCACATTTTCCACTAGTCAAATTGTAAGACGCTACTAATATCGGTTATCTATGTTCCATTTTATCAATACATTCCATGTTTGAAACCCAATTGAAATGCTTGTTTCTTGATTCGATCCTTCTAGACTCATGGCAAGCTCAGAGAGAGACCACTACCAGCTACATTTATTATGGGGTTTTCTATTATAAATCATTAATGTAAAACAATTTTACTATTTTGTGGGATTGTTCCCAACACATTATTACATAGTGAGATGTCATTGATGGTTATGGAAATTGTAATATTACATTTTTGAGAGCTTCAACAAGTTCGATAGAAAAACTTTTTGTTATTCTTTCATGTTGTCCAGTTGCTCATTGGAGGCAACCAAAGGTCACACAATCGAGTCACGTGGATGACAAAGGTCATTAAAATAGTTATGGGAGTTCAACCATTTGTAAATTTTATTTTTTACACCAAATCCACTATTTTTTTAAATGCAACTTCTCCACCTCCATTAACAACGATCTATATGGTTCGCTTGGTCGGTGAAGCATTGTGCTGGAGGATTACATATCGAGCCCCACCCACTACAAATTAGTTAGAACTATTAATTACACAATCCTTCTTTGTAAATCGAATAGTCATTTGTTATTTTGGACGTAAATGCATTTTATATGGGTGGCCATTGATGCCTCAGTCTATGTGCCCAAACATTCCAGTGCATTGTGGTCGTATATAACATAGTGGTGATTTTAAAAATACCCACCATGTAAATCAAAGAAGAGTTTGTACTCAACAACATATGAAACTGTATGGATTCTCGGTATTAAAATTTTGTTTCAGCAAGCTCGATAGAAAAAAAAATTGTTGTCCTTTCATGTTGTCAAATTGTTCAATTGGGGCAGCTAAAGGTCACGCATTCGAATCGCATGGATGACAAAAGCTGTTAAAATAGAGGCGAGAGCTCGATTAATTTTAAATTTTAATTTTTTACACCAAATCCACAACATGGACAAAAACCTCCTCGACATCACAAAAATCTATGTGAAGTCTCCCCATATGTGGTGACAGGGACGTGCTCTCTAGTTGTTTATGCCAAAAAAGCATTGTCAGAGGTGCTTTCCTAGTGGTCCAAGGTCTTGGGTTCGAGTGCTTTCGGTGCACCAAAGCAATGAAAACCCCCTAAAAGTGCATTTTTCATAAATGGAAGCAAAAATGTTACGTGCAGTAGCATTTTGGGGATTCGTAGAATATACTGCCCTGTGAGGAAATTCATGGTCTAGACCACACACAGATGGTAAATAAATAGACGAAGTAAGGTTTCTTTTAAAATAACATATAGATCTACTGGAGAATCATATATTGCCAGCATTTTCCCATTGAATTCAACAGCCAAGTCGTAATCTTGTTGCATCTTTTTTAAACAATGGTGTGATATGAGTGTTAGATTCAGATAAATCAATGGAAATATTTCACAATGTACCGGGAAATTTACTCCCAGCCTTGGAACAATTTGAATAAAGAAACACCAGATCCTCAAGTAAACAAAATTGTATCTTTAACTAATATTTGTGTCATGCAACAGTTAAGTTTTCATTATTCCAGCAAATGATCAGCATTAACAGAAACCAAAATATTGTGCAAAAGAGATTTGGTAAGAAAGAAAATGAAAAACTAAAAGAGATTTGGTAAGAAAGAAAATGAAAAAATCACTATAAGTCCTGAAGTGAAACCCATAATAATGTTGATGACCATGGAAAAAGGATCAAGCTCAAAGTTACCGATACGCCCCACAAATGCATATGTAATAACATTCATACCAAATGTTACAAGTTTACTGAAGATTGTAACACCTACAATTATCCATAAGGCTTTTGATTTTATAGCGAAGTACAAAGCATTCTTGTTTTCCTTGCCTAACATGTGAATACAATCTGGCGCCAGAAATTCCATCATTATTCAGTCGATTACATGTGTTTAAATTTGTTTCAGCCAATTTTGTCACAAGTCGCAAATGGCCATATATGGTTGCCAAATGTATTGGCAGTACGGTGTGTAAGAGGCAGGGAGACAGTGGAGCAGTTTGTTGTGTTAAAAGTCAAGATAGCGCCACTAGCAGATTTCAAAGCATGCCCTCAAACTTCAATCTTTGCCATCCACATGTTGAACAGTGTCAGAATCGGAAGGCCTTATCCAACAGGTACGTTCCATTTTTTACGGATTTCAACAACAGTTAATATAAATACAGTCTGGGTATATATTTAGGATCTGTGTGTGCAACGGTGGAGCGGTAAGATGCAATGCTTGTATATGCGAGGTCAACGGTTCGAATTCTTTGCAAGTTGACAACACAACACCTTTGGCATAAAAATGGCTTTCATCATATGAGAGTAATGTGGCAACTTCTACTTCATGGGACCATGTTTGATGTCTATCTTTAACATGAAGTGACCACACCACTTTGCACACTTTTCGATGCCACAATCTCAGTCATGGCCTACTCTTTACAATTTGAGGGCCTACTCTTATAAGAACGTCATGAAACTTAATACGTTTCATTCTTTTTCGTTGAACAATTGCTTGGATGAAGCCAAAGAAATGTAGTGATCGAGAGGAAACTTAACAAAATGTGTTCCATGCTTCTAAAGGGTTTGAAAAAAAAAACAAGCCTTTTCATTGAAAAAGTTGTTTGGAGATATATCAAGAGTGAGATCCCATTCACGAAGAAAGTCGTGAGATTAAATTCAAATAGAAGAGTCTATTTGTACAATTTAAATTGATCACTTAAAAAGTATTTCATATTAATCATCTTTATATCAACATCAATTTTAAGAGAAAAGGTGACAACATAATGTGTTGTTCTAACATGTCGTTACCTTTTCCGTCACCTTTTCCCCTGACAGTGATTGTCATTTCAAAATTGAATGTACACTTAAATGGTAAAACATGAACATTGTGAAAGAAATATTACATGATTGAAACTGGGCAGCAGCGATAATTGTTTTTGTTCGCACTGCGCAGTCGACAGGTATTTTCTACTGCTCATTGACTGGAATAAATAGGCTCAGCGAATTCAAAGAGCCATCTAAGCTAGCTAAAGAGACTTCCGTAAAAACATTGAATAAATAGAATAAATCCAGCATCGTTATTAATGATATGTAAGAAAGAGACAAATACAGTCGTGACGTTATTTTCAATCAAAAAGAGACAGAAAAAAAGGTCAAGACGTTATATTCAGTGAAGTCTGTGGTCGACATTCCAAGATAGTTGAACTACATGGATAAATGGGAAATGATCAGGCATGTAATAACATTTTTCTAATGGGAAAGGTAAGTAAACTATGTATGAAAGATGAGACCTGTCGGTGGCCCTTTTTTTTAGCTTCCATACATAAAATATATTTATAAACATGTTTCAAACTTACAACTTGGCGAAGTGGAGACTATCGTTCTCATTTAATAAGGGGCAGATGGCAGTCACGTTCATTTCATAGACGAACTGCTCCATCTCACATGCTTATCAACAAGTGTGCATCGATCCACAACTACAGTGGTAATAGACGCCCATTTTACCCCCTTCTACGCACATGAAAATTTTACTTGTGCCGTGCACTGAGCCGCCATTCAATATTTCATTTAACGTGGCAATTTGTAATTGGAAACCTTTCTTTTTCTGTCAACATTTAATGTAAAAAAGTACTGACTTTGGGCAGTTTTCGAAAAACGTACAGTGCGTCTTGGGCTGGCCTCTGCAGCAGGAGGGACTCCAAGGGACTGCTTGGAGAGCTCATACGAATTGCCTTGGGAGGCGAACATGCTAAAAAATGCTCGCATTTTTTGCCGGCAGGGGTTCATCTTTGAAGAAGCCCTTGCTCGAAAGTGTCAAATTTTAGCAGTTCTAACATTTAACGTTTGCCGGATTTTAAATATTTTAGATATTTTTAGATTACCAGTTGCCTTTTTGTTATTCATTTTTTCCTTTCTTAAAATATTGTCCCTCGCCATCAGTGTGTCTAGTGAAACAGTCAATTACACCATCCCTGCAATAAGGATCATTCTATACATAATACTCATGGGACTCCTCCGTTTAATGGTGAAACAATGCAACAGATATTTGGGATTCCTCCGTTCATCCAAAACGCCTCTCCTTATCTTTTCTATTGCCATATTAGCAAGGCCGATTTCGCTTCTGTTTCGGGATGTATCCACGGCTACTTTAGTAGAGATGATCTTCATCAACACAACCCCGAAACTGTAAACATCAGACTTTTCGGTGAGTTGGAAGCATTGACTGTACTTTGGATCAAGATACTCGGACATGCCTTGCAGAGCAGTTGTAGCGTGGAAGACATTCACAGGCACCAATTTGGAAAGCCCAAAATCACAATGAGCAAGGAATTAACCCAAGGCTTCTTCCACAATAATATAAAAGGAAAAAGTGATAGGGCACCCTTATTAAAAAAAAAAGAGCACAAAACTCTCAGACTTGTTTTCATCAATTGCCAAATTGGTCAAGACCTCAAAAAGAGGGTTTGAACCAAAGAAGTGAAAAAATATCCAAACCCAAGGGATTTGAACATCGGAAGAATAAATGTCCATTTGATGCGGTCATGAACTTTCTCAAAATCTAGCTTGAGGAAGATGGTTCTATGTTAATAGACATGGTCCCATTCTATGCCCTCTCCAATAGTGATGATATTTTCAAGAATATTTAATTTTCATGAAACCCATTTGCTTTATTCTAATGATTTTAGGAACGATTTCAAGAATATGAAGGGCCAAAGATTTGGCAATGATCTTATATGAGATATTCAAAAGAAAATTGAACTCCAACTAGTAATTATCTCTAAAACTCCAAATTTAAACTCCAAATTTATGAATGAGCTTGATATTTGATTTTATTAATATATTTCCTAATATATTTTTTTAATCCAGAACTCCTCTATAAAATTGAAGCAAGTATGGCCCAAAGAATCTTGAAGTGGACTAGTAGAATTTGCAAGGAAATTTTTTGATGACACTAGCATTGTTATTATCCATGATATGAACAACAATAAATAGCTCATCAAGAGTGATAGGGAATTTTCAACATTTCACATTGGAAGTGATTACTTTACGGGGCACAAAGAATTCTTACAAAATTTGGATTATCTCAATCATCTAATCATAGGCATGAAATACTAATATGTAATGTTCCACAAAAGCTTTAAGGAAATTTCAAGGAGAGTATAGTGAGATGAGCATAAGTAGTTTGGATGGCGTTAATTTGCTCCTTGGCTTATTTCAATCTAAGGGATTTGAAAATTTATTTTATAGGCATGATATCTTACTTCGATTTAATACATACAAGCTCATATTTGATCCCCTTTGGTGGCATAAATTTCCAAAAACTTGTGAATGTGTTTGAGATGAGAAAAATTAGACTGTAAATGTAGGTTAAAGGGATTATTTCAAGTTGGGATAAACCTCTATGGTATTCTTTAAAAAGAATTTCTTCATTTTACTTCCTAACCCACACCACCTTCTTGACATGTAAGAGGAAAGAATCGATACGATTGATCATGTCATTCCATCACTAATCCATTTTTTAGCAAAGGGAGGATGTGGATCCAAGTTCCATGCCTTAACAATAAGTTAGACAATTCCCTTCTAGATAAGAGATGACATATTTAGAAAGAATTGATTGAGGGAAATGATATGAAGGCCACCTCCCCACTCCAAATTTAAAGTGATTGGACTGTATCTGGATATGAAAATCTTTGGGTCAATGGAAACCGGTTTCCCAGTTGGAATGGTGTAAAGAGAACACATGTCTCAGATGACATGACACACTTGAGGCATTTGAGAACTAGATAATCATTGAACTGAATATTATACCATGTAAACCATAGGTTGTGAGTTAAATCATTTCACTACAAAAGAGTGTTGGATGGGCTACATTTATTTTTAAAATAATACCAAGCCTCATGTTCTCTAATGCACTAGCGAAAAGGAAAATGCCCCACCTTATCCTTGAGAGTCTTCACAATATTAAATTTGTTGCAATGTAGGAAATTGGTGAGAGGAAAATTATCCACTAGCAAATTCCAAAATTTCTTTCTATCAGGCCCATCATTAAGAGCATAGATATTACAAATTCCTATGGAATGGCCATTAATAATCGAAAATGCCCAAATAGCTCGGTGTGATGAGTATTTTCTTGAGTTAGGAATCAATGGAACAAATTTTGAGGAAATAAGATACTGGCACCATCACAATCATCTTTGTGTGAGGTGGAGATGTGTGTGGTACTTGAATAAATACAATTCAAAATAGTCTATAGAAGAAAATTGGAAACCTTACTTTATTGTAAACAAAACACATCTATATTATCAAACCACTAACAAGCGGAGCGCACAAAAATTTTTCTTGAGGAATCAATGAGACCTAAACTATTTCATGAGAGTAAATTCATGAGGACTAATCCTTTGTGTAATACTCTCTACATCCTCGACATTTTCCTTGTAGCCAAAAATTGTAAAGATAGTACTCAAGAATGGTTTTTTATTTGATGGGAGAAAAGTATGATGGAATGGAGTTTGGTTCCACCATATCCCCTAGATGAATCACCAATTCTGTGAGGTGGACTAAGTAAGTGTCATGAATTAGGAACACTAGAGGTTTTCCATGCACTAGAACTAGCCATTTGTATCTTAAGAAACTTGCCTCTATAAGGGAATGTGAGGAATGAGGTTTTGAGAGATGGAATATGGGGAAGGCACCCTTTCCACATGATTACTAGTTGATGGAAGTTTATTAGAAGGATTTGAAGTACTCACATTAGGGTTTTTAGACCCAATTGTTTCTTTATTGTTAGTATTAATGGTCCAATCCTCATTTTTCTCATATAGGCTACTTGCTAGTTAGAGTTGGTTTATAAGTTGTCTTAGACCAAATTATGAGGGGTTAGTCACATATTTTTTGGTCAATGGTTGACATTGAAAGTAAATGTTAGGGAGGTTTATGCAAACACATTAGTACTAAAGTGCCTTACTTGAATGTTGATAGAATCTTTTAAATCTTTCAATAAATCAACCTTGAGACACATATGCTTGTTTAGATACATGAAAAAAACTTAAGCTACTCATAATTAAAAAACATGTCGAAAAGCTTGTAAATATCATCTAAAAATACTCATGTAAGGGGAAATCAAGACTAGGTAGCTCGACCTAGAAATGAACTTCTATGACCACTTGGTTAAAAAAATAAAATTTCCTTGTTTGTGGAAAAACAACCACGGGGGCATTTTTAGAGAACCAAGCCTTGGATTTACCAAGAAGGATTTTCAAAAATGATTGTTATTTAAGGTAAAACAAAAATAAAAGCCTAGTCTTGTTGTGGGTACTATTTACCTATACTCTAAGGGGTCCGCAATAGTGATTCATCCAGGTTCACTCAATGATTTAAAGGAGTCTTCATATGGTACACGACTAACAAAGTAAGCAATAAAAAAATTGTTTTCATATTGATTAATGGAAAACCTTTTCTAAGACATCTAATTCAAGCAAATATTGAATTAAAGAATATTTTCGAACTCACCTCATTGTATACATTTGAAATAAAATTGTGAGCTTGTTTGGGCACCATTATCACCACCAATAACAACAAGAATTACAATTGGATGGTTAAGGGCTATTAAATTGGCTTAATCCATTGCACATTTTCTAAAAGAGTGGAGTTAATGTTGAATTAAATGCAATTTTTTTATGGAAAACCCCAAAGAAGTGTAATATGCCAGCAGGGCTTGACAAGACAGCTAAAGAAAACAACAAACATGCAAAACTACAAAACCTTATCTAACCAATTTAACACAAACTAGTATGGGTAAGTAGACCAATCTAGTGGCCCAAAAGTGGACAAAAATCCAAAAACAGTCGAAGCACGTATGCATTTTATTTCTCTTAGTTTGATAATTCCCGAGCCTAAAACACGTACGTGTTTTAGTCTATCCAAAATGCATACGCATTTTGCATAGTATGGACTATATATGTGTTTCTGGGGGCTTATAATTACAAAAATTTAAAGTATAAGATTTATTTTATTATTTCTTTAAATTTTTATTATTTCTTATACTTTAAATTTATTTTAGTAAATATAAAAAGTCACTCTGCACCTGATGGAAGTGGTCACGTAGCTCCAACAGTTATAATCTAGAAGATAGTTTTTCAAAATCTAATTTGGTCAGTAATTACTCATTTTCAGGATTTCAGTAAAGGACCTAAAACTTTCAGGGCATATATATTGTAGTTGGTCTTTGTTTTGGGAAAGCATATAGTCGTTTTGTAGGTTTTTTGACCTTTTGAATTGGATTTTGGCCCTACCACTACTTTAATTGGTACCAATTTTCAAATTTGATCCATAATTCACTTTAGTGACCATGAATAAACTTTATGATGCTTGTCTACTTCTTACTAAAATGAGATCCTCACTTTGTAGATAGAGGATTTCTCCCTGAATGGGATTCTTGTCCTATGGCCAAAATGAGGTGATTGTAATGTGCCTCCTCCTTAAGGTGTGATCACACTACTAGGTGTTGAATGAGTTTTTACGAATAGTACCAAGTGAATTACATCAAGTGAACTCAGATGATTGCCCATTCTTAGAAACATGGTGCTACATATAAAGATCATCCCCTCACCTTTCCTGGCTCTAAAATCATCCTTTCATGGAATCAAATTCACGATTCTCATACATTTTTTTGCTCATATGTCTCTCATGGAGACAAAAAATGCCTTAATACTTCACACGTGATGATCCTTGATACCTCGGTGGCATGACTAGCCCATTTTAGCTTGTTCTTTGGAGAGATTTGGATACAATGACAAAGTTAGGATATGATGATCATTAAGTCACTCCTTGAGATCCAAATTTCACCTTTGAACATGATGAGTCCTTCACATTTCAATTTATTGACCAAGATAACACCAGATGTAAGCATGATTATGGTACATGGACACCTTTTTTCTCAAGTTGTTCCTCATGGAAATGGGTTTCCTCCTCCATATAGGGGATGACTCCTTGAATGAAATTTGAGGATGAGTTACATGTTATTGACCTCCATAATTAACTGAAACACTACAAATCAAATTTTACGATCAATGAAACTATTCTAAAATTCTAATTTTGCCGGCAACTCAAAATTTAGGTCCTATTTCATTTTGAACTAGGATGGGCAGCTGTAGAGTTTTGCAGTACCTAGAGAAACATTTAAGCCTTGAATCAATGTTGATTGTTCCACTTGTAGATTATTCCAATAGCCTTCCAATGCCTATTTTTTTAATCCTAACTCTTTCCAGAATTCTTGGAATCAACCAAAGAAGTCATCTTTCATCGTTTTAGCTTTCATACCCTGCACCTGAAAACCCAGTCTTAAATAGATTGCTCCTGAATGTGATTTTATTTCCTAAACTTTCCTAAATTTACTTATACATCTTCAATTATATTTGAAATCACCCTTAGATGCTTTATATTTTCTCTAGAAACTTCTGAATGATATTTTATTTCCTGAACTTTCCTAAATTTACTTTGACATCTTCAATTCTATTTGAAATCACCCTCAGATGCTTTATATTTTCTTTAAAAACTTCTTAATGGTATTTCCTTCAATTAGCTACATAATGGCCAAAAATGGCCTTTTAGGCCTTTAGAGGAAGTAATCTCTCATCAAAACTAAATGAGTTGATCGATCACCTTAGACACTATTCCCTACACACTGAATGATATTATTAGGACTTTCCTTTGGGTCAGGGTTTATGATTTAGGGTTTAGGGTTTAGGACTCAGGGTTCAGGGTTTAGGACTCAGGGTTTAAGGTTTAGTGTTTAGGGCTCATAGTTCATATTTTAGGGTTTAGCGTTTAGGGCTCAAGGTTTAGGATTCACAGTTTAGGGTTTAGGGTTTAGGGTTTAGAGTCTAGAGTTTATGGCTCAGGGTTAAGGGTTTAGGGTTTAGGGTTTATGGCTCAAGGTTCAAGGTTTATGTTTCATAGTTTAGGGTTTAGGGTTTAGTGTTTAGGATTTAGGGTTTATGGTTTAGGGATTCATCCTTTAGGGTTTAGGGTTTAGGGGTTCATTTCAGGTTTAGAATTTAGGTTTTAGGGGTTAGGGCTCATGGTTCAAGGATCAAGGCTTAGGGTTTAGGGCTCAAGGTCAAGGATCAAGGCTTAGGGTTTAGGGCTCAAGGTCAAGGATTAAGGGTTTGTGGTTTAGGGTTGAGGGTTGAGGTTTTAAGGTTTAGGGTTTAGGTTTTTTGGCTCAGGGTTAAGGGTTTAGAGTTTAAGGCTCATGGTTCAGGCTTTAAGGTTTAGGGTTTAGGGTTTAAGGTTCAGGGTTCATGGTTTAAGGTTCATGGTTAATGGTTCAGGGTTTAGGGTTTAGGGTTTAGGGATCAAAGTTAAGGGTTTAGGGTTTAGGGTTTATGGCTTAGGGCTTAGGGTTTAGGGCGTAGGGTACATTGTTTAGGGTTTAAGGTTTATGGTTTAGGACTAAGGGATTGGGGTGTAGGGTTCAAGGCTTAGGGCATAGGGTTTAGTGTTTAGGGCTTAGGGTTTATGGTTCATGGTTCATGGTTTATGGCTTAGGGTTTGGGGTTCAGAGTTACGGATTTAAGGTTTAGGATTTAAAGCTCAGTTCTCTAGATTTTGGGTTTAGGGATTAAGGCTCAGGGCTCAGGGCTCAGGGTTCAATATATGAGTACCACTCTTCTTGAATATCTTCTACCACAGGGTTTTCCTTGCCCTTGTTCTTTCCTTTTCCCTTCGAAGATGTGGTTATTGCCTTCTTAGGTGTCATTATTGCATGCAATCTCAGACTGAAATTTTTACCTTGACATGCTTCAAGTGTCCCAACCTTCTTGCTTCAAATCGACCACACATGGAGCTCTTTGCTCATGTTTCACTTTCCTCCAACCGGTGCCCTAATCCTCCAAACCCTAACCAGAAACCTCTAAACTTCTGAAAACACACTTCCACACTGCCTCAAGCTGGAAACCTTCTTTTAGAGTAGCTATTTCACTCAGTCATGTCCCAAATGTGATTTGGTTAAACAATTTCTTTAGCTCTCCACTTGATTTCACAAGAATTCACACAATAATCACTCTTAAAAACACACAAGTTCTTCACAAGGTAAGGTAAAAATGAATTTACCCCAACACCCTTTATAGATTTTCAAATTTTTACTGTATTAAATGCTCACCACCTACCACCATACAACAACTTTAAATTTTATTTCCCATTTTTTTCTTATGCTTTTTCCACTATTTTTGTCCATGCGGTGCAGTCGTAACCTTTTGGCATGCTTACTACTGCCTAGGCCGTAGACCTCCTCGCACACGCTTCTCTGCGTCGTAATACATAAAAATTTACACCTTATATTAAGTAGTTCATCATGCCACTGCCTACCTCACGTTACATTGCACAACCATTCTTCATATGTGGATTTCCTTCTAAGCGTTTTCCTTATCATCACCATCCTTATTTCTTTACCTGACACATTTTTCTTCTTTCCCTCGAGTGTGAACCCTGTAACTAGCACACCATTATCCTAGCGTTGAATGCATATCCTGTAATATCCCACTTCCCGAGATCAGTGGGAGATGGCAACCAAACAAGTAGAATCAACACTAAAATGGTCAAGCTCAGCCAACAAGGTTATGAAATGACTATTACAATCTGATAATAACATAACAACGAACAAATCCTCACATTCCCTTCACATAATATTGATGAAACCTTCTTATAGACTTCTGCTATGAACCCAAACACAAACTGCTACAATAATAATGATTGTCACAATCACATGAATGTAATAAATGCTGAACCAAGGTACTTGTTTACTTCTCTCATCCTGTAGATGAAATCAGGCCCAAATCATAGTATCCAAGAGCTATATGATGCCCCAAAGCACACTAAACATTAGTCGATCTATCTAGTGAATATTTCATATCAATGTAGGATGAATTAGCTATTTCAAATGAATAATAAGGAGGCATATAAACTCAGATTATTACCCCTATATAGTTCATTGTCACTTAGAACTTCAACACACCAACCAATCATGCAAAAACCAAGTCGCCAAACATGGAAATGAGCAGCCACAAAGAGTAATACTTACTAAGAGAAATTGTTGTCAGTTTGCACATGGATTTACTCTAAAAACTAGTCACCAAACAAAGGATACAAATTGCTAGGGTTTAGCAATATACATTAAATAGTTCGCTGATCATATAAGGCCCAAAATACACATTCAAATGCTTAATAACTTCCCAATGAAGTAGCTGGGTGTAGGAACAAAAACCAGATTATTATCTATCAACTACTACACCAAACTTGCCTTGAATCAAGTCGCTGTAAAAAGAAGATGATATCATGCAATTAGCTGATCGATTCATATCAAATAATGCTTCTAAATCAGTCCATTTGCAAGATAGAAGAATTTGTCGCAAGTTAGACAGTAATTATCAACCAAATTACTTCTAAAAATGCCCCAAAGGAGTTACCAAACACGCCCAGGCTGTAGCTACAATTATGACACATAAGTATACAAAAATCTGATCATTTACCACTCTAAAAATAGTCCACAAACACCATAAGAAGTTCGCTAGGGTTGGGGGTTATAAACCAATATCACAAGGAATATTATATCAGCCAAATCGATATGCAAAGAACAAAAACCCAGCTGCTACAGTGACGCTACAATGATGTCGCTACAGTAAAAGGAATATTTTCACTTGCAGATTAAGTCCAAATTTTTGCCAAAGCCAAAAACATGGATCTAGCAAATAATCACTTCAATTGATTTTCAATAACCAGCTTAAAACAACCTCCCACGCAAGAGAGAGAGAAAGCATCAATGGGCATGCATCCCAACTCCAAGCATGGAGTATCAAAATAAGTTCATCATAACATAATAATAATAATGATCCTAGCACTCCTTTTATAAGCAAGGAGGCACAAAATTTGAAAACCCTAGGAGAAGGAAAATATTAAATAAAAGCAGTTTGTTCTCCCTAGGTGTGGCGTCCCCTTTTCAAAGGGTGATTTTAACAATAAAAGCCACCTAAATGTTTATTTAATTAATTCCCCATTTAATTTTTATATTTTGGGAATTAAATTAAATAATCTTCATAATTAAATAATTAAATAATTATTGCTCCAGGCAATAATATTTAATTATTTAATAAAAATGTTCCCCTTGCACATCCCGAAGCCCACGGGGACGTATAGGCTAAGGGTCTTCAGAAATGGGGACATTACAGTCCTCCCTTCCCAAGATTGCTTGCCCTCAAGCAATAGCAAGCTCATGCCTCCGGTACCACCATGGTAGCACTCCAAGAACTGAGTTCCCATGCCACTCAAGTGGAGGAGCATTTGTAATATCTTGGGCTGCTTCGTCCTCTGCATTTTATTTCTCAAACCTGTACATGAAACAAACCAGTTAGAACAATGAGTGTTGAAGAACACTCTTCTTGCTTCTTCTTGGTATCTCCATGGCTTGGATCAAGTGCCCAACTTTCTTTCATGCATGGGCTGCTCTCAAAATCAATGATGCACCCCCATAAAAATTGTTGTCAAATCATGCCACTTCATTTTCAAAAATCTAAACCGTAGTATAAACAACTGTGCATGATTTGATTTCTCGTTCTACTGTCCCAAAATTTCAGTCACATGCTTCCAGGGTTTCCTGTACTTTTGCCACACTTTTTCCCACCAAATGTTAGCTACAAGAACAAGCCATACATTATTCCTCGTGAAACTCCATTGGATGTGGAAAAACTCATTACTCATAAAAGAACATGAGTCAAAAACTTCATCACCCTTCTTATTATGTGGCCCATGATCATAAGGAATGCTGAATGAGTAATATAGCAATCCAAAAATAATAGATTCAACTAGTGCCAACAACCATAAATCATTCTTTCCATTACCATAAAATGTGCATGTAACAGGACCAGCTAAGTGGCTTTCATAAAAGAGTGCAGCAACAACTATAACCATAGAAAATATGTTTGTGGCTGTCCCGAAAAACTCAACAATACATATCACTTCGATCCCTTATTTCAAACAAAACATCAGTCATCATGCCTACTTGGAAATTCATCATGTAGTGGTGCCATGTGTTCAAGCAACTACCTTGAGGTGGGAGAACTTTCTCTCTCCCAAAAGTGGATGCTTGGATCACCAAGAAGAGTACCCCGGGCTGATTACTCGCTGCTGTCCATAACCCCAAAAAAATACCCAACTCATGACGGAAGATGTGTGTCCCACTATCCAACAAGTTAACAACAACAAGACATTCATCACAAGTGATTAGAGTAGGCTTAAAAAACTGAAAATTACCATTCTTTATGGTTGCTTCATGATGTGAATGGCAAGAGGAATAATGGTGCTGCCTGCTATGATGTCCATAATTCTTCCTTGGGCTGCCCCCAACTTCTTCTAAACTCAGAATTTCTGAGTTTGGTGCAGCGTGTTTTTCTCCCTCATTCTCCTCATCCAAAACCTCTTTTTCTTCCCTACAAGTGTGCATGCTTAGCGGGTAATGGTGTGGGACCTTTATGGGAATTATGCCTTCCTTTTGTTCTTTCAATGGCTCATGGTGGGACCTCAAATCTGATTTTCCAAAGTGCAGATCTGAGTCTTCCCTTTGCTTCTTCTTTATGACTCCCTTTTTTGTCACTATATCATGCATGCGAATGTTAGAAGAAAAAGACATCTTTTCAATCAACAAAGCATTTTTACCTTGCTCTTTCTTCGATCCTTCATCTTCTTGTCCATGGGAGGTGGGTGACTCTATATGGCCATTGACTTCTTTGATGAGCTTATCCCAGTATGCATCAACCGAAGTCTTTCTTCTTTATGATCCACTTCTTTTCCTCTTCAGTTACAAAACCCTTGGAGGTCAAGAGGGCTTGGGTCTCTTGACTTAGTGCTCGGTATTCTTTGCAATAAGTATCAAAGTCATGCTTGAGCCATTCCTTCCATTCACCATCACTAGCAAGCCCCATGATCTAATCTCTGCAAGCAACACCCACAAGGAGTAGAGGAAAGTAGCTCTGATACCACTGTAATATCCCACTTCTGGGATTAATGGAAAATGGCAACCAAACAACTCTTAATCAACTCCAAAAATTATCAAATTCAGTCAACAAGGATTATGGAATAACCAATACAAATTGCAATAATCAGTGATCAAATTTTTATATTCCCTTCATATAGTATCAGATCTGAAATTACTAGGATACAACTCAATAAAACCAATGACACTGCTGTCACAACATAGAATGCTATTACTAGATCAACTAGAATCTATACATTCTCAGTTCAAGAATAACTCAGTAATCACAAGAATGCTCTAATCCAAGTAATAGACTGCTGTAATGATTTATTTACTGAATCAGCTCTTCAAAATCAACCAAGGATCATAAACTGTCACCTATGTGATCGATGCAAGAGTACTTCAAAAACCACATTACTCATGCACTCCTCAGTCCATACTTGAAAATTAGCATCACAATGTATTGATCAAATTCGTTTCAACATGTACAAACCCTAGGGGCATATAAAATCATGTTGACCCCTTACAATTGCATGGCAACATTAGACTGTCCTTTAAATGCTCATGAAGTCAGATCCAACTGCAATAGTAGGTTCGTTGCACAAGGGCTTTGATCACCAAACGAAAACAACAAGATTTCAATTGGTTAAAATAGTCAAAGATCAGATCCAATTCTCCAAATAAGTCGTTAAGAACAACCAATTTTGGTGGCTAACAAATGACATCTAAGTTCGCTGAGCACAAACCCCATGAACCAACTCAGTAAAATGGATTCAATAATTCATCCTATTTGAGTTGCTGCCAGGTGATGGATCTAAAAAACCAGATTATTAATCCAAACACCAAACCTGCCCACATCCACAATTCCCTGAATGGAAATTATTGCCCAAAATAAATCACACAGCAATTATCATCAATCTATATATATGAGAATCCACCATTAAATCAATTCTGATAGAATCATGACCTCTACTTGTAGACAAGTAGAAATCGCTGCAATTTTAGACCAGCATAAGCTATTTAAAAATCCTTCTAAATCTCACACCTTTAAATACCAAAGCTTGTCCAATTTAGCTCCACTTAGCAAACACATATTACTATAAAAAACCTGCATTAGATTCAGTGTACTCATAACCACTCATAAATATCTTGTTAATGGCAAGTCGCCAAAGCTAGGAAGGATGATCCATACCAAGTACCCATGCATAATCAGAATTGCAAAAGGAACTCCAAAATCTCTTATTTTTACCTCAAATCACAAAAACCCAGCTGCTACAGTGATTCGCTACAGTAAAACTGACAGATTTTCACTTGTAAAAGGCAGATTTTCCAAAGCCAAAAACATGGATCTTCAATAGATCACTTCAATTTAATTCTCAATAACCAGCTCACAACAACCTCCCACGCAAGAGAGAGAGAGAAACATCAATGGGCATGCATCCCAACTCCAAGCATGGAGTATCAAAATAAGTTCATCATAACATAATAATAATAATGATCCTAGCACTCCTTTTATAAGCAAGGAGGCACAAAATTCGAAAACCCTAGGAGAAGGAAAATATTAAATAAAAGCAGTTTGTTCTCCCTAGGTGTGGCGTCCCCTTTTCAAAGGGTGATTTTAACAATAAAAGCCACCTAAATATTTATTTAATTAATTCCCCATTTAATTTTTATATTTTGGGAATTAAATTAAATAATCTTCATAATTAAATAATTATTGCTCCAGGCAATAATATTTAATTATTTAATAAAAATGTTCCCCTTGCACATCCCAAAGCCCACAGGGACGTATAGGCTAAGGGTCTTCAGAAATGAAATGTCTTATTCTTAATATGCCTATCGTGTCATGCCTTCTGCCTTTCCTTCTCATTCTTCTGGCTCCAACGTGTAATGGTATGCCTCTCATCTAACCGCATTAGTTTATCAATCCACTCTTCAAAATCTTGTTCATCATCTAATCTACTTACACACAATACATAGGGATGGTAACATGAATTCAACTGGTAGTAATGCTTCTATGCCAAACAACAAATGAAAAGATGTGGCCTTGTTCAACCTTTTATAAGTGGTCATACATGCCCAAAGTATAACTGACACTTTGTCATCCTAATATTTCCTTCCAACATCACAAATTTTTGTCAAGGTCTGTCCCAAAATCTTGTTGAAAGATTCTACACTACTATTGGCTTGAGGGTGATAAGGAGTATTTTTATGGTGTGCCACCATAAACTCTGAAAGTCTCATTCAAGAAACGAGTTCCTCTATCACTCGTAAATCTTAAAGGGAAACCATATATGCTAATAATATTTTCCCATGTAATGCCCCGTTCGGTGTTTACCCTAGTTCTTGTCGCAATGACCCTTTTGTTGAGCGTCGAATGGCTGTGTGTAATTCCGTTGTCTTAGATCTTGTCTCAGTGGTGTTTTAGAACCTTCCCTCTCCTTCTTTCTTTCTTGAGTCGTTATTGACACCTCTGTGTGTGGACTGTGTAATGTCCTGTGCGTTAACCTATTAAAGGAGGATCTTGTTGTCGCATGGTTAAGCTGGATCTTTGGTCATTATTGATGTGAGTAGAAATTATTTATATTTATAGTATATAATGATAACAATGTTGTTTTAATTTAATTATCGATTGGCCTCTATTTTATAGTATTATTGGTTTACATTATTGTCGAGCTGGTATATACGTCTTTGTTAATATGATTAATAATTATTTTAAGTGGTACTAATAATAATAATAATAATAATAATAATAATAATAACAATATTATTATTTTAATTATCGATCGACGATAACTCATTATTTTTATTGTCGATTGTTATCAACTTTATTATTAATTATCGTTAAGCGATTTTATTGTTTGGTTGGTCGCTTTGCAGAATGAACCTCGTTCCGCGCTGAGGAAGGGGTTACCCGTCTTGGTGCCATGGTCATTCCTTGCTTCGTGTTTGCTTTTGAATGTCAACCTCTAGTTTTCTTCGCTTGGTCGCTTAGGCCTATTCGCAAGTTATTTAATCATTGTGGGTAATGGAGAATTTGATTCTTACTTCTTCTAGCTTGCTCATGTGTACGTGATTTAATTTTCTCGGGTTGAATAGTAATCATACAAAAATTATTATACCTTTTTAGCTTATGAGAAATGTTCGGGTAATCTTGTAACTCCTTTTACATTTTATTAATATAATCTTCTTGCGTATGCTTTGTGAGCTTACCTTAGTTAGTAGAGATTTTGTTTATCCCGTATCTTTGAATAAGGAGGGGCTCGTGGGGGGCACCATGTCGTGGTGGAGACTACCCAGTTTTTATAACTTTTAAACTTCTTTCACCTACCCTCCACTGCCACCTTGGCTGACCAGGTCCATTCGCATGTCTTGTTGCAAGTAAATGGCGTTTGGACTCCTCCCAACCACCAAACTACAAATAGTTATGGTATTTTAATGCATCCTTCTTGGCGTGTTGGACTTTCCTTGTTGGTGGCCGCACATCCTCCATTTTTTTTTTTGATTTGCAAATCTATTGTCTTTCGTGTCTGCTTGCTATATTCTGCCCTGGCTGTGTGAGTGAGTGTGGTGAAGGAATATTTCTTTTCTGTGGTCACATGGACTGGTTTTTTATTTGATCATTCTTTTGGTTCTTGCATACTGGTTCCTTGTTGAGGAGGGGCGTGGAAACTTGCTGGAGATACGTGGTTGGTTTTGAACCCTTTCTTTTGTATTCCCCCCTCTTTCCTATACCCCCCCTCTTTCCTGGATACCAAACGTGGTGGTGAGAAGCTACATGCTTTGTACCATTTACTTTCAAACTTTGCCCCGTAGATGAGGGCTTGATAGCACAAAATATGGACATGGTTTTCTGTTGTTTCCTCCATACGTTTTGGGGGAAAAGGAGCATTGTTTTCATGTTGGCCGCATGCAATGTAAATATCCTTTTGAACACCTGCTCTGGGCCCTTCCTTGCTATGTTTACCAGTTGGGTTGGACACTTGTATTACTCATGGATAACCGTGAATGGTTATTGTTTCTTTTGTGTGGTATTTAGATGACACCTTTGGGTGAGAAGCGTGAGTTTGAAGGAAGAAATAATATTCAGGCGTGGGTTGCTGGGAGAAGGGCCCTGGCAGTGTGTGGCCATGGGATATAGATTTTAATGTAGGCATGATAAGCCCTAACCCTCTCTCTTAATGGTTTATTCCCTTTAGTATTTGGGTAAATCAATCTCTACAATTTTTGTTTGAATTTGTAGATGTGGGTTTCTTTGGAATGTTGATGTGTTATTTTTTTTTAGAGTAAATAACGTTTGGACTCTTGAGATTATATAATATTTATTTACATATATATCTTGACTCTTTCTTGATGCCCAAAAAGAGATGGGTTTCGAATGACTTTTAATCATAATTGCATGAGCTGATCTCTCTCCCCCTTTATAGTTTATCTTAATTACTATTTGACAAGAAGAAATCTCTCCAGTGATTCTGCATGCTTATCGATCTTATAAAGTTGGTTTATCTTTTTGCCATGATTATTCCTGTGAACAGTGGTTTCTGTTGAAAATATTGTGGTGTGTGAATGAGATTTAGAATATTTCTTGTATTGTTTTTATTATGTAGAACATGGCTTGAAAACGGGAATTTTTCTCGGAAGACTGTGTTTGTCTTTTAATGTGGATTGATTATAATATAAACCCCCCCCATTAGGATTGGGGGCTTCTATTTGGGGAGAGTCGTACTGGTTTTACTGGTCTTTCTAGATACCATCTGACTCTTTTGATTATCGTTTACCTTGGGGATTATTGAAAACCCCTCACCAGGCCCTCTGTTATTATTATTACTATGAGCTTATTTTTAGATGGGAACGCTCCTGAAGCATGTGTTAATGGGTTTTTTTTTGTGACCTTTTTGAATACGGTAAGCACTCAAGACGTTAGCTTGTGTGGATAATTATATGGCTTAAGTTTGAGGCACTACTTGGATCTTCGAATCAGTTAAAGTAATATTGGATACATCAAACTCTCATGAATGTGTACATTCTTCAAGTTTGATTGACATGTGATGGCCCTCAGGCATATGAATTCAGGCAATGCTTGAAATATGAAATTATAAATTTATCCTATACTTTGACTTCAAAGCTTGTTGAAATGATTTTTGGTAGGAAAACAGATGAATAGGGAAGTTATGAGAACTACCCTAAAATGGATTCATACACAGCCTTAAGTAAAGGTGACAACTACCATAATGGGACTGTACATACCATGTATGACAGTAAGGATATAAGTCGACCTGAAATTATTTAACTTCATTATATAGAATAATAATTAATACCCATAAATTGAGATATGCATGTGGAGGTTGAATTATATAACATGATATATTATGTTATCAGGTAACCAGTAAGGATAAATATGTTATTTAAATACTTGGTTAACGAGTGGAATATTTTCTGGCATTTACGATGATTATTATGTTAGCTAAAAATTGATACTTGCATCTCATTAGGAGTTGAGATAATGTTGATACTTGTATTTATAGTGGCTTGGACCACGCTTACATATCTTAGCTAGTCAAATGTATCTTTGACATATTAGCAAAATATGACAATATTGTTGATCGTAACTCATTCCAATGAGTTGGACTCTTATACTAATAGAAACATATAAAGACATGGTAATAAGCAACCAAAAGGATATCTAAATAATATATGAACTTGTGGATTGGTGGAATCTTTGTTAACATAAGTATATTCTTAAAATTGTGAGATAAATATCAAAATTATACTTACATATCATTGATTATCTATGAAGGTTTGATACTTGGGTAATATCGATGAATAATATAAGATTGATACTTGTATTTATTATAGAAACTTAATGTCGTTGGTGCTTTTATTTAATTGAAAGATAATATTATTGGATACTTATATATGTGAAGTAGATTGAAGGTATTAAGTGAGCGTTATTATTATTACTGTAATTTAATTATGATTAAATGCAAGGTTAAGGTTGTATATCTAGCCACTTGGAATTTTGTTCATATGTAAGCAGATTTTAGGGAAGTGAACAATAATGGGTATGAAATGTATTATCATGAGATGTGCAGTTAAGATTTGAATACATGTTAGAAATTATTTGATAGGGATTATTGCAACCTTTCATTTATGTAAATGCTAGATGGCATAAATTATTAGGTGAGGATTATATCTTATCATGCTCAGTTCTAGCGAACTGACTCTAGTTAATATTTGTGCAGATGGTTTATGCGAGTAGACTAAAGGAAAAGAGTGTAAAAGTTTCATCAGTTCAATTTATGAAGTTCTTGTAAAAATGTCCAATGCGTTGTAAATTTTGTAACATTGCTTGCAAAGGAGTTTAGAAGATCTCTTGCCTTGGTATGTTCGGAAAACTACGTGATGAAGTGTTCTTTCCTTTTTGTTGTTAAACTGGTAACTTACCTTGGTGAGAAATAATATTCAATCTTTACATTGATATGAGTATTGTAAAACCTTGACCCTTGAGAATAAATGTTGAGTTAAAACTTTCTGAGACCTTGTAATGATGTGTTATAAGTAAAATAAAATGGAGTGGTTAACCCTTATAGAAGTTAACTAAAAATCATATTCAAATAAATTAATGTAGAGGTGATCTACCTGAGAACAAACAATTCCTTAAGTAATCAAAGGTGAAACTATCCTTGTAAAGTAAAATTTTATAATTTGTTAACCCTAGCTAAGCTAGTGAACATTATCCTTATATGGTGAACTTCTTAAACGAGTTTAAGGGAAATCAATGGTTAGTTGTTAGAAGATAATAAGATTTATTAAGTAGGAGAAACAATTTAGAAACCACTGAAATTTATCTCTCAGCCTTTTGGAAAGTAAATAGTTTCCTTTTGTAAAGCTCTTTCAGTGAAGCCTAAGTAAAATCATTAATAATTATGGATAAAACCTCAAGCTCCAATTAAATTTTGGTAATAACTAATGACATCTTAAGTATGAATTCAATTGACCTTCTTCCTTTAACTTTATTCCCAAGGTGCCTTGTAATTTTCTCTTAAGTTTGTTGAATGCGAACCAATGTTGTCATAAGGGCATGAACGAGTTCTAGTAACGTAAGTGTGAATAGATGGCCTTGTGGAATTAAATTACCATCTTTATCAAATAAATAAATAAAACAAATAATTGTCGTAAAGGAGAAGACTTTAAGTGAACTACTCTACAGTGTATAAAAAAATAACTCAGTTGGTAAGATGAATTTGTGTGAATCATATCTTGAATCTCTCTGAAAACATAAGTCAAGAGTTAAAGGGTGTTTTATCAAAATAAATAACCTTCAATCATTTCTTACTGTGGCTTGCCCTAGCTGTAAGAGTGTCATGTGGTTGGACTTCTATGTTGTCCTGTCAAAAAGAAAAGTGTATTATCCTTTTGGGTGTGAACGTTTCCGTGCTGACCTTGTGGTCATCCTCGTAACAAGTGGTTCCCAGAGTTAGTTGTAACCTTGGTGATGACATGTTGTGTCGTGTTATGTGTCAAGAAAGTCAAAAAAATAAATTATCCTGTGTTCTAACTCATGCTTGCAATAGGTCGCAAGTCATAAAATTCATTTCTCGTGTCTATGATACAACTTCACCTAGGTGTAATTTAAATGATCACATAATTTACACAATGATTCTTAGTAAGAGTGTCATAAGGAGGTCACTTTAACTCAAACTCTGACCAGTCTAATCATATTCCCACTTGGGAGCATTTGTATCTACTTAATTTCATCATACTTTGGCACACATTAGCCTCCCCCATAGTTGCATTGTCACTCTTTTTCAAGAACATAACAACCAGTAAGGTTTCATTGTTGATGTTTTCTTGTTTAGATCTCCACTTATCAATTGATAAGTGTGATTACATCTATGGTAAAAATGATTATAACCTTGATTTCGAAACCTACTTTTGTAAATTGAAACCTCGATGTCCCTGTTTGAACCTGTTTCAGTTTGATTTCTTGTTTCTCATTACAAGAACAAAGTGCTAAGTACTAAGATCTCTAATTACGTGTACATGAAGCATTCCAAAGATAATACTTTTTGTACCTAGTTAGATATAAGCATGAGTTAGTTGTTGCATTGCAGATGGCTGGTAAACGCTTTCGTAAGTAATCCAAATTTATGTACTTATATATTTTGAACATCCTTAACTTTCAAGAAGAAAAGAAAATAATAGTTGAATTTTGTCTGGGGGAATTTTTTTTAGCAACTTTTTTCAGACAGACATTGAGAAGAGTACTACACCTTTAGATGTGGTCACACTTTTGGATAATGCAGTTGACAATGACTGCTAAAAATATGGAGATTTTGAGAAAGGGAAATTTTAACAGAGCATGTAAGATATTCTCAATAAGTCTAGAGCTTCAAGGATTTCATTGTTCATGATATTTATTATGCACTGTTGAGCTTAGTAACATCTATTTTAATTTTTATCTGAGTGAAAGACTAAATGTTTCATTCAAGAGTATGCCTTCCTGATTAAAATATTTCATTAGCTAAGAAGCTAACAAATTCTTCATACATCCTCATGATCACTGAGTCAAAGAAAGGCAAAACAGATGGTTCAATCACCGTGGGCATATATAGTTATTCGAATAGGATGAATCCTTATGTGGTCGTAACAACATCTAACACATGCAAAAACCTTTGGGCAAGGCCCCACCTTTGATTCAAATGCATGGCAGAAGACTAGACTCCTCTCAGTTACTTGTTCGACATTGCATGTTGGTCTGTGTTAAGCTTGTTATCATTCACAAAAAAGCTTCATGCAAATCACAAAAGAGATATCAGATGGGTTAAAGAGTGAGAGGTGAATGCATCCACTAATTTCCATAGCATTTATCAAATGTTCTATGTTATTTTTACCGCAACTGTGGCTTCTTCTTTAGCCCTTTGTCTCGCATGTATTTTCTCACTCATCTTGCATCATCCCACCTTCATCATAGATATTTTAAGGATTTTTCACCATTTGTTGAATCATACCAATCCCTACTTAACCCTTATTGATGTGTGTAGTAAAAAGACATGGTTCAATCATCGTGGGAAATTACTCCCTTCATTGTATATTCATATGCGTTTTTGCTATATAAATCAAGGTTAGTGTTGGGTCCCTCACCCAAAGAAATCAGACAAGGCATGGCTTGTTAACTAGATGACACCACTCATTTGACCTTTTATGCATCAGACAACACCACATTATTTATAAATTTAATGACCATGTGTTTCCAGAAAGCCAATTGAAAGCCTTAACAGAGTTACTTTGGGTTTTTGAACCACATCGAAATCCATAGGAATCACCACAACAATACCATCATAATTGTCACAACTACAAGCTATGTGCACACACGTTATAATGATCTTCTTTATTACATCTAGTGAAACATATTTGTTTTCAGGGGAGAGTTTCAAGACAATTCCCCCCAAATAATTACAAACCACACCAACTACAACATTTCAATTAACCATTGAAAGCGGTAATGAGAAATGTATTCATGTTTAGTGCCAAAAAACATTTTCCACAAAAGGCTAACTCTCATGATATAAAACGTGAAAATGTACAAAAGCCTTTATGTATTCATGTTTAGTTCAAATAAAATAGTCTGCAAAACGCTACCACTCACAATGTAAGATTTGCAAATATATATGTACGAATTTGTAACAGATTTTAAATGTAGAGATAGAACCTTTAAATGTAATGCTTCATCTATATTGTTACACTTACAAAATCAATCACACCCTTTATCAACATCAAGTACAAAAGTAATAACAATCAATCTAAATCAAATAACATATACCGTTCAGACGTTCACATTGCATTGTACACATGCGATTGTTAGTTATAAGTACTTGTACTGCATCGTTAAAAAGTGTAGCCTTTATGGGATTTTAGGTCCTATGAATTAACACTATGGAAGTTGCCAAACTGATTTTTCAAATTTGTGACCAATTGAGGCTATTATCCAAGATTGTAACTCTAATACTCTTGTCTAGTTCCATAATGTTTTTCAATTATTTGATTAATAATTTTCAGAGGATTATGATTGTATTTTACAAGTTATCATCTAGGGTATCTATGTTTCTAAGATTAAATTAATGGGGTCATGTGGTCTAAGACGCTTCTTCGTTGAGACAACTAATTACTATTACATCACTGTATCATTGTAAATTGATCTTTCAAGCTAACCCTGTTACAATGAAATTCAACCTATATGTATGCATTAATTTAAACTTAATTGGAGAAGTTGGAATGGTTTACCTTCTAACTGTGAGATAACTACCATCTACATTGTGACACATTCTACTTCCTATCTTGTTACAATTGTATGACTATTAATAAAGTTTCCATGGGTCCATTGTGAGTTGCCACATTTCTGATTAAATTAAGGTGCAATCACCATTGAATATAACTAATCAACTTTAATCACCGATGTGATCGAGCCACAGCATTCAAAACCTACCTATTCAAAATTCCATTCCACGATTCTTGTAACATTCAAGTAGGACCCTGACCACATCTCACATGTAAGACATTCATATTTGCTAGCATTATTGTTATCGCACATATATAGAGCATATGACCCATATCTGTGTGGCTAACGCTAAATGAAACAAATCAATCCTATTACATGTAATCATTGATTCAGTATAGAACTTCACAATTTTTCATACGGTTGTGCAAGACTTCCCAACATCATGTACAAACTCCAAACTCATATTCATACGTGCATAATACCCTTCATAAATGCACTTGTGACGCTGACTTACAACTCTATTCAATAGACACAAGTCTTAATCCTTCAGATCAAATTAGGGTTATGTGTACGCAATATAGCTACATTATATTGTTTATTGTTACCCTCCATATCCTGACATGGATGCAAGATTTCTCATGAACCTCTAAATGTTTACTCAAGTATCAATTTGTTGGAGTTAAAAAAATCACCATCATCTATAAAAACAGATGATAAGGATTCAATTACTTCTCACTTAAGAGTGTAGTGAACCCTCTCCCACAACATCACGTAGTCATAATACCCCCTGTCCTAGATGACGTGAATTCCCCTCTC
The DNA here is from genome assembly GCA_019776745.2 of Taxus chinensis. Taxonomy (NCBI): domain Eukaryota; kingdom Viridiplantae; phylum Streptophyta; class Pinopsida; order Cupressales; family Taxaceae; genus Taxus; species Taxus chinensis. The sequence goes on from CM034157.1 coordinate 139,369,832, forward strand.
CTGAACAATTTGCTAGCTCTCCTACTCACATACACTAGTGCAAGCACCACTAATAGCGACCAAACTTGTGCTTATGTAGTTACGTTGAAAAGATGACTCATTCCTCCCACAATAATATTGTAAGGTCACATGCCTCCAAAGTTAAATTTGTCCATATAAATCTGAAGGTTGTTAGAGTATTTATAATGCTTCTAGCACCAAGCCCGTAGATCAAGTTTGTAAGACAATTACACTTGATATACCTATAACGAGAGAACCCCTACTTTAAAATGGCCGATAAACAACATATATTAAAAAGAAACGTGTTCCCGTCCTAATATGTTTTTATCATATGAAACAAGTATACCAATTTATAAGGGTCAATGTTGTTATTATATAAAACAAATGCAATAAGACAATCTAAGGTGACAGTGACAATCCATAAAGAAGACAGCCTCGTTGACCTTAGTTATGTTCACATGAGTAAGAATTAAACCATACGAACATTATTAAACTTGGGATTATTAATTAATATTATTGTTGTCAAAAGTTATTGATTGAAATAAAATTTTACACCAATCAAAACATTTTATTTTACATGTCTTTTGGGACTTAAATTATTTAATTAAAAAATTGAATTTATTGTGTGTTTTTATAGTTGATGTTTTTTTTTTTTTATATTAGAAAGAAATTTAGGTTGGTCTAATGTTATTGCTAAACATTTAGAGGCATAGAATTATATGTCAATTTATATATCTCTAAAATAAATTTATATATTATTATTATAATTTTATTTTGATTTTTAATAAATATATTATTAATAGAGTGAGATTTCATTTTAAACTTTTATTTAGAAAATAAAATTATTATCACCATTAATTATTGTAAAAGATCTTAATATTAAATATCATAGTATTAATTTATTGGAAATTATTCATTTTAGCTCTTAGATTTTTTTCTATGATTTTTAAGATCCACATTAATCTATAAAATAATTCTATATTAATTGGAACACTCAATTTATCTTAAGAATTACTCCTATAATGTTTTTTAAAATTCTCACTCATTTAAAATAATATCTCATGTTAGTTGTTAAGATTGATTTAGATACTCAATAGATTATTATAATCTTAATCTCACTGAAATGATGCTAGAAAAATATTCCCACTAATTTATGGTATAAATCTCTTCAATTACAAAGATAACACATAATAATAAATAGTTCAAAATATTTATGTAAGCAAGCACTTGCAACTCATATAATTCATTAAAGAACTCAATCTCACATTATCCTCCAAAAGAAGTAGTGTCCCCTTCAAATAGAACACTAGAGATTCCAATGTCACATATTACAAAATCTCTCCATGTCAAGAGAGAATTTCACAAAGAACTCTTATAATCTTTTGTCCACTACCCCTCCCTTGTAGCAAATTTGAACAACCTCATTAATATGTTGTGCAACTTTGAGGTTTTCTGTATTTACCTACTAAAGATCTCTTAACATATTTATAAAGATCTATAAATAAAGATCTCTTAACATATTTGTTTATAGTTGCTTGCATATCTATAAAGATCTCTTAACATATTTGTTTATAGTTGCTTGCATAACAACATACTCTATTCCAGAACGATATTTGCTTATAGTTGCTAAGCATATCTATAAAGATCTCTTAACATATTTGTTTACGACTTTTTGATTATTCTTTCTCTTCTACTCTCTCATTTCTTTTCCAATTCATAAAAACTCTATTTACCAAATTACAAAAAAACTCTATATTTATTTTGTGATCCAACACCATGAACCAAACCCTATTTTTTTATTGGAAGTGCTAATTTTAAAATTCAACACATTCCAATTCGCATTATTAAATTATATATATATATGGAAGGATTCTCTTGGTGTTCTTTTCATGTTTCTACCTAGGCCGTCGTGTTCTCCTAGTTTTGTCTTTTTTTCTCCGAAAAATTTGGATCGACCTGCAGGGTAATCATTTATGAATATCCGAGTCTAAGGCGAAGGACGCGAAGCCAAATATTCAGTGTTTTCACCTTTTTCTTGCGACGAAAAGAAATATGGAGGCTCTCTTCTGTTGCAGACCGTACGTTCAGTCGTCTTCGGAATTCCATGCGATTAATGTTTTGCAGCGCCTGCACGAGCCTACGAATTTCAGATATTTGAGGGTTAAACGAATCACAATGTGCCACGGAGCCACGCACTCTCCGGACCTCAAACGAGAAAATTGCTCTGTTTTGCACAGCACTTTGGAATCCTGTGGAATCGACGCCACGCATGCCAGGGTATGCTCCCAGTTTCTTGTGCTTATAAAATTCCTTTCTTGATATCTTCAGGTTGATGATTTTCCTTCTCCATATTTTCATGTCGGGAATTTCCCTTTCTGTAAAATCCTTTAAATTCTTCTTTCGATTTTTATTTATTTATTTGGCGTAGATATTACACAGAAAGGGGTATTATGTCTCCAGATCAATTCACTTTCTGGTAAAACTTTTAGCTGAGATGCTGTACATGAAGGAGGTTAAGTTTTTGTGTAATTTAATCTTTTCTGATTGAAAGATAAACATCTTAATGCGTTGGACAATAATTAATTGTACAGGAAATAATTCTAATATTAAATGTTATAGCAGTGAACATTGTTTAGTTGAAATCTTGTATAAAAAGAAAGATTAAATTTTGGAATAAATTTTATTTATTGGATAACTTTCATCTTAAATATCATGCCGTAAAAGGTATTAAATTCTCAAATTTCTTCCCTCAAAATAATTTTAAGAGCATGGTCCCATGTAAGGGGAAAGCTAAAAATTTTGAGCCGCTGAGGGAGAGAAAAATTAGGATATTTTAGCATTAATAGGGTCCCATGATTTTTTATTTTTCTGTGTAGAGATAAAATAGGAAGCAGCAAAAATAGGGTCCCATAAATCCGAAATAAACTTTTGGATGGAAAATTGAGAGGGAAGCTTAAACTAAATGCCAAGTGTCAAAAAAGCTCCCTAAAAATTTTAAGCAGCAGATTTTTCTTTGTGCCCCCAGCTGCTTTATGGGGCTGGAAATCCTCTCCCTAAGTTATAGCTGCTGAGAAATTTCAGGGACTTTGTTGGGTTTTGGCAGCAGTGATTATTTTATTTGCAGGGGACCATATTTCCCAAATAAATAGGAGTCTCGGTAAATAATTCAGTAGGTGCTGTTGAAAAAAATTAGGGTATTGTAGTAGATTTAAAATCTATTTTTTTTTTTTTTTGATTGAATCTGAAATAACTGCACGGGTTAGGTGGACAAATTCTTAGGCTTAGTTGCCAAATGAGGCTCTAAGGCCCATTTTTAAAATTAATTTTTTCAACAATACCTGCTGATATATTTTAAAATCCCATTACAAAATATAGATAAGTTACAGTTTGGTAAAGATCAGATTTCTAGATAAGATTCTTTTATTTTCTGTAGTTGACTTTAAAAATTTCCTACAATAAAAAGGAAACTGAAGCCTCTCCATAAAACAATTTTCTAAATTTCTGGATTATTTGAAAGAGATATTAGACCTCTGGATAAATTCCATATGCACAATAATCTCTGGCTTCTATACTATTTAAGAAAGGTATTCATCCTTTAGAAAAATTGTACATGTAAAATAATCTTGGATTGATATGTTATAGAGATAGGAGGTTCAAGTTCCCAAAATCCTTTTCATAAAATAATATTTTAAATTTCTGTATTATTTGAAAGAGATATTAAACTTTTGGATAAATTCCACATCCACAATAATCTTTGATTTCTATACTACCAGAAAAGTATTCATCTTTTAGAAAACATCCACATATAAAATAACCTTCATTTGACATAATACAAAGATACAAGGTTCAAATTTCCAAATAAATTTTATTGGTTGAATAACCTTAAGTTGGATAAAATATTAATATTTCATTATATTTATAATATGTAGATATTTTTTCTAGATTTTTAAAAGAATTTCAGATTTTTATATTTTAATTCTTTTAAATAAATCTAGATTTTTTAATTGAGAAGTGCATTTAACTGGGCACTAAATTATTTAGATTGTCAGCATCTCTACTCATATTTAGGAGGAAGCATATAACAAATTTACAATTATGAGTAAACATACAACTGAACTAATAATCACTTTCAACTTAAGCAGCTACAAATCCAGGTCTTATTCTAAAATATTTTTTTATTTTGATACCATTAAAAAAGTATTGAGTCTCTACATAAATTCTATTTGAAATATAACTTTATATTCAAATGTCATACGGGACTGATACTATAAACTTATAAAGTCACTTTATACTTGCGCCTATTTTTTAAATTAAATATGATACTATATTTATGGTTACCCTTTAGAAATATGAGAGTCTAGTGTAATTATAGGGAGTTGGCATTGTGTTAGAACTTCACTTATGGTTACTCTTTAGAAATATGAGAGTCTAGTGTAATTATAGAGAGTTGGCATTGTGTTAGAACTTCACAATTATGAAATATTAAACTAATCTTAATTTCCTTCGGGAACAGTTTTCTTTCTTCAATCACTATACAAAACAATTCTTAGTTTTAAATTTTTAACATATCTAATCATTGTACAAAACAATTTTAAACTTTTATAAGCATTTCCATTTAATCATTTTGAAAATAAAAGATATAAAACACACTTGAATTAAAAAATGTTTATAAAAAATTTGAGCTGTTTTAAAAGTTTGAGTACGGTATAAAACAATACTCACTGTGATGATTGATCAAAATGTGTAGAAGCGTGGATTCCTCGAAAAACTGTACAGAGTGTTTTTAATCAAGAAGCCCTGTTTCATAACAATTCATAGATTTTGGAAGCTCAAAATCTGTAATTCTAAACATTGTTTAAACTTAGATTATCATTTTTTTCCATGTACGGTGGTACAGGCTGCGAGGGAAAAATTCATTAAAGAAGTAAATGGAATGTGCAATTCAGAGAGGGAGGTAAGCATAAGTAAATGTATAAAGATTGATTTGGGTAGAGCCGCACTGGAAATAGCGGCCGAGGATGATGCTCTTATTTCACATTCTTCAGTTTCTCTGCCAGTAGATGCTTACATTTCGAGGCTGGATGTTTTGAGTATGGAATTCTGCAGGCATTTCTTGCCACCAAGGGGAGCTCCCCCACACATCTTTCCTATGAATTTAGAAAGGTTTATGTACATTCACAAGGTATGTATGTTTGCTTATCTCAACTGCTCAAAATTATTAGCAATGAAAGAACACAATTCATAATTGTCTCTACCTTTGCTTGATTGTTTACTGGAATTCTGTAAAGTTAAAGACATTTAAACACAGTAGAGGATGAAACATATTTTCTTCTAAAACTATTAAATTTGAAACTCACTCAAACAGGGGACAAAGTACATTTTTTTAAACCACTTCACTATACAATTACACAAATGGTTTCAGTGATACATAAAATATTAAAGTTATGAAGTTTGAATTTTTATTAAACCCTGAAACACATAAAAAATAATTATTATATATAGATTTGGCATAAGGGATATTAAAAGTGATCTCATCTCATTTTTTACATGAAGATAAATTATCTTCAATAATTTCTGAACAGATTAAATTTGGGTAGCTACCTGTAAGAACCTCAAAGTAGATCATCAAGTATTTACAATGAAGAATCCAGTGAAATTTATCTGAACATGATCTTGAATTTGGGATTCAGGGCAGCAGCCCATGGAGGAAGTTACCTGCACTTGGCCGCATAAAACTTGATTGCTTGAAAAACTGCAAACTACATTATCTTTCCAAGAAAACTGGGAGTAGCTACATTTTAGGAGATATACTATCAGAGGCTTATGTAGAGGGGGGCTGAATGTTTATCATGTCCGCGTAAAAAATTTATTACCAAGGGGGAGCCTGTGTTTGTTCTAAAAATATAAGATAATTTTCCACCAAACTATTTAATGATTGATAATTATGAATTATATATAGAGTCTCGTTAAAAGCCTTGACAGAGAAGAAAATATTAAATCCCATGGGCTTGTTTTACCCCGGCAAAAGACTCCTAAATTTATTGGGAAATACTTGTTAATAAAATACTTGGGAAAGATTGTTAGCTTATTTCTAAATTGAATAAGTAGTGAGAAATGGCCCTAAATCACACCATATTGTCATATAAATGAAATATGCAGGTATGTATGTCATAAGTCACTTCAAGAAAAGAAGAATGTTCAAATAAGATTTTTCTTATTCTGAATGTTTGCTCATCCTGTTTATATTCTCAGAACTCTATACAAAAATTTCCCATCACAGAGACAGAACACAAGCACAATCTACAGAACTGGAGCAGAGCTTTACACCTTAATAACTATCTTAGCAGAGGCAGAGCCTCAACTACAGAAAAAATCATGAAAGCTTCTAGTCAGCCAGTTACAGGCCAGTAATATTATCAAGAGCTAGAGAAAAATCCAAACATATAATGACAGACACAGTGAAAGCATGAGTTGCTATAACCTTTATGTGAGCTCCCAGGATCAGGTCGTCTCCTTGGCCTCTTGACACTGCACTGCTTGTATTAACAGCTCTTCAAATTCTGGTCCATACTGCATGAGTACAATCCTAATTCGAATAAAGGCCCGTCCAACAAACTGGTAGGTTGTGCAATTCAAACAGCACTTCTCCCTGCAGTTCTCACAAATTTAGCTTGATTCATTTCAACAATATTGCTTGATGCAGTCTAGTTCAAAGCAAGAAGAAAATCAGGCACAGTAAATCTCAATACAACAAACAGCAGAATGTTTTCCTAAGTATCATATTTTAAACAATCTTTAAAAGTTTCAGGATATATTAGAACTTTGATTCTTCAGAAAAAAATTATGCTTGTGTAAGAGAGACAGAAGGTTACTTCTAGTCTTATTTTAAATACCCATGAGTGCAGTCTAGGCCTTGGATTACTCAAATTGCATAGATTCTTGAAGCACAAAAACAGAGTACACTTGGACACCAAGTTCCAATAATTACTTTAATGTGTAGGAAATGGCCTTCAATATGGTCAAATTGCTTAGGTATCTATTTAGGTAAATCTAAGGTATATAACAGTGCTTGCTTTAACTCAAGTAATGTTAGTTCAGGGGTAAAATGATGAAAAAGCTCCAGAATTGGAAAATTTTGTAAACACCAAGTAAGCTTATTGGTAAGAGAAACACTGACAGAATACACTATGAAGCAGTAAATGGATCTTGATGTCTCTCATTGAGATTCAATTTAATGCAGAAGCCACCAGGGAGCTCAAAGCTTTGCCCAAGATTGTTTGAATTTGCAAAAAAATGTTAATTTGTGACTATTTTATGATTAAGTTTCACCCAGGAATGATTATATAGTAGATTTAAAGGGTTCTCAAGTTGTTTTCTTGAAGCTTGAGGTTGTGCTTTGTATTATGATCAGGAATTCAAAAGAACACCAGTCTCAATTGCAGGGGATATACGGGGTTTATACCTTAACACTGTAAGTTCAATTTGCAAGTTTGTAGGTTCCAAGTCCATTAGCTTTTTCGCTGTTGCAGTTTCATGTGAATATTTAAAGGTTATGGATGTGATATTATCTTGTCCTTGTGCATCGGTAAACATTAATTTTCTTCATTCTTAATTTTGTCAAAACTTGACAGGTTTTGACCCGTCGTACAGGATCGGTTATTATGCTTGCACTTATCTATGCTGAGATTGTTAAGACAGTGAAGATATTGGGTTTTTTAGATGTAGACATAGAAATTGATGTTCCTCATCATCCGACTTTTCTCCCTAGAGGTTATATATTATCAGATCTGCAAGGAGATCAAGGCTATCACAAAGTGAAGGGCAGAAGTCATGATCCACCTCATGTCTTGACAACTCAGATGTTTCTCACTGAGGTATGGATGATGAAACAAATTCTTGTCTTTGACTTTTAAGTTTTTCCATTTAGGGAGAGGTCTTGCATGCTTAGCGATTGCTGGGAATTAAAAGGAATATCTGTGATCTTATTATCTTCAGTGCATATTTGAAGTGAACTCAATTGGGATTTCCTTCAATGTATGTAAACCAACTACTAGGACCAATCTTGAACATCGGCATGAAAGCATTCCAACCTAGTCCCTAATACTCCTGTCTAACCAAGAATCTAATAGTTCAGTTTAAGCAGAAACTACAGCAGGTCTACTGAAAGCCAGACCTATCAAAATTACAGGGCCACTATGGGATATCATTCATAATCTGGGATAATTACATTATCATCCTTCCTCAAAATATGATTGACCTCTAAATCTTCCGTCTCCAGCTCAACTTTTGATACTTGCATCTAAATCAATGCTAGACAGGATATTAACACCTTCCTCATGATCACCAACAAGATCACTCTGCAGCATCAAGGAGTTCTTGGAGTGACAGATATTAGTATCAGGAAAATCATTAACTCTATTATCCTGAATTGTCAACTTGGTTTGAGGAGCTAATCCTGTCTTGATGCCCTTCACAATCAATTTCCTTCCAAGACCAATTTCAGATAACAATTTTCTCACACCACAGCTGGAATTAGCAGGCAAGAAATGTGTCACAGGATCTTGTACTCCAATCCGTCCAGATTCTTTCTTCGCTCCTGCACTATATTCTGTTAAACTGTGTCTGAACCACACCTAATTAGCTACTGTAACTTACGGATCAATTGGAGGGTTAATGTTCTATATGTTCCAATGCTGGTGTCACCAAATGTCTAGCAGAAATGCTCATTATATCTGGCGACAGAATCTGCATCATGTGATGACTAGAAGTACTTATAGGATGCTGACAATTGACCATCAAACTCTTACCAACACGTGGGTTACATTTACTCAAGTATAAGATCAATAAATCCTAAGACTTATATTAAGCCCATGCAATGAGGGACGAAATAGTCCATATACATGATGCTAATAGCTAACATGGTGCGTCTAGGTTTAAAACAAAACCCAAGGCCATACTTGTGATTTACATAGTTACATAGATTCGTAAATGGATTGAGCCAAAACAATTCTACTTGATTATCCTCTCCCTAATTTTTTTTCTTATGATCATTGTCATTGACTTGTTTAGGATTAACATGTTGATGTGTGGGGTTTGAAGATACTGCATTGGCATGATGCTTCCATAGAAATGTGCTTATTTTTGCAGAGTTTGTTGATGCTTGCATGGGCACACACTTCACAAAAGTGTAATATTCGAGTATTCATTGCTATTTCTTGACAATATGTGAGATGGATATTCATGGGTGTACAAGCTATGCTCCACAGGCATGCATTTATGCCCCTTGGTCCCCCGCCCTCATCTCCCTGTTCCTATCCCTGTCCCCATCCCCGTGCTATTTTCCCATACACATATTGTTCTTAGGTTTTTGGGGGTACTTCTAGGCGTCCCTCTTTTTCCCACCGCCATAAAAAAGGGACCTGTGAAACATAGTCTGCAAGTGAGGTTGCAGGATGCTTCTAGTTACTGGTAGCCAAAGGAGGTTTTGTGGGAGTGTTTGGGAAAAGACGACGAAATTTTCTGTCTCCCGATAAAACCATACAATTGGGGAGGATAAAGCGATGATAACAATGACAAGTGTACATGGTGTCTTTGACAAATGTTGATGTTGATGGATCCAATATTCAATTAACTCTGCATTAACATTATTATCATCTCTTAATCTTGTTGATAGAAATGAATTATATTGATCTCCACTAATGACCAAAATAGGTCAATGTGAGTCAAAAAATACAAGCTGCAAATTTCAAGAGCTAATTAAGACTGCTAAAAGGAATTTCAATTACCGAAAAATGGTATGGGATCAATCAAGGGGAAAGAAAAATAACAGAGAATAGATAAGGTAAAGGATAGATTAGTTAAAATAATCACTTGATAAATTAACTAATTAATTAATTAGTTATTTAAAATTTTTAATAACTAAGTAATTGTTAAAATACATCAATAAATCAATCAATGTTCAATCCTGGTCCATCTATGTTTTGGCTAAGTCTGTGGATGAGAGGTCTCCAAGTATGGATTAATGTGAAATCATCCTCATTATTCAAATTTGTAGGCCGTTTCTCAATTTCAATGGCTTCTCTAATTTGTTAATGTGTATGGAATACACACCCTAAGGGAGGACAACAGGCTCTCAATGTCCTCCTCGTTTTAGAATCAAGAAGATGACTCACTGCATGAGTTGTAGGTATGCGGTCTTATAGATGGCCAATGATGGGTGTTTGTTGGACTATGTTACAGTCCTAGCACCACTCTCTATACTTCCTTGCTTAATTCACAACTAAATTATCTAAAGCTAATTTAACTAATGGGCATTGCTTAGAAGAAATCTAAAATGGAAAATAAGGTAAAAAGAAAAGAGAATTCTGCAGAGACTAAATTTCATGAAATTGAAATCATATGAATTAAACATGTATGCCCAAATTAACCAAATGCATTCAAGTTAGCTGTTGGCAAAATTCCCATTTATTGAAATCTGGAAAATATGTACACTATTTCTAACTCTTGGGGGGGTGGTCATAGACCGGGGAAAGTGCAAAAACACCCTTGTTGTGACTGCAACAATAGATTAGAGAGGGCAGAATAGGTGAGATAGGTGGAGAAGAGAAAATTGTGAGGAAAATAGTGGGAAAAGAGGGTGAGGGAGTTATGTCAATGGTAGTATAACAGATCTCATTAACCGATAACCCAGAATTGTATCCAGTTCAATTGGAAGAAACAAGCAAATATACACAACTATGCAAGAATCATGAAACAATAATAACAATTAACACAAAGTTTAATTGGCAATTTTCATTCCATGGCTGAAAATCCAAAGCTTTTCATTCCTTACAAAAAGTTGCAATACATTCGGTTGAGTACAAAGTTGAGAAAATGGAGGAAAATACTAGAGAGGAGCAGAAGAACACAATATGCTAAGGGAGGAGCAAAAACTGATCCTTTTACAATGAGAGAGAGCCTCAATATATAGCCCAAAGGCTTGTGACTCCTCACATTCCTGTATGCCATTTCACCTTCTTTTCCAGAATAAAACAGTTTTCCTTATTTTATAAAAATACTTTTACAAAAGTGGAAAAGAAGTGACTTAAGTTACTTTTAGAAAAAGTGATTTTCCCAATGAAGAATTAGAACATACTTAAGTTGCTTTTGGGAAAATTACTTGTTACATGCTAGAATGAGAGAGAGAAAGAGAGGAGGAGAGATCAATTGATAGAAAGAGCACATGAAAAGGAGGATCCTTTGAAATGATGAACCAAAGAAATCCTTTGGTTTTCCATTGTTGCATTGTACCTAAACACGGCTTCTGAAACTTCATTCCCACGGGGGATGGTAGTATTGGTGATGATGTCCAACCAGTGATCAGTTGCACCTTGGATTATCTTACAATGCTTAAGCCACCTTGGAATCTTCTGAGTTGCATCTGAAATGGTTGATCTGATCTGTGCTAGCGTATCCATGAGTTCATTTCCATAGGATCGAGGATCAGATGGTTCACCCCCTACAATGTTTTTGAAGTGCTCGCGGAGCTCATCTAGCGACACTGACTCAGAATGCAATGTGGGACACCTCATCTTACTCAAGTGATCATTGATTTCTTCCTTAATCTCACGACCTTTGTTTTGATGATATGGGCAATCTTTGATGGGCTCAGCAAGGGCTCTCATCTTTCATTCAATTGTCCTCACTCATGTGCGAGAGCAGTTGTCCTCTGGACTCAGGAACACCTTCTTTTCAATCAATGACCTTGGATCTGCAGTGCTCATCTCACGAATGAATGGTAGGAGCTCATTCCAATGATCAACCTATTTTCTAACTATGGAGAGAATAAAATTCACTTTATAAGTCTATAATATTGTGATCTTGAATATTCTGATCATTTCTAGGAGTAGTTCACAACCTTTGTGTATGATAGAGTCAATCCATGATTCAGTCATCTTTCCCATTTTACCAAGCCGTTTGAATTCTTGAACTGCATGTGAGTCAATTTTTCTAAGAGGAGTGATTGACTCAGAGGGATAAAAAGGAGGAGCATCTGAGTCCAAGAAGGTGTGGACATATGAGGTTAAAGTGAGAACTTGGCTCTGTAATTGCTCCTTAGTTTCTTCACTCTCCCTTGTTTGGGTAACGAGCTTAACAATAGTCTGTTCAAAGTTATGAATGTGTCCCTTGGTTCCCATCTCTCTAAGAGGATATCGAGTCATTTCATAATTTGTTATCCTCATTTCAGCTTCATCCTTTTCCACTCTAGGTCAAGAAAACACGATGAATTGAGACCCTGAGGCATTTTCATGAGCCTGAGAAGTCATCTTGGATTTCCATGGATTAGGAGTGAGCTTCCAGAGTTTGGAGAGAGCTCAACTATTGGATCCTTCGCCTTGGCTATGGTTCGTTGACGATCATTGATGATGTCTTAGACCCATGAGAACACGTGGCTAGGAGATGAGGATGAAGCATGTGCCATTGTGTCACCTGCAGTAGACGTTGGTACCACTGCTTGACTTTATACAAGAGGAGATCTATGATCACTGCCCACGTGATGTTTTGTTGGAAGCATGATGGACCTTGTGGGATGAGTGAGTAGACAACTCCAGAGACTTGGACTTACTTCTTGCAAGAGAAACAACAAACTCCTCGGGCTAGAGGGCACTTGAGTCGGTTCTCTTTAGTGACAACTTCCTGCGAGCGGGCTAAGATGAAAACTCTGGAGATGTTCGTGGAAGAACTTCTAGGCTCTGCCTTTTGATAAGTTTCCTCACTCCTTAGACCTCTTCACTTCCCTTACTTGAAAATTTCCTCATTCCTTGGACCTCTCGCTTCCCTTTAATACACCTTACTTCTTGATTTCTTTGTCTTCCAATAAGACGATGAAGGATTTTGACTCTACTTGTGAACCCTTATGAGAAACCATTGTTTGACCTCTGGAGAACTATGGCAGTGTGAGTCAAGATGTCAATGGGTTCTACCACCAACAAGCCCACGACAGGAATAGGCTCAAAACGGAATGGCCTCCAAGTATTCAGGCTCAAATATATCATTCTCATCATCTTTAATGTCCACAATGACCCACTCCATTCGGAAGTCTTTCATCTGTTGCACTATCAACCTTCAGAATTCTCTTTGCCTGACCTTTGTTTCATCTGCACAATCTTCCCAGTAGTCTTCCAACCCAGGCCGATGAAATAGGCCTAGATACTTATGTTCCACCCCCATGTATTTCTTGCTATCCAATGACCTTCTAGATTGATTAGGAATACAAATTGAAGGATCCTAGGGAAGCTTCAATGTTGCTGCATCTATTGAGTTTTTGCAAGAGTAAATTCCCTACTGAATTGGGAATGTTTCTCCTTTCCTTTTTCTTTCACGACATTTGATGTGTACTCTAGTTAGTTGCCTACATAGCTCGATGAGCATGAGCTTGTTACTTGGATATGTTGGGAGTCTCAGTGGGGCTTCATCAAACCCGACAACATGGATGTAGGAGAAGGTCCTGAATTGTGAGAAATGAATCCCGTATTTTCTTATCAACATCCAAGCTTCCGTTGAGAACTAATGATTGGTGTCCCCTTCCATTTTCTTGATCAGGTATTATGAAAACATCGTTCAGTTTTGCATAGTGCCTTTTGTACTCCCTCAATGTGAACTGAGGGTAGAATTGATACACCAATGTGCCTTTGGAAGATTTCTCTCTGGAGTCAGACCAGGCCACTTTGTAGTGCTGTAATGGCATATACCAAGAATGAAGCCATGGTGAATTTCTTCATTCTCTCGAGATTGATCAACTAAGAATGCAAATTATCACTGATAATTCAACTCCAGTCTATTCTTTGTGATCCCTCGGTGGTTATCAGCATGAACTGTGACATCCATGGATGAAACTCCTTGGTTGATGGTTCTCCCATGAGTCGGCTGAGGAGCACAATGCAATCGGAGAACTCTTTAATGAACTCAAATCTAGAAAGAGACTTTGGCAGGTGAGAAAGCTTGTGTGGCATCTTCATCCAGTTTCCAATAGTCATTCCTTGCAAACATGATTCCTTCCTTTCCCACTCAAGCAATGCATCCTCCTTGCTTAGGATGACAATGTTCTTAGGTCTTGGAATGCATAGGCATCTTGAGATTCCTTTAGGGTATAACACAAAAATGATGGATCCATCATCATTAGTGATGGGTTGGCTTTTAGCTTCATAATTCTTGGCACATGTGAGAATGAAGTCAGAGTCTTGAATGGCCAAGGGAACCGGTGGCTTAGTAGAGTCCACTATAGAATATTTTTCCAGCTAAGAGAGTATGAGTTCCTTCATCCATTCTCCACCTCAGATCATTGAAGTCCATATGCTCCACGTTATTGTCTCCAATGTCTGGGTACTCAGACACTAGAACTGAAATGGGCTCATATCTGGAGTAGTGGAACTTCATTGTGCATTTTTATGGTTTCACTGGCCTTAGAATGTTGGTAGGAATGCAATGGTGCAAGTGAAACTGGATTCCGAGGTAGTTTCCAAAAATCCAAAAATTTGAATGGATTTTAATGCTATGGACAGCTGAATTTATATTTTGGGAAAAATGAGAGCAAATCAAATCCAAATTGGATGTGACTTGATTCATTGGAAATATATTCCCAAGACGATGAGGAGATGCTCCGAATTTGGTGAAATTCTCTCGTCAGAATCAATGGGAAATAAAAAAAAAGTTCTAGCTAAGGGAAAAGCTTGAAAAATGACATTAATGGAGAAGGGCAAAATTTCAAATCTTTTTTTGGGAGCAATTCTCATCCAAACGGAAGTGGTTTTTGATTCATTAGGAAGGTATTAGGGATGAGAATTCATGCTCAAAATTTGGTGAAATTATCTTGTGGGGTTTGAGAGAAAAATCTGAATTAATTTTTTGTGTGTGTGGGGTTTTTGAGTGGGTTTGAAGGTGGAATAGTGGTTTTATTCACAATCAAGAAATCCTTCATCTTAGCACATGTTTAATGGCTCAAAATTAAGGTTTGGTGTAGGGAAACTTGTTGGCAAATTTTGGGAACCTTCCTTTATGTGGATTTTGTGCAATCTCCAACTCAATTTTCAGTGGTTTGGGCAAAAAAAGCTTGCAAAAGCTGAATATTTCATGTGTTTATAGAAAATAAAATGTTGATCAACATGCCATGAACCAAGGATCAATGGAAAGGCACCCTCAAGAGGATTCTATGGTTAAAATTTGGAGGTGATAGGACCATGGAAACACAAGTTATGAGAAAAACTTTTTTGGAGACCTAGGGCACAAAAGTGGTTTTGAGAGCATGGAGGTGGAAAAACCAGCTTGAAAAGGTGGTTTAATGGCTTCACTTTATGTTTTCAGTGTTTTTTTGCTTTTGGAGGGAAAGTGGAAGTTTGAAAACTCCAAGTGCACTTGTTGGTGGAGAATGCACTTTGCAAATGCAAAGTGTATTTTCCACCTTTTTTGCAAATGCATGCCAAAATGCACCTCCACCAGCATGGGGCACACTTTTGGGGTGCAATTGCACCTCCAAAGTGCGCCTAGGTGCAAAGAGGCCTCCAATGTGTGCCTAGGTGGAGAATGTGGGGCCCACTTGCAAAAAACTTCATTTTTTTTGCCTTTTTCATGTTTTTTGCATTAAGTTTGAATGACCAATCATAGGGGAGGCACACTTTTGCAAGTGGGAATGCAAAGTGCAAAGTGCAAGGTGCAAACCCACCTCAAAAGGCCACCACCCTTCCAAAGTGTGCCTAGGTGCACATGATGACATCATCTGCACAACAGCAAATTAGAACATGGAGTGTCCTTTCCGCCCCGAGGTCCATACTTACCCAATTTGGGCCGTATAATATATGATTTTGCATGGAAATGGGCCAAAAAATCCAATGAGTACATTTAAGAAGTCTGAAAATGAGTTCTTCATGAATTTTTGTTCATACCTCCATTTTTGCTAGTGAGATGAGTTATCGGAGGAGTTTGTAACAAGTGTGAACCGAACCATCACTTGGGTCATGAAGGGGGTTCAATGTGCTTCCATTTGACCTTTTGTTAGGATCCCAACTCTGCTCAAGGTGCCGAAACCTTTAGTGTACAAATTCCTTGTCCAGAAAGGGCACTGTGCTTCAATGTTGGAAAGGTTTTGTCTTGTTAAACTCCCAAAAAATTGTCTTACCCATTCCACTGTGAAGTTGGCTCCATAAGCTTTCCGATGACTGGGATATGAGCTCCCAACACCACCCGAGGTTCCTGAAACCTTTCTCAGAAGTTGGATCTTCAATAATGCACACACACTCATTTTCCCCAAAAAGCGCTTGGAGAGAAAGTTTTCCCAAGACCATTCCAAAGCCTGCAGAATCTCTTCTAAATCATACTGTCATGGAGAAAACTCTAAGACCTTTTCATTGACTGCAATTTGGGCTCCTGAAACACTCTGAGGCTCCTGAAACCTTTCCCAAAAGTTGAACTTTGAAAAGGGGCAATTTAGGCAATTTTATCAAATTTCACTATTTTGACAAAAAAGGCGCAAAAAGTTCAATGGGTTGTCAAGTAAAATGCAATGAAATTTTACATGCCAACAAATTCATAAATGAAAAATGCAGAAAAGGAAAATGAAAACATGTCACTTCAACTCGTAGGAATGCTAAAACCAACTTGCATTATCAATCTAGAATTCACCTCCCTTTGAATGTGGGGGTACATGTCCATTAATACAAAATAGGGGGCGCTTCATTCCACTGCCTTGGCAATGTTATAATTACTTAGGATCAAAAATATTATAGACAATTGGCCTCTTACAAAACATCCCTACTGAAATCATTTGGGATGTTACAATTGAGTACATGGTGTAGCGTGCCTTTGGAATATTCCTAGTAATTATCTATTGTTCTTGTTTTACAATTGCCTCCTTTTGAGTCGGAGTTGGTTGTGTGGGCCTTGCTTTAGATAGTGCCAAGGCATCTCTGCAAATCTTATAATTTCCATCAAGTTTGTTGAGATCAATGATGGGCTTCCTAAAGAGGCTGGGGGTTTTATACAACAGGGCCTTTTGAGAAGCCATGATTGATTCTGATATTCCTTAAGGGTCTGTATCTTTTGAATTTTTTCCTTGGCTTGAGACATCGATTTGATGAACTTTGAGGCATCTATATCATTTGCCTCCGAGATATTCTTGTCAAAATGGACCATGAACTGTTTGAGTTGTTCTGAGAATTCATTCTTGGTCACTATCTCCCGATCTTCTCTGTAGACCTTAGGGGGAACAGCCTCTGTGAATATTTGGCTACCCCTGGAGATGATATCATCCAATTTTGGGGGTAGCTGACCCAGTTGTTCATCCCAATCCTCTAGTGCGGCCTTTGTATAATTGGCATGTGTTTGGCATAGGCCCATATCTTCTGTTGTCAATACTGTAGGATCTTTGCATGCCCCTTCATCAATGGCCTTGTTTATTACTTTAAGCATATGTTGAAGGACACACATTCTATTGATAACAGTGCAGGCCTTCCTAGAGAATGCCTGCCCTTTCGTTTTAGATTCAAGGCTCTTCTTCACTATATCAAAGAGAGACAATAAAGCCTGCTGTTGTCATGAAAAATGACTAGCCTAAGAATTTGAAACTTTCAAGCATGACAACTAAGCCTACATTGCAAAATTTTGCTTCCCGATCACATTGAACCCTCCTTCTGGCCCACCTGTCTCCAATGATATCATCAACCTGGCTCTGAGGAAGGAACTAAGGATGCTTTCAAGCATGCCTCGATATGCAAGGAAGTATGATAAAGTTTATGGATGAATTCATTGAAGTTCAGTGAAAGACAAGTCTTCCTAGAAGCCTAAAATGGCCAATTTTGGCCATTCTGAAGCCAGTATGCATCCTTGGTAGAGTTTAGGAAAGGTCTAAAACATCCGAAGGTGATGTCGGGGAGTCCTGAAGGTGTTGGAGGCAATTTATGAAGATTTAGGAAATAACTGCTCATTCAGGGACAATCTGTTCAACATCGGGTTTTCTAGGTGCAAGGAATGAATGTCCTAATGGTGAAACCTGACTTCTCTGGATGATTCCGGGAGTTCCGTAACAGCCGTTGCACCAAAGGCCTTAGGAAAATTCTTGGATACCATTACTAGTATCATTAGGCAATCGTTCATTTCTTGTGATGCATATTTTTTAATTTTCTTGAAATTTTGGAGCGTACCAGGAAAAGCTGTAAGTCTTCTATGACAAAGAAATGAGCTGGGATGAATATTTGCATTTTCCATGATTAATGTTGTATTTATTTACCAATGTAAGACCTACTTGTTACTAATAGACTTATTTATTTTCTTTATTTTTTGCTTTATGATATGTACTCTTTATGTACATCCTCATTACAAGTGGAAGCCACAATATTCTAGACATCATTTCCTAGTGTAGAGGTTTGTTTTTAATCATAGGATTATCTGTTAAAACTTATTATAGAATTGTTTTACCAGAATTTCACAAAGATCGAAAGAGGGAAATAAGAATAAGCTTTGGCTATTGCAGATTTTAGGAAACCTTAAAGAAATTTTCTGGCCGTTTCAATATGATCCAAATGTTAGTGGGAGCTTATTCTTGAGGGCTGCATATGCTGCAAATTGTGGGGTTGGTCCTAGCATTGTGAACTCAGAAAGTGCATTTGAACCTAATTCAAGGTAAAACTTCTAGGTTCATGCTTTAGAAAAGCTACAATACACACTTTTTGCGAATTTTATCGTCTTGTTTACTACCTGATGTGGGCACATTCTTTATCTGATTGATATTTTCGTCTCTTGATTTTCATTTGGTTGCATGGTTATTTAGAGGGGTTGAGCTTGCCAATGCAAAGGCTGCAGAGCATCGATTACGTCGTGGAGTTTGGACAAGCACACGATATGGAGATTTGCGACGTGCAGTGGCTGGTAAGGTGCATGTTGCAGGTGCACTTTGTGCATGTGTTTGTATAAGTGAGAAATAACTTAAGTAGCCATTCAGTATACCCGATTCACTGTGTTCTATCACAGAGTGCTTGAAATTATTATAATGTGCAAAGATGCTTCAAATTTGTCTTTATGGTTAATTTTAAGAGCTTATTATTCCGTAAATCTTGTTCTATATACCTCCGTTTGATTGTTTGGAAATGATAAAATTGCTAGGGTCTATTGTTGTTGAGCTGCTTAAAATCTAAAAAGAAAGTGGGATGGGAGAAAAACATGAGGTCAAGCCTAAGAAATACACGTTCTGCTTATAGAGGTGCTTTGCATGTAAAGGAGAATAATTATTAAAATGCATGTCGTGTAACAGATCAATGCGCCTACCTTACAAAACAAAATAATCTAAGAAGCAAACATAACATATTAGTCATTAAGGCTTTGGTTCACTGGTGAAGCAACTTGACTTCTTTACAATCGCGATGGATTTGTTCTTGCAGAATGATCCTATATATATATATATATATATATCTACCTACGTATGTATGTATGTATGTATATGATTATATGCATACATATGTGTGTGTGTGTGCTGGGGGGGAGCGGGGGACTGAATGTGAGTCCACAGTAGTTTTCAGGGATAGTTACCTCTCAGACATTAGCTTCTAAGCCAAAAGGAAGTAGGATTATTTGTGCAGCCTCTAAGAAGCTTTGTTTCCTTCACAGTTTAGTAACGATTTATTTTTCTTTTACAACTTGAACAAGAATATAATAACTTCTAGGAATCAACCAAGGGTCTAGGTTTAGCCAGTTTGGCATAGGATGTATGTTATTTAAATAATTACTACGAGTCTGTCAGGTTTGATGTTTGTCAAGAAAAGTACCCCCTGTATTGTTCGATTCATCTTGTTTTGTCACCCCCCTCCCTTTTTCTGTACCAGCCAAACTACTCATCTTCTTTCCATAGTTTTCTAGCAAACCAGGCTTCAGCTCTTGGCTGATCTGTCTTTGGGAAAGCCTTGTGAGGTGGCCATGGGATCCTACAATTCTATCCTTGATAGGGATCATCCTGCCAACTTCAAAACAGTCATCTCTCCCGACACTAACTAAATCTGCAAGGGTGATTTGCTCCAGTTCGTCTAGCTTCATGCCCAGATTTTTTTTTTTATCAAATTCTCTTTCCCGGTCAATATGGAAAATGGGTGCAAAGGATGGAAACTCCTTCCAAGGTCCAATTTTCCCTTGACAAAATGGAAGCTCGCCTTGGATTTTCAAAGAATGGGCTTTGATCTGCTGATTTATGGGAGCCTTTCCAGGCCCACGACTTTAAGATCCTGGGTGTAAAAAAACTGGAGGTTGATGGGCTCAGTTGAAATACTCATGATGCCAAAAGGGTATTTCATTGCAATCTTCTCCACAAAGCGGGAAAAAGATCAAGTTGTCCAAGGTGGCCCCTAGTTCATGAAAAAATGACAGATTTTCCTGAAGCACTAGTCACTTGGTTTCAATCCTACTTAAGATCTGCCCAGTACAATGCCAGTATGGGTTTACCTTCCCTTCTGCCTAGTAAGTATGGGGGAGAGTATGCTCTATAAGAATGATAGGTCGAGTAACAGGCAAATATATCATAGCTTCAGAAGTTACGAAACATATAGAAGTCCTCCACTACGCTCCTATGTGTAAACATAGATCTGGAAAAGCCCGTTCTACATAGAATAATTCTTGATCTGGAAGGTGTCAAATGGGAACAGCCATTGGACTACAAGATCATCCCTTTTCGTTGCAGATCTTGTCATGATTACGCTCATCTTGGTAGGGTGTGCTCTCACCTCCCTCTGGGAAACTTCAACAAAAGAAAAGCACAAGGAGTTAAATCATGCCAGAAAAGAAACAACAAAATGTTTGGGAAGGCTCTCAAAGAGTATCAGCAAACACAAAAAATCAAAGTCATGAAGTTAGCTTGGCCAGTAGAAACCACAAGGAGATCTAAAAAGATGACAAAGCTGAGAAGACCCATCTGCACAAAGCTAAAGAGAAATTCACTTCCTTATTAATTCAAAAAACAAATCCTTTTGAAATTCTAGGTGAACAAGAGAATATTGTTCCGCAGGAAGTTCTAGAAACACAATTCAACATCAGCTCTGCAGGTCTTCAATATGGTATCTCCTCTTTAGGTCTAGAATTTACAGGAAATTTAGAATCTAGTGTGATCCTTTTCTCTGTTGTGGCCCCTGTAGAAAGCAGATGATGCAATCTCTTCAATGCTACAAGTATGGGATTGGAAAAGGATTAATATGGCTAAGGAAAAACATAAGCCATCTAGAGACATGGTGGGGAATGACATCATGTACACTACAAGGGAAGATTCATCATAGACATGTATCTCGGCATCAATTTCCATCTCACATTGTGGATACCCTCATGGAACATACGGGGAGTATAGGCGTCCCAAATAAGGCTAACACAGAAAGGATTGACATAGTTTTCCTGCAAGAAGTGACACGGGCTCACTCTGCTCATAAACTCCGTATTAATGGTATCTGGGGTAGCAACAATATGCTTTTTGACTGTAACTCCAGAATGTTGATCCAAGGGGATCTTGCCAGGTATGATGGTATCTTGCATCTTGCTTTACCTTGGGTTACCGATAGCAGTTGCTACTCTTATGAATTGAAATGCATATTAGGCAGTCAATATTTATATCCCCCCATCTGGAAATCAATGTATCCTCATGATAGAACTATTAAACTAGATAAAGCATACTAAGCCCACTCACTTCATTCTTATGGGAGATTTTAATGGCCTCAAAACTCCAGGGAAAAAAAAGAGGGGTGGGGTCAAATCACAGAACCACCGAAACACTATGAAAACTTGAGGAGACATCTGTGGTGGATATGGAGTCATACTCTACCAAGGCTTGCTCACATGAGCAACAGGAGAAAAGGAAACCACTATATAGCAGATAAAATAGATCACACTTTTATTTTAGAGGAATGGATATCACTTAACATTCAGATTTCAGTTAGGGTTCACTGGCCTGTTTTGCTTATCATCAAGCCGCGAGCTGGACTCTCCAGAAAATCTCAATTCAAATTTGAGAGAATGTGGCTCTCTCATCCCATAGCAGAGAACAAGATAGCTCAGTGGTGACTGGAACATAGCTTCATTTAGGGACATGAAATGTTCTATTCTACAGAAAAGGTCAAATTTCTGAAGACTAAACTAAAAGTGTGTAGTAAATTAGAATTTGGGAACATATTTCACCTAATCTTGGAAGCAAAGGAATCTTTGGCACCAATCAAACATCAAATCAGGGACCAAGGATTCACTCCTAAGACGACTTGCATAGAACAAGTGCTCATACAAGAGCTGGCTTACTTTCAGAAATGTGAGGAGCAGTGTTGGTACAAGCGTCATTGAGAAAAATGGTTCAAATGGGGGATTCCAACAATATTCTTCCATAGTCGGTGAGGATTCAACACCATCTGAATTCGTAACAATAGATAAAAACTGATTCAGGGGAGCTGCTTACATCAGAAACTGAAATCATGCAACATGCCGCTACATATTTCTAGAATATCCTTTATGAGATTTCTCTTCCCCAGAGTAAAGTCGAGGCCCAAACGTTCCCTTAGGCAACATGCCGCTACATATTTCTAGAATCTCCAAATTCTGAGCTTTCTCTCCATCAGAGTAAACTCGAGGGCCAAACGTTCCCTCATACAGAATATTCCTTCCTTGATTTCTATGGAATATAATAGGTGGATGCAACCTGTCTGGAACTCAAAATGTTCATCCTCTCCTTCCACCTTGATAAGCACCTCTGGATTGGACAGTTTCCTGGCTCTTTTCTATCAACATTTCTGGGATATTCTCAAAAAGGATTTGTTGGCAATAATTGAGGAGATAAAAAGGAACAAAAAAAATGTTACGTCAACTAAATGCCACCAAATTAGCCTTGGTCCCAAAACTGGCTCATGCTGATAATCTTGAATAATATAGATCAATTGCATTGTGGAATATGGTTTCTACGATTCTGGCAAAGCTGATAACTATCAGGTTCAAATCCCTTGTGGGAAAATTTATATCAGTCTCTCATTCTGCCTTTGTTCTTGGGAGGCATTACATAGATAATATCATTGTTGCCCTATAAATCCTTCATTCACTTGGGAATCAAACAAGGGCAGGAATTTTTAATTAACATGGAAATTGCCAATGTGTTTGGCAGATGTAACTGGGATCTAAGAGAGGAATCTTAGGAGGCTTTTGGCTTCTCACCACAGTTTGTGGAATAGACCGGGAGCTGTATTTGCACAGTTTCATTTCATGTTACAGTTAATGGTCACACAGGTGCTCAGTTCACCTCCTCTTGTGGGTTATGCAAGGGGACCCTTTAAGTCCTTACCTATTCATCATTATTGAAGAAAACATGGCCAAGCTTCTGAAAACTGCCAAAACAAACTGTCAATTTTTGGACTATCGGTTGACACTAGTGGTGAGAATGCACCAACTTCTATTTTTCTGTGATACCCTCCTTTTCCCTACTTTGATATTGAGGATGGTTCAAAACTTTGGGTGGCTTCTAAGTGCTTATTAGTTAGGATCATGACAATTGATCAGCATGAAAAGGTCATCCATTCTTTTTCTTAATTTGCTGCCCAACCAGAAAAGAAAGTCCTTGAGTTACTTCAATTCTAAGCACATTTCGGATATGGGTATGGATACGAAGAATCCGATACGTTTTGGATATGGGTATGGATACAAAGAATCTGATACATGGATACGGCCTTTTTTCCCTACCTGAATACGGCTTTGGATATGGCAGTACAAAAATATTAAAAACAAATAATTTTTTAGCCTGATAAATAGGAATTAACCAAGCAGTGAGGTGATTGGGCTTGTATTAACATAGAGACCCGGGTTCAAACCCAACGTGGGCACAGTTGCAAATAATTTTTATACGTATATGAAGCATCTTTCAAAATAAAATAAAAAATAGGAATTAACCAAATTGTATGTATATAAAAAACAAAATAACCCAAAACATTACTGATAATTTTAATAATGCCAACGGAATGCCCAATGAAAAGTCACAAATGTTATGATAAATTTTAATTTTTATTATTACATCAAAATTAGGGTTTAATTTGTTTATGGGAGAATGCAACAGGGTTTGAATCTTTACACGATCATTAAGACAGAAGATGCATGTACATCAAGAGCTACTGGTCTATTTTCTAGTTTTATAGAAGCACAAAACTGAAAATCAGATCTGTGGTGGGATTTAGATTTACTCTCACAATCGTTCCTTGCCCAAAATTGAATATCAGCTTGTAAGTGATCAGATAGAGAGTATTTGGGTCAATTGTGCTTGTTCCCTCCTGCTCAGATTGTTTCCAAGATGGATAAGACGATCAAATGAAGATTCAGACCCTGCTGACTCTTTAGGGTTTCATAGTGTTTTTTTTTAAATTTGTTTTGGGTTTTTTATGTTGAAGAAAACCAGAAAATAATTAAGAAACTTTGTTTTGGCCCCAGATATGTTCTGGATGGCCGAGATACGTCTGCAGCCGTATCCGGACCACCCTGGCCGTATCCGGGGCATATCCACAGCTGTATCTGTACCGTATCTGTATCCTGCCCTGTTTTCTGCAGAATCGGTATCTTAGCTTCAATTCAGCCGTATCTGGGGCATATCCACAGCTGTATCTGTACCGTATCTGTATCCTGCCCTGTTTTCTGCAGAATCGGTATCTTAGCTTCAATTCATATAAAGGGATTCGCCTATCAAATATCTGGTATTTTATCTACATGCATAGGTCAAGACCCCATTATGCGACCATGTTTGGGGTCAATTCAGTAAGAATCTTTCCAGGTGGACAAATAAGGGGCTCTCAATGGCATGTAAAATCCTCACAATGGACAATCATTGGAAAAAGGATGGATAGGAATAGGAACAAATATGTCCCATAATTGTATGCAATATGAGTAATTCATCTCCGACCTCTTTTTTTATTGTAAGTTTGCAAGACAAATTTAGAAAAATATGGCTTCCGGGTTTAACCAACACCATAGTCAGGTAGTTGGCTAAAATAATATTTGGTTGGAAGGGACTGAAATCAGCTTATGATGTTGCTAACAATTATTTATGAAACATCTCCAGAGGTTATACTTTGGTGTACATGAAATAAAATGAATGCTCAAATATTCAAAAACAAATCTAGTTTGTATGTCTTAACTCTCAACCACCTACACTCCAAGTGTCAAGTGAACACTAATCAAGACAACAAGATTCCCTCAAAGGTTTCATTTAGGGTGCATGAGCAGTTTTCAGTTAGCTTGCATTTGGAATATTCCATAGCATTATTGCTTACACAGGTTTATGTCCTACCTAAGGTGACGTGTTCCCCTCCCCCCGGTAGATATAAATTGAATTTTGATGGAGCTTTTAAGAACAAACCTAGAGAGGTGTGTATACGAGGGATAATAAGGGATATGGACACAGAGCCTATTCTTAGCTTCTCATGAGTGTTAGGGGTTCAAACCAAAATTATGGCAGAACTCCTCACTTTACAAGAAGGCATCTTTCTAGTACCTCTCGGGTGGGATGCAAATTGAACTTTAATGGAGCTTATAAGAACAACCCTAGAGAGGTGGGTATAGGATGGATAATAAGCTATATGAATGAAGAGCCAATTCTCACCTTCTTGCAAGCATTAGGAGTTCAAAACCAAATAATATGGAAGAACTCTTTGCTTTATAAACATTCATCTTTCTAGCGAGACAGTGACATTTATCTCCATAATACATTGAGGGGGACTCGGCCATAGTGATTCATCTTTTCATGCATGTTTTACACTTGACTCAGATATGTTCAAATTTGAGAATCAAACCAATGCTTCAAAAGATTAAGGAAAATTCATGTACAAATCCCAAAGTGCATATTAAACACAAAAAGTGACACCATAATAAAATAGTAGACATGTTGGCAACCCAGAAAATTCAAAATTATTCTCAACGGGAAATGTATTTGGGTTGGGCACAACTTGTTAGAGGTCAAAATCACTATGTTGGACTTAGAGAAACCATCCTCTAGTTTGTTCAGCCATGGTTAGACAGCATAACTATGGTTCAAGAGGTTCCCATTATGGGTCTATAAAGTTGGGAATTAAACATGCATTAAAGATACCACTTAAGTTCAGTTACGGTTTCCCTGTTTTTCTTACTCCTATGTTGATCTTCTTGCATAAATTGGGTTTCCCCCCTTTTCTTAGACTTCATGTGTCTGCTAATAAGCACCTTTTTATTGAAATCATTGATTTCATCAACCACTCACTATGAACTTTGGAATGTGGACCCCTTCTCCATTTGGCCTTCCATTCTTGTGTCTTTCGTTTATGTCTCCATGGGTTTTTTTTGTTACACCTTCTTGTCACGTTTTTCCTCCACTTATCTAATCTGTTTTTCTCCTAATGTCCTTTAAATTTTCCCTCATTTCGTTTGGTCTCCACCCAAGTTCTCTTTGGCATGCAATGTGCACATTCATGTGGTCTCTCATTTTTGTTTTTGTTTCTTTTCCACACATGATCTTTCTCCACGTCTCTTCATTCTTAATCGCTTTTCCTATTTCACTCTCTCCATCCTCAACAGTCTTGGCTTCTTGATGAATCTGTTGAATTTTTCACATCCTAGGATGAAGACGCCACATGCTAGTTCAATGGAGTTTGCAGTGACCACATGTATAAGTGCTGAGCAGGAAAATACTAATATGACATACCTATGTACTCAGCAGGCTAAGAATACACTCAATACAGAACCCCAACAAGAAGTTATGATGCACTTGACAAAATCCTTCAAGCACAAAATTGTCACTAGGATAGGTACACAGACTGTTGATTACGGAACTCAAACGAGAATGTATGGGGTGCAATATCTGGGGCCTCAACTGGGCTATAACATGCAGTGGAGATATTTGTTTTGTAGGTGCACTAATCATATGCACTCTTCTCTACCGGCCTTTCAGGATTCAAACACTGTTTCTCTTCAAATGTAGTTTGATATCTCTGTAGTATTGTTCACATGCAAGATATTATATAACTGAACAACCACCAAATTCAGCAAAAATGGGGCAGCAAGCTGAAACCTTTGGAAATGTTTTTGATGTCATATCAACAATGAAGGAAGACATGAGGGCTAATCTTATTTGGAAGGCTATAAAAGCTAAGCAAACCAACACCAAAAGACATCCCATTCCTTCAAAAAAGATCATAAGAGATGCAAGGAGCAAGATCAGAAGAATGAAGCAAACTCTAGCCAACCTTCATTTCCATGAGCTTGCTTTGGCCGAGACAAAGGAAAAAGTTAAGCAACATATTCTTGTTGTAGATGAGTAAACCGCCAACCCTTTCTCTTCTCCTAGCTGCTCCTCCGGGCAAACTTTTACTACTCCTTGCCCTTACACTGTTAGGTCTTACAAGTCTGCGGATAGGCCTTTGATGAACATTGAGAATCGTTCCTAGGATGCAAATGGGTACCAACCCCAAACACACCATATTCTTAGCTACAACGTTCTTTTGAAACCCTTTTATCTCCGAATAGACACAACAATGGTTGTGCAGCTTCTAATCACAAAGGGAATGAATAATACTTCCCTGCTGCTAGCTCTCTCAAAGAAATTCCAACGAAACCCAAAGCCCATACCTTTGGAATATGACCAATATAAAGAAGAACAAATCAAATCCTTAAATACCATAAAAGGTTTTGTGAGGATGCTCACAAAATACATAAACATACATAGTTTGCATAAACCTGTTTTGGAAAATACAATTACTAGCATGGAAAAATCTGCAGTCTTGGCAAAGGTGTTCAAGCAACAAAACATTTGTATTTTTTGTTTTTTGATTGATAAGTTGAGGGTTAATATTGGGCCCCTCACCCTTTTTTTGCTAGAAAGTTACAACATTCTAATTTGCAGATAGAACTAGAAGTAAGATAAGAGTAGAAGAGAGAGGAAATAGAAGGAAATTGAGATGGAAGAAAATATCGTTGCTATACCTATTACGAGTTTTAACATGAACTGACTACCCAACAAAATACCAAAAGAAGCTAGAAACCAAACTACCACCTTTTACCATTTGAAACCCACAAGGATAGCCATTGTAGGGAGATACGATCCTCAGTTGTGCTGCAGCTTCAGAGGAGTGTATTTGTCAAGGAACTTGTGTGTGCGAACAAAGAATTTCTACGGAGTGTCCAAAGCAACCATAATATAGCTGACTTCTAAAGCAAAGGAGGCCCCCATGTCATAGTCGACGATCAATTGGTGAAGAGCCATGGGGGGGGCAGCTAGGATATGCAGAATATGAGGCTAGGAAGGTAGCTTTCCCTTGTAGGCCTTCATCCAAGTCACACCATCAATTGCATCTGAAGGTTGCTTGTGCTTTCCAGGTCTTGTAGGTGGAGTAGGGGATGTAGGGAAGGTCGGACCGGATTTCGCAATGGCAAGTGAGAGAGATGCACGAACCACATTCTTTATGTAATGATGCTTTCACTAAGTTCCTACAGGTGGAGAGGAGCTTGGGGTGCTTGCTTTTTGTAGCTTTACTTCATGATGGTAAGGCATGAAGAAGAAGACATAAATAGTGGAAGTTAACTTTATTCTCCAAGACGGAAACTCTAGTTTTCAGCTTAGATTGACCTATACCTGCTGGCTTCTTTCTTTTGAAAGAGCTGGGGGAATTCACGTAAGGTCTATTTCAAGGGCCAAGAAAGTTGATCTCTTTGTCGAACTCAGACAATATCAAAGCAAGCTTGAAGATTGACCAGACTACCTTCAACTGTTCCACACTTGGCAAGAATTTAGAAAGCAGATTGAGCTCTGTAATAAGTTGAAAGGTTTTAAAGGTTGGAGAGATGGCATCCAACTTGGGCAAAAAATCCTCATTTATTGACAAGGGGGTGTGTGGAATGCCCTCCATTGTCCCACTGCTCCTTACAATGTATCTAATGAAGACCTCCTCAAGACCATTTGTAGCAAAGCATTATTGAATTGTTTTTGTCGAGACCAATTCAGATGATTGTAGGACAAATGACGAGGGATCCTATGATGCCATCTGTTCCTAGGTAAGAAGAATAATGCATTAGAGTTGGGAAGGGTGATTTTAATTGGACAACAATTTGGCTTGTAAACCCAAGTGTGGGGGAATGATGACAAAGTATGGAAAGACCACTGGAAGATAAAGGCAAAATTTACACGCCATGTGAAGCAGAACCAAGTGATCGAGTATTCAAAAGCAGATATATCCATGATTTGATAGGATGGTGAGAAGATTGTTTGGAGAAATGTAAATTGCATGTGGATAGAAGTGGTGATAGTGATCTGAAAATGCGGTCTTTTTTGCCAAACTATTCATTTTCAGCATTTTCCGACTCTTTATTAATTTATCTCAATCTAATGAAATCAATATTAAATCTGAATTATGTGGCCCAATTTGATCGAGGAAACGTTCACTTATCAAATTACCAATTCTCGGATACTTAATAACGTGGTTTCAATTTCCAGTAAATGATTAAAATTGGATTTTAAAACTTCACAATCAGAATTATACTTATAATACAAGCAGCAAAATGAAGGAAATCCAGAATAATAATGCAAAGCACTTGTTAACGGTGTTCACCTGATTCGGGCTACGTCTCCGAGTTCGGAAAAGCTTCGTAACTGCTCTATTATGATGAAAATTCACCTTTCATACTTATAAATTCATCGCAACGCTGTGTTGGTCTGCCAAAAAGCTCTGCACAGTCTCTAGAAATCCTTTAGAACTTGTCACCAAAAGATCCCTGCAATTAAAACTCTCCAATTTGCTCTATCTCTCCAAAAATGGGTCTGTAACATTAAAATTAGCTCTTCAAATACAAACTTGCTCCTCTTATAACATTTTGGAGCTCATGGGCTAGTGGTTTGACACAACCTTTCGACCAAGCGGTTAGGGGTTCAAATCCCCTCTCCAACGCATTAGTTTTTTCTTGTGTATCCACCAGAACTAACCTTTTCACTAAAATTTTGGCCACATAGACTATCGTTAGGCTTATAGCCTAATGGTTAGGGCTTGGATTAGCCTGCGACAGGCCTTCGGTTCGAGCCCTACGACTCATGTGACGGGTTGGGTGGATGGGCTTAGCCCTTTTGCATCGACGTCCATTGTTGGGTGGGATTAATCCCACATTCCACATTGGGAGGCGGTTTCAAGGCTTTTAATAGCCTTGGCTGGCAAGATATATGCATGGCTTCGGCCATGTTTGAGCCTATTTTTGTTGATTTGTATACTCGACTCCGAGCTCGCGAGTTGGTTGTTGAGTTCGTTCCGAGTTGGTTGTTGTGTCGAGTTCGAATGCATCGAGCTCGCCAGTTGGTTGTTGAGTTGGTTCCGAGTTGGTTGTTGTGTCGAGTTCGAATGCATCGAGCTCGCCGCTTGACTTGGTGTGGTCTTTGCATGGAACTCGGACTCGTTGGCAATATTGATACTTGTGATAAGTAGGCCCAAATCGCCAAGTGTGACTATGTAGCTCGGCCATGTGGTGAGGTGGTTTGGCCATCGAGTTGGAAATATGACTTGGTTTGTGAAGTGGCAATGTTGACTGCGGCTCGCCGTGAATAGAGTGACTCGGCTCGTCGAGATAACAATTGAACTCATCAGGTATGAAGTGGCAATGTAGATCTTTGAAAGATATGTGGTTTAATCCCACATGCATGCAGATTTGGTCTTCAAATGGGTTTATAAGCAAATACCCATACAATACAATGTGAAGATAGGCGGCAGGGCCCCCTCGTGAAAAAGACTGGACCCCACCGACTGTTGGGCACCCAGTTGGCATATCATGTGGGCCCCACATCGACCATCGAAAACCAGAGGATAAAACCAATTTTTTTGCACGAACAAACTCTGTCACTTGTCACTCTGTCATTCGTCCACTTGTCACGCTCTGATTATGGCACATCATCTCTCTGCAACCTGCTATTTTATTTTTACCAGTTGGAGAGAAATTTCAGCAGGCAATATCTTCTATGTACGATGTCCGTTTTACTCTTTTCAAAAGTTGTCGGAAATCTATGATGAGCTCTTCCCTATGCAAACAGTTTCGGGTATTGTGCAAACCATCTGGCCTGTGGGTATCCTCTGGATCAAATAGATTAACAATGAAGGAGATTATTGGCATGCAGTCTCTCCATTGAGCCATCTTGGATTATGATGTTGTTCAATCCTTAGAAGTCGGAGGTGAGTGAACTCTCTATAGGCTAAAAATTCCGATGCTGACTCCTAATTTGATGAAATGGTCGGCTTCTCTATTAGATTTTCTGAAGCAGTGGGAGAAATAGACTTGGGCGAAGCTTTGTAGGATATTTTTTACCTGTTTTAGAACTGTATTAAGCTTCCAATTGCATATTTTCTTCTTGGACAAAACATTGATAACAACTTGGGAGTCTCCATTAACCACTAGTTTGTTGATATATTTGTCTCTCATAAGTTTAAGACCTAGTATAAGAGCACGAAACTCGGCTTCATTAATCGTGGCACACAATAGGAATGAAGTTGACATACAATTAGGACACATATTTGGCCCTATCCAACTTCTTATCCAATGTTTTGACGCATATAGAGTAAGGGGTTAAAACCTCTCCCGTTTTATTTTAAGTTACAAAATTTAAACATTAGCACCATTTACCTATCTGTATTAAGGCTTGGAAATATTTACAAACATGAAATACACCTAAGTTGTGGATGTTTGAAAAGAAAGTGATGAAAGAAGTGAATTTTTTTGTTTTATGGATTTCATATGGAGACAAAATTGTTGATGATAAACATTTAATCTCAAAGGAACACACATATCGTTGCATAAATGACTTGCTTGCAACAAAAGTGACCTTAATCCAAATTTACAATAAATAGTGCAAGAATTAAAATGATTCATTAAGCATTAATTTGTGGATAATGCATGTTCAGACCTAATCAAAGCTAACCAAACTTTTGAACCATTCATGTAAATAAGTTCAAATACACAAATAATGCTTAAATGTTTTAAAATTAAACAAAGAGAAATGAGAAGTACAAAACAATTCTATAGTGGAAACTCAAATCAATGCTATTCCACATACAAACATAACCATTGCAAAGAACACCCCCTTGTATTAACATTTGTATTGTCTTTATGCCAACTTGCAAAGTCTTTTATGTTAATAAGAATCTGAGAAAGAATGAAGAGAAATGAAAGGCAAACAACACACTAACATCTCATGCGTGTCTGTCTTTTATTAAGCATAAAAGAAGTTACATTTCAGGTGAAGTAGTGACATAAACATTAGCTACTTCACCTGAAAATTAATAACTTTAATACTCCCACTAAATGATTAAATCGGATACTACAATTGTTTTAGGGTAATTCTTTGACTGGTGTTGATTCATCATTGGATGATAGCTTCAGACCAACCTTCATGGTTCTAAATCCAGAATCTTGGAGAGGCTGATCAATGTTAAACTGCAGGGCTCATAGAGCTTGCTTAAGTCTAGACAAGGATTTAGTCAATTTGCAAACCAGATGATCACAACTAGGTACTTGAAAACCTTCAGGCTGTACCAAGTAAATGTGATCATCCAAATCTCTAGAGAGAAGCAACCAAAATATGTCCATCTTCACAATATTTGCGGTAGGAGCAAAGATCTCATAGTCTGTTCTCTTCTATTGTGAAAATCCTTTCACAACAAGATGAGCCTTGTACTTGTCCAAAGTACCTTCAGCTTTGCGTTTGACTCTAATCACCCATTTGTATCCAACAAATAATTCCACAACTCACTTGGCGGTAATTCCACCAACTCCCAGGTATGGTTCTCCAACAAGACGTCATATTATACTTACATGGTAGTCTCCGGCTCAGGTATGCCTTTTGCTTTCAGAATATCGCTGCAGTACAGGTACCTTAAAAAGTCAAATGTGAGAGCAACATGAACATGCTCAGTTGGATTAACAACCTTTGTAAAAAGGTCAAATGCAAGAGCAAAATGAACATGCCTTGTTGGATTAACAACCTTGTTACCGATCCTTGGAGCCAGTGCCTTTATGGATAGTGGAGTCTCCCTCCACAACTAATCGTGCATTTGACTGAGGCATTTCATCCTCCTACACATACTAAATGGTCTAGTCTCCTTGTACAACTAGTGCTTGTATGTTGACTGTAGTTGGATCAGCAAGGCTATACATGCCACCTTGTTGAATGCTTAGGGAAATTACTCTGTTCTATTCCACATTGGACACAACACACTTCTTCCCAGAGAAAATTACCGCAATGTTGGGATTTTTTGTTAATTGACTAATAAATAAGATATTTTTATTCATGCTAGGAACATACCTCACATTTCTTACTATGAGTTTTTGAGCATTTTTCATCACTACGTGCATTGTTGGTCGAGCATGATAACCCAAGAGCATAGTCTTACTCAGAATATAGTTCATCTTCAACTGCTGCCACATTTGCCTCACCTTGCATCCTTTTGTTGTGAGAAAGATTCCATTGTCACTTTCAGCAATCCTTTTTGACATTCCCAACCTTATGACACTAATGACATTTCACCTGGAATTTAGAAGTAGATCTTGTAGGATTATCACTTGTCCATTCCCCTTCGATTGAGCAACAACAAATGCACTCTGTGTGTGTCCAAAAGTAGACTTGTCCAAGTCTTGTTGTGCCTCTTATGCAGCAAATAGGAACTACCCCAGTCAAATTTCAGGGTCTGGCTTTCCGCCATCGAGTGTAAAGCCTCCACAATTGTTTTATAGGAGGGTGGTAAACTATTCATAACAAGCGCAAGTGGGTCATCATCATCCACCTTTTTCTTTATGGTAGTGAGGTGGTCTCAGAGATATTTCATTCGAAGAAAATTTTGTGACAGGGACCCACCCTCATTCATCTTTGCTGAAAACAACAAAATCTTCAGATACAAGACCTGAATTTTCTTCAAAGTCTGATACTTGTTTTGAAGATTGGTCCAATGAACACTTGCCGCAGTGGCATTCTGGACCTCAAAGATTGAATCATTTGAAATAGACAATTTCAGCAGTAGAAAAGTCTTTTTTGCTCATCATAATTGGCAAAATTTGCAGCAGGCCATAATTCCTTGTCAAGAACAAATTTATTGCAATCCCGATACTTAGCAATTGTTAAAATCTTATGACTCAAGACGCTGTAATTTTGACCAATTAAGTTTTGTGCTTCCGACGGAACCAAGTTCTGAATTTGGCCACGATTCACACAATATTTAATTTTTGACCCATAAATCAATTCAAAAATTATGCACTCGACAGTAGCTCAAAATACATCCAATATTAATGAGCACACAATCTCGAGAATAACTCTATTCACCCATAATAAAATTAGGGCTTATGGCATTGATGAAACTTCTTCAAAAATGCCTGTAGAACCTTGCAAAATCATGAAATGTGAAAAGAGCACTTAGTAGTCATGATTTTGTTTGTATTGTATTGCTTTCTTGCAATTCTCTGTGCTTATCTGCATATGATTCCTCTGAAAATCTTAATTGTACTTGTCACGAAAATGACTTCTACCCATGCCCTAGCACATTCTCGTTTTCATCTTCTTTGCAAATGTATTCACATTTGTTTGCTCACGATTGTGTTGTCTTCACATCCATAGGAACTCACAAACCTCATGGTTTGCTCACAAAACAATGAAATGCGAATGGTGACCTTTTTCATTGTCAATTTAGATTGAAAATTTTCCCTTTCTAGTGCCCTTGACATTTGCACGAACTGGAAATTCTGCCTTCACATTACGTTTTGGTTTGGTTTGAAAATCACGATTCTCCTTCATTCCCTAACATGACTGTATGTGATAACAAATGGATTTGAATGCTTCATCTTTACAGTTTGTACCCTGCTAGGGTTTCCTTGAATTGTGGACAACCTCTTCTTCTCTTTTCGCAATTTGTAGCTGACTATGGCTTCCGTGAACTCTGCAACTTGTTGTTCATACTCTTTTCCTAGGGCGGCCTTGAATAGTGGCTCTGATACCAATGTTAGTATGCAAGAGAAAGAATGAGAAATTAAAAACACACGACACATGGCACACATCTTGTGGGTGTCTGTCTTTTATCAAGTGTAAAAGATATTACATTTCAGGTGGGGTGATTATACGTAAACTAAAGTACACTATCTAATTGATTAGTTAATGTTTACATTGTAACTAACTTTAAAATTTACAATCTTTTTGTGGACTCCCTTTTAAAAAGCTACAAGTTTGCTTTTATAACCCTACAGAGCTTCGATGCTTTCCCCCCAAAGGATATATGAAATGATTGGTTGCATGAAATTGTTAAAACTATTGCAAAATAGACAAAAATGCTTCATTTAACTTTTCAGAGCTTGGGAGAAGGTTGCGGAGATAGAAGACTTGCATCATACCATAAATAGACAAGACAAACGAAGTATGAACCTGAAAGTACAACTTGATTGTATACATGAGGTGACTACTGTTGTTGATTCCTCACAAAATATGCCTTGAGCAGTGCCAGCTGGTACGTTAGTTACAACATATTTTTATTCACGACCTTTGATTTATCTTCATTATGAAGCTTTTCAATGTTGCATAGGTGTCATGACTTTGCAGTGCTTTGCCTCACTTGCGAAGCTTTTAACCTTGCAATATATCTTGTAGTTCTCCGATGATCTCGGGATTGTGCAAAGCTCTCTAGCTTGTGGTGCTCTTTTGATAACCTCTATATTTCTGTAAAGTTCTATGTTCCTTCTGTTTTGTGATGCTCTTTCAGGATTTCCAAGCTTTGGCTTTCTTTGTTTGGCAGTGTTTCATGCGACTTTTACGAAGCTTTCCCCTTGCCTTTTACCTTCTCTTTTATAGTTCTTTAAGTACATGGAGCTATTCAAGGGAGGAAGGCACCAAATTGAAATCCCTCGTAGCGAAACAGCTTGTGGTATTTGAAGAAAGAAAGAAAGACATCATATTAATGTCCATAGATGATGAAAAGTAGGTCAATGGGACTTAATGATACAATAGTTAACGATAGAAAGTTTTAGTAAGAGAGAATCCTAGAAGCAAAATAAAGAAATAAAAATACATAAGACAAAATGAAGTAGTGGCCACTAGCACCGGTGGCAATGAAACCACTACAAATAGCAATGAAGGGTGAACAAGTGCCCCAAAAGAAGGTGCCAAGAAAGACTGGAAGGAAATCTCATCGAATATTTTTGTTTGTACTTGAAGTTGGGTAGCCTGAGCCATCAATGGTCAGTGTGAAAGATTTGACATGCTTGCGGTTGGAGAAGCCATAGTGGGATACCTTAGGAGGAAGCAAAACGCTTTCCCTACCCTAACATCCAAGGCTGGTGAAGATCCTGTTGTAGAAAAAGACCTCGTAATATGAATTTTCCCTTGTGGTATAGGGGGCAGCTGGTAAGTAGAAGGTCCATGTTGCCGGAAAGGGGCAGAGCCATGCCAATGGAGAGTAGGTTGGGGGATCTTAGTAATCTAAGTAGTAACGGTGTGCTGAAAAAGTGTTTCCTAACTGATCTATCAACTCTAATATGTGAAGTACCGGTGTCCAAATGGCGCTTAGTGCTGCCTATTACCTGGGTCGGATGGAAAGAAGAGTTGATCAACATGGGGCTCTAGAGCCTCTAGATTTCCCTTGTAGGGATATGCACCAGAGAGTGATGGTCTTGTGAAGATAAAGAGTAATGAACAACTAGTCTAAATATATGAAGAAAGTAGATAGAGTGTTCCTTGAGTTGTTGTAGAGGCAGTAATATCTTCCCCGGATCTCATAGTTAATGGGCATCTGAAAATGAAGTGTTCCTTGGTCTACACCTCCTAGAAGGAACAAAGACGGAAGATCCAGTCCTGAAGGAAGAACTAAAAGTAAGTAATAGACTCACAAGACAAGATCTCTTAAGCACAAACCAATTAGGACCTGAAACAATGAATGAGTAACATAGGAAAATTTGAAGAGAGCATTGAGAAAGAAGTGTCGGTAAAACACATTGAAAGCAACCCTAACATTAATTCTGCTATCATTTAAAACCTGTAAAGAGTGGTGCAAATTTGGGAGTTTTGTTGATCACAAATGGTGACTTTCTGGGGTAATACTTGCGAGTATCAATCGAAGCCAAAATCTCTATTTAATTACCAAAATTAGATACACAAACAATTGAAAATGTCAAAGCCAATAAGTGTAAGCAACCTCCCAGATAAGCATTTGTCATACTGGGTCGTCATCCAAACAAGGTTCAAGCATGCACAATACTGTGAGTTCCTTCAACCAACATCTTTGAGGTTATAGTAGAGTTCAAGAGGGTTGCAGAGTCGAGTAAATTTACAAGTCTTTCACAATATAACACATCTACAGACAGTGAAGTGTTTATAGCTTTGGCAGACACATTGCTTACAAACTGGAGCATTGCTCTGCTGCCAGATAGGTGTTTATAGCCCCAACGGAGATATCTCTTGCTCCATCTAGGCCTTGCTCTAGTGAAACCGTACATAGCCCTAGTAGAGATTTCTTGAATTACCCCAAATAAATATTTTGTATATAATTTTCAGGTTGGTGAAGTGCTGTTAGGGGTTTAAAAATTAAAACCACTCTAGTAACAAGAAGATCGACAAGTTTCACCCCGACTGCTATCTCCCTTATCTATTTATTGTCCATTGTATGCTTTTCATGTGAAAATATTGTGAAGGATAACCATTACCTCAATAAGACCTTTTCGTCAAAACTCTTAAGGGAGAAAGTTTACAGATTGGGGAATACTAAGCATTTATAGCCTCTGTTTGGGACGGGCAGCGGGGTGGGGGTGGCGGGGGGGTGGATTGGGAGCAGTGTCACATCCCCTGTCTTACGTGACATTCGTACACCACTAACACCTGTACGGATGTGTCCCTTTGGAATGCTGGTTGCATGGTATTCATGGACAGGATCTCCTACATGTATGAAGATTGAATACTAATAAATACACTCAATGGATTTGAGCTTGCTCCTGTCTATGTTCTCTCTCTAACATTTACATTATAGCTTGATATCCATGTGTGTATGGAATTGAAGTAACTAGCATGCTGTCCTTATGTATAAACACGGGTCGAACAATATTGAGATTAAAATCAATGACATATTTTTTGATTGAAGGATAAACATCTTAATCCTTCAGACAACAATTACACTGACGGTATCAGGTGCATAGAATAACCTGTCTTACTAGGTTCAGTGTCAAGGACCAAGCGGTATACATTCCGCCAAATTCGCCCAGGGCACATCCCCACCGCATCCCTTTTTCGTGTCAGGGACCTTTACTCCCAGCAAGAATTGATCTTTGGTGGGCTCTTTGTGAGCCCACCAACTTCACCAATGGACCAACAGCCTGTTGACAGAATCGTTGATTTTATTTTGACAATGTACGGCAAAACTAGTTGGCTAAGGGAACATTTGAGCCATTCCTGTCTTGATCAAGGATTAGAAGCCATTTATCTGCTTTGTATGTTGTGCACGTTCAGTCTATCACACCACTTAGTTGAAACATATTCTTTCGGTTTCCTGTAGGCTATGAAAGATTTTAAGCAGAGGTGTAGTTCCACACCATATATAGGTTGCTAAATTTTTTGATCAAGAGTTTTCATTTAGTACATTGTTAGAAGTGTGATTCTGCTATTTTTGTTGTCTTCCAAAATTTGTGTAATGTGTGGACTCAGAAAGGACATCATTTTTATCTGATGCCAAACTTGATATTTACTCCCAGTCACAAAGAATTGAGCATCAAATCAGTGAGTGCTTGGTCCCTTTTGTTTTTCTTTTTATGTGCTGACGATTGGTCCTTGGGATATTCAGAATGGTTTCTCATTTTCACTGTTTGACTCTGTCATGATGTACTTCCTTTGATGGCAGCGAAGGATGGATAATTTGTAGCATGTAGGTGAAATTAAACTAATTTTAGAGCGATGTAAATTCTGTCTTTAATATGTTAAACCTTCACTGGAAAAGGAAATTCTAACAATTAGATTATTGTTTTATCGTTTGGGCAGCTTGTGAGCGACTTGTTCTACTGGGAGTAGATGCCCGGGAATTAAGGGACTACAGTATCCTTCTCTACCACTGTGGGCTCTATGAGAAATCATTTGAATACCTACAGCTGTACTGCAGTTCCAAGGTACTTTTTTCCATAGTGAAATCATTCTTTAAGAGAATTCTAGGCTGGTGAAACTGTAGGCGGCCTCCAATTTATTACCTTAATAATTTGAGCGAAATTGAAAAGGTCAAGTAACTGTGAGAGAAGTAACAATAAATAATAAATATAAACCAAACAATCTAGAATTTGCTCATGATCATGTGCAAAATAAGCCGACATCTAAGAAATTATGCACTTTCTGGTCGTGTTCTGACATCAATTTGCTTGAGATTATATTTTCTTCGCCTTCATATGTGCGGTTGTTAGTATGTGCAGAACACTTCAGCAACTACAGTTTTATCTTCCAATCTGTTTGAAGCTCAAGAGAACGTTGCAGTAGAGAAGCTCATGACTCGTCTGAAGCTTATTTTGATGGAGGCAGGTTGGAGTAGGCCTTGTATTCGCAAGCATCAATGGGAATCAAGTTCTAAACCATGGTAGTATCTGCCATTTTCTACTTTGCTTGGTGGTGATAACAGTACAAAACATCTCCATCAATGGACATGACTGTGAAGATGGGGGTTGTACTATAAATTTTGAAAATGCTGTAAAAAATTCGAATTTATTATTGGAAATAGTCTCCTGTTCAATACAAATATCTTTTTGTATTCTTGATAGGTATGTATTTCAGCTTCGAGTTTGAACCCTGTTAACAATGAACAGGTGTTCATTATTGTATTCGTTGTGCTTATATTGGCAGAAACAACTTGTTTCTGAATGATTATTTTGTGGGAGACTCTAAACATCCAATTCTTGAAGGCTTGATATAGGAAAATATATATTCAAAAAGTCTCATTTTATATCATAAGTTACCTCGGCAAGATAACATGTTTTTTGGGAATTTTATCTTGTTGATTGGGCTTGTATCCTTGGAAAATGTTGGTTTTTTTATTGAAGCTTCGAGTTTGGAACATCTGAATTTTTTTTGTTTTTTTATACAGAAATTGTACTTTCATGACGAGGAATGGTAGCTGATATTTAAAACATAGTTAATTTAATGTACAATACTGCTATAAAAGGGCAAGACAGATCCTTTCCCGTGCATTCTATAAGTTCAAATTCATTATGGCAGGCTACGTTGCATTAATGTGAATGATAATAAGTATTTGAGGTTCATCATATGATCTGAACATGACTGGACCAAATCAAGTTTTGTCCGTTGAACAGGGTCATACAGATCTTCAGTTTTGAAGATTATATAGGATGATTCACATTATTGTTTTTTTGATACGTGTCATACAGTATCAGCGCACACAGAGCTGTGGAAGCATGGTGCAGCATTGAGATATAATAGTTCATTTATAATACTGCCACGCAAGGGCAAGACAGATCCTCTCTGGTGCATTCGAAGTTAGCATTCATTATGGGAGGCTATATCACATAAAATGTGAACGAGGATAAATATTTAAGGTTCATCTTATAAGCTGGACATGCCTGGACCAAACCAAGTTTTGTCCGTTGAACAGGATCATACAGATCTTCAGTTGTGAAGATTAAATAGGATTATCCAGATTATTGTTTCTTCATATATGTCATAGGTATCAGCACAGGCAGAGTTGTAGAAGCATGGTGTAGCTTATAGACGTAAAAAATACTTCTACTTGAACTTAAGGTAATTTGGGTCTACGAGTGTTAGAGTACACTAATTTGACTTGTACACACAATAGTATTGATATTCAGACTTGGCAGCCCTGTTTTAGGTTGGGGTTTGGACCGAGACTCGGCTGGTGAGAAAACCTGGCCAAAACTCGACAATACTCGGCAAATTAAATCTGTGAGAACTGAGCAAGAAAGGAAAACAAAAACAACAAGGATATGGCGATAAAACTTCGGCGAGGTCAAAGATAGGCGGTGGACTGAAAATTCGTGGGTTTGTTGGAGCAGAGGCAGTGTATGCTGGGCCGCTAATTTCCAGCAGCGTGTATAGGCTGGAGAGGGGTCTTCTGCCTGCGGCCTAAGGTTGGTCTATTATTGCAGGACGTTTTTTTTTTCATTTGTTTGTTTTTAGGAGTGTTCTTTGTTTCTGTATTGCTTAAGCTCAGTGGGATACTAAGCTAGTCAAGCCCTCGGGGGCTGACATAGGGCAAACATCTTTAGTTTTTTCCTTATGCTTTTTCCTGGATGGCATTCACTCTGAACCTGCATGCAAACAAACTTATGCTTAATTTGGGCCAAGAAAAAGGGGAATCATAAAAAATGTCTTTCAAAGAGACAGTTAGGGGAATTCGACCTCAAGATGTTGGAATAAATAATAACACTAAAACTTTTGCACGCTTACTTAAAGAGGATCCTCAAAAGACACCCTCTGGATGCATGAAAGTTGTTGCTGATGTTCCGGTTCTCAAAATTTTTCATTCAGATGTGCAAGGAGGAATACAAATTTTACAAGATAGGGCATTGATCGTGAGGTTTTTGGGGTTTAAGCCTTCTCTAATAGCGTTTAAGGAATGGGCCAACAAGAATTGGCATGTCCCAGGTGAATATTCTGTCTCAGTTTACCCTAATTAGTTACTTTCTTGCGGTCTTTGCAATTATGATAGAGAACGAATATATTTTCCAAGGGGGTCCATGGATTTTTGGTAGAGCATGCCTCTTCATGAAACCATGGCAGTCTATGTTTAAGGCGGAGGAGGATCTTCCTTCACTTGTACCGGTTTGGATTCGACTGTTTGGGCTTCCAGCTGAATTTTGGAATCATGTTATCTTCCAAGCTATAGGCAATACTTTGGGTCAGTTTGTTCGTGTTGTGGATGCCTTTATTTGCATGGAACACATGGTATATGCTCGCCTATGTGTTTATATGAATATGACCCAGCACTTACCCTCTAAAGTCATGTTGGATATGGGTGATGAACAATGGGAGCAGGTGGTGGATTATGAGAACATTCCCTTCAGATGTAGAGTATGTCATGAATATGGACATTTGCTTAAGGACTGCCCTCATGCAATACAAACCCCAACTGTGGCGAAGGAGAAACAAGATGAATTTATGGTGCCAAATAAAAAAAAGGTAGTCAAAGGGAAACCTCTTGATAAAGACTGGCAAACCAATTCCAATCGTTATGCAGTCTTGCAATCAGAAGATACAAATCCGAATATGGAAGATATTGATGTCTCACAACTTCCTAAAACGCAAATTGTGTTGGTAGCACCTGTGCCTACTGCAACTATAAATTCAAAAGAGAATGAACCTATTGCAAAACAAACTGATAACACTGTTCAGGCGGATAATATCCACGGTTCTCAACAGAAACACAAATTGTCTGGAGCAGGTGAAGAAAAGGGTCCATAGGAGGCTCAAGTGGAAAAAAGTTGTCTAGCCTTAATGCTTCCTCCTCGTCTACTTGGAGTGGGTAGCAATACACCGTCGTTGGGGGTGCATCAAGAATCTAAGAATGTATGTCGTTTTGTAGCTGGGGAAGCAATCTATCTGACTTTTTAGCACTCAGGCTTTGAAGAAGTGGGTAGCACCTTAAAAGGATGTGATCTTATCCTAACTATTTTAGGTTGTGCCTTTCAACCAAGGTAAGAGAACCTATTTTGTAACCTCTGTTATTGAAGGAGACTGGTAAATACCTTTCTTTTGCACAAATTTTATAGAGAAGACCTTGGGAAAATATGATCAACACACCAAATCTGACTCTCACGAGTTGTCACTTCCAGATTATGGAGATATTTTCAATACAAGGCAAAGGTTACTAAAGACATTTGGAATCCTGATTGTTCTGCATATTTTTGCAAGTAGATTTTGTTCCTTTGTTGATACACAGGGAAAACAGGGGTAGTTCAGGGTGGATCAATGGTTTTTAAATGATTTTGGTGGGAGATGAAGCAGGATAAAGTTGATTATACCAGATCTTTGGAGGGACTTCACAATAATGAACAACTTCACAACAGAAAGCTTCAGAATAGTCAAGACGTTCCTTCAACCAGAAGGTGTGCTTCAATGGAGGCCCAGATCAACACGTTTTCACATAATCTTTGAGACTCCAACATGAAGGCTCGAATTGGAAGACTCAATTAAACACTAAAGTTTCTGATTAATCACCTAAGGTACACCCGAAGACTTACAGACAATCTTTATCAACAAATGAAGTGAATTGATTTTAAATTTGTTTATCTCATCCAAGATGAAGGCTCTTCTTGAAATGAAATTGCAAATACCATTAGACTATCACAGGGATGAGATCCTGTGTGATTTCACAAAAATTTCAGTATAAGATTGCAATAGGAATGAAAGAAACTATTTGCAGACATTCTGAAAATAAAGCAGACACAAAATTGCTAGAGATTAGACACAAATTAATTCCAAAATTGCTTAGATTCATCAGCAGGGGAAAGCTTCCAGAGAAATCTCAGTGCTTGTCAATGGCTATACATCTGCAACCAACTTGACATGATAGAAAATCTAACACAGAAGAAAATAACAGGTAAAGCTTTGGCCTCTCAGAAGATGACTTTCTCAAAAAATTTTCTCAAGAATTCATACTCGACCATTTGCAAGAGTAATCTCATTGCATTTATAATACACCCTTTACATCCAATTTTCCCCCCCAAAAGAGGAATATTCGAAGCACCTTTGTTGCACATATCGGATCATGATTTGCAGAAAGTGACATTCAACAGATTCACAAAAAGGTTGCCAGGTGTTTTCAAAAAAGGTGAATCATTGCAAATATTTGCATCATTGTTCTAACTGGAGGCATATTCTTCACCCTTGGTGCCTGCAACACCTTTTCCCCTCAAAAGAGAAGAATATTTGAGGGACCTTTTCTTGTTACCAATTTGTTTCAGACAGAGACATTTAACAAATTCAGATCTGAAATCTGCCAGGTGGACCAATTGTGAACTGATCACATTTCTTGGGCCCTCGACTAATGACTAGGATGCCATGCCACAACTTTTCAGGAGTCCCTTTAATCATTCTGATTCTGTCATGTGAGAAATCCCCTTTTTAATCATTTTTCAGAGCCTCTGCATAGCTGGACTTGACAGGTCATCCCTTTTTGCTCTCGAGGCAATGCCTTTTTCACCTTTTGTGCCTGCACTTTCATCATTTCATCATTTTTCCCTCCTTTTCCTCTGAAATTTTACTCAGTAACTTCTAGATCTGGCATTTTGCATTTTTGCATGATCCTGAGCAAAAATCCATTTCAAGAGTGCTTCAGATTTACAAATTGAGCTCCCCAAATTGATTCAATTAAACTTTGCAGACCAAAACGACACAA
Organism: Taxus chinensis; assembly: GCA_019776745.2. Classification (NCBI taxonomy): domain Eukaryota; kingdom Viridiplantae; phylum Streptophyta; class Pinopsida; order Cupressales; family Taxaceae; genus Taxus; species Taxus chinensis. The sequence goes on from CM034157.1 coordinate 139,414,198, forward strand.
ATTTGCCAAAAAATTGATGAAGAATGATGCAAAAAATGCATCTCCAAACATCCTGGAGCTTCAATGGTGGAAAAATCAAATGAAATGCACAGCTACCATTGATCTTTCCTTTCAAATTTTAATCTGAGCCCTCCACATGGAAAAATGTGATTGGAAACGGGCCTGGGAGCACTTTTTGACATTTTATAACTTTTGGAAAAAAGTAAAATTTTCCACATTTTTCTCCGCCCCTCCGCCCTCAGAACCTGGGCTTGACATGTGTCCCAATGTGGGTCCCAGAGGACACTTCATTTTTTCACTTTATACTTTTTTCCAAAAAGGAAAAAGTTCCAAATTTTCCCCGTGGGCCCGCACCTCCATTTTTTTTACTATTCAATGCTGGCATTTAGATGGGCCGCGCTTCAACTTACAATTTTATCCCTTTTTTTACAAAAGGAAAAAAACCTTAAATGACCTTGAAGCTCCTGTTTCTCCATTTCCCCACCTGCTACGTGTCTCAATGGCCATTTTGAGATGGTCCCAAAAACTCAAGAGACCCCAAACATGCGCGGTCCCTCCACACGTGTCCCAGGCCCTTTAGGAAGTTGCTTGAAAAGTCTAAGTATGGGAAGGCCCAGTGGAAGCCTCCACATGTGTCTTTATGGCGCAACTTCAAGATGTCCCCAAGTTGGAGACCCTGAGCAAGCGTGGGCTCACCATGTGGACAAGTTTTGGGTTGAAGTGAGCCTTAGAATTTTTAAAGTGCCCCACAGAGCCGCATCTAACCAGAAAGGGCCACATTTTTCAACTGATGCCGAGAAGTGATTTTGACCGGGAAACTTCACCCGTCAAACCGTAAAATGCAGGAGAACCACCATTTGAGCCCGGGGAGACAGAAAACATAACAGAGGCCGCAAACTGAGGAATTTCAATGACAAATGGGGTGAGACTAATTTGAGCACCAACACAGGCTCTGACTCGGGGATGGGCACTCCCTGTGAGTGCCACAAGAACAAATAAAGACCAAGCCAAGAATAGACCAAGTGCCAAAAACATACCATTGGGCAATGGAGTCAAAGAATAAGCTTGCAGAGTAGAACAACCACAACCATCCTCCAAAAAATGAACCGAGAAACCAGCAAAACCAGGTCACCAAGGACCAGAACAAACAAAAACACAAAAGCAGATGAGAACAAAGAACTATACACTGTACAAATGGAATATACCTTGATTCTGAGAAATCAATCAAGGAAATGCTTCAAATGCCTGCCATTAACAGGAAATTCAAGTAGTTCCCCATCTAGGTCTTTTAGGAAGAAGGTATTTTCACCAATTCGAATATCAATTGAATAAGGGCCCATCCACAATGCATCAAATTTACCATGCTTTCCCTTATCTTCATGCCTGCTATCCCATAAAAGCACAAGATCCCCAATGCTGAAAGCTCTGGGTGTCACCTTTTTGTCAAATAGCCTCTTCAACTTTTCTCTGAACTTCACATGCCACTGATGGGATGCCCTTCTCTCTTCATCCAACTCAATAATCTGATTGATTCGAGCATCATATGAACTAACTTCTTGGTCTTCAATCTGTTGAACAAACTGAAATGAAGACAATTGCAAATGGAGGGGCAGCAGAGCTTGAGTTCCATATACCAATTCAAATGGGATTTTACCAGTAGCTCTTTTGACAGTGATTCTGTCAGCCCAAACAACAAACTTCAGTTGCTCACCCCACTTCCTTTTGTTCAGCTCCAAGGTTCTTCTAATGATCTTCAACAAGTTTTTATTACTGGACTCAGCTTGTCCATTTCCTTAGGGATTGTAGTTAGAAGCATATGTCAAATTGATCCCATACTCTTTGCACATTGCCACCAAAGGTTTGGCTCTGAAACTCATGGCATTATCAACAACAATTTTAGCTGGCACTCCAAATCTGCATATGATTTGATTCAGCATGAAGTCCATGATCACTTGGTGTGTTGCCTTCTTGGTGGGGATTGCTTCTACCCACTTAGTGAAATAATCAGTGGCTACAAGAATCCATTTATGACCAGCACTGGAAGGATCAGAAATTTCCCCTATGAAATCCATTCCCCATTGTCTGAATGGGGCTTCAACTGACACAGGCTGCAAAGGAAGGGAGCCTGAAGCTTTCATTCTTCCAGAAAAATGCTGGCAACTTTCACATTTCCTCACCAATAGAGTTGTATCCTTGAAGAGAGTTGGCCACCAATAACCAGCCCTCAAGATTTTATGTGTTGTAACTCTTCCAGCAAAATGTCCCCCACAGACCCCTCCATGGAGATCAACAATTATTTTGGGGGCCTCATTTTCAGTAATGCATCTCAAGAGCACTCCCTCGGGGTTCTTCCAAGCTAACCCAAAATCAGTAATGACATATTTTGAGAGGCTAACTTAAGAGCTCTTTTCTGATTTTTACTCAGATTTTCAGGGCAGCATAGATGTCTGAGATAAAATATTATATCTTTGTACCATTCAGAACTTACCAACTTTTCAAGGACATCCACCCTTTCTCCTTCTACTTCATTTACCTCAATAGTTTGCAGGTTGCTCTCAGCCATAAGCTTAGCTAGACCCAAACCTCTTACCAATTTCATGGTTTGGATATCCATGTCATACTCCTGCAACTTGTTCACCCATCTGCATCTTTTTCTTGAGACCTCCATCTCTAATAAGATGTCTTTCACCATGGTGTGGGGAACATAAGCAACAACTTTAGAACTCAAGATGTAGGGTCTGAAAACCTTTGTTGCTTTCACCAAGGAAAATGCCTGCTTCTCCATAATGGTGTATTTTAACTCAGCTCCCTGCAATGCCTTACTGAAAAAGGAAATTGGTCTCTCAGCCCCTTCATCATCCTTCTGTAACAAAACAGAGGCAATGGTGTTTTCTGAAGCAAAAGAAAACACTTGAAAAGGTTTCTTGTAATTTGGGGCTGCCAAAACAGGGGCATGCTTTAGTGCTTCTTTGATCCCATCAAAATCCTGAATGGCTGCTTCTTCCCACTTGATAATCTGGTCTTTCTTCAACATGCAAGTGATGGGGAGAGTCAACTCAGCAAAGTTAGACACAAATCTTCTAATGAAATTGATTTCCCTAAAGAAGGATTGGATTCCCTTCTTGGTTCTTGGAATTGGAACCTTGATGATAGCATCTACCCTTTCGGGATCAATCATGACACCATCCTTTAATACAATGTGACCCAGCAACTTGGCCTTTTGCACTCCAAAATGGCACTTCTTTGGATTGAGTGAAATGCCATACTCTCTGCATCTTATCAACATTTTTTCCAAGTGCTGCAAGTGATCACTTCTCTTTCTGGAAAACACAGTCACATCATCTTGGTAAACAACAATAAAATCATTAATGTAACCAGCAAAAGCAACATCCATTGCTCTTTGGAAGGTAGCTCCAACATTCATCAGACCGAATGGCATCCTGACATAAACATATGTGCCCCATGGAGTGGTAAAGGCAGTCTTTATTCTTTCTGACTCCTTCACAACAACTTGATTGTATCCAGAGAAACCATCCAAAGTAGAAAGCAACTCAGATCCAGTCACTAATTGCAGCATATTTTCCATGTTTGGCAGAGGATAATTATCTTTCATTGATGCTCTGTTCAGATTTCTAAAATCCACACATAGCCTGATATCACCATTCTTTTTTCTAACTGGCACTAAGTTTGCAACCCAAGAAGAATACCTTGTTGGCTGAATGATCCCTCCATCTCTTAGCTTCTTCAATTCATCTTGCATTTTCATGGAGAGGAGTGGATTAATCGGCCTCTGCTTTTGTCTGAATGGTTTTGCATTAGATTCCAAAGGAATCTCATGTTGAAACAAGTCCTCTCTGTATGCTTTCAGTTCAGAATAGGACCAAGCAAGGCAGTCCTGATATTTCTTTAACAATTGGACATAGGACTGTTTCTCTTCTTTGTTCAGATTGCTTCCCAACCAGATCTTCCTTGGTTTTTCCTTTGTGCCAAGGTCATGCTCTTCAACATCCCTTGAGGCTGCTACATGTCTGTTAATAATGCAATCAACATTATCAAAGTTTGATTCAAGAGCAACCAACCCTCTAGGAATGGTATTAGTTTTCAATTGGATGATGTCTTTGCCAAACAAAGTTTCTTTTCCTTCTGATGCACACACCATTGGCTCCCAATCAATACACTGATCAACAAACTCCCCTTTGTTCTGCAGAAACCGTTTCACCTGGGCATCATCATCAAATACTTGCCAATTTTTTACGTTGTCAGGGACAGATGGCCTTGTTAGTACTTCAACATTATATTCACAATTGGGGGACATTGAACAAACATCAAACCGAGATCCCAAGACTGCAAGCTGGTCTGCAACAACATTGAACTTTCTATCATGATGCACAATATTAAATGAGTCAAACATTTCAATCAAATCCCAAACTGCATGCTTGTATTGTTTCATTCTCTGATTTTTAGTAGCATACAATTTTCTAATTTGTTTGACAATCAGTTCTGAGTCTCCTTTGACAATGATATCTTTAATATGATACTTCCAAGAAATTATCAAACCTAATAATAATGCTTCATACTCAGCAATGTTATTAGTGCATTCAAAGTTAAGTTTGAAAGAAAATACAAACTCTTCTTGGCTTGGGGAGATCAGAACAATGCCAGCACCATTTCCAAACTTGGAACAGGCTCCATCAAATAACAAGGTCCAAGGTAAACCAACCTGTTCAAGACATTCACACTGATCAATCTTGTGCTCCCTGTCATCAGCAAACCCCACAAAGTTATCTGCATCCACATCAACATATAACACTTCATAAGAAGCATTATTTGGATCCTCAATGAGGTGCAACATTTTCTTTTCTCCATACAACTTCACAAGGTTGCCTTCAATTGGAATGGTGGAAAAAGACATATCCATCTGAACACTTCCACCAACACTTGCAGCCCACTTTCTTGATAACAACATGCCCCATTTGGCAGGGCAATCAACAATGACAACATCAAGTTTCAGGTTCTTACCTGGATAAGCTGCAAGTTGTACCACCAATCCTTTCACACATCCAACAACGGGCACCTCTCTAGATTCCATGGAAGTGCATCTTCCATATGTTGTTGTCACTTTGATATCCAGCTCATTCATGACCTCAAGAGGCATGACATTGCATGATGCTCTGGAATCAAACATACAATTGTGCAGCAGTCTGTCCTTAATGATCAAAGTTGTAAAAAATGGATCAACATTTAATTGGGATTCAACCAAAGATGTCCCCAAGTAAACCTCAGGTGCTTCTCCAAGCTCTTCCAATGCTGGTGGTGTTTCAAGGTCTGCAATGGTTGGAGGAGGAGTTTCTACAATGTTTACATTTCTGCCTGGGGTACTCTTTTCTTCTTTCAATCCCAAGTACTCAAATGCTCTCTTCTTGTGCTCAGGAATCCTAAGCAACTCAACAATTGGAACACTAACTTTGATTTGACTCAAAACTTGGGCAATGTCATATGGAACATTCTTTGGCAAGGCAACATTGGAAGGGAGATTAGCAAACTCATCAGATGGCATGGGATTCTTGACAGTTTGGGCATGAGGAGAAGTATGAATCTTGTTTGGGACAACAAGGCCTTTGGAAGGTGTATCTTTCTTAGGAGCCTCTTTAGGAATACTAGTAAGCAATGGAGTTTTAGGTTTGGCTTGAGGCCCTGCTCCTTTGACAACTCTACTCCTAGTATTATAATCCTTTTCTTGAGCAACAACAACGTTCATCAATAACTGCCTATCTTCCTCGAAGGGATTCCTCCATCATACTTCTTTATCATTAAAGCTCTTAAATACTCAAAGTCATTATTAGGTATTTCAAAAGCTTGCACTACATCTACTTCAAAAGTATGAGAAGGAGGAAGAAGTGGTACCCGGTGAATGCAATCCCAAAAAGTTGCAGCAGTTCGAGCACTTATCACTTCGGTTGAAGTTGCTCCTTGTTGTGATCTTGAAGAGCAACCCATCATGCAAACATCATCATCAGTACCATCATCATTATCAGCTTCTTCTTCTTGCTGATTTACTTCACATGGAGGATGGGGCAGAAAGCATCTATCACACCAATCAATCTCATTGGCTTCATCAACAACAGCAACCCGGGCAGTCAGAGGATCAGGCACCATTCTACTTTCACGTGCTTGGGGATGTCTATTTGCAGATCCCATGGGTCCTTTACCTCTGTCATCTGACCTCTGATCACCCCTAGGATGATTGCCAAATCTGTCATGATTTTGTGCCTTTTGCTGACCTTGTGAACTCTGCCCAATTCCTTTCTCTGCCCGGGCTAGTTTGTAAGAGATTTCTTTGACAGCCCCTGCCAAAGTTTTAACAACCTCCTCAAGATCCACACTCTTGCTTGCTTGAGGTTTTTCTGGGTTTATCAGTTTAACACCCTCCCTCTTAGGAGGTTTTCCAATGGCCTTGATGTTGTTCTCAATTTGCAGAGCCATAGTAAAGGCCTGCCTCAAAGTGCCAGGGTTTTTATCCCTCAAATAGTATGCAACCTTCTTGTCAAATGCATCAACATACTTTATAAGACAAGATTCATCACATGGCCTCAAATTCACAGGAAATATTCTCAATGTCTTATTGAATCTTGTATTAAAATCATGCACTGATTCATTAGGATTCTTTTTAATATTCTCAAATTCTGACAAAAGAAACCTAGGGTCTGTTTTGTCACCATACTGCAATCTAAATGCATTCTTCATTTCAGTCCAAGAATCAATAGAGTTATCAGGCAGAGCTTTATACCAGTCCCTTGCATCCTCTTCTAGAGTATGAATAAATAATTTAATGTATACATCTTCAAACTCTATTTCAAAATCCTCCATCATATTGACAAAGAGTTTCAAGTGTTGATCACCAGTTATTGCATTATTTCCTTGAAACTTAGGCAATCTGTTTCTTACATCCTGTGGCACAACATTTGGATAGCCATCCATACCTCTAAAACTGATGGGACCAAAAGTATTAATGAAAATGGAGGTCTGGGTGGAGGCTAAGCCATATTATTCTGAGGAGGTGATCTTACAGGAGAAACAAAGTGATGAGGAGTGAGGGGTCTGTGTGGTACAGGGATACAATTTTCAGAATGACTATCCCCTAATGGCTCTTTTTCATGGAAGACACTATCAAACTTGGAAAATATAGGGGTAGAATGAGATGCAAATCTTTCAAATAGGGGTAGAATGAGAAGGCCCCTCTCCAGATGGAGAATTCAGATTTACAAAGAGACTACCTGATTCAGAAGCAGTTGAGGAAGCATTGCAATCTTCAATCATGTGCCGATCAGTTTCACCAATGGAGATCTCTTTTCTTGATGCTTGATCTCCAACAACCTTCCAAATTCTTCCTCCTTCTGAATTAGACTTTCCAAACTCTGGAAACAACCTTCTACTAGGGTCCGTGGTGAAGAAATATCTTCTTCCTTCCATAGCTTTGCAAAGATTAGTAACAAATTTACATTGACAGAGGTTAAGACACTGGCATTTATCAAAATAAATCAACACGGAGTCGCCACTAAGGATTTTCACCCTAGTTGTGCAAAAATGCACTAAAATAATCTGTCAAATGTCTGTCAGTACTGGAATCATGCAAAACTTACAAATCTGATCTTCTTTTACCCAAATTTATCAATGGTGAGGCAAAACTTAGTACAATAACTACTGGAAAAATTGGGAAATTACAACACAGAACTTATAACTTTGTTCAAATCTTACAGATCTGATCAGAGAATGATGTTTACAAAATGTATTTGCACACAAAACTGTAAGAAACATTACCAGGGTTTGATAAACTTTAAATTACTTCAAAGAATTTCAACGGTGCCATATGTTGTTTGGGCCAAATGGATACGAACTCAAATAAATCAACAAATCAGGCAAATCAGTTCCCAAGCAACGTAAATCAGTTCCCCAGCAATGGCCCATGGAAACACAAAAAATCATTTTGCAACGACGCCATTGAAGGTGTTGGTACCCGGATTTACTCTTCTTCACAAACCGAGCAGCATCATGGATTTGACAAGACACTCAAAGGTAGATAGATGATTATGTATGTCATTTTGTAGCCGGGGAAGCAATCTATCTGACTTTTTAGCACTCAGGCTTTGAAGAAGTGGGTAGCACCTTAAAAGGATTTGATCTTATCCTAACTATTTTAGGTTGTGCCTTTCAACCAAGGTAAGAGAACCTATTTTGTAACCTCTGTTATTGAAGGAGATGCAGATACCTTTCTTTGGCACAAATTTTATAGAGAAAACCTTGGGAAAATATGATCAACACACCAAATCTAACTTTCACGAGTTGTCACTTCCAGATTATGGAGATAATTTCAATACAAGGCAAAGGTTACTAAAGACATTAAGAATCCTGATTGTTCTGCATATTTTTGCAAGTAGATTTTGTTCCTTTGTTGATACACAGGGAAAACAGGGGTAGTTCAGGGTGGATCAATGGTTTTTAAATGATTTTGGTGGGAGATGAAGCAGGATAAAGTTGATTATACCAGATCTTTGGAGGGACTTCACAATAATGAACAACTTCACAACAGAAAGCTTCAGAACAGTCAAGACGTTCCTTCAACCAGAAGGTGTGCTTCAATGGAGGCCCAGATCAACATGTTTTCACATAATCTTTGAGACTCCAACACGAAGGCTTGAATTGGAAGACTCAATTAAACACTAAAGTTTCTGATTAATCATGCCTAAGGTACACCCGAAGACTTACAGACAATCTTTATCAACAAATGACAGTGAATTGATTTTAAATTTGTTTATCTCATCCAAGATGAATGCTCTTCTTGAAATGAAATTGAAAATACCTTTAGACTGTCACAGGGATGAGATCCTGTGTGATTTCACAAAAATTTCAGTATAAGATTGCAATAGGAATGAAAGAAACTATTTGCAGACATTCTGAAAATAAAGCAGACACAAAATTGTTAGAGATTTGACACAAATTAATTCCAAAATTGCTTAGATTCATCAGCAGGGGAAAGATTTCAAAGCAATCTCAATACTTGTCAATGGCTATACATTTGCAACCAACTTGACATGATAGAAAATCTAACACAAAAGAAAATAGCAGGTAATCTTGGATTTGGCCTCTCGGGAAGATGACTTGCTCAAAATTTTCTCAAGAATTCATACTCCGACGACCATTTGCAAGAGTAATCTCATTGCATTTATAATACACCCTTTACATCCAATTTCCCCCCCCAAAAGAGGAATATTCGAAGCACCTTTGTTGCACATATCGGATCATGATTTGCAGAAAGTGACATTCAACAGATTCACAAAAAAGTTGCCAGGTGTTTTCAAAAAAGGTGAATCATTGCAAATATTTGCATCATTGTTCTAACTGGAGGCATATTCTTCACCCTTGGCACCTGCAACACCTTTTCCCCTCAAAAGAGAAGAATATTTGAGGGACCTTTGCTTGTTACCAATTTGTTTCAGATAGAGACATTTAACAAATTCAGATCCGAAATCTGCCAGGTGGACCAATTGTGAACTGATCACATTTCTTGGGCCCTCGACTAATGACTAGGATGCCATGCCACAACTTTTTGGGAGTCCCTTTAATCATTCTGATTCTGTCATGTGAGAAATCCCCTTTTTAATCATTTTTCGGAGCCTCTGCATAGCTGGACTTGACAGGTCATCCCTTTTTGCTCTCGAGGCAATGCCTTTTTCACCTTTTGCGCCTGCACTTTCATCATTTCATCCTTTTTCCCTCCTTTTCCTCTGAAATTTTACTCTGCAACTTCTGGATCTGGCATTTTGCATTTTTGCATGAGCCCGAGCAAAAATCCACTTCAAAAGTACTTCAGATTTACAAATTGAGCTCCCAAATTGATTCAATTGAACTTTGCAGACCAAAACGACACAAATTTGCCAAAAAATTGATGAAGAATGATGCAAAAAATGCATCTCCAAACATCCTGGAGCTTCAATGGTGGAAAAATCAAATGAAATGCACAGCTACCATTGATCTTGCCTTTCAACTTTTAATCTGAGCCCTCCACATGGAAAAATGTGATTGGAAATGGGCCTGGGAGCATTTTTTGACATTTTATAACTTTTGGAAAAAAGTAAAATTTTGACATTTTTCTCCGCCCCTCCGCCCTCAGAAAATGGGCTTGACACGTGTCCCAATGTGGGTCCCAGTGGACCATGTGCTTCAATTACAAATTTTACCTATTTTTACAAAAAGGAAAATTTTCCAAATTTTCCCCGCAGCTCCGCCCTTCCGCCCATTTCTAGCATTTTTCCACCCACGTGCTGCCAAGGCGCTTCAACTTACAATTTTATCCCTTTTTAACAAAAGGAAAAAAACCTTAAATGACCCCAAAGCTCCGTTTCTCCATTTCCCACCTGCTACGTGTCTCAATGGCACATTTTGAGATGGTCCCAAAAAGTAGAGACCCCAAACATGCACGGTCCCTCCACGTGTCCCAGGCCCTTTAGGAAGTTGCTTGAAAATTCTAAGTATGGGAAGGCCTGGTGGAAGCCTCCACGTGTCTTTATGGTGCAACTTCAAGATGGTCCCCAAGAGCGGAGACCCTGAGCAAGTGTGGGCTCACCACGTGGACATGTTTTGGGTTGAAGTGAGCCTTAGAATTTTTAAAGTGCCCCGCAGAGCCGCATCCAACCAGAAAGGGCCATGTTTCAACTGATGCTGAGAAGTAATTTTGACCGGGAAACTTACACCCGTCAAACCGTAAAATGCAGGAGAACCACCATTTGAGCCCAAGGAGAGAAAACATAACAGAGGCCAAAAACTGAGGAATTTCAATGACAAATGTAGTGAGACTAATTTGAGCTCCAAAAAATGAATCAAGAAACCAGCAAAACCAGGTCACCAAGGACCAGAACAAACAAAAACACAAAAGCAGACGAGAACAAAGAACTATACACTGTACAAATGGAATATACCTTGATTTTGAGCAATCAATCAAGGAAATGCTTCAAATGCCTGCCATTAACAGAAATTCAAGTAGTTCCCCGTCTAGGTCTTTTAAGAAGAAGGTATTTTCACCAATTTCAATATCAATTGAATAAGGGCCCATCTACAATGCATCAAATTTACCATGCTTGCCCTTATCTTCATGCCCGCTATCCCATAAAATCACAAGATCCCCAATGCTGAAAGCTCTAGGTGTCACCTTTTTTTCAAATAGCCTCTTCAACTTTTCTTTGAACTTCACATGTCGCTGATGGGATGCCCTTCTCTCTTCATCCAGCTCAATAATCTGATTGATTTGAGCATCATATAAACTAACTTCTTGGTCTTCAATCTGTTAAACAAACTGAAATGAAGACAATTGCAAATGGAGGGGCAGCAGAGCTTGAGTTCCATATACCAATTCAAACGAGCTTTTACTAGTAGCTCTTTTGACAGTGATTCTATTAGCCCAAACAACAAACTTCAGTTGCTCACCCCACTTCCTTTTGTTCAGCTCCAAGGTTCTTCTAATGATCTTCAGCAAGTTTTTATTACTGGACTTAGCTTGTCCATTTCCTTGGGGGATTGTAGTTAGAAGCATATGTCAAATTGATTCCATACTCTTTGCACATTGCCACCAAAGGTTTGGCTCTAAAACTCATGGCATTATCAAAAACAATTTTAGTTGGCACTCCAAATCTGCATATGATTTGATTTAGTATGAAGTCCATGATCACTTGGTGTGTTGTCTTCCTGGTGGGGATTGCTTCTACCCACTAAGTGAAATAATCAGTGGCTACAAGAATCCATTTATGACCAGCACTCGAAGGATCAGAAATTTCCCCTATGAAATCCATTCCCCATTGTCTGAATAGGGCTTCAACTGACATAGGCTGCAAAGGAAGGGAGCCTGAAGCTTTCATTCTTCCAGAAAAACACTTGCAACTTTCACATCTCCTCACCAATAGAGTTGTATCCTTGAAGAGAGTTGGCCACCAATAACCAACCCTCAAGATTTTATGTGATGTAACTCTCCCAACAAAATGTCCCCCACATACCCCTCCATGGAGATCATCAATTTTTTTGGGGGTTCTCATTTTCAGTTATGCATCTCAAGAAGGATTGGATTCCCTTCTTGGTTCTTGGAATTGGAACCTTGCTGATAGCCTCTACCCTTTAGGGATCAGTCATGACACCATCCTTTGATACAATGTGACCAAGCAACTTATCCTTTTGCACTCCAAAATGGCACTTCTTTGGATTCAAAGAGATACCAACTTCTCTGCATCTAATCAACATTTTTTCCAAGTGCTACAAGTGATCAAATCTCTTTCTGGAAACTACAGTCACATTATCTTGGTAAACAACAATAAAATCATTAATGTAATCAACAAAAACAACATCCATTTCTCTTTGGAAGGTAGCTCCAGCATTCATCAAACTGAATGGCATCTTAACATAAACATATGTGCCCCATGGAGTGGTAAAGGCAATCTTTATTCTTTCTGAATCCTTCACAACAACTGGATTGTATCTAGAGAAACCATCCAAGGTAGAAAGCAACTCAGATGCAGTCACCAATTGCAACATATTTTCCACTTTTGACAGAGGATAATTGTCCTTCATTGATGCTCTATTCAGATTTCTAAAATCAATACACAGCCTGATATCATCATTTTTTTTTTCTAACTAGCACTAAGTTTGCAACCCAAGAAGAATACCTTGTTGGATGAATGATCCCTCCATCTCTTAGCTTCTTCAGTTCATCTTTCATTTTCATGGAGAGGAGTGGATTAATCAGCCTCTAATTTTATCTGAATGGTTTTGCATTAGATTCCAAAGGAATCTCATGTTGAAACAAGTCCTCTCTATATGCTTTCAGTTCAGAATAGGACCAAGTAAGGCATTCTTGATATTTCTTTAACAATTGGACATAGGACTGTTTCTCTTCTTTGTTTATATTACTTCCCAACCAGATCTTCCTTAGTTTTTCCTTTCTATCAAGGTCATGCTCTTCAACATCCCTTGAGGCTGTTACATTTCTGTTAATAATGCAATCAACATTATCAAATTCTAATTCAAGAGCAACCAACCCTCTAGGAATGGTATTAGTTTTCAACTGGATGATGTCTTTTCCAAACAAAGTTTATTTTCCTTCTGATGCACACACCATTGGCTCCCAATCAATACACTGATCAACAAACTCCCCTTTGTTCTACAAAAACTATTTCACTTGGGCATCATCATCAAATACTTGCCAATTTTTTACGTTGTCAGGGACAAATGGCCTTGTTAGTACTTCAACATTATATTCACAATTGGGGGACATTGAACAAACATCAAACCGAGATCCCAAGACTACAAGCTGGTCTGCAACAACATTGAACTTTCTATCATGATGCACCATATTAAATGAGTCAAACATTTCAATCATATCCCAAACAACATGCTTGTATTGTTTCATTCTCTGATTTTTAGTAGCATACAATTTTCTAATTTGTTTGACAATCAGTTTTGAGTCTCCTTTGACAATGATATCTTTAATATGATACTTCCAAGAAATTCTCAAACCTAATAATAATGCTTCATACTCAGCAATGTTATTAGTGCATTCAATCTTAAGTTTGAAAGAAAATACAAACTCTTCTTGGCTTGGGGAGATCAGAACAATGTCAACACCATTTCCAAACTTGGAACAAGCTCCATCAAATAACAAGGTCCAAGGTAAATCAGTTTGTTCAATACATTTGCACTGATCAGTCTTGTGCTCCTTTTCATTAGCAAACCCCTACAAATTTATCTGCATCCACATCAACATATAACACTTCATAAGAAGCATTATTTGCATCCTCAATGAGGTGCAACATTTTCTTCTCTCCATAGAAATTTACAAGGTTGCCTTCAACTTGAATGGTAACAAAAGACATATCCATATGAACACTTCCACCAACACTTACAGCCCACTTTCTTGATAACCTCATGCCCCATTTGGCAGGGCAATCAACAATGACAACATCAAGTTTCAAGTTCTTTCTTGGATAAGTTGTAAGTTTTACCATCAATCCTTTCACACATCCAACAATGGGAACATCTCTAGTTTCCATGGTAGTGCATCTTCCATATGTTGTTGTCACTTTGATATCTAACTCATTCATGACCTTAAGAGGCATGACATTGCATGATGCTTCGGAATCAAACATACAATTGTGCAGTAGTTTGTCCTAAATGATCAAAGTTGTAAAAAATGGATCAACATTTAATTGGGATTCAACCAAAGATGTCCCCAAGTAAACCTAATATGCTTCTCCAAGCTCCTCCAATACTGCTGGTGTTTCAAAGTCTACATTGGTTGAGGAGGAGTTTCTACAATGTTTACATTTCTACTTGGGGTACTCTTTTCTTCTTTCAATCCCAAGTACTCAAATGCTCTCTTCTCATGCTTAGGAATCCTAAACAACTCAACAATTAGAACACTAACTTTTATTTGACTCAAAACTTGGGCAATGTCATATGGAACATTGTTTGGCAAGGCAGTATTGGAAGGGAGATTAACTCATCAGATGGCATGGGATTCTTGACAGTTTGGGCACAAGGAGAAATATGAATCTTGTTTGGGACAATAAGGCCTTTGGAAGGTGTATCTTTCTTAGGAGCCTCTTTAGGAATACTAGTAAGCAATGGAGTTTTAGGTTTGGCTTGAGGCCCTACTCCTTTGACAACTCTACTCCTAGTATTATAATCCTTTTCTTTAGCATCAACATTGTTCATCAATAACTATCCTATCTTCCTCTGAAGGGATTTCTCCATCCTACTTATTTATCATTAAAGCTCTTAAATACTCAAAGTCATGATTAGGTATTTCAAAAGCTTGCACTACATCTACTTCAAAATATGAGGAGGAGGAAGAAGTGGTACCCGATGAATGCAATCCCAAAAAGTTGCAGTAGTTCGAGAACTTATCACTTTGGTTGAAGTTGCTACTTGTTGTGAGATTGAAGAGCAACCCATCATACAAACATCATCATTAGTACCATCATAATTATCAGCTTCTTCTTCTTACTGATTTACTTCACATGGAGGATGGGGCAGAAATCATCTATCACACTAATCAATCTCATTGGCTTCATCAACAACAACCTTCCAAATTCTTCCTCCTTCTGAATTAGACTTTCCAAACTCTGGAAACAACCTTCTAGTAGGGCCCGAGATGAAGAAAGATTTTCTTCCTTCCAACTTTGCAATGATTAGTAACAAATTTACATTGACAGAGGCTAAGACACTGAGGTTTTCCATTTACTCAAAAAAATAAATCAACACGGAGTTGCCACTAAGGATTTTCAACCTAGTTGTGCAAATGCACTAAAATAATCTGTCAAATGTCTCTCAGTACTAAATATCATGCAAAGCTTTATAAATCAGACCTTCCTTCACCCAAATTTATCAATGGTGAGGAAAACCTAGGACAATAATTGCAGGAAAAATTGGACAAACAACACGTAAAACTTATAACTTTGTTCAATTCTTACAGATTTGATCAGAGAATGATGTTTACAAAATGTATTTGCACACAAAACTACAAGAAACATTACTAGGGTCTGTATGCGTACACCTTTGTTCAAATACTTCAAAGAATCCCTGACAATGATGCCAAAAGTGTGGTTGATGGGCCAAACTAGATACGAACTATGTATGCAATTAAATTAACTAAATTAGTCTCTGGCAACACAAATAATTTCCTAGTAACGTAAATATCATCCCCGACAATGGCACCAGAATGTTGATGGCAACCAAATGGATACAAACTCAAATATGTATGCACCTGGATCAAATTGAAGTCCCCGAAAGCAGCGCCAGAAGTATGTTGGTACCTGGATTTACTCTTCTTCACAAACTGAGCAGCATCATGGATTTGATAAGACACTCAGACGTAGATAGATGATTATGTATGTCATTTTGTAGTAGTGGAAGCAATTTATCTAACTTTTTAACACTCAGGCTTTGAAGAAGTGGGTAGCACCTTAAAAGGATTTGATCTTATCCTAACTATTTTAGGTTGTGCCTTTCAACCAAGGTAAGAGAACCTATTTTGTAACCTCTGTTATTGAAGGAGATGCAGATCCCTTTCTTTTGCAAAAATTTTATAAAGAAAACCTTGGGAAAATATGATCAACACACCAAATATGACTCTCATGAGTTGTCACTTCCAGATTATGGAGATATTTTCAATACAAGGCAAAGGTTACTAAAGACATTAAGAAATCCTAATTGTTCTGCATATTTTTGCAAGTAGATTTTGTTCCTTTGTTGATACACAGGGAAAACAGGGGTAGTTCAGGGTGGATCAATGGTTTTAAATGATTTTGGTGGGAGATGAAGTAGGATAAAGTTGATTATACCGGATCTTTGGAGGGACTTCACAATAATGAACAACTTCACAACAGAAAGCTTCAGAATAGTCAAGACATTCCTTCAACCAAAAGGTGTGCTTCAATGGAGGCCCAGATCAACACGTTTTCACACAATCTTTGAGACTCCAACATGAAGGCTCGAATTGGAAAACTCAATTAAACACTAAAGTTTATGATTAATCACACCTAAGGTACACCCGAAGACTTACAGACAATCTTTATCAACAAATGATAGTGAATTGATTTTAAATTTGTTTATCTCATCCAAGATGAAGGCTCTTCTTGAAATGAAATTGCAAATACCATTAGACTGTCATAAGGACGAGATGTTGTGTGATTTCACAAAAAATTCAGTATAAAATTGCAATAGGAACGAAAGAAACTATTTACAGACATTCTAAAAATAAAACAGATACAAAATTGTTAGAGATTAGACAAATTAATTCCAAAATATCTTAGATTCATCAGCAGGGGAAAGCTTCCAGAGCAATCTCAGTGCTTGTCAATGGCTATACATTTGCAACCAACTTGACACGATAGAAAATCTAACACAGAAAGAAAATAACAGGTAATCTCGGCTTTGGCCTCTCGGGAAGACGGATTTCTCAAATGTTTTCTCAAGAATTCATACTCCGACCATTTGCAAGAGTAATCTCATTGCATTTATAATACACCCTTTACATCCAATTTCCCCCCCAAAAGAGGAATATTCGAAGTACCTTTTTTACACATATCGGATCATGATTTATAGAAAGTGACATTCAACAGATTAAAAAAATTTCCAATTGTTTTCAAAAAAGGTGAATCATGGCAAATATTTGCATCATTGTTCTAATTGGAGGCACATTCTTCACCCTTAGCACCTGCAACACCTTTTCCCCTCAAAAGGGAAGAATATTTGAGGGACCTTTACTTGTTACCAATTTGTTTTAGACAGAGACATTTAACAATTCAGATCTGAAATCTATCAGGTGGACCAATTATGAACTGATCACGTCTCTCGGACCCTCGACTAATGACTAGGATACCATGCCACAACTTTTCGGGAGTCCCTTTAATCATTCTGATTCTTTCATGTGAGAAATCCCCTTTTTAATCATTTTTCGGAGCCTCTGCATAGCTGGACTTGATAGGTCATCCCTTTTTGCTCTCGAGGCAATGCATTTTTCACCTTTTACACCTGCACTTTCATCATTTCATCCTTTTTCCCTCCTTTTCCTTGGAAAATTTACTCTGCAACTTCTTGATCTGGCATTTTTTGCTTTTTTGCATGAGCCTGAGTAGAAATCCACTTCAAAAGTACTTCAGATTTACAAATTGAGCTCCCAAATTGATTCAATTGAACTTGTCAGACCAAAACGACACAAATTTGCCAAAAATTTGACGAAGAATGATGCAAAAAATGCATCTCCAAACATCCTGGAGCTTCAATGGAGGAAAAATCAAATGAAATGCACATCTACCATTGATATTTCCTTTCAAATTTTAATCTGAGCCCTCCACATGGAAAAAATGTGATTGGAAACGGGCATGGGAGCACCTTTTTGACATTTTATAACTTTTGGAAAAAAGAAAAATTTCCACATTTTCCTCGCACCCCTCTGTTGTCAGAAAACGGGCTTGAAACGTGTCCCAAAGTGGGTCCCAGAGGAACCGTACGCTTGATTATGCTATTTCACCTACGTTTTTGGAAAAAAGGAAAATTTTCAAAATTTTAGCCACAGCTTCGCCCTTCTACCTTTAGCTTTTGATGTGGGTCACAACGGACCTTCGCTTCAACTTACAATTTTATCCCTTTTTTACAAAAGGTAAAAAACCTTAAATGACCCTGAATCTTTGTTTCTCCATTTCCTCGCCTGCAACGTGTCTCAATGGCACATTTTGAGATGGTCCCAAAAAGTAGAGACCCCAAACATGCGTTGTCCCTCCACGTGTCCCAGGCCCTCTAGGAAGTTGCTTGAAAAGTCTAAGTACGGGAAGGCCCGACGGAAGCCTCCACATGTCTTTATGGCGCAACTTCAAGATGGTCCCCAAGAGTAGAGACCCTCAGTAAGCGCGAGCTCACCATGTGGACATATTTTGGGCTGAAGTGAGGCTTAGAATTTTTAAAGTGCCTCGCAGAGCCGCATCCAACTGGAAAGGGCCACGTTTCAACTGATGCTGAGAAGTGATTTTGAGTGGGAAACTTCACCTGTCAAATTGTAAAATGCAGGAGAACCACCATTTGAGCTCGAGGAGACATAAAATATAATAGAGGCCTCAAACTGAGGAATTTCAATGAAAAATGGGGCGAGACTAATTTGAGCACCAAAAAAAAAAGTTTCACATTGAGGGTCATTACATGGAATGTGAGAGGGATAAAGGGGATCCCTTCTAAAATAAATGAGATTAGAAGATTGATACAACATTATCAGCCTCAGATGTTATTTTTGCAAGAAACTAGGACTTCGGTTGAATTAATGAATGTTTTGGCCAATAATATTAACAAACACGGTCAAGTGCTTGCATTAGGCTCTGATGGAGCTTCAAGTGGTATGGTGTGTATTTGGGACCCTCGGTGCCTTCAAATCTTACATATTGGGGGCTTGTATGAAGTTCTATATCTGGGTATGTGAGATATGGAATATGGTCAATTACTCCTTTTTCTTAATATCTATGCCCTAACTAATTTTGAAGGCAAGAAAGCTTAATGAAACCTTATTAATTATGTTGTGAATGATCACTTCAGGTATCTTTGCATAATAGGTGGAGACTTTAATACTATTCTCTCTACACAAGAAAAACATGGTGGAAATTCACATTTGGATGCTTCATCAACCATTATGAGTAACTCTATTTAGAACCTTCAAATAATTGATGTACACACCCAAAATGGTCTTATGACATGGTCTAACAGAAGAACAGGAGATGGCTACATTAGGGAAATACTAGATAGATATATGATCTCTGAGGAGTGGATGAACATGGATTTCCTCCCAATTGCTAGTGTCCTTGATCATGGGGGATCTGACCATTGGCCAGTATTGTTGGACATTGGAAAATCAAATAAATTTAAGGAACCCTTCCGCTATCAATTAATGTGGATGAGGCATGAACAGTTTCCTGATTTGATTACAAAATAGTGGAAAGATGGGAACCCAAGATATATGAACTGCATGCATAGATTTCACCGAACTCTTAACTATCTTCAAAGACAAATTACGGAGTGGAACATGAATGTTTTTGGAAATGTGCATGCTAGAAAAAGGGATCTCATTGAATCGATTCAGGTCCTTAACAAACAGATTAGATTGCAAGGCTTTTCATTTGATCTGCAAAAGAAGGAGATTGAGCTCAGTAGGGATCTATGAGAGTGGAAGCAAAGGGAAGAGATATTTTAGAAACAAAAGGCATGAGTACACTGGTTAAATGAAGGAGATAAGAATATTGATTTTTACACAAATTAGTCTTGGCTCATCAAGCACATAACTATATAGCATCTTTGACTACTGAAATAAGCCCTTGGGGGACATCCAAGAGGGTAATCCAACATGTCATTTTACATTATTTCAACAATCTATTTCAGAACTCTGCCCTAAATTAGAGTGCACAACAAACTATCTATGATAATATTCCTTCTATTATTACAGAGGAAGAAAATCACCAATTGCTTAAGCCCATTTCTAAACAAGAATTATATTAGGTTGTGTTTACCATGAAGAAAGGAAAAACTCCTAGGCCGGTTAGCTTTCCCATAGAATTTTATCAACAGTTTTGGGAGTTGATTAAGATATATCTTTTGGAGGTGGTTGAGGAATGTTGATAGGAAAGAAATCTCTTGCGAATTCTTAATTACACTCATTTGTCTTTGATTCCTATACTGACGGAGACATCTACCATTGTTGAATGTCGTCCAATTGCATTATGTAATGTTCTATATAAAATCATTACTAAAGTGATGGCTAAAAGGCTAAAACCAATTATGCATAAAATTCTACCGCCAGAACAAGGAGGTTTTGTTCCAGGTCGAAAAATTGTAGATGATATAGTTCTAGCACAAGAAGTTATTCATTCTATGCAAATTCAGAAAAATCATGCCATGTTCCTACGATTAGACCTTGAAAAAGCATATGATAAAGTGGGCTAGGGTTTTTTGGTTATTTAATGACATAGATTTGGATTTTCTGCTCAGTGGATTGAGTGGATCCAAACTTGTATCACTACTGTCTCATTCTCTGAATGGGAGAACAAGGGCGCAAAGATGGTTAGAATACAACACGTAGTGGAAAATAAATGGATGCCAAAGTTGGCATCAGAAGCTTAGGTAGTACCTGTGAAGATTACAACACGCGTTGAAGCTACATGTGTGAGAGAAACATTACAATAGAAATCTGATATTACTAAGGAGGAGGTTTTACATGAAAGATGCCCAGATCCTACACATCAGAAGGAGGTTTATCAGGAAACCATGGAGGTTCTCAGAAATATTTAGGGTGAAATACAGTGTTTAAAGGAACAATCATGGAAGTTGGAACAAAAGAAGGCAGCATAGACGGTCCAGTTAAATGTTGATGACTTGAAAGAGGTATGCAAGATGCTACGCCAGGAGAATGTTATTCCATCACAAGGGAATTGGTTAAAGGGAAACACTCCACACACAACTATTGAGATTGGACGGCAGATCCTGCATGCTAATCTCTCCCCTCATAGCTTGGATTATGATAAGGAGATCACTTTGAATGTTGTTGTGGATGGGTGGATTTTGAGCAATATATTGATTGACACAAGCACATAAGTTAATGTGCTTACTTTAGATGCATGGGTGCAGATGGGAAAACCTCCATTACAACCATCCTCTAATGTATTGTTTATGGAAAATCAAACTAAGGCCACTTTGATAGGAGTTTTAAAGGATGCATCCATTACTATACAAGGGGCCAAGTTCACTGGGGACTTTGAGGTTTTGGCACTTGCAAAAGTAGACAAACAACTTCCCAGCTCTACTTGGGAACCCTTGGTGTTATGAAAATGATGTTGATATACGGTTCAACAAGGGGTATATAAGTTTCGAGAACAAGGAAGAACGTGTTATTATCCCTTTGACAGATGGGAAATATGCACCTTATGTTGAACCTTTGAGTGAGGAAGACCTGAACAAAATTTATGTGTGCGTCATTCGAGATCCAGAAGTACTTGAGCCATCTAAGGAAGGAATCCTCCATTGGGAAGATGCACAATCTATTAGTGATACTACAAGTGTTGCTTGTGATAATTGGGCGCATGA
Source organism: Taxus chinensis (assembly GCA_019776745.2). Lineage (NCBI taxonomy): Eukaryota > Viridiplantae > Streptophyta > Pinopsida > Cupressales > Taxaceae > Taxus > Taxus chinensis. The sequence continues at coordinate 139,435,852 of CM034157.1, forward strand.
CACCTATGAGATGGTTGGGTGCAAAGTAATAAGTGCATCTACGCGAGGAGGCAAACCTCGATGTATTAGGAGGATAGGTAATAACTTTGTACCCTGGTACACTAGAGAAGGAGACACTGCGGTATTCATGCGTGCCATGGAGGAACAATGGAAGGATCAAGTGGACAGAAGAAATATGTTAGTGTATACCCTACGTGGGATAACAGCACACTGGTGGATGGTTCATAGGGATAATCTCATAGAATGGAATGAAGTGAGAATTGCTCTAACAACTCGGTTCCTCATGAGCAATGCACCTACTCAAATCTGCATATATCATGGTAATCAACTTATTCAGCACCACGTTCAATAGTGTGAGAGACTCTAGATAGAGGGGCAAAAATATTTACCACCTTCACTATGGGTGCACAAACTTTATTTCACTTTACGTGACTGCGCACGCGCTTGGTATGTCTATGTGGAACTGCATAGGGAGACTGGAAATTGGCAAGACTTGACTATAGGAATGATCCAGACTTTTGACTACTTCTCCACTAAACCTCTGGTGAAAGAGGCATTACAGGTTATGGAGCACTTGACTATGGGAGACAGTGCAAAGGCTGAAGAACTCATTCAGGAGTTATTTGGTGAGGTAGACCCAGGAGTGCATTTTAATGAAGTAGATGAGACAGATGCCACACTACTTGAGTGTGCTTTCCTTAAGAAGGAGAAAGGAAATATGGTCTACATAGTGGATGATGAAGAAGTAGAAAATTTGGACATTGATCATTTAGAAGGTATGCGTGAGGTTTTGGATAGTGCGGATGAGAAGGTACACACCTATCATGAACCTATGAAGACCAAGAAAGTGAACATTGGCATGGATGCTAAACCTAAGGAGGCCATAATTGGAGATTATTGGTCTGATTCTAAAGTGGCTAAGATAATTGAGTTACTACGTGATTTCCAGGACTTATTTCCTAGGGGCTACCATGAGTTAAAGGGAGTGCATGAATCCTTGGGTGAGATGAAGATTAAGCTAAAGGAAGGTGTGTTCCTAGTTAGGAAGAGACCTTATAGGATGAACCCTAACCTGCATGTAAAATTTAAAGAAGAAATTGACAAGATGTTGAAATCTGGCATCATTAAGCCCCTAGAAGAATCAGAGTGGGTTAGCCCCATGGTAATCAGTATAAATAAATATGGTCAGATTAGGATTTGTGTGGACTACAGAGACATGAATTTTGCATGTGTGATTGAACCTTTTCGTACACCTTTCACTTGAAGAAATATTAGAAGGAGTTGCAGGTGCATGAAATTTACTCTTTTACAGATGGATTCTCTGGGTATCATCAGGTAAGAATTACAAAGGAGGATCAAGAGAAAACAAATTTCACCACTGAATGGGGAAGTTTTGCATACACAGTGATGCCCTTTGGACTAAAGAACACATTTGCAGTATTTTTGCACATAGTTGTTCAAGCATTCTAGGATTTTATTCACAAATTCTTGCAGGTTTACTTAGATTATTGGATAGTATATGGGCTTGTCAAGGATCATTGTGACAACTTGTGCTTAATGTTTGAAAGATGCAGACAGTTAAGCATCTCCTTAAACATCAAGAAGTGTGTATTTTCTACACCTTTTGGAACTCTGCTAGGGCATATCATCTGCAAGGAAGGTTTGTTAGTAGATCCAGCTAAGGTTACAGTTATCATAGGCCTGGAGGAGCCTACCAGTCAGAGTGAGGTGCGCAGATTCTTGGGCCACACAGGGTATTACAAAAAATTTATCAAAGGATATGCTAAGATTTTTGTGCCCTTGGAGGAGTTACTAAAAGGAAAAGGGACATTCTATTGGGGAGAACCACAACAACACACATTTGAAGCATTGAAGGAGAGGCTTACTACGACACCTATTCTGCACTTTCCCTCATAGAACCAACCTTTTCACGTACATGTGGATGCCTCTGACATGGCCATTGGTGCAATATTAGCTCAGCTTGGAGAAGGTATTATAGATCATCCTATCTATTTTGCTAGTAGAAAGTTGACTCTTGCAAAACAAACCTATACAACTACAGAGCGCAAGGCCTTGTCAATGATCTATGCACTACATAAGTTTAGACAATACTTGCTAGCAACACCTTTTGTGTTTTATACAGATCACATGACATTAAAATACTTGGTAAATAAGCTCATTTTATAGGGGCATATGCCAATGGGTTCTATTATTCTAAGAGTTTGACTTTACAGTCGTGGTAAAACCAGGTAAAAGTAATTTTGGCCCAGACCACTTATTAAGAATTCAATCAGGAGAGGAGGCACAAACAATTGAAGATACAATGTCAGATGCACAGTTGTACAGGTTAAATTACACGCCTTTAAAATTGGAGGATATTGTTGTCTTTTTATGCATAGGTATGACACCAGAAGGAATGAAAGCCTTGGAGAAGAAACAACTTGCAATTCACACCACACCTTTCATGTTGATCAGTGGTGACTTATACAAACTAGGATGAGATGAAGTATTGTGCCAGTGTGTACTGGAACATGAGCACATGGATATCATGGAAGAGGCTCATGGTGGTATTGTAGGTGGGAACTATGCAGGTGATGCCACCACGTGCAAGATTCTACTCATTGGTTTATGGTGGGAGACCCTGTACAAGGATTGTAAAGAGTATTGTAAGGTGTGTGATCACTGTCAGCACCTTGGAAAACCTGGGAAAAGAGATGAAATGCCTTTGAGGCTTATTACTAGTATAAAGCCGTTTGAAAAATGGGCAATAGAATTTATGGGTTTTGTTTCCATAGCCGCACGTAGAACTGGATCGCGCTACATCATCACTTGTACATATTATCTTATAAGATGGGAAAAAAGAACACCTACAAAGGATTATACAATGGCTACAACAACAAGGTTCTTATGAGAAAATATTCTTACTAGGTATGGATGTCCACTAAGTCTGACAAGTGATAGGGGCACACACTTCTTGAATGAGACAATCAGGATATTATTGGATGAATTTATGGTCACACACCAAAAGACTACACCTTATCACCCTTAAGAAAATGGGACTGTTGAGGCCTTCAACAAGATATTGAGCCAGACCTTGACAAAAATTTGTGATGTTGGAAGGAAAGATTGGGATGATAAAGTTTCTGTTGTACTTTGGGCATATAGAACAACCTACAAAAGGTTGAATAAGGCCACACCCTTTTAGTTGGTGTTTGGCGTAGAAGTAGTTCTTCCCATGGAATTCATGTTACCTTCTTTGCGTATTGCACATGGGAGGTCTAGCTGATGAGAAAGCATTGGAAGAAATAATTGACAAGTTAATACAGCTTGATGAGAGGCACACCATAACACGTTGGAGTTCAGAAGCAAGAAAAGGCCAACTAGAAAGGCATGGCATGACAGACACATCAAGGATAAGAAGATTGAGGTCGGGCAGATGGTACTTCTTTATGATTCAAAGTTTTTGCGCCACCCAGGAAAGCTTAAGGTGCATTGGTTGGGACCATATGTTATCACTCACATACTTGAATCAGGTGCTTTCCAGTTAGAGGTGCTTGATGGAACACGGTTACCCGGTTACTTCAACGGGAGTAGGTTGAAGCCCTACTATAAATAAGCCTTCTTAGTGTTTGTAATAAGGTAGTATTGCCATTTAGATTATATTTCCTTTACTATATTTCATTTAAATGTATTTCCTTCATTGTCGCTATGCTTTGTCAATTTAGTTTAGTGTTTTGTGTAATAAGCGCGTTTGCGCACCAGAAGCTGATCACAATCTAAAGTGTTTATATGTGTAGAGGACTCCACATACCCTTAGTGTGGGGTGGATAAAGGAGGTATGGAAAAGAAATAAAATCATGGGTAGCTACAAGAGGAACCAAAGGAGCAAGGTTTCAAAATTCATGAGAACTTTCGAAGAATCGCTAAAAAATTAAGACCACGTGTAAAGCATTGGGCGCTCAGTATAATACAAGGGAGGCTGTAACATTGGAGACTACGTATGTTGGGTCACATTGGATAAACTACTTCGGCTTAAGGAAGCACGGGTAGAGGAGATCTGTGACAGATAAGTAGTGGTGCACGCTAGGAAATTATGACTGAGGCACAAAAGTTTGAGGCACAAGACATTGAAGCACGGGATAATGAGGGTGCACAATGCACTCAAGAGAAATTAATGCCATGTATGGTGGTAGGTGGAGCAATTAATGAAGGGAATTTTTGAAACTTGGTTTAAAATCAACATTCTCAATGTCATTTTCTACCTTACGAACTTGAAAAAAATTGTGAAGTGCAAAGAAGAGCTGGAGACAAAGAGTATTATGTGGATTGAGTAATCTTGTCGCATTGTGAAGCACGGTATTGAGTACCTAGGCATGGAAGTAGGATTTAAGAAGTGGTGCATGCACGTGACGGAAGACTGATAAGTTTTAATTCACAGCTAGGGTTTTTACGCATTTACAGAATCAAAAGGAGCAATGACACCATGGAAAGCTCCAGTAGCAGAGAAGGAGGTTGACGATCCAGTAGAGGAGTGGCTGGTAGAGATGCTATATCTAGAAGGATTCATTGAAGGGCAGTCATGGACAACAAATATTACACAGTGTAGGATTTCAAAGATTAACCACTGCACTATAAAATGTATGAAGGACATGCAAAGAAGTCTACAGAAGGACTAACTGGTGACTGGCAGACGACACTAGGGTCTTGGATTCCGTACTAAAGAATCTACTTGAAAGCATGGGCATAATGCAGATCCTGGAGTTTCTGTACTTTGGAAAGCCCGAGAAATTGTACCAGTGGCTAATGTCATGGGTCCATGAAGATTATTTCTATTTCACGGGCAAGAGAATGAGGATAACTGCTAAATTTATTGGAAAAGTTACCAGGCTACATGACATGGGCTTAGAAATTGTCTGGAGACTTGACAGATGATGAGGGCATTGATGCCACAATAACCCTATATCAAGTATAAGAAGGGGGGCATGAGCTTTCAAGGTCACCAATATCCCAGACATGGCCACCAGAGTAGTAGCGCGCTTAGTAGGGAGTAAGCTAGGGGCCATTGAGCAATGGAACAAGGTGAACATGCGTTGGTTGCATATAGCACACAAAATGGCCAACAAGACCTACTACAATATCATTGTTGGTTACATTGCAGAGAGCTTGGTGAATGAGGCATGCATCCAAGCAGAAAAAGGTGAGAAGATAACCTGGGGCACAATTTTGTTATTAATTGTTTTCAGTGAAGTTGGGGTACCAGATGGTCCTATGGAAAACATATGGGAGTTTCCATTGGAGAACACATCCCTAGCCAAAAGATATGTTAAGTACATACTATGAAGAACTGTTTCCAGTACATATAGGGAGGGCTTAAATAAGTGGTTCTAGAGACTGCGCAAGGCATTTGAAGGAGAATGGTACATTCTGTGTGAGTTACCCAAGGTGTTGAAATGGGAGGCTAAATTTATAGTCTACTAGCATTTCAGCCTGGGGCGCTTCCACATGAAGTCTGGAGAGAAGAGCCCATGGTGTAAGTTGTCTTTTGTGTTTACTGCAAGGTATTTCAAGGACTCTGTAAATAGATTTCATGATGCACATCAGCTCCAGTTTGACGCAGAAAAAGTGGACGCAGACATTCACATTCTGTGCAAAACATATGTATGGCCAGGTAAGGAGGCCTATGTCGAAACTATGGAGTCTAATAATGTGGACATCATGCCAGAGAGTTTGGTTGTAGGGAAGATTGAACCAACACATGTCTACATATACCTCAGACCAAGGTTCAAGGATGAAAAAGTGGTGAAGGGTGTGGATATGGCTCTTCCAGGACCTCCTAAGAAGAAGCAAATAGTGGGGACTTCAAGGAATGTTGCATCTGCACCCCTAGCTCAAGAGGACCCAATACATACAGGACTTAAAAACATCCTAGAACAAGAGGAACCTAAAGACAATGCTGGACTTGTGCATACAAGAAGGATTTTGAGGAAGAGGCGTGCTTCAAGAGACACTGGTGCTAGAACTTCACAGCCAGTAAGGAAATCACCATGCGTGACTCCTGTAAAGGATGAAGAGAAGGAGAAGAAAAAGCATAGGAAATATGTTCCTATACAAGATAGTGAGGAGGAATCCCCACAGCCAAGCACACAGGAAGTAGAGGAAACTCCAAGAATGAGTGGAGATAGAGTTGAGGCCACCCCCAGTGTGGAAATACAGGATGATGAAGATATGGGCAAGCATGTAGTCTATAATACTATAGACCCCAGTGTGAGTATTCGAGAGGATATCTCTGGTGAAGGAGAAAACAACGTTGGTGGAGATACATAAGTCCTCATGCACCCAAAGCAGAAAGAAGGAAAATATGAGGAGGAAGTCAACTAGGTGGTTGAAGGCGTTGTCCCATAAGATGCGGGCATAGTTGAACAACAAGAAAGAAGAGGACATTAGCACACAAGGATGTTGGCGAGCATGCAGGTGCACATGAAGAAGAAGAAGTGGTAGGTACTCAAGACTTGGGTTATATGAATGAAATTTCAAAAACTATTTGAACCCATTTCCAGAGTACACTACTGAACTAACAATTGTATGGCTGGGATTGGATGGACCCTGAAATGGCCAATACATGCACTCACAAGCAACTATCTTGGGGCATGCAGACTCACATGGATGAGCCTGATTTTGATGTCTGCAAGGAGGCATGCACTTTGAAGAAGATGAGGAAGGTGCCTCATATGTGCCATATGAACATTAAGCCAACCCATTTTTTAGATGAGAAGGTAAGCAATGCTTTGATTAAGGTGTCCATAGAAGTAATGTGAAGAAATATGGATAAGGCAACAACAATCCAGGTGCTAGTGGAGGATAAAAAGGACAAGGACACAGAAATCAAGTGCCTTACTCAAGAGCATGATAATGTAGTCATGGAGGCCCAGAATGTAAAGATGATGGTGGAGCAGATTGTAGATGATATTTTACTGAAGAGGCCTGAGTTTCAGGAGAAGGTGCCTCAGGACTTCAAGTCTGAGTTGCACTATCTATGCACAACAGTTCACCTACTTTTGGATGAAGGACCAATGTGCCTCCCCAAGAAAAAGGATGTAGGGGAAGAAGCAACAAGAGCAAGGGCCACTATTGATAAAAAAGTTTCAAGTATATGAGGGTTGCTCCAAACATTGAAGGATGAGTTGAAGAGAGATGATCAAGATCTTAATTTATATGCGGCGCCAGACACCATAATAAGGACTAGAACTTTAGTAGAGGATAATGAAGTTCTGAAGGTGATGAAGGATGAAACACTTAGGCACGTAGAAAGGTTTAGCTGGTAAAAAAAATGTGAGGCCCTCGTAGCAACCCAGGATCCACACAAGGAAAGGATTGACGAGATTGGAAAACTCATAGCGTAGAAGATGGACCTCATGGAGGGAATGTTGTCAGGTATGGCCAATGTTGTCTGGATACTACAAAATGAGAAAGAGAAAATATCTAAGGATGAATTAGATGACATAGCCACTGATATTCCAGAGAAAACAAGGAACGCTGAGTGAATGACATAGACCTTGGAGGCTGAAATCAAAAATGAATATCTAGAATTAATCCTTCCAGTTGAAGAAGAGGGTGTTGCAGAATAAACTTCATTCTTTTGTACAGAGTTTGGTTCATTCTTTTCATTCTTTCATTTCCTATTATTTATTATTGAAGACATATGAAGGGATTCCCATTGCCGAGGGTGGGAATGTACTCTAGTGTGGGGTAATGTTGAACAACCAAAAATATTCTAAGTATTGGGCGCGTGAATATAGGGTGCTGGAAGCGCGCGGTGCTATAATAGTATTGAAGCGCCCAAAATCAGGACTTAGTTGTTTTATGGATAAAGACTATTTTTGGAGATAGCGTGCAGAGCACACATAGAGATGAAGACTTTCACTACATACAAGTTTATTTTGGGAACAAGTAGCAGATAAGAGCCATGCATAGTTTAAGCTAATAATAGGATTTCTACTTGAAGTTAACTATAGGACATCTATTGTTAGAGCACTTGCATGTTGTGCATACTATTGTAAAGGCACATGGCTATTATCAACATGTGACCTATTTTGAGAAGTGCATGGGTGGTGAAGGGAAATTCCCCGCCCTATAAATATGTATTGAACTTGCGTAGTTTAAGTAGTGGTGAATTATTGTAGAGTTTGTGAACTGCTAGGTTTTGATGCGCACATGACTCATGGAGATACTTTATAGTGTATGAAGCTTCTGTGTTTTACAATATTTATGAAATGGAGTATATTGGTTGGATAATGGTGTTAGACATGACTGAATCTGGTTCTTGTATGGTTAATCTTATCATAGTTATTGTTTAGTTCATTTATCATGATTCACTAAGATCTAGATCTGGTTTATGCTTTGTGGAATGTTTATATCTAATTATGAATCTGAATATGTTTAAACATCATCACACTAACATCATGCCTGCATCGAGCAATGGGGAAAATGAATCTCGCCCTTGTGGGTAAGTTCTTCGGTGCTAGGCCCAATATCGATGCCATCAGAAAATGGGCCATGCATTGCTGACAACCTAAAGGAGATTTGGTTATTACAACCATGTCCAGAGGTTTTTTCCTTTCCAGATTCAATCAACAGACAAATCTTGAAACAATATTGCTGGGTGGACCCTGGTGTATGGGTAACATGGGGCTTTTCCTAAAAATATGGTACCCAGGATTTAACCCTAATACTGAAAATATTCACACTATTCCTATATGGTGTAGGCTACCAGGACTTCCCCTACATTACTGGGATGATGAGATGTTACTTCATATTACAAGATCAATTGGGTCTCTAGTTGGATTAAACATGCCTACTAAAAATAGATCTCGACTAACATTTGCTAGATTTTGCATCTCTTCTGAAATGGAGAAAGAACTACCTAATCACATTATACTTCAATTGAATTTTGGTACATGGAAACATGTGATAGAATATGAAACTTTTCAATTAAGATGCAAGAAATGCCATAAGTTAGGGCATTTCACCAAGAAATGTCCTACGAATAAGAAACACAAGAATGAGAGATATGGATATTACTTAAAAGAGACTGAAAAGAAGCCTGAGGATAAAGAGAAAACGAATGGATCAGGGGATTCAGTGGAAAACAAATCTCATGAAGAAAAAACGGAAGGAAAAGAGCCACCTCAAGAAAAGAATCCACAAGCCCAGATTCAAAATGATAAGGGGATAGATAAAAATATCTCTAATCTTCCAGATCTGAAATACAAAAGGAACAAAAAGGGTTTCAAAACCCCTATAAGGTGACCACCAGTTTGTAGGAAGCTTTGGAGACCAAAAACTCCCTTAGTAAAAAAGGGAGGAGATGATTTGCAAGAAAAAAACAAGCTCAATGATCTGAATCTTCAAAATCCTGTAAAGCTAAATATAGAAGTGGATGAAGATAACACAAGGGTTTCCATTAACTTGGTAGCATCAGATCAAGAGAAGATGGAGGATATGTTTGTTGATCAGCCGATTACTTCTTCTCAGAATAAGGATAAGGAACAGGTACAAAGCAACATCTTAACAACATCAAAAGACAGGAGATGAAGGTTCATCCAAAAATTGAAGAATTACTAGAATCCATATTGGAAGATCTGGTTAAAGAAGAAGAGTATAAGGAACTGGATGATCTCATGAATGAGGAAAATCCCTCCCTATCTACTGATATTGAAAATCTCCTTACTCCTACCAGCGAAAAGATTTCATTCAATGCCAAATCAGCAACTTCATAGTAGGAGGATTCAGATTATGAAAAAGAAGAAGGGGAGCTTACCCTAGCTCCATCCAAGATACTCACTAACTGTGAGAATGATTTGAATAATGGCTTCATTGAAGTTAAATCAAATAAATGAAGAATGAAAGGCTTTGAAGGGATTCCTGAAGCTTTGTACAGTGATAAAAAGAAAAAAATTGGAAATTGGGAAGCCTCCACATCAAGGATCACTAGATCATCTGCTAGAAAGGTGGCAAATATTGGAGCTAATAGTAAAAAAGGAAGACCTTCAAAAAAGGAATTAAGAAAGAAAGAGACTGAGAAAGAGATTGCAGATGGAACTCAAAGTCAATTGGGCCATCCAGAAACTACTTCCCCAAATGTTTTTAGATGAATATCTTATCCTGGAATGTCAAAGGACTGAATGGAGGTCCTAAACAAAGGATGCTCAAAGATCTTAGAAGATCCAACAGACCTAGCATTCTTTTAGTACAAGAAACTAAAATGAAGACATAAAATTTTACGAAATGCAAAAATAATTTTGGGAGAACTCTGATTTTAGTGTTTTTGATTCACAAGGAGCGTCAAGAGGTGCAAAAATCTTCTAGGACAACAAATATCTCAATGGTAATGTGATTTTAACTTCCCATGATCATATAGATGTTAAATTTCATGCTTCCAAAAATGACTAAATATGGATCCTTTCCAACATCTACGCTCCCAACACTGTTGCTGGTAGAAGAAAATTATGGGAGGAGTTAAAATATTTTAGAAGTAGATTTAAGGATTATAATTTGTTGGTCATGGGTGATTTCAACACCCCCTTGAACTCTGGGGGAAAATATGGGGGTAACTCTGATTTCTCAGTGGGTATGAGTGACTTTGTTGAGTTTGTTTCTTCTCTTAACCTCATGGATATTCAACTACATGGAAACCAATTCACTTGGTCTAACAGAAGAATTGGTGAGAGTTTGATTCAGGTAAGATTAGACAGAGCCCTCATCTCTGCTAATTGGATTTTGAATCAGGATTTTCACCTCTCTTCATTACCTAGGATTGGCTCAGATCATAATCCTTAATCTTTTCAATTGGTCCAAACCATTGCATAGCTCTTTAAAATTTGAAAAAATGTGGCTGGAGCATGAAGACATTATGGATAGGATCAAATAATGGTGGCATTGGGATGGAGAAGGAATAACCCAATTTAGATTAGTGCAGAAACTGAAAAATGTAAAGCAACAAGTTAGAACCTGGAACAAAGAGGTATTTGGTAATATTTTTGAATAGAAGCAAGAGCTAAAACAACAACTTTAAGAACTTGAGCTGAGAATCTCCACCAAAGGTATGAATTATGAAGGTCAACAACTTGAAAAGAACCTACTTTCTGATTTACATAACATCAATAATAGAGAGGAAACCTTTTGGAGAATGAAATATTAGGATCTATAGTTAAAAGTTGGTGATAGAAACACAAAATATTTTCACATGACCACCCTAAAGTACAAGGCATGCAACAGAATCACTGAGGCATCCAAAGGAAATAACACTACCACAAAGGATCAAAATGACATAAAAGAATAAAATCTCATATTTTATGAGAATTTACTGACGGAAAGTAATATTTGTAATGAAAAAGAAACCTCTTTCCTTCTTGATGCATCCCAAGAAACAATATTTTAGATGAGATATGAAAAATCCTTACAAAATCTATAACCATTGAGGAGTTGAAGAAGGTAGTTTTTGCACTTGAAGGAGAAAAGGCACTAGGACCTGATGGGTTTTCTACAAATTTCTTTCAAAAGAGTTGGGACATCTATTCAGAATATCTACTCAAAGTTGTAAATGAATTTTATAGAACATGAAATCTGATAAATGAGATGAATAATACTCATATTATGCTAGCCCCAAAGAAATTGGATACTAAATACTTCAAGGATTTCCAACCTATCAACCTGGTAAATGTGGTTTACAGAATTTTTACCAAGATTCTTGCTACTAGATTACAACCTTTGCTAGCTGATCTAATATCTAAACAACAAAGTGGCTTTATAAAAGGAAGGATTATTCAAGATGGGGTAATCATGGTTCATGAAACCATTCACTCCATGGATAAAAGTAAAAAATCAGGTATGACAATAAAATTAGATATGCATAAGGCCTTTGATAGAGTGTCTTGGAATTTTTTAGATAAGGTCTTGTCAAAATTTGGTTTTCAGAGAAAATTTAGAAAAATCATTCAGGCATGCATTGCCACTTCTAGATTTTCAGTTGTTGTTAATGGTACTCTAGTGGGATTCTTTGCCAATAGTAGGGCTATAAGACAAGGGGATCCCATAGCCCCCTTAATTTTTATAATAATGGTTGACAACCTTAGTAGATCCATAACTAAGGATGTGAATACTGGCATGCTAAAAGGGTTCAAACCTACTTCCACCAATCATACAACTTCACATCAACAATTTGTTGATGACACAATTTTGCTATTGATGGCTTCTATTCTTGAAGCTAAAGCTATAAAGACTATTCTCATATTCTATGAAGCAACTTTTGGCCAGAAAGTTAACTTTGACAAAATCTCGGTGTATTTTTTCAATACTCCTTATGATAGGTAAAAAATAATTGCACTCATTTTGGGGTGTAAAATCAACTCTTTTTCCACTACCTATCTAGGCTTACCTGTGTGCACTAATAAAGTCTCTAATGCTTTCTGGAATGCCTTGTTAGATATATTTTTAAAAAAATGGCTAGGTGGAAAGGTGTTATTCTCTCTAGTGCCAGAAAATGCATGTTAATCAAAAGCACACTTCAAAACTTACCCATATATAATGTCTATGTATAACATCCCGACAAAAATTGTAGACACCATTGAAAGAATTCAAAAGAATTTTATGGCATGGAACTGAAGAAATATTTAGGTACAATTTATTTGCTTGGAATTAGGTTTTTATTCCCAAAAAGATCGGTGGCTTGGGTATAAAGGATATTAGGAAGATGAATGTTGCTTTAATTTCCAAATTTGGTTGGAGACTTCTAAAGGAAAAACAACCTTGGACAGAACTCATTAGGATAAAGTACTTAGCTCAGAAAAATATGAATTCTTTTCTTTTTGAAAACCAACTTCTCAATAGATCCATCTTTTGGAACAACTTGCTTTAAATCATACATATCCTTACCAAAGGTTGTAGATGGAAAGTAGGAAATGGATAGGATATACATTTTTGGTAAGAAAACTAGACTAATTTCAGGATGAGTGATAAATTTAGCTCCATCAAAGACAATCTAAGTGATAAATACGGGAAAAAAGTAAAAGATTACATTGAGTTGGATGGAAACACGAGAAGTTGGAATCAAATCAAAGTGGATAAGGAAAATTTACAACTTGCTATCTCCTCTCTGCAACAACATCTTGCACTCATACCTCTCAACTAAAAGGATACCAAGGATGAGCTTATATGGGTTGACTCTTTTGATGGGGACTATACTGTCAAATCAGGCTACAATGCTTATTTTGAAAATATTCAAAGTGATATAAACTGGAGTAAAATCTAGATGCCTAAGTTAAACCCAAAAGTTAATTTATTTTGGTGGCTTGTTTTAAAAGGAAAGATCCTCACTAATGATAACCTAATTAAAAAGGGTTTCATTATCCCTAACATGTGTTGTATGTGTTAAAAAAGGTTGAAGATAGTAAACATCTACTTTTGCATTGTGAATATGCCTCAAAGGTTTGGAGTCTCATATTTTCCAATTTTAATCTGCATTGGACCCTTCCTAATACCTTCTTTTATGACCTGGGAGCAATGAGATCCACATTATAAACATTGCATGATAAGAAGATTATGGAATTTGGTCCTACCTCATACCATTTGGAGACTGTGGAAAACTAGGAATGAAATAATCTTCAGAAACAATAGACAGGTATGCAACAAGATCTTTAAGGAAATTGTTATTGTTGTACAAGATAACATTAAAAGGTTTAGGCCTCCAAAAAATAGACCTTACCCCAAGGATTAAGAACATATTCTTGCTTCTTGGAAGGTTGATACTGACAATACACATAGGAATGATCAAAATACATTGACATATATTTAGTTCATTGGATTAAGCCATCCAACTTATGGTACGAGTTGAATTTTGATGGGGCATCCAAAGGAAACTCAGGGGCATCAGAGGAGGTGGGGTGATCAGGGATCACAAAGGCTACATTTGTGCTGGTAAAATGGGCCACTAAACAAACCACTATTCCAAAGCCCTAACAACACTTTGGGGATCATAATTGTAAGAGATTGTAATATTTCCAATTTTATAATTGAAGGGGACTCTTTAAACATAATAAATATCTTAGGAGGTCATGGTTACAACCCCCTAGTTAGACCATTAGGGATTTCATTTATACCAATCTATTGAGATTTGTAAATCCTTTGCAGAAGTGACCAAATCATCCTTTCCTAGTGTGAAGGCAACAAAGTGGCAGATAGTCTTGCTAACTATGGTGTTAGTAATAACATGCAAACTTGGTTTAGTGATGACATCCTGTTGGTTTTCAAATAGGACTTTTAAGAAGAGCAACAGTCAGGGGACAAGAAGTCCCTCCTCTTTAATGGGAGAGGTTCCCTTATTCAGAAACAAACTTATTTACAAATATACAAAACATGATTTTATGGTTGAACTTGGATATTACGAAAGTGTTTTCCACAAGGATCATCAGTTACAAAAGGACTGAGGAAAGGGAATACGAGGATGAGCAGAAGAGCAACATGCAGAATTATAGATAGCAGAATAATCCTTTATGTATACGAAGTTGCAGTGAATTTAAAACAAGATCGTTTGCATTGGATGAACAAGATGAGATTACCAGACACAAAGTTCTGTAAATAACCTTCTTCAGATTCATTAATCAAGGACACAAAGTTCCTTCTTGGTTATACAAGATCACTATACTCGCAATATTTGAAAATATGCAATCAGTGAGACTAACGAACTAGAAACAAATGATCTTCACGAAATTAAATGAAAACACAGAGATAACAGAGATTAGATAGACAATGAATGGAAAGCCCTTTTGTATTGATTTCTTTATGATCTATTTACACTTTCAGCAAATATGCCAAGTTCTTCCTCCTTCCAGAATGGCATAGAAAGGCCATTATATAGCTTACAAGTCAGTTACTCTTCGTAACCGTTTCTTTTAACTAAAGAATAGTTAAGGACTGCCAACCGCAATACCTCAACCTTTTACAAAGAAAACGGGAAAAGAAAGGGAAGAAGAGAAAAGAATGGGGAAGAAGACAGGTGGCCGATCACTGAGAGGGACCCACTGACTTCAGAATCCGCTGCCTGAACTCTCTTCAACGCCTCAGCTATGTCTCTGCCACGAGGGACTGACGTGTTGGCTGCAGACTGAGTCCAAAATCCCAGACACTTCTCCATCTCTTTATCAAACTCGACATGAGTATGATAATCTTTATTTGCTTCTTCAATGGCAGATTGAAGAGAGCAGATCTCCTTCATTTTTTCTTTGGAGATGGAGCTTTCCTTGAATAAATTGTCTTTTACAAAATCTCTGAACTGAGCTTTGATCTCTTGTAAGGAAAGGGAAGCACCAGAAGTTTCATCTTGAAGATGACAGTGTATATCTTTGAAAGCCGAGACAACCAATGTCTTGAAGGCTTCGCCCTTCTGCCAGCTATTCTTCATTTCTCCCAAAGCCTCCTCCAAGACTCTGATCTTCCAATCCACACTGTAGACCCAGGACTTTGACAGATTGTCCTTTGCATCATCAAAAACTTTATTCGCCAGCAAAATGTTCTCGTCTGTCTGTCCCATAAGGCGAAGGTCTACTATGCAACTGCTCCAGATTTTGAGCTCTTTATCCATGGTATTGATAGTGGAGGAGAGCTTCAGTTGCACATTGCTCACCTTTTCATGGAGTTTGAAAGCTTCGCCGATGAAGTTTAACCCAGCAACAAGCATGTCATCCACCATGGCTTCAATAGCTCTGCCATAGACAGAATACTTGTGCATATCTTTAATACTCTGCACTTCATCTTGGCTTAGAATTACAGGAGGTGGGAGAGCAGTCAAGGGGGTAGGGTCCAAAACTTTGTCCTTAGACAAAAGGGACTTGATGAAACCTGTGAGAACTTGGGCCTGTTCTTCCAACTGTTCAATAGTTTGCTGGCCCTTTTCTACCCTCCCAATGACTCTTGTGACTGTTTCCTGGAGGTTGTGAATTTCACCTTCAGGGGTAGACTCTCCCATTGGGATTCTCGAGAGCTCCAAGTCAGATGCCTGCAAGTCCTGCTCTGATTTATCCGTTGTAGGCTTGGCAATCTCCAGGAATTGCTGACCTTGAGCATCAGACACTATTCTGGAGGTGACTTTGGCTTTCTTGGCACGAGAAGGAGTGGTGCCCAACAAGGCTGCGACAACATCAAAATTTGATCCCTGAGCTTTGAGAGGAGAATTTCCTCTTCCTTTTGTCGACCAAAGGTTGCACCCACGCGAAAGAGGAAGAGGAATCAGCAGGAGGGGCAAGGGGACCAAGAGACAGGGAGCTCATGACGCTCAAGGTCTGTGCAGCTGTTGACTCGAGTTGAGATGTGAGCGGGGCACTGGAGGCAATTGTGGTAGAAGAATCAATAGCACCTGGAAGCTCAGTGCTCTGGACTTCTTTATCTTTATCAGCTGGGTCTTCAGGAGCATTTGCAGGGGTTGGCATTTCACTTTCTTCACTTTCACTAAGAACAATGATGTTCTCTGGCCCTATAGGCAAATTTGCCTGTTTTTCCTGGAGATCTTCTTCCACAGGTTCTTTCTTTACTTCTTTGAGTTTCTTCTTATATACCTGGGTGGATGAGGAAGGAGTAGATTCTGCAGGTCCCTGAGTTGATGAGGCAGGAGGGGTCTTCACTGGTGTCTCAGACCTTGGAATAGATGCTTCTCTTCTTGGTGTTGAAGTGTCCTTAGAAGAGGATTCTCCTGAATGCCTCCTGAACTCTCGAACTTTCCTGTCAAACCAGACCCTAGTCCTGACTAAAACTGGAGCAAGGATCTCAGCCAGGTCATCCCTCTCTTTCCTGTTCCAATCCACGTCCTCTAAAGGAGTGTGCTTAACCACATTTTCATACTCATACGAGTATAGATCAGAGTTGTCATCCTTTAGCCCTTCAGGAACTTGATATAGGCCGAGTTCTTCAATTAATTGCAAGGAGAATCTGCCATAGTGCCTCCTTCTAGCCTCAAAATCATCAGCACAATCAGCCCAATAGTCTTCTGTATCAGCTCTGTGATAATAGACTATTTTGATGTTCTGCCCAATGAACCTCTTCAAGTCGAAGCAAGTCCTTGGCTTGAAGAAGTGAACCGTGATGGGAACCAGGGCTCTTTCTACATTCTGTGCATCTAGGGCTGTTTTGCAGGTATAATTTCCCAAAGAGATGGGAAAGTGTAAACCAGTGATCCTCTTATCCCTGCAGGTTCTGTGCAATTTGTCCAATTGCCTGCATATTTCTATCAAGGCCATCCTATCATTACAGAACATGGGCAGTCTTAGAGGGGTGCCCTCATAGCCGGCAAGCCTGATATAAGAGAATTTCCTGAACTGGATGAAGTAAGCACCGTAGTGCGATATCAGAGTCATAGCTTCATCAGAGAATCTCCTGGCAGTATCGCCTTCGAGCAGCCTAACCACGTACATGGTGAAAGCGTCGTTGACCCTTCTGAAGTTACGATTGCTGGTCTCCAGGGTGAACTGCGGGCAGTATGCATATATTGGATCATCTTTGTGTTCATCTATGTAAGAGAAACCAAACCACTGCCTTGATGCTGCCAGAGTGTACATCAGGTACGAAGTCATATAGAACTTCTTTGTTTGCTGCACGTTGGACAGCTGCTCTGCCAAATTCATGCTAATGATCTCTGCCCAGTTGATATTCTGTGTTCCCTCGCATACCATGTTGATGAGCGGGCACATCCAGAAATGGAACTCATTGGTGGAGGGCAAGCCCATAACCCGAGCCAACAGAATTATGAAATCAGACAACTCTTCATTGAAATCTGCCCGCAAGAGGGTTTTGGTCAGACGAGAAGCTCCTTTCTTAGGGTTCTTCAGCCAGGACTTTGCAACCCGTGCTTTGTATTTGTCGCTGTCCTGATTGAACAGGGCCTGTGCTTGATCCCGGGAAACGACTATGGCATTATCCATCTCTGGGATCCTCAGAGCAGTGCTAATGGCGGCAGCATCTAGTTTGGCAATGAGTTCCCCGTGTATATTGGTCAATTCGCTCGAGGCGGGGTCGAAGTGAGCTCCGCATGAAAGCACGGTATCAGCACACTGTACCGAGATCGGGAAACCGCCAGCAAAGGCCAAACCGCTGTCGTGAATCATTTGTGCCATTGGAGTAGGGTTTGTATCTGCCACCCTCGCCCAAAAATCGCCGAAGTCGAGATGTCGAGCTTCACTGTCTCCAATGTTGAGAACGGCAGACTCTAGTGGTGAAACTTGCTCCTGTCCCTGGAATTTGATCTTCATACTGATAGTAGTTGAGAGAGAATTGCAATCTAGACTTGGGAAGGAATTGCAGTAGGGAACGGGTATGTGCGCAGGAAATTAGATTGCAGGGGTTCGAGCAAGGAAGCAGTGTGAAAAATGTAAAAGGGGGTCTGCCGTTATATAGCCGTTTTGGAGAGAGAAAGGAAATCAATGCGCATTAAATTCATATCTACCAATTTGAAAAGCAACATATTCGGGTAGAGCGGGAAAAACTAAGTATGAATGGCATTTGGTTCGCTTGGGACATGTGAGACGCGAATGCGCGAAACACGCGGCTCGGCCGATTCGGGCGAAGCAGGGAGAAGACGCACAAATGCATTTTGGGACATTTGGGACGAAAACGCGCGAAGTACGCGGTTCGGGCATTTCGGGTGAAAATGGAACAGAGCGCACTTTTGAAATTGGGACATTTGGGACAAGAAAGCGCGAAGTACGCGGTTCGGGTGTTTCGGGCGAAATTGGAACGACTTGCACTTTTTTGACTTGGGACATTTGGGTCAAAAAGTTCCGAAGTACGCGACTTGGTCAATTCGGGTGAAAACGTGACAGAAGGTCCGGAGGTGTTTGGGACATTTGGAACAGAAATGCGCGAAGTACGCGGCTCAGGCGTTTCGGGTGAAAATGCAACAAAGGGGCCCGTTTGAAACTGGGACATGCGGGACAAAAATACGCGAAGTACGCGAGAAACACACAAAATGACCCAGGAATGCAGATCTGTTACAATTTCTTGGCTTTTAACATTTTCAAAGACAACAGAGAAGACATTCAAAACTCAAAATTTTGAAAATTTACTTTAAGTGCGGGGAAATTTTGAGTGGACAACAGCTGGCTCCTTCTGGGGATGACTTGGCATAAATTCAAGGAATGAGGCAAGGCAAGAACTTAGACAAAATTCGGGGAAGCAGACCAGTACCTTATCCATTGGGCAACGGAGTCAAAAAGAACACCAATACAGAGGGCAACACACCAAAACAACAAAAGGAAAACACACCAAAAGCAGAGAAGCAAAA
This sequence comes from Taxus chinensis, assembly GCA_019776745.2. Lineage (NCBI taxonomy): Eukaryota > Viridiplantae > Streptophyta > Pinopsida > Cupressales > Taxaceae > Taxus > Taxus chinensis. The sequence continues at coordinate 139,455,173 of CM034157.1, forward strand.
ACACTGTACAGAATATACAAAGGACTCCCTAGTCACCTAGGACTTGAACAACTTGAGATACTGCCCACTATAAGGAAGTGGGAGGGGAGAACCATCCATGTAATCAAGATAGAAAGAATTCTTACCAGCAAAGTGTCTGATCTTGAAAGGCCCGAGCCAAAGGGAATCAAACTTTCCATGGCTGCCACGAGGTTCATGTCTTTTATCCCATAGCAACACAGTGTCTCCAACTTGGAAATCTCTGAACCTAGCTTTCTTGTCAAACAGGACCTTTACCTTCTGCTGGTGAACAGATATCCTATCAGCAACCATCAATCTGTCCTCATTCAGTTTGTGCAGGTACATAATTCTCTTATCCAGAGCATCGCTGAAACTAGTATCCTCAATGGCCTTCATTAGGTGCAAGGCTGGCAGTTCCACTGTCACTGGCAATTGAGCTTCTACTCCATACACCACTTGAAAAGGAGACATTCCAATAGCTCTCTTTGGTGTAATCCTGTCTGCCCAAAGAGCATCATAGAGCTTCTTGTGCCAGTTTCGTTGAGACTCATTGACCAACTTCCTTATGATAGTCACCAGATTTTTGTTAGTGGATTCTGCTTGCCCATTGCCCTGAGGGTAGTAATCTGAAGAGTGAGCCAAAGAAATACCATACCCATAGCAGAAATCCATTATCTCAGCTGAAGAGAAATTTGAAGCATTATCTGTTACAATCTTGTTAGGTACACCATACCTTACCAAGATGTTCTCTTTGATGAAGCTGCATACCACTTCAGAAGTAGTGCTCTTGACTGGAATAGCTTCCACCCATTTGGTGAAGTAGTCAGTGGCAGTTAGCACATGAGTGTGACCAGCACTAGAAGCAGGATTAAGTGTACCAATGAAGTCCAAACCCCACTGTTGAAATGGTTCCTCAATCACAACTGGCTTGAGAGGCAACGACGCCAGTTTAGGTCTTCCCACAAAAGTCTGACAAGCCTCACATTTATCCACCCACTTGGATGCATCTCTGAACAAGGAAGGCCAGTAGTATCCTCCACGGAGTATCTTATGAGCTGTAACCGTTGATGAATAGTGCCCTCCACATGCCTGATCATGAAAAGCTGAGAGCAACTTTCTCTGTTGTTCCTTGTCCACACACTTCAAAAATCTCCCATCTAAGCCACGCTTGAACAAAGCATTTTCCCATAACACATATTGCGCTGACCTCAATTTAACAGTCCTCTTTTCTTTGGCAGTTAAATGAGAGGGGAATTCCCCATAGGTGAGAAAATGGGCGATGTCAGCATACCATTCATCAACTGAACTAAGGAACAGAACAGTAGGAAGGTCAACTTTCTCCTCCAGCAACTCATGTTTAGCTCCTTCAGCAATGAGCTCACAAAGACCTTTTCCACGAACCAGCTTGGTCGGTTTGATGTCAATGTCATACTCTTGGACCTTAGCAACCCAGTTCCCTCTCTTGGATCCAAATTCTTGTTGTGTGAGAATCGACTTAACAGTTGTATCTGGAACCAGCACCATGGAGTGAGAGTTGAGGATATAAAAACGAAACTGCTTCACAGCTTTGACCACTGCAAAAGCATGCTTCTCCATCATGGTGTATTTCAACTCATGATCCTTCAGAATATAGCTCATGAACGCAATTGGGAGTTCATGCTCATTAGAGTCTTCTTGAGTTAAGACAGCAGCCAGGGTATTATCTGTAGCATAGCAATAGATGATGAAATCTTTGCTGAAATCAGGACAGGCCAAAACTGGAGTTTTAGCGATAGCTCTCTTGATACCCTCAAAGGATTCCTTTCCTCCAGAAGACCAACCAAATGTTTGCTTCCCTTTCATCATTTGAGAAATATTCAAAGTTAACTCTGCAAAATCAGGGATGAACCTTCTTAAAAAATTGATCTTACCGAAGAAGGAGTGCACACCCTTTTTACTGGTTGGGAGAGGAATTTGCTGGATAGCTTGTACTCGTTCAGGGTCAATCTTAATACCATCCTTGGAGACAATGTGCCCTAATAGTTTTCCCTCTGTGACACAGAAAACAGATTTTTTAGGATTCAAAGAAATTCCATGCTCTCTGCATCTTAGCAGAACTGTCTCTAGGTGATCAAAATGATCCGCTCTTGTCTTGGAAAACACTGTCAGGTCATCAAGATATATGACAATACACTTCCCTTTCAAGCTTCCAAAAGCCAGATCCATAGCTCTCTGGAAAGTGGCACCAGCATTAATAAGCCCAAAAGGCATTCTCTTGTAGGCAAAGGTACCCCAAGGAGTAGTGAAGGCTGTCTTGTGTTGATCTGCAGTATCAACCTCTACCTGATTATATCCAGAAAATCCATCAAGCATAGATAACATTTCAGATCCTGTTACTGCTTGCAATACTTGATCCATCATAGGCAAAGGATAATTATCTTTCAGAGAAGCCTGATTCAGGTTCCTGAAATCAACACAGATGCGGATCTCACCATTCTTCTTTCTAACAGGCACAATGTTTGCAATCCATGTTGAATGGTGAATGGGAAAGATGATTTTAGCCTTCAACAACTTCTGAATCTCCTGAAAGATGGTGTCAGCTATTTTGGGATTGTATTGCCTCTGTTTCTGCTTGAAAGGTTTAATTCCAGGCTTAAGAGGAATAGAGTGCTGCATATCTTTTGGCTTGAAGGCTTTCAGATCCTCATAAGAATAAGCAAGAACATCCTTATACCTCCTTAGAAGATCAATTGCTTTTCTCCTCTCATCTGCTGTGCAACATTTTCCAATATTCACGAGCTTGGGGTCAGTAGAACTTCCAATATTGATTTTGTCATGTTCAGCTGATTGTTGAGGCCCAGAGGAAGCTCTAGATTTCACATACCTGTCATGTTTATCAAATAATTCCTCCAAACTCACCAAACCTTTAGGAATCTTGTTTCCTTTGAGTTTAATGCACCCTTCCTGATCTGTTTCTTCTCCTTGGGTGACAGCTTGGTCAAAGGACACACTTTCACGAGGCAGGTTGTCACTTCCCTCAAAATACAGTTGTTCGAAATTACCCTTGAGTTCCAGGAAGGAAAGAAAATGCTGATCATCATTGAAAACTTGCCAGTTATTGGTATTGTCAGGTACACTAGGCCGATGGACCATTTCAATGGTGAATTTGTCCTGAGAGAAATCAGGATGAGGAATCAGCAGTGACCCTGAGACAGCTAGTGAATCAGCCCTGCTGTTCTTTTCCCTAGGTATTGCTTCAATAGAGAAAGCATCAAGGAATTCAATGGAATCCCAAACCTGATTCCGGTAATGCTTCAGCCTCCCATTTTTTACCTGAAAAAGGCTTCTGACTTGCTTTACAATCAGCTCTGCATCACCACGAGCCAGGAGATTCTTTACACCTTGTTCTTTGGCCACCTGCAATCCGAGAATGAGAGCCTCGTACTCTGCTGTGTTATTAGTATTCTCGAACTGTAACTTGAATGAAAAGGGGTGTAGGCTTCCTTCAGGTGACACTAGCAGGACACCAGCTCCAGAACCAGCTGAGGAACAACTTCCATCAAATTCTAAAATCCAAACACCATTAGGATCTTTAGGTGACATGCTTTGGGGGGTTGGATTTCATCAGGGGACATAATCATGTAATTACCATGACCCATATCCTCATAGAGTATTTGTGCTTTAGGATCATCCGTCTTCTGCACAATATACTCAGATTGTTTCTCAGGCAGCAGCTTCTTCATTTGTCCATTAACCGGTACAAGGGCATGTGACCAATCCATTTGAATTTCTCCACCCACATCTTTACAAAAGTTCCTACTTAGCAACATCCCGTATGAAGGAGGGATATCTGCTACTAAGATGGTAGCCAACACTTTCTTTTCAGGCAAGGCAGCAAAAGCCACTTGTGCATCTTTAATCCTTCCAACCAGAGGCACTTCCTTACTCTCCATAGAGTAGCAAGATCCATAAGTACGAGTGAGGGTCAAGCCTAAAGCATGAGCTACTTTAGCTGGCATGACATTGTCTGAGGCTCCTGAATCTATGACACAATTACTGAGCCTATGGCCAGCTATGAGAAGTGTTACATAAAATGGTTTAATTTTGTCACCAGGCGAGGTGACAGCAGCTACCAGACTGGGCTGTGGTGCAGAAGGAGGAGTAGGTAAAAGGCCTTTAGAGGTGGTCTTGGAATGGGAATTAACAAATTGAATCATCTTGGCAAAAGCTTTGGGATGGGTCTGATAGTACTCAGCTTCTGAGATTTGGACCTTGGTCTTTTTCAGGTGATCAACAATATCAAAAGACCCAGAAGTGGACGGGCCATCATCATTTGAAATTCTAGGCTTATCAACTTTAGGAGAAAAAGAAGAAGCAACTTTGGTAGCAGGATTGATAGGACTCACCTTTGGTGTAGACGAAGTAGGGATAGGAGATCCTCTTTTTGCAATCACGGGAATAGTTGTCGACTGCTCCTTGGATTTCTTGATAGGCTGTGTCACTTTCTCCCTCTGACGTGTCTGCTCTCGAGTCATGACAGCAAATGATTCGCTATTCATGTCTGCTACCACTTCATCATAATCATCTCCATCATCAATACCCTCGGTGGTAAAGAAATTAACTCGAGATCCCTCAAGTTCTTCTGCCTCATCATCAAATTCCTCCACAAACTCCTCGCAAGCTTCATTATCCTCATCATCATCCGGCTCTTCAACTTCACAGGTTGCATTCACAGGAACCTTAACAGGAGGTCCTTCAAGTGCTAGTCTTGTTTGAGAAGCAGGCAAACGATTCCTGGGCTGGAAATTTCTTCTTGGAACATCTGCATAAGGGGCATGCTGAGCCAATTGTTTCTTTATAGCAATAAGATCATTCGCAAGTTTCTGAACTAATGGATCAGTGTTAGGTCCAGGGGTGGAAGAGGAAGAAGCAGCAGACTTAGATTTGGGAGGGTCTCTTCTCAACTTCCCTGACATGATCAAGTCATCTTCGACACTAACAGCCAGTTCTTGATCTAGAGCTAACGTTGCGAGATTAGCCCTTCTTAGTGCATAACTAACTTTAGGTGATTGGGCATTTAGAAAGAAACATTTTTGAATCCGATCAACAGGTCGAGTGTTTGTTGGAATTTTATTTATCAACCTGTTGAACCGGGCCACAAATTCTCTCATGGGCTCTTGTGAATCTTTCTTTATCTGAGAGATTTGGGCTAGCAAGGCATGTACATCTTCTGCCGGCTTGAAACGATTCTCGAACTGGGTTCTCATTGTGTCCCAGTCGGTTATAGCACCAGCCGGAAGGTGAAAGAACCAATCAGCAGCATTATCTTGTAAAGTCTCCACGAACAGTCTTACGGAGACGTCTTCATGTTCAACTCCCAAAACTCCACATGCAACTATGAAGGCTGCAATATGTTCATCAGGATGTACTTTGCCATCACCTTTGAATTTTGGGAAGTTCTTCCGGTTACCTCTGGGTAACTCATGCAAAGGCTGAGTAAGGGCCAGGGGCCCGACACGTTGACCCCATGGCAATGGTGCCGCCATTCTTGGAAATATGGCTTGGAGAGGAACTGTAACACCAGCGAGGATCAAAGCTCGTAGATTGGGACTAGCAGGCTCTGAAGGAATACCACCCGTAGGACTTCTATCTTGAACAGGTGGAGTGCTTGTCGAACGAGTCCTTCTATTTCTTGTTGAAGTTGAAAGGAAAGGAAAACCTTGTTGCTCTAAAAGCTGAAACTGAGAATCTTCAATACCAAGGGCCCTTCTCCCTCGAGTGAAACGCGGAGTCGCCAGATCAAAGGATGATCAAAAATTACAGAACTGGAATGCGATTTTCCCCAGCGGAGTCGCCAAAAACTGTTGGTCGTCAAATAGGACTTTTAAGAAGAGCAACAGTCAGGGGACAAGAAGTCCCTCCTCTTTAATGGGAGAGGTTCCCTTATTCAGAAACGAACTTATTTACAAATATACAAAACATGATTTTATGGTTGAACTTGGATATTACGAAAGTGTTTTCCACAAGGATCATCAGTTACAAAAGGACTGAGGAAAGGGAATACGAGGATGAGCAGAAGAGCAACATGCAGAATTATAGATAGCAGAATAATCCTTTATGTATACGAAGTTGCAGTGAATTTAAAACAAGATCGTTTGCATTGGATGAACAAGATGAGATTACCAGACACAAAGTTCTGTAAATAACCTTCTTCAGATTCATTAATCAAGGACACAAAGTTCCTTCTTGGTTGTACAAGATCACTATACTCGCAATATTTGAAAATATGCAATCAGTGAGACTAACGAACTAGAAACAAATGATCTTCACGAAATTAAATGAAAACACAGAGATAACAAAGATTAGATAGACAATGAATGGAAAGCCCTTTTGTATTGATTTCTCTCTGATCTATTTACACTTTCAGAAAATATGCCAAGTTCTTCCTCCTTTAGAATGGCGTAAAAATACCATTATATAGCTTACAAGTCAGTTACTTTTTGTAACCGTTTCTTTTAACTAAAGAATAGTTAAGGACTGCCAACTCGCAGTACCTCAACCTATTACAAAGAAAACGGAAAAAGAAAGGGAAGAAGAGAAAAGAATGGGGAAGAAGACAGGTGGCCGATCACTGAGAGGGACCCACTGACTTCAGAATCCGCTGTCTGAATCTCTTCAACGCCTCAGCTATGTCTCTGCCACGGGGAACTGACGTGTTGGCTGCAGACTGAGTCCAAAATCCCAGACACTTCTCCATCTCTTTATCAAACTCGACATGAGTATGATAATCTTTATTTGCTTCTTCAATGGCAGATTGAAGAGAGCAGATCTCCTTCATTTTTTCTTTGGAGATGGAGCTTTCCTTGAATAAATTGTCTTTTACAAAAGCTCTGAACTGAGCTTTGATCTCTTGTAAGGAAAGGGGGGCACCAGAAGTTTCATCTTGAAGATGACAGTGTATATCTTTGAAAGCCGAGACAACCAATGTCTTGAAGGCTTCGCCCTTCTGCCAGCTGTTCTTCATTTCTCCCAAAGCCTCCTCCAAGACTCTGATCTTCCACTCCACGCTGTAGACCCATGATTTTGATAGATTGTCCTTTGCATCATCAAAAACTTTATTCGCCAGCAAAATGTTCTCGTCTGTCTATCCCATAAGGCGAAGGTCTACTATGCAACTGCTCCAGATTTTGAGCTCTTTATCCATGGTATTGATAGTGGAGGAGAGCTTCAGTTGCACATTGCTCACCTTTTCGTGGAGTTTGAAAGCTTCGCCGATGAAGTTTAACCCAGCAACAAGCATGTCATCCACCATGGCTTCAATAGCTCTGCCATAGACAGAATACTTGTGCATATCTTTAATACTCTGCACTTCATCTTGGCTTAGAATTACAGGAGGTGGGAGAGCAGTCAAGGGGGTAGGGTCCAAAACTTTGTCCTTAGACAAAAGGGACTTGATGAAACCTGTGAGAACTTGGGCCTGTTCTTCCAACTGTTCAATAGTTTGCTGGCCCTTTTCTACCCTCCCAATGACTCTTGTGACTGTTTCCTGGAGGTTGTGAATTTCACCTTCAGGGGTAGACTCTCCCATTGGGATTCTCGAGAGCTCCAAGTCAGATGCCTGCAAGTCCTGCTCTGATTTATCCGTTGTAGGCTTGGCAATCTCCAGGAATTGCTGACCTTGAGCATCAGACACTATTCTGGAGGTGACTTTGGCTCTCTTGGCCCGAGAAGGAGTGGTGCCCAACAAGGCTGCAACAGCATCAAAATTTGATCCCGAGCTTTGAGAGGAGAATTTTCTCTTCCTTTTTTCGACCAAAGGTTGCACCCACGCGAAAGAGGAAGAGGAATCAGTAGGAGGGGCAAGGGGACCAAGAGACAGGGAGCTCATGACGCTCAAGGTCTGTGCAGCTGTTGACTCGAGTTGAGATGTGAGCGGGGCACTGGAGGCAATTGTGGTAGAAGAATCTACAGCACCTAGAAGCTCAGTGCTCTGGACTTCTTTATCTTTATCAGCTGGGTCTTTAGGAGCATTTGCAGGGGTTGGAATTTCGCTTTCTTCACTTTCACTAAGAACAATGATGTTCTCCGGCCCTATAGGCAAATTTGCCTGTTTTTCCTGGAGATCTTCTTCCACAGGTTCTTTCTTTACTTCTTTGAGTTTCTTCTTATATACCTGGGTGGATGAGGAAGGAGTAGATTCTGCAGGTCCCTGAGTTGATGAGGCAGGAGGGGTCTTCACTGGTGTCTCAGACCTTGGAATAGATGCTTCTCTTCTTGGTGTTGAAGCGTCCTTAGAAGAGGATTCTCCTGAATGCCTCCTGAACTCTCGAACTTTCCTGTCAAACCAGACCCTAGTCCTGACCAAAACTGGAGCAAGGATCTCAGCCAGGTCGTCCCTCTCTTTCCTGTTCCAATCCACGTCCTCTAAAGGAGTGTGCATAACCACATTTTCATACTCATACGAGTATAGATCAGAGTTGTCATCCTTTAGCCCTTCAGGAACTTGATATAGGCCGAGTTCTTCAATTAATTGCAAGGAGAATCTGCCATAGTGCCTCCTTCTAGCCTCAAAATCATCAGCACAATCAGCCCAATAGTCTTCTGTATCAGCTCTGTGATAATAGACTATTTTGATGTTCTGCCCAATGAACCTCTTCAAGTCGAAGCAAGTCCTTGGCTTGAAGAAGTGAACCGTGATGGGAACCAGGGCTCTTTCTACATTCTGTGCATCTAGGGCTGTTTTGCAGGTATAATTTCCCAAAGAGATGGGAAAGTGTAAACCAGTGATCCTCTTATCCCTGCAGGTTCTATGCAACTTGTCTAGTTGCCTGCATATCTCTATCAAGGCCATTTTATCATTACAGAACATGGGCAGTCTCAGAGGGGAGCCCTCATAGCCGGCTAACCTGATATAAGAGAACTTTCTGAACTGGATGAAGTAGGCACCGTAGTGCGATATCAGAGTCATAGCTTCATCAGAAAACCTCTTGGCAGTATCGCCTTCGAGCAGCCTAACCACGTACATGGTGAAAGCGTCGTTGACCCTTCTGAAGTTACGATTGCTGGTCTCCAGGGTGAACTGCGGGCAGTATGCATATATTGGATCATCTTTGTGTTCATCTATGTAAGAGAAACCAAACCACTGCCTTGATGCTGCCAGAGTGTACATCAGGTACGAAGTCATATAGAACTTCTTCGTTTGCTGCACGTTGGACAGTTGCTCCACCAAATTCATGCTAATGATCTCTACCCAGTTGATGTTCTGTGTTCCTTCGCACACCATACTGATGAGCGGACACATCCAGAAATGGAATTCGTTGGTAGTGGGCAAACCCATAACCCGAGCCAGCAGAATTATGAAATCAGACAACTCTTCATTGAAATCTGCCCGCAAGAGGGTTTTGGTCAGACGAGAAGCTCCTTTCTTAGGGTTCTTCAGCCAGGACTTTGCCACCCGTGCTTTGTATTTGTCGCTGTCCTGATTGAACAGGGCCTGTGCTTGATCCCGGGAAACGACTATGGCATTATCCATCTCTGGGATTCTCAGAGCAGTGCTAATGGCGGCAGCATCTAGTTTGGCAATGAGTTCCCCATGTATATTGGTCAATTCGCTCGAGGCGGGGTCGAAATGAGCTCCGCACGAAAGCACGGTATCAGCACACTGTACCGAGATCGGGAAACCGCCAGCAAAGGCCAAACCGCTGTCGTGAATCATTTGTGCCATTGGAGTAGGGTTTGCATCTGCCATCCTCGCCCAAAAATCACCGAAATCGAGATGTCGAGCTTCACTGTCTCCGATGTTGAGAACGGCAGACTCTAGTGGTGAAACTTGCTCTTGTCCCTGGAATTTGATCTTCATACTGATAGTAGCTGAGAGAGAAATGCAATCTAGACTCGGGAAGGAATTGCAGTAGGGAACGGGTTTGTGCGCAGGAAATTAGATTGCAGGGGTTCGAGCAAAGAAGCAGTGTGAAAAATGTAAAAGGGGGTCTGCCCGTTATATAGCCGTTTTGGAGAGAGAAAGGGAAATCAATGCGCATTAAATTCATATCTACCAATTTTAAAGGCAACATATTCGGGTAAAAAACCAAGTATGAATAGCCCTTGGTTCATCTGGGACATGTGAAACGCGAATGCGCGAAACACGCGGCTCGGGCGAAGCAGGAAGAAGGCGCATAAATGCATTTCGGGACTTTTGGGACGAAAACGCGCGAAGTACGCGGTTGGGGCATTTCGGGTGAAAATGGAACAGAGCGCACTTTTGAAATTGGGACATTTGGGACAAGAAAGCGCGAAGTACGCGGTTCGGGTGTTTCGGGGGTGAAATTGGAACACTTGCACTTTTTTGACTTGGGACATTTGGGTCAAAAAGTTCCGAAGTACGCGACTTGATCAATCCGGGTGAAAACGTGACAACAGGTCCGGAAGTGTTTGGGACATTTGGAACAGAAATGCGCGAAGTACGCGGCTCAGGCGTTTCGGGTGAAAATTCAATAAAGGGGCCCGTTTGAAACTGGAACATGTGGGAAAAAAATACGCGAAGTACGCGAGAAACACACAAAATGACCCAGGAATGCAGATCTGTTACAATTTCTTGGCTTTTAACATTTCAAAGACAACAGAGAAGACATTCAATACTCAAAATTTTGAAAATTCACTTTTAAGTGCGGGGAAATTTTGAGTGGACAACAGCTGGCTCCTTCTGGGGATGACTTGGCATAAATTCAAGGAATGAGGCAAGGCAAGAACTTAGACAAAATCGGGGGAGCAGACCAGTACCTTATCCATTGGGCAACGGAGTCAAAAAGGACACCAATACAGAGGGCAACACACCAAAACAACAAAAGGAAAACACACCAAAAGCAGAGAAGCAAAAACACTGTACAGAATATACAAAGGACTTCCTAGTCACCTAGGACTTGAACAACTTGAGGTACTGCCCACTATAAGGAAGTGGGAGGGGAGAACCATCCATGTAATCAAGATAGAAAGAATTCTTACCAGCAAAGTGCCTGATCTTGAAAGGCCCGAGCCAAAGGGAATCAAACTTTCCATGGCTGCCACGAGGTTCATGTCTTTTATCCCATAGCAACACAGTGTCTCCAACTTGGAAATCTCTGAACCTAGCTTTCTTGTCAAACAGGGCCTTTACCTTTTGCTGGTGAACAGATATCCTATCAGCAACCATCAATCTGTCTTCATTCAGTTTGTGCAGGTACATAATTCTCTTATCCAGAGCATCGCTGAAACTAGTATCCTCAATGGCCTTCATTAGGTGTAAGGCTGGCAGTTCCACTGTCACTGGCAATTGAGCCTCAACTCCATACACCACTTGAAAAGGGGACATTCCAATGGCTCTTTTAGGTGTGATCCTGTCTGCCCAAAGAGCATCATAGAGCTTCTTGTGCCAGTTTCGTTGAGACTCATTGACCAACTTCCTTATAATTGTCACCAGATTTTTGTTGGTGGATTCTGCTTGCCCATTTCCCTGGGGGTAATAATCTGAAGAATGAGCCAGTGAGATGCCATACCCGTAGCAGAAATCCATTATCTCAGTTGAGGAGAAGTTTGAAGCATTATCTGTTACAATCTTGTTAGGTACACCATACCTTACCAAGATGTTCTCTTTGATGAAGCTGCATACCACTTCAGAAGTGGTGCTCTTGACTGGAATAGCTTCCACCCATTTGGTGAAGTAGTCAGTGGCAGTTAGCACATGAGTGTGACCAGCACTAGAAGCAGGATTAAGTGCACCAATGAAGTCCAAACCCCACTGTTGAAATGGTTCCTCAATCACAACTGGCTTGAGAGGCAACGACGCCAGTTTAGGTCTTCCCACAAAAGTCTGACAAGCCTCACATTTATCCACCCACTTGGATGCATCTCTGAACAAGGAAGGCCAGTAGTATCCTCCACGGAGTATCTTGTGAGCTATGACCGTTGATGAATAGTGCCCTCCACATGCCTGATTATGAAAAGCTGAGAGCAACTTTCTCTATTGTTCCTTGTCCACACACTTCAAAAATCTCCCATCTAAGCCACGCTTGAACAGGGCGTTTTCCCACAACACATATTGCGCTGACCTCAATTTAACAGTCCTCTTTTCTTTGGCAGTTAAATGAGAGGGGCATTCCCCATAGGTGAGAAAATGGGCGATGTCAGCATACCATTCATCGACTGAGCTAAGGAACAGAACAGTAGGAATGTCAGCTTTCTCCTCCAGCAACTCATGTTTGGCTCCTTCAGCAATGAGCTCACAAAGACCTTTTCCACGAACCAGCTTGGTCGGTTTGATATCAATGTCATACTCTTGGACCTTAGCAACCCAGTTCCCTCTCTTGGATCCAAATTCTTGTTGTGTGAGAATCGACTTAACAGTTGTATCTGGAACCAGCACCATGGAGTGAGAGTTGAGGATATAAAAACGAAACTGCTTCACAGCTTTGACCACTGCAAAAGCATGCTTCTCCATCATGGTGTATTTCAACTCATGATCCTTCAGAATATAGCTCATGAACGCAATTGGGAGTTCATGCTCATTAGAGTCTTCTTGAGTTAAGACAGCAGCCAGGGTATTATCTGTAGCATAGCAATAGATGATGAAATCTTTGCTGAAATCAGGACAGGCCAAAACTGGAGTTTTAGCGATAGCTCTCTTGATACCCTCAAAGGATTCCTTTCCTTCAGAAGACCAACCAAATGTTTGCTTCCCTTTCATCATCTGAGAAATATTCAAAGTTAATTCTGCAAAATCAGGGATGAACCTTCTTAAAAAATTGATCTTACCGAAGAAGGAGTGTACACCCTTTTTACTGGTTGGGAGAGGGATTTGCTGGATAGCTTGTACTCGTTCAGGGTCAATCTTAATACCATCCTTGGAGACAATGTGCCCTAATAGTTTTCCCTCTGTGACACAGAAAACAGATTTTTTAGGATTCAAAGAAATTCCATGCTCTCTGCATCTTAGCAGAACTGTCTCCAGGTGATCAAAATGATCCGCTCTTGTCTTGGAAAACACTGTCAGGTCATCAAGATATATGACAATACACTTCCCTTTCAAGCTTCCAAAAGCCAGATCCATAGCTCTCTGGAAAGTGGCACCAGCATTAATAAGCCCAAAAGGCATTCTCTTGTAGGCAAAGGTACCCCAAGGAGTAGTGAAAGCTGTCTTGTGTTGATCTGCAGTATCGACCTCTACCTGATTATATCCAGAAAATCCATCAAGCATAGATAACATTTCAGATCCTGTTACTGCTTGCAATACTTGATCCATCATGGGCAAAGGGTAATTATCTTTCAGAGAAGCCTGATTCAGGTTCCTGAAATCAACACAGATGCGGATCTCACCATTCTTCTTTCTAACAGGCACAATGTTTGCAATCCATGTTGAATGGTGAATGGGAAAGATGATTTTAGCCTTCAACAACTTCTGAATCTCCTGAAAGATGGTGTCAGCTATTTTGGGATTATACTGCCTCTGTTTCTGCTTGAAAGGCTTAATTCCAGGCTTAAGAGGGATAGAGTGCTGCATATCTTTTGGCTTGAAGGCTTTTAGATCCTCATAAGAGTAAGCAAGAACATCCTTATACCTCCTTAGAAGATCAATTACTTTTCTCCTCTCATCTGCTGTGCAACATTTTCCGATATTCACGAGCTTGGGGTCAGTAGAACTTCCAATATTGATTTTGTCATGTTCAGCTGATTGTTGAGGCCTAGAAGAAGCTCTAGATTTCACATACCTGTCATGCTTATCAAATAATTCCTCCAAACTCACCAAGCCTTTAGGAATCTTGTTTCCTTTGAGTTTAATGCACCCTTCCTGATCTGTTTCTTCTCCTTGGGTGACAGCTTGGTCAAAGGACACACTTTCACGAGGCAGGTTGTCACTTCCCTCAAAATACAGTTGTTCGAAATTACCCTTGAGTTCCAGGAAGGAAAGCAAATGCTGATCATTATTGAAAACTTGCCAGTTATTTGTGTTGTCAGGTACACTAGGCCGATGGACCATTTCAATGGTGAATTTATCCTGAGAGAAATCAAGATGAGGAATCAGCAGTGACCCTGAGACAGCTAGTGAATCAACCTTGCTGTTCTTTTCCCTAGGTATTGCTTCAATAGAGAAAGCATCAAGGAATTCAATGGAATCCCAAACCTGATTCCGGTAATGCTTCAGCCTCCCATTTTTTACCTGAAAGAGGTTTCTGACTTGCTTTACAATCAGCTCTGCATCACCACGAGCCAGGAGGTTCTTTACACCTTGTTCTTTGGCCACCTGCAATCCGAGAATGAGAGCTTTGTACTCTGCTGTGTTATTAGTATTCTCGAACTGTAACTTGAATGAAAAGGGGTGTAGGCTTCCTTCAGGTGACACTAGCAGGACACCAGCTCCAGAACCAGCTGAGGAACAACTTCCATCAAATTCTAAAATCCAAACCCCGTTAGGATCTCTAGGAGACACTTTGGGGGGTGGGATTTCATCAGGGGACATAATCATGTAATTACCATGACCCATATCCTCATAGAGTATTTGTGCTTTAGGATCATCCGTCTTCTGCACAATATACTCAGATTGTTTCTCAGGCAGCAGCTTCTTCATTTGTCCATTAACCGGTACAAGGGCATGTGACCAATCCATTTGAATTTCCCCACCCACATCTTTACAAAAGTTCCTACTTAGCAACATCCCGTATGAAGGAGGGATATCTGCTACTAAGATGGTAGCCAACACTTTCTTTTCAGGCAAGGCAGCAAAAGCCACTTGTGCATCTTTAATCCTTCCAACCAGAGGCACTTCCTTACTCTCCATAGAGTAGCAAGATCCATAAGTACGAGTGAGGGTTAAGCCTAAAGCATGAGCTACTTTAGCTGGCATGACATTGTCCGAGGCTCCTGAATCTATGACACAATTACTGAGTCTATGGCCAGCTATGAGAAGTGTTACATAAAATGGTTTAATTTTGTCACCAGGCGAGGTGACAGCAGCTACCAGACTGGGCTGTGGTGCAGAAGGAGGAGTAGGAAAAAGACCTTTAGAGGTGGTCTTGGAATGGGAATTAACAAATTGAATCATCTTGGCAAAGGTTTTGGGATGCGTTTGATAGTACTCAGCTTCTGAGATTTGGACCTTGGTCTTTTTTCAGGTGATCAACAATATCAAAAGACCCAGAAGTGGACGGGCCATCATCATTTGGAATTCTAGGCTTATCAACTTTAGGAGAAAAAGAAGAAGCAACTTTGGTAGCAGGATTGATAGGACTCACCTTTGGTGCAGATGAAGTAGGGATAGGAAATCCTCTTTTTGCAATAACAGGGATAGTTGCCGACTGCTCCTTAGATTTCTTTATGGGCTGTGTCACCTTCTCCCTCTGCTTTGTCTGTTCTCGAGTCATGACAGCAAATGATTCGCTATTCATGTCTGCTACCACTTCATCATAATCATCTCCATCATCAATGCCCTCAGTGGTAAAGAAATTAACTCGAGATCCCTCAAGTTCTTCTAGCCTCATCATAAAATTCTTCCGCAAACTCCTCGCAAGCTTCATTAGGCCTCATCATCATCTGGCTCTTCAACTTCACAGGTTGCATTCACAGGAACCTTAATAGGAGGTCCTTCAAGTGCTAGTCTTGTTTGAGAAGCAGGAAAACGATTCCTGGGCTGGAAATTTCTTCTTGGAACATCTGCATAAGGGGCATGCTGAGCCAATTGTTTCTTTATAGCAATAAGATCATTCGCAAGTTTCTGAACTAATGGATCAGTGTTAGGTCCAGGGGTGGAAGAGGAAGAAGCAGTAGACTTAGATTTGGGAGGGTCTCTTCTCAACTTCCCTGACATGATCAAGTCATCTTCGACACTAACAGCCAGTGTCTTGATCCTAGAGCTAACGTTGCGAGATTAGCCCTTCTTAGTGCATAACTAACTTTAGGTGATTGGGCATTTAGAAAAGAAACATTTTTGAATCCGATCAACAGGTCGAGTGTTTGTTGGAATTTTATTTATCAACCTGTTGAACCGGGCCACAAACTCTCTCATGGGTTCTTGTGAATCTTTCTTTATCTGAGAAATTTGGGCAAGAAAAAGCATGCACATCTTCTGCCGGCTTGAAACAGTTTTCGAACTGAGTTCTCATCGTGTTCCAGTCGGTGATAGCTTTAGCCGGAAGGTGCTAGAACCAATCAGCGGCATTGTCTTGTAAAGTCTCCACGAACAGTCTGACGGAGACGTCTTCATGTTCGACTCCCCAAAACTCCACATGCAACTATGAAGGTTGCAATATGTTCTTCAGGATTGTACCTTTCCATCACCTTTGAATTTTGGGAAGTTCTTCCGGTTACCTCTGGGTAACTCATGCAAAGACTGAGTAAGGGCCAGGGGCCCGACACGTTGACCCCATGGCAATGGGTGCTGCCATTCTTGGGAAAAAACGGCTTGGAGAGGAACTTTAACACCAGACGAGGATCAAAGCTCGTAGATTAGGGACTAGCAGGATTTGAAGGAATACCTACCCGCAGGACTTCTATCTTGAACAGGTGGATGTGCTCATCAAACGAGTTCTTCTATTTCTTGTTGAAGGGAAGAGGAAAAACCCTGCTACTCCAAAAGCTGAAACTGAGAGTCTTTAATACCAAGGGTCCTTCTCCCTCGAGTAAAACGCGGAGTCGCCAGATCAAAGGATGATCAAAAAATTGTAGGACTGGAATGCGATTTTTCCCCAGTGGAGTCGCCAAAAAACTGTTGGTCGTCAAATAGGACTTTTAAGAAGAGCAACAGTCAGGGGACAAGAAGTCCCTCCTCTTTAATGGGAGAGGTTCCCTTATTCAGAAATGAACTTATTTACAAATATACAAAACATGATTTTATGGTTGAACTTAGATATTACGAAAAGTGTTTTCCACAAGGATCATCAGTTACAAAAGGACTGAGGAAAGGGAATACGAGGGTGAGCAGAAGAGCAACATGCAGAATTATAGATAGCAGAATAATCCTTTATGTATGTGAAGTTGCAGTGAATTTAAAACAAGATCATTTGCATTGGATGAACAAGATGAGATTACCAAACACAAAGTTCTGTAAATAACCTTCTTCAGATTCATTAATCAAGGACACAAAGTTCCTTCTTGGTTGTATAAGATCACTATACTCGCAATATTTGAAAATATGCAATCAGTGAGACTAATGAACTAGAAACAAATGATCTTCACAAAATTAAATGAAAACACAGAGATAACAAAGATTAGATAGACAATGAATGGAAAGCCCTTTTGTATTGATTTCTCTCTGATCTATTTACACTTCCAGAAAATATGCCAAGTTCTTCCTCCTTTCGAATGGCGTAGAAAATACCATTATATAGCTTACAAGTCAGTTACTTTTTGTAACCATTTCTTTTAACTAAAGAATAGTTAAGGACTGCCAACTCGCAATACCTCAACCTATTACAAAGAAAATGGAAAAATAAAGGGAAGAAGAGAAAAGAATGGGGAAGAAGACAGGTGTCCGATCACTGAGAGGGACCCACTGACTTCAGAATCCGCTGTCTGAATCTCTTCAACGCCTCAGCTATGTCTCTGCCACGGGGAACTGACGTGTTGGCTGCAGACTGAGTCCAAAATCCCAGAAACTTCTCCATCTCTTTATCAAACTCGACATGAGTATGATAATATTTATTTGCTTCTTTGATGGCAGATTCAAGAGAGCAGATCTCCTTCATTTTTTCTTTGGAGATGGAGCTTTCCTTGAATAAATTGTCTTTTACAAAAGCTCTGAACTGAGCTTTGATCTCTTGTAAGGAAAGGGGGGCACCAGAAGTTTCATCTTGAAGATGACAATGTATATCTTTGAAAGCCGAGACAACCAATGTCTTGAAGGCTTCACCCTTCTGCCAGCTGTTTTTCATTTCTCCCAAAGCCTCCTCCAAGACTCTGATCTTCCACTCCACGCTGTAGACCCATGATTTTGATAGATTGTCCTTTGCATCATCAAAAACTTTATTCGCCAGCAAAAAATTTTCGTCTGTCTGTCCCATAAGGCGAAGGTCTACTATGCAACTGCTCCAGATTTTGAGCTCTTTATCCATGGTATTGATAGTGGAGGAGAGCTTCAGTTGCACATTGTTCACCTTTTCGTGGAGTTTGAAAGCTTCATCGATGAATTTTAACCCAGCAACAAGCATGTCTTCCACCATGGCTTCAATAGCTCTGCCATAGACAGAATGCTTGTGCATATCTTTAATACTCTGCACTTCATCTTGGCTTAGAATTACAGGAGGTGGGAGAGCAGTCAAGGGGGTAGGGTCCAAAACTTTGTCCTTAGACAAAAGGGACTTGATGAAACCTGTGAGAACTTGGGCCTGTTCTTCCAACTGTTCAATAGTTTGCTGGCCCTTTTCTACCCTCCCAATGACTCTTGTGACTGTTTCCTGGAGGTTGTGAATTTCACCTTCAGGGGTAGACTCTCCCATTGGGATTCTTGAGAGCTCCAAGTCAGATGCCTGCAAGTCCTGCTCTGATTTATCCGTTGTAGGCTTGGCAATCTCCAGGAATTGCTGACCTTGAGCATCAGACACTATTCTGGAGGTGACTTTGGCTCTCTTGGCACGAGAAGGGGTGGTGCCCAACAAGGCTGCGACAGCATCAAAATTTGATCCCGAGCTTTGAGAGGAGAATTTTCTCTTCTTTTTGTCGACCAAAGGTTGCACCCACGCGAAAGAGGAAGAGGAATCAGCAGGAGGGGCAAGGGGACCAAGAGACAGGGAGCTCATGACGCTCAAGGTCTGTGCAGCTGTAGACTCGAGTTGAGATGTGGGCGGGGCACTGGAGGCAATTGTGGTAGAAGAATCTACAGCACCTAGAAGCTCAGTGCTCTGGACTTCTTTATCTTTATCAGCTGGGTCTTTAGGAGCATTTGCAGGGGTTGGAATTTCGCTTTCTTCACTTTCACTAAGAACAATGATGTTCTCTGGCCCTATAGGCAAATTTGCCTATTTTTCCTGGAGATCTTCTTCCACAGGTTCTTTCTTTACTTCTTTGAGTTTCTTCTTATATACCTGGGTGGATGAGGAAGGAGTAGATTCTGCAAGTCCCTGAGTTGATGAGGCAGGAGGGGTCTTCACTGGTGTCTCAGACCTTGGAATAGATGCTTCTCTTCTCGGTGTTGAAGCGTCCTTAGAAGAGGATTCTCCTGAATGCCTCCTGAACTCTCGAACTTTCCTGTCAAACTAGACCCTAGTCCTGACCAAAACTGGAGCAAGGATCTCAGCCAGGTCGTCCCTCTCTTTCCTGTTCCAATCCACGTCCTCTAAAGGAGTGTGCATAACCACATTTTCATACTCATACGAGTATAGATCAGAGTTGTCATCCTTTAGCCCTTCAGGAACTTGATATAGGCCGAGTTCTTCAATTAATTGCAAGGAGAATCTGCCATAGTGCCTCCTTCTAGCCTCAAAATCATCAGCACGATCAGCCCAATAGTCTTCTGTATCAACTCTATGATGATAGACTATTTTGATGTTCTGCCCAATGAACCTCTTCAAGTCGAAGCAAGTCCTTGGCTTGAAGAAGTGAACCGTGATGGGAACCAGGGCTCTTTCTACATTCTGTGCATCTAGGGCTATTTTGCAGGTATAATTTCCCAAAGAGATGGGAAAGTGTAAACCAGTGATCCTCTTATCCCTGCAGGTTCTATGCAACTTGTCTAGTTACCTGCATATCTCTATCAAGGCCATTTTATCATTACAGAACATGGTCAGTCTCAGAGGGGAGCCCTCATAGCCGGCTAACCTGATATAAGAGAACTTTCTGAACTGGATGAAGTAGGCACCGTAGTGCGATATCAGAGTCATAGCTTCATCAGAAAACCTCCTGGTAGTATCGCCTTCGAGCAGCCTGACCACGTACATGGTGAAAGCGTCGTTGACCCTTCTGAAGTTACGATTGTTGGTCTCCAGGGTGAACTGCGGGCAGTATGCATATATTGGATCATCTTTGTGTTCATCTATGTAAGAGAAACCAAACCACTGCCTTGATGTTGCCAGAGTGTACATCAGGTACGAAGTCATATAGAACTTCTTTGTTTGCTGCACGTTAGACAGTTGCTCCGCCAAATTCATGCTGATGATCTCTGCCCAGTTGATGTTCTGCATTCCTTCGCACACCATACTAATGAGCGGACACATCTAGAAATGGAATTCGTTGGTAGTGGGCAAACCCATAACCCGAGCCAGCAGAATTATGAAATCGGACAACTCTTCATTGAAATCTACCCTCAAGAGGGTTTTGGTCAGACGAGAAGCTCCTTTCTTAGGGTTCTTCAGCCAGGACTTTGCCACCCGTGCTTTGTATTTGTTGTTGTCCTGATTAAACAGGGCCTGAGCTTGATCCCGAGAAACGACTATGGCATTATCCATCTCTGGGATTCTCAGAGCAGTGCTAATGGCGGCAGCATCTAGTTTGGTAATGAGTTCCCTGTGTATGTTGGTCAATTCATTCGAGGTGGGGTTGAAGTGAGCTCCGCATGAAAGCACGGTATCAGCACACTGTATCGAGATCAGGAAACCGCCAGCAAAGGCCAAACCGCTATCGTGAATCATTTGTGCCATTGGAGTAGGGTTTGCATCTGCCATCCTCGCCCAAAAATCACCGAAATCGAGATGTCGAGCTTCACTGTCTCCGATGTTGAGAACGGCAGACTCTAGTGGTGAAACTTGCTCTTGTCCCTGGAATTTGATCTTCATACTGATAGTAGCTAAGAGAGAAATGCAATCTAGACTCGGGAAGGAATTGCAGTAGGGAACGGGTTTGTGCGCAGGAAATTAGATTGCAAGGGTTCGAGCAAAGAAGCAGTGTGAAAAATGTAAAAGGGGGTCTGCCCGTTATATAGCCGTTTTGGAGAGAGAAAGGGAAATCAATGCGCATTAAATTCATATCTACCAATTTTAAAGGCAACATATTCGCGGAAAAAAACCAAGTATGGATAGCCCTTGGTTCATCTGGGACATGTGAAACGTGAATGCGCGAAACACGCGGCTCGGGCGAAGCAGGAAGAAGGCGCATAAATGCATTTCGGGACTTTTGGGATGAAAACGCGCGAAGTACGCGGTTGGGGCATTTCAGGCGAAATTGGAACAGAGCGCACTTTTGAAATTGGGACATTTGGGACAAGAAAGCGCGAAGTACGCGGTTCGGGTGTTTCGGGTGAAATTGGAACAGAGCGCACTTTTTGACTTGGGACATTTGGGTCAAAAGGTTCCGAAGTACGCGACTTGATCAATCCGGGCGAAAACGTGACAACAGGTCCGGAAGTGTTTGGGACATTTGGAACAGAAATGCGCGAAGTACATGGCTCAGGCATTTCGGGTGAAAATGCAACAAAGGGGCCCGTTTGAAACTGGGACATGCGGGACAAAAATACGCGAAGTACGTGAGAAACACACAAAATGACCCAGGAATGCAGATCTGTTACAACTTCTTGGCTTTTAACATTTCAAAGACAACAGAGAAGACATTCAATACTCAAAATTTTGAAAATTCACTTTTAAGTGCGGGGAAATTTTGAGTGGACAACACATCCTCCATAGAAAGGTACATAATGACATCATCAAGGTTATATATGAAGTCAAAAATCATGATTAAGAAGCGCTTCACTATATTGAGAGTGATTATCTCCTCACGCATAGCTAATAATATCACTCAGCCTTTACACACTTTATGGGTATACAAAGACACTATAAAGAAGTGGTTTTAGGGGAAAATCATTGCCATTGTGAAACAAAGAAACAACAACGACAAAATGGGTGGAGCTCCATGTCAAACTGAACCCACATACGACCTAACTTGGAAGGAGGATTTGACCCTATGGAATTATCTTCAAATGGGTGGGGTCTCAAACCTCATTGAAAAAATGTAGAGTCATGATCAAGACATCTCTCTTCAATTCACGGCTGGGTGGAAGAAAAGAATGGTAGAATATGTGGAGATAAGCATTAAAATCACTGAAGAGCTTATTGTTGAGGTCGCGGGGTTGAGTCTCAAAGGTGCTAAATTCTTCATCAAGAGGTTTGATAAGAAAATCGAAGCCAAAAAATTCCTAGCAGACAGAGAAAATCTTGAGTTTGTTATGGTAGGCATAAAAGTGACCTCCATTCCAGAGCCCTTCAATGAAATTGCAAGGATGATTGTCAGGTATGTCACTTTTGAAGGCAGATATGTGACGGTTCCTCTCAAACATTTGTTTTTCCTAAATCATTTTAGAAGGAATTTGTATGTTAGCTTTCTGCATTATTTTTTAAATTCACTGGAATGCTCTGTTCTTGAGTTTCAAAACCACACTCTTGCCACCCCCCTCACCAAGGCCTCATTTTGTTGCTTCATCGCCATTGCCTTTCTCAAAATCGTTTAATTCCCATTTCCCTTGCCCCTCCCTACCTTGACTCTAATGTCCCCACCACTGCTACTAGTCGAAGGAAAATCAAAACCAAATATCCACTTTACCCCCTTAATCATCCCTTCCCATCCTAAAGAATCCTTCGTAACAGCAAATAAACCGAGTTTGCTAAAAATATGCTTCACATTAGCAATCCAACTAGTGTTTCTACTACAGAAGGGGAGGATGTCCTTCTCAATAGAATTATCAAATTAGAAAATGAGGTTGGGGCTTTGAAAGAAGAGCTCAAGCAGGGTTGCACGAGATAAGGCAAAAGGAAGATGCTCAATGATCTTGAGTAGAATAATGATCAGATACTTGAAATTTACAAGAATCTTAACTCACTGGATAACAGGTTGGGAAATGAAAAAGGAAGGCATGAATATACCATTTATTTTCTTAAGGATATCTACAACTTTTTGGAGTAGCATGTCAAAAGTGTATGTGTGCTCAATGACATTCCTGCTACCATTTGGGAGCCAGAACCAACAAAGAACTTGAATCTCTCACAGTTGGATAAGAAGGATCCCACCCAAGTCATTGCCCTGGCACTCTTCACCTCTCTGCAGAAGGTAAGGATAAAGATTGACACAAAAGATAAGTGAAGAGGATGGTCCTTACTTCAGGTTTTTTGTTTTGATGTTGTCATGATGTTGTCATCATGCTACTTTGTTGCAATTTTGTTATTGTTTTGATCCTTTTGTATAGTTCCTAGGATAACTATAGTTGGAAATAAGTGTGAGTTACTATGGTGTGTGAAAAATATTCACAGCTTGAGATAGGAAGGAAAGTCAATTTTCTACTACGCTGCAAGGGTGTGTGCATATTTGGTGCGGGAAGTATGACCCACATCAGAATGTGGTGGACTATAATTCTTTGCAAACTACATTTCTTAGCTGAGTTTCACATCCTGGAGTTTGAGTAGTAGAGCATCAGCGTACTCAAGGATATTAAGTAGGGTTTATTTGAAAGTTTAAGGGAGTATGATGTGTAGTTTAAGAATGTGTTGTCCAAGTTATCTTATGATATTCATCAAAGTCATCACACATAGTGGTTTTTTGGGGGATTGTTGACTCCATTCCAAAGGGCATTATCTCATAAGATGTATATTGATCCACACAAGGCATTAGAAGTAACTATGTGTGCTGAAGCATTTGGAAGTGTGGACATGGGAGTTAGTCCTTTTCTGGAAGCACAAATAACAACTATGACAAAAAAAATTGGAGAATATTTCTTCCAACTCCACACATGAGACTAAAAGTGGTATATGGTGCATTGATTGTGAGGTTGAAGGAAACATACTAAGGATAGTTTCCCATGCAGGTTAATGTGTGTGTTGTTACAATCTTGTGATGATTTTCCACTTAAGGACCATGATGTTTGAAATTGTCCTCTTCTTGAAGTGTGCATTCTATGAAGAGTGAATCTATGTACTGTAATATTTTAACATGCATACTCATGATATGAAGGATTATTCAACTGATAGATCACATTCATGAGCCATGTGAAACTAGGATTAAGGTCAAACTAGTGGTGGTAAGCAGATCTCAGGAGTAGAACATGAAACTTTATGAAGAACGTAACAATGGAGGATGGAGATTCTGTGGAGGATGTAGAAGCAGAGGTCGTGGAGGTAGAAGTAGATTTTCATCATGGACTTGTTATACTTGTGGGTCCCCTAATCATTACTCAGCATGATTTTCCTTAAAATATAGTTTTCTCATGGTGTGGGAAGAAACATAAGTTAGAAGTATTTTTGGACCTATATGAGCACATGAGAAAGAACAAGAAGAAGGAAAAAGGTGTGGGGATGATCAGTGTGCAACACGTGAAGGGTGATCAATGGATGCCAAAGAAGATACTTGATCCTAAATTACAGCCTTTGTTGGTCACTACTCGCATGTGAAGAAGCACGTGCACGTGAACCTCTTAAAAGGCCAAACCACTCATCATGATAGAAGAAGTCATGCATGCTAGGTATCCAGATGGCTACACATCATAAGGAAGTATATCAAGAGACCATGGGAGTCATTAGAGAGTTACAAGGTGAGATACAATGCTTGAAGGATACACATGAGAGAGAACAGTGGGGTGAAGCATATTGAGATCCCGCAGAAGGCTATTGATGATCTGAAGGAGGTGTGTAAGATGTTGCACTAGGAGAATATCATTCCACTATTAGGGGAATGGCTACGTGAAAAGGTACCATGTGCTGGAGTTGAGTGTGAGTGTAAATACTACATGTAAACTTACCACCTCAGAACCATGAGTATGATAAGGAAATCACTTTAGATGTATTAATTGATGGTTGGTTGGTAAGAAATATCTTGATAGATACAGGTGCTGAGGTGAATGTGCTTACTCTAGATGCATGGAATCAAATGGGGAGACCTACATTACAACCATATTCAAATGTGTTGTATATGGAAAACAAGACTAGGGCTATGCCTATTAGGGTGTGGAAGGATGCTTTAATTGCAATTCAGGGAGTCAAGTTTACTGGAGACTTTGAGGTATTAGAGCTTGCTGAAGTGGACAACTTTCCACATTACTTGGGTGACCATGGTGTTATGCGAATAATGTTGACTTGCACTTCAATAAGGGATACATAAGTTTTGAGAATAGGAATGAGCATGTCATTATACCTCTGAATGAATAAAAATATACACCCTTATGTTGAGCCTTTGAGTGAAGAAGATTTGAATAAGATTTATGCACGCACAGTGCAAGATCTTGAGACTATGGAACCATCTAAGGAAGGTGTACTTTAGTGGGAATATGCATAGTCAATTAGCGATACTACAAGTGTTACTTGTGATAATTGGGCCCATGACACATATGAAATGGTTGGGTGTGAAGATGAAGGGAGAGTAACTAGAATGATCAGGCCACACATGGTTAGGTGGCATGGGAAAAGTTCAGTTACCTGAGGTTCATTGGTGAAGAAAATCCTGAAGTCTTTCTTACGTGCCATGGAGGAACAATGGAAGAATGAAGGGTGATAGAAGAAACATGTTGGTTTATACCTATGCATGGTATAGACAACACACTGGTGGGCTGACACACAGAGATAACTTTTTGAAATGGTGAGAAGTGAGAATCACCTTTTCAACCAGGTTCACATGGAGTAATGTGCCTACACATATATGTGAATATCATGGGAAGACTCTGCTTTGGTACACATCCATAATTGTGAGAGAATATGGGCACAAGGCCAGGAGGCCTTACCACCATCTCTATGGGTACATAAGTTCTATTCCACTTTACGATGCACGTGCACATGGTATGTACATGATGAGTTGAAGAAAGAGACTACAAACTGGTGAGATATGATTGAAGGTATGGTCCAAACATTTGATTATTTTTCTAACAAATCTCCAATACATGAAGCATTATAGATTATGAAGTGCATCACATTGGGGGATAACACAAAGGTAGAAGAGCTCATGTTGAGTTCTTGGAGAACCTGATTCTGAGGTGCGCCTGGATGCTGAGGAAACAAGAAGAGTTACAATTGGGTTGCACCTGGAAGGAAAAAGAAAAGGGTAAAATGGTGTACCTCATTGATGATGAAGAGGTTGAGAACTTGGAGGTTAGCCACATAAAGGTGCACGTGTGAAGTAATGGATACTGTAGATGAGAAGGCACACATACCATGCTCCCATGAAGAAAAATAAGGTAAACATTAACACCGAGGATGCGCCTAAGGAAGTCATTATTGGTGATTATTGGTCAAAACAAGAGGTAGTAAAGATCATTGAGCTTTTGTGTGACTTCTAGGATTATTTTCCACGAGGTTATCATGAATTAAAAGGAGTGCACCCCTCATTGGGAGAAATGAAAATTAAGTTGAAAGAAGGTGCACATCTAGTTAGGAAGAGGCCTTACAGGATGAATCCAAACTTGTGCGTGAAGGTGAAGGAAGAAATTGATAAAATGCTTAAGTCTAGAATTATTGAGCCAATTGAGAGAATCTGAGTGGGTTAGCCCTATGGTTATAAGCATGAAGAAGAATGGGTGGATTAGGATATGTGTAGACTACAGAGAACTTAATGCTGCATGTGTAATTGATCCTTTTCCCACCCCATTCACAGAGGAAATCCTTGAAGGAGTTGTTGGGCGTGAGATATATTCTTTTACAGATGGATTTTCAGGCTATCATAAGGTGCACATTATGAAAGAAGACCAAGAAAATACCACTTTCACTACTGAATGGGGAAGTTTTGCATATATAGTTATGCCTTTTGGATTGAAGAATGTGCCAGTAGTATTCTTGTGCATTGTTGTGCAGGCATTTCATGATTTTATTCACAAGTTCTTGCAAGTGTACCTAGATGATTGGACTATGTCTATGGGTTAGTCAAAGATCATTGTGATAATTTGAGGCTCATGTTTGAGAGGTGTAGTAGTTAAGCATCTCTCTTAATATTAAGAAGTGTATTTTTGCTACACCTTTTGGAACTCTACTTGGGCACATCATTTGTAAGGAAGGATTATTGGTAGACCCAGCCAAGATAGTTGTGATTTTGGGTTTAGAAGAACCTACCAATTAGAGTGAAGTGCATGGATTTCTAGGACATACCAGCTACTATAGAAAGTTTATCAAGGGATATGCAAATATTTCCATGCCCCTGGAAGAGTTGCTCAAAGCGAAAGGGAAATTTTATTGGGGTGATGTGCAACAACAGCATTTGAGACATTGAAGGAGAGGCTTACCACTGCACCAATTTTGCACTTTCCTTCATGGAAAAAATCCTTTCATGTACATGTTGATGCCTCTGGCATGGAAATTGGCACAGTCTTGGCACAACCTAGGGGAAGGAATTGTGGATCATCCTTATTTTCTTTGCAAGTAGGAAGTTGACACATGCAGAGCAAAATTATACAACAACAAAGAGTAAAGCCTTGTCTATGATCTACGCGTGCTTCATAAGTTTAGACAATACTTGTTGGCTACCCCATTTATCTTTTATACAGATCATATGGCATTGAAATATTTAGTCAACAAGCCTATTTTGCAAGGGCACATCTACAGGTGGATACTTCTCTTTCAGGAGTTTGATTTCACAGTTGTTGTAAAGCCAGGAAAGAGTAATTCGGGGCTTGATCATTTTTCAAGGATCAATTCTTGGTGAGGACGCACATAGAGCATTGAGGATACTATGCTTGATGCACAGTTTTTTAGGTTAAACCATGTGCACCCATAGATTTGGAGATATAGTTGTATTTTTTGCACACTGGATTGGTGCCAAAGGGGATGAAGATTAGAGAAAAAGTAGCTTGCTATATGTGCACAACCTTATCAGTTGATTGGAGGAGACTTGTAAAAAATGGGCAGAGATGAGGTCTTCCACTGGTGTGTTCTTGAACATGAGTGTGAAGCCATTATGGAGGAGGCTCATGGTGGAATAGCAGGAGGACATTATGCAAGTGATGCAACTGTGTGCACAAGATCCTTATGGTTGGCCTTTGGTGGGAAACTTTGTACAAAGATGTTAAGGATTATGTGAAAGCATGTGATCATTGTCAGCACCTTGGAAAGCCTGGACATAGAGATGAGATGCCACTTAGACCTATTGCGAGTGTGGAACCTTTTGAGAAGTGGGATATTGAATTTGTAGGACCTATCGCACCACCACGTAGGACTAGAGATGCACACTACATTATTACTTGCATAGATTATCTGACAAGGTGGGTAGAGGTTACACCTACAAAGGATTGTACTACAGCTACAACAACAAGGTTCCTATGGGAAAACATTATTAGTAGGTATGGTTGTCCATTAAGCTTGACAAGTGATAGAGGAACTCATTTCTTAAATGAGACAATCAGAATTTTATTGGTAGATTTTATGGTGGCACACCATAAAACTACCCCTTATCACCCTCAAGCTAATGGTACTGCAGAAGCTTTCAACAAGATCTTGGGACAAACATTGACAAAAATTTGTGATGTTGGAAGAAAGGATTGGGATGATAAAGTGTCAGTTGTACTTTGGGCTTATAGGACCACTTATAAAATATTGAATAAGGCCAAACCAATCCAATTGGTGTTTGGCGCGGAAGCAATACTTATAGTGAAATTCATGCTACCATCCCTGTGTATTTGTGCGTAGGTGGATTAGATGATGAACAAGATATTCAAGAGTGCATTGAAAAACTAATGCAACTAGATGAGTGGCATGCCATTGCATGTTGGATCCAGAATAATGAGAAGGCAAGGTAGAAGGCTTGGCATGATAGGCACATTAAGAACAAGACATTTGTAGTTGGAAAGATGGTCCTTCTCTATGACTCCAAGTTTGTGTGCCACCCAGGGAAATTGAAGGTGCATTGGTTGGGACCTTTTGTAGTAACCAAGATACTTGAATCAGGTGCATGTCAATTGTAGGCATTGGATGGCACCATGTTTCCTGGTTACTTCAATGGGAGTAGGTTGAAGCCCTACTATAAATAAAGCTTCTTGGTGTTTGTAATAAGGCAGTATTTCCACTTAGATTAGGTTTCCCTTTCATGTTTTTCTTTTTTATTTTATTTTGTTGTTTTTTTTCCTTGTTTTGTTGTAATAAGCGTGCTTCCGCATAAGAAGTTGATTACTATATATTTGAGTTCATGCATAGAGGACCACACATACTTTTAGTGTGGGGTGAACCATGTACAAATGCATGAAAAAGAGACCTTGTTGCTTGAAGGTGAGTTGAAGTGGATGAAGATGTGTGCACATGGTAGAAGGATGGTGTGTCAGTTGTAGGGTGCACATGTAGGAAAAGAGGAAAAAGGTGTCACAAGAAATGAGAAGGATGGTGATAATAAGGAAATTGCTTAGGATGAAGACCATGCATGAAAAAGGATTATGCAATGTAACTTGAGGTAGGAAGTAACAGGATGAACTACTTGGTATATGACACAAAGGATTATGTATTGTAGCACAAGTAGGCCTGTGTGAGGAGGTCTGTGGCCTAGGAAGTAGTAAGTGCACCAGAAGGTTATGACTGCAATACGTGAAAGAAAGTAGTGAAAAAAGCAGTGAAAAAAAGTAAAAAAGTATATTTAAAGTTGTTGTATGGTGGTTGGTGGTGAGCATTTAATGCGGTAAAATTTTAAAAATCTATAAAATGGGCATCAGGGTAAATTCATTTTTACCTTACCTTGTGAAGAACTTGTGCATTTTCAAGAGTGAATTTGTGTGATTCCTTGTAAACTTGCGTGCAAACCTAGAAAATTGACTAAACCAGATCAAAGTAAGGACATAACTAAGTAAAAGAGATCCTTCTGAAGGAATTTTGAGGCTGGGGGAAGGCATGGAAGCTTTTTTGTAGTAGGAGAAGGTTTTTGTTAGGGTTTTTGGTTAGGGTTTGAAGAATTAGGGCACAAAATTGAGAACGGGGCACAAGATAAGGAAGATATTTAGCGCAAATACTTAAAATCAATAAATTAAAGGAACTTAATGCAAATGAGAGTAATAGTTGGGATTGGCGTGTGATATGACACCTAGGAAAAAACAACTGTGCATCACCAAAAGGAAAAGGAAAAGGCAAGGGAAAGGAAAATCCCATGGTTGAATATGTACAAGAAGAATGGTACTCAGAAATGTAGTACCCCGATGGAGTGCTTATGGGGAAAGATTAGGTTTCACATGTGTACAAGATGACAATTAGTGATTGTAACCATCATTAAACTGATGTGAAATGCACATGAAATAGAATTGAGCTGATTCAAAGGACAAAGAGAGGATGGTGGAGGATAAGCTCATCAATGATGATAAGGGGTATCACATTTTGCAGAATGTGGGAGTTCTTCAGCTATATGAACTCCCCTACTTTGGAAAACCTGAGTAGTTATATCAATGGTTGATGTCATGCATCCATGAAGACTTCTTATATTTCAATGAAAGGAGGATGCACCTTACCATGCCATTAATTGTAAAATTTACTGGTCTTCATAGCACAGGGATAAAACTTCCAAAAGACTTGGAAGATGTTGATGAAGTGAAAAAGACCACTGTTAAACAATGAAGTATCAATGAGGAGGGCACACAATGGATATTTTAAGCTTGATGATCCTATCTTCAGAATGGCCGCATGTTTTCTTACAAATTTGAATGGATAGGAAAGGTGGGGTCAGGTGAACAAGTGATGGATTCATGTTGCCAAGAAGATATCTGAAGGCATAATCTACAACCTTGATGGATTCATAGCAGAGGAGATTATTGAGGAAGTGCATGCAGGGGACAAGATCACTTTTGGAAATGTCCTACTATTGATTGTGTTCTCTGAACTTGGGGTACCTGATGGGCTGAATGATAAAATATGGGAGTTCCCCAAAGAAAACACATCCCCTAAAAAATGTTTCCTAACTACACTTGTGATACCATCACTAATGTGTATAAGTCTAGAGGAGATAAATGGTATAGAAGGATGTGTGAGGAATTTGGAGAAGAATGACACATTCCAAGTGAGTTACCTATGCAATTGGAAGGGAGGTAGAGTTTTGTATCTATCAACACTTCTACATTGGCCATTTTTATTTGAAGGATGGGTTGAAGAGTCCTTGGTGCAAAATTCCATTTTCCTTCACAGCGTGGTACTTTAAGGCTGCAGTGAACATATTTTATGAGGCACAAAAACTAAGGTTTGACGCAGATAAGGTGGATTATGAGTATCATACATTATGCAAGACATATGTCTATCCCAAGAAAAATGCGTATGAGGAGACAATGATATCAGATGATATCAATATGTCCAAGTCTATTACTTTGGTGATTGCTAATATGGAGGCAACAAAGATTTATATCTATCTAAAGCCAAGAAGAGTTGATGGAAAGTATGTGGAGGATGACTTGAAAATCCCAGAAGAGCCTATAGGGAAGAAGAGTGTGGGACAAAAAATAATGTGTGAGGATACTCACCCTACCAGTGAGGAGGAAGAAGGAAGCAAGGATACACCTCCTGTTCAGAGTGCAACTACAAAGAAGACACCAATGCGTAAGGAGTCTAAACCAAGTGTGAGCACAAAGAATCCACCAAAGAAGAAGTCTCAGTGAAGAAGAAACCAAAGGTAGTGTCTAGTGAAGACATAAGGAGATATGAGAGAAATGAAGAAGAGGCTGGAAGAATGAGGAGGAGGAAGTATTACAGAAGGACCCCTTGGTTCATGACATTGAGGAGTCAGATACAGAAGAGTGTGATGGTGCATCATGAGGAAATCCTAGACATGGAGATAGAGGTGGGAGGTATTGAGGTACCTATTACTCAGATTTTGGAGGAGAGGCAGGAGTATACTAAGGAGCATGGAAGTTGAGAAAATTGAGCAGAAGTCAAGTGCATATTGAGCATAGATCACATTGTAGAGTGCATTGTTGAACATGAGATAGAGCATGCAGGAGAAGAAGAAGAAAATAATATTGGTGAATAAAAATTAGGTGGCACAGAGAACACCCTTGCACTTAGTTTTTTGAAAGGGACCCGTGGGAAGAAAAAGAAGCCAAGGAACATACACCCTAGGGACCTATGATGCAATATGATGATGATCCTAATAAAGTTTTAGGCACAAGATATCAGAGTACAATGGCTACCTAATATATCTTCTGTTGGTCATTCTTTAAGAAGGAAGAAGCCTTTCCATGCACAAGGAAGATGCTCTCCTGGGAATTTCAATCACA
This sequence comes from Taxus chinensis, assembly GCA_019776745.2. Classification (NCBI taxonomy): domain Eukaryota; kingdom Viridiplantae; phylum Streptophyta; class Pinopsida; order Cupressales; family Taxaceae; genus Taxus; species Taxus chinensis. Next base: position 139,487,229 of record CM034157.1, read on the forward strand.
CATGGAAGAGCTAAAGTTTGAGGTTAGTGTGCAATCGATAACTGAGACCTGAATTAAGTCTACACCAGGAGAGGATTATTTGATAGTCGATGCATAGATGCTAATGGATGAACAAGCATGTAATGCACTTAACAAACTATCAGTGGATATAGGGGTGAGAATTTTTGATAAGGAATTCAACATAAGGAATATGCACAAGGAGATAGAAGAGAATGATAAGGAAATAAGAGAGAGGGATAAAGAGATCAAGGAAAAAAGATAAGATCATAACTAAAACAAGAATAAGAGAAGAGAAGGGACAACGCGTGCAAGCATATAAGAAGGAAGAATGCATCATAGATGCTATTACACTCGTGTGCCCAGATCTGGTTGATCAAGTCCAACCTTTGTATGAATGGACATTACACTGTTTAGAGGACTTAGTGCACATGCTTATGCATGAGAAAAAAATTCTCACAATAGAATCCGTAGAAGAAGTATTGGCATGACAAAAGAAGAGTGATAAGGAAAATATTGAAGAACACCTTGTGTAGTATGATGCACTAGAAGTAGAGGCTAAGGAGGTTGTGTGAGTGGTAGAATTTGTGTATGATAACTGCCTAGGACTTTGATCATGTTGTGGGTTTGTTTTTATTAGAGATGAAGAGATTTGAAGGAGTTCCAGGCCAAGATGAAAGAATAATAGGGTGGAACGGGGAAAGGTATTGGCTGAGGTGGAACAGAAGAGGGAAATAATAAACATGTTGAATACCTCACTCAAGGACAGAATGAAGGAACTCTTCCCACATATTACATGTAGGATGGATGTGATGGATGATGTGGCCAAGCAGCTGGAAGCTTTGATTGAACAACTGAAGGGGAAGATTGATGAATTGACTCCTACAGAGGTCCCTGACATTGTTGATAATGTGCCAGTTAAGGGACAAGTAAGGAATTAGAAGGGTGGAAGGAATAGAGAAAATATTGGTTAAGGAATTTCCTATACTCCTCCCCCTATGGAAAATTGATTCTTTGATTCTTTGGCAAGCTATATTCTTTATTCTTCATTCTTTGATCCAAAGAGGGCGTTCTAATATTATTGTGTGTGACAGTCTCTAGTGTTTCCGAGGATGGAAAACATACCTAGTGTGGGGTAATGTTGGATTCCAAAATGACTAAGTATCAAGAATGAAGGACGTGGACACACATGCACAGGAATGGGAAGAATAAGTGCATAGGGAGGTGGCACAAAGAAAAGGTGCAACGGGACTGCGCATACAAGCAGATTGAGGACTTAACCATTTTTTAGGATAGGATAAAATAGACTTGGAGTGTTCACCAGTAAAGGGATACCTTGGTGAGAAAGTAATGGCTATTTTTGGAGAAAGAAAGCACATGCATGGATATTAATAGGATTAATAAGATTAAAGTTATATTATTAGGTAATCTATTATTATGAAATGTTTTGTAAAGCATAAATTTAAGTACGCAAGGCTATTTTAAGCGTTCCTATCTTTAGGAAATGCATGGGTGGTGAAGGGAAAGTCCCCAAAGGAGGGGATCTGGTAGCTACGTGCACACTTTGGGTGAGCATTAAATCTTGTTGAATGAAGTGTCAGTGCATATACCACTCTAGTGGAAAATAAAGACTAGGCCTATTGATTGAAAATAAAGACTAGGCATATACTCTCTTCTAACATACACATCTAATCCAATTTCATGTGGATTTTAGATTTCTAAGAACATTTATTTATTTAGAATTTTTGGTTTTTGATGCGACCCCCCATGTATTTCCCCATGACACTAGTAAGAAACACGGGCTCATCACCAAATATTGAGAAGGACGAGAAGTTAAGTTATTTGCAATAAGAATGTTTTTTTCTGTATATATATATATATTTTTTTTTATGAACTTTAAATCGTGCTTTTTGGGAAGAAATGCTTTCCCTAAACTCAACCCCACGAAACTAGTAAGATGCGAGGGCTCACCAATGAAGGTTGAAATAGGAAAACAAGGTTCCGAGTGAAATGTTTATAATGTTTTTTTCACGAGAGAGATTTTTAGGGGAAGATATGTCATCAAGAAAATTCTAGAGAAAAACTATGAGCAAAGAAACACCCAAACTAGAAGAAACTGTGAAGAAAAGGTTAAACATGCTAGTCCTTATAACACCAATGTTAAAATTTTGTCTCATGAATGAAAACAATGACATAGGATTATATAATTTTAATGATGTGAAATGAATGTAGAATAGATATGATTGACATATTTTCCAATGTTTTAGAAAGTTAAATAATTAATTGAACAGTAAGTTTCCATTTTACAATTTCAATGAAAATGACAATGTAAGTGACAAACCAATATGAATGTAATGAAGGAATAGTGTGGAGATGGAATGACTATATGTAGAAATGTTTCAGGTGACAAGTGATTTGATGGTTTCATCAAACTCCTCACCTTACAAGGTACACAAATGATAAGAATGATGTTTAGATTCTCATTTTCCTGAAAAGGTCCTAACATTCTGGGTTTAAACTTACAACCCTTTCCCACTATCTTATCCATCTAAATATCTTATCTTAACACTAGATGTTGCTATTTAAATTTGATGCATTCATAAAATTGTTTTATTGTTTCTTGACATCATCATACCTACATGAATGTGGTAATTTTGTTTAACTTCATCCTCTAAATAGGAATAATGATTGTATTTTACACAATTTTTCAAACTATAGGGTCATGTATCTCTTGGACATGAAAAGTTTGGTTTTTGAAAATTTTGCATCTAGACCAAGGTTAGGGAATGGAGAATACCTAGAGAAGGATTTGGTGAGTATCATTTCACTCTCTGAAATATCCTCTTCTGTCTTTATAATTCTATCATATGTATGTCTAACTGATACCATCAACAAGGAAGAGAGGTTAAACCAAGGAAATTACCAACTCCCTAAATGGTTCAAAGGGGAGTAGGATTGGTTGAATCACTCTCTAAGAGTTTTACAATATCCATTTTTGTTTTTGGTGGACACATTTTCCACATATGCTTTACCCTTATCCATCTTCACCACTTTGAATTTTTTTGGGTTCATCGACCTCAAATTTTGGAACACCCTTGGGTGGTCGCGACCAATTATTTCAAGGGAAGTGGATTTGTTTAACTTGGTTCGCAGGGAGTTCATACTCTTAATGAATTCCTGGTTTCTTCTTAAGGTTCTCCAAATGTATATCAAAAGGCTTTGGATCCCCTTGATACATGAATATTGTTCCCAAATGGAGGAATCTAACTTGCTAGAATAAAGTGGAAGGAATAACCTTCATCTAAGTGAATCCAAGGTCTACCAAGAATCATATTATAGTTTGTTTCCTTTTCAATGATGTAAAACTCAGTTAAAATGGTTTTCAATCTGAGGGAGATAGGAAGAACTATAGTTCCAATTGAGGTATCCTTAAGACTATCATACCCTCATAATGTGTTTCTAGTAGAGGAGAAATTAGTCTCCCCATATCCCAAATTCTACAAGAAAGAGAAGGGAACTACATTCACAGACATCCCTATCATTGATCATAGCTCTCTTGATGTCAATTTTTATAGACCCAGACTTACAAATATAATGTCAAATCTCCTCTTTAAGATATTTCAACATCAGATGACATCTTGCTTATATCAAACAAAAACCCAATATCCCTATCATTCTGTCTCAGAGGGTGTATGTTGAATTCAATATGATTGATTTGAGCCTTGGGAGGAGGCGTAACATGAGTTAGGTGACTGAGACCCAATACATCTAGCAACGCAAGAATGATGCACATGGGGAATTCTTCAACAAATATAGAAACGAAACTGTGAGAAAAGGTCTTGTTTAAATCTGAAATCAAATCATAAGCTCCTATAGGTTTTGGGACTATAGGAGTGTCATCCTACAAGAGGGAATGAGTGGGAAGTGGTTGTGAAGATGTACTCCCTTATTTGAGTTGTTGCATTAATTTTTGGATCAATCTCTAACTCAATTAATCCCAAAATATTTGTATTGTTTTGTGAGCCTAGGTTAGGGGAAACTCGATAATTATCAGAAGTTGAGGCTTCATGATCTTTGTAACCAATATGAATACCATGTTTATGTTTTGAGGACTTGCTTTATCATCTTTAGGATATTTAGGGAACAGATCCCGATAGATGCCTAGGTTTTCATTATGAGGTGCAACGGGTCCTATATAACTAGGTTATGAGGTTCCTTCAGAACTCACTATGAACATATCTATAAAGAGACTGCCTTTGATTTTCGAGGATCCTTTGAATGAAATTTTTGTAATCTTTGCAATTTCCTACTCATCATGACCAAGGAAATGATGAAAAATTTAATATAGATTAGGATCAAAACATATTTTTATTTGATTTGAATTATATTGTTGATTATAACCCTGATTATAGTGTTGAAAATGATTATTATAACTATAATTTTTTCCCCTTGGCTAGGATTTTGGTATTGGTTTTGGCCTTGGGTTTGATCCTTTCAATGAGGGGGTGATTGAAATAAACTATATTGACAAAGGAAATAAAACTAGGACCTCTTTGATTTCCCATGTTGTTGTTGTTGTTGTTAGTGTTACCATTTTTTGTAAAACCAACATTCTTTGCTTGATCAATAACTCCATCTATGGTAGCACCATGATTGTGATTCAAGACCTTGGGTCCTTGGTTATTGGCTCCATTATTTTGATAGTTTATGTTTTTTTGGTTAGGGGATACCAATTTCCCATTGAGACCATAAGTCTTATGCTATTATCAATAACATATTGGTATAATTCAAAGCACCTTCCAACATTTCCTCATAACTATGGAAAGGGAACTTCTAGAATTCCTCCTTGGTTTCTCGATTGAGGAGTGAAGGAAAGAGGTCAAAAAGTTCCATTTGGTCCATGTTAGGTGCACTTACAGAGGAATAAATAAATTGATACCATCTCTAGATGAAATTGAAAATACATTTTGTTCCTACCTGATATGTAAAAAGTCCATAATCCCTATTTGTAACAACTTGTTCATGTCAAAATCTCAGATGAATTTGGAAACAAGTTATTTAAAAGAATGAATGGAAGCTTTAGGAATCTAATAGTACCAATCTAAAGTGATTCCTTTGAGAGTCGTTAGAAATATTTTAGCCATTTCAACATCCCAAGGAAGCAATTCCCTAATGGAAGTAGCATAGGCTTTGATATGAGCATTTGGATCTATTTCTCCCTTAAATTTAGGTAGATTAGGAAAAGGTCATGGAAGCATGACACCCTGTATGGTGAATTCAAGGGGTTCCTTCAAATACTCAGTATAAGTACCCATCACATGATATTCTACCATTGAACACTCCTTGATGAGGAGGAGGAGAAGGAGTTGGATAAACCATAGTGTAGGCATTGGTTACAACATAAAGTAAGGTCCTTGATACTACGTATAAGGAGTAGGGAAAGTGTATGTGTCCATATTGGGGGGACTTTGAATACATAGATATAAGGAGGAACAACACTAGGATATGGACTAGTGGGCGTAAAACTAGGGAACATCACATTGCTATGAGGAAAGGTATTTGAGAACACACTTCTGAAAAGCCCTTGTGTAGGATAAGTGTGAAGATGGATGAGGACCCATCCCTAGTGTGTCAGACCTCATGATAAGATCACCTGGGTTTTATTAGATTGGATAACCTTTTTGTGCATGATCTTGTATTGGTTGTGCATTGGTATGGGTGTATCTTTTTTTTTAATGTGATACCCCATGTTCTACCCTATTACATAAGTTGGTTTTGAATTTTGGACACTTTTTAGTTCTTTAATCCTCCCTCCCAAAGTATAAATAACATCATGGGGTGAGGATTTAGCCCCTTTTCTTGGGTGCATGTTGTGTAGGGTTTGGTTGAGAAGACACGTGATACCCTCTTATAAATTACTTCGATGTTTGTATTCTTATTTTCCTTAAAAAATGAGTCTTACGGTTTGTGGCCAATATAATATTGTTGAGCATCTCATAGGTGTGAGTCTTCATCCTTTCTAAAGACTTGTTTATTATGTGAAGTGGATTAGCAATTCACATAAACATGTCATCCTTTGTCAACTACATGCTAATGTGAGGTCTTGACAAGACTCTAGGGTAAGGATTGGTTTCACCAATAGAGGTCATGTTGTTTGAATTGGATTGATTGTATCGAATGTTCAAGGGTTGATCGACCTCTTCATTTCTCATGTGACTAATGTAGTATGATACATAGTTAGGGGAGGTTTGTACATTGTTTGTGTAGATGTCAGCCATCTACTTAAAGGGAATGGGATTGTTATGGTTGAACATTGGTATAATACCTATCAAAGAAAAAATGGCCCACCAAAATCTCTACCATCCATATTTAAGGAGGTATAAAATACCTACCAAATAGGGGAAGAGAAGGAAAGGTGGACTAATGGAAATAAAACTAAAATAAATAAGAAGGAATTATTCCTTCACGTTGGGTTCACCAATTTTGTATGCCTAAGAATCAACATGTGATTCCAGATGTAATTGACCTCCTAAGGTCATGTCAGGACAACCAAAATGTGTAGGATTGATGGGATACTGAAAGGTAGATTATAGGAGAATCAAGGACTAAGAATGTGTAGTGTGAGTTCCTATGAGCTGAGTTAGAAAAGGGGAAAGTAGAGGTTATGAACATGGTAGCATAAGTTCCCTATTGTTTTATTGTTTGGTTTAGATTTGAACACTTAACTTTCGTTGAAATTTTGTTTTAAATAAATAAGAAAAGTAAATATAGATTAAATAAAAGACAAATGTGTATTTTAATATTTTAATTAGCTAGATTAATTCTCAATTAATTAAATAAATTGAGAGAACAATCTAATCTATTTGTTTGAAAGAAAATGAATTGAAAGTATCTAACTAAAAAATCACTTTTATTTATCTACTCTAAATTAATTAAAACAAAATAACTCTATAGACATAGAAAAAGAAACTAATGTAAATAATAATCTAGTTTTTTAATAAAAATGAAACATAAAGGGAATAGCCAGATGTAGTTATTCCTCTTTAGTAAGATGTGAGGCTAATCTAATAAAAAAAATGTTTTCTAATATGTAATTGTGGATATCTAACTTCCTCTAATTACTTCACCTCAGAATCATACGAAGAATTAAGGCTTCTTAGAATTAATTTCTTCTTCCTCTAAGACTTCTTTGGTAGAACAAATGAAATGCACAAACAAACTAATAAAAATGAATTAAAATAACAAGTGCAGACCTATACGCAGATAATGAAGAAAGGGAAGAATTAAAATTCCATTGAAAATCTCATAGGTATGGGTATTCTAGAAGGGAAGAAATATTTTAATGGAATTTTTTTCATACAAAGATAATGAAGAAATTAAGATGTACATGTATTCTAAAATGAATAAATAATGAAGTTCTTGCACAAAACCTTCTTCCAAATTATTTCCTAGAAATATCTAAAGGGATAAGACAAGAAGAAAATATCAATGGAAATCTTATACAATATGTAAATTCTACTCCTTAAGAAAAATATATCTCATGAAAATATTCTAAAGAATGAAAATTTGATAAAATTATAAATACATCCCCAACCTAGATATTTAGAACTATGAAAATTTCCAAGTTTGGTGATGATTTGTTTGGTCTCCTTGTCTTCCTTTGTTGAGATGAGATTCCAATTGATCTATAGAACATATCTAGTTGGTTGTGGAAAAAATTTACGAAGATGTTGGAGCACACTAGTTGCATGTTAAATTGTTACAAATGTAGGAAGGAAACAAGAAAGAAATGAACTAGTTTTTTTTGTTTACTTCTTGGATATATTTTTGTAGACTCACTATGAAATTTAAATCAAGAATCTCCAACCCATAACATGAGTAAAAAAATATATTTTATATAAAAATGGTAGGGAATAAGTCTAGTACACTTGAAAATCAAGAAGTTCCAAATCAACATAAGAAGGGGCAATCAACATACTAATAATAGTAAATAGGTAAAAGGAGTTCCATGCATATCCAATAAGCTAGGAATAAGGTGAAATGGTCAAGAAACATGCGAGAAAGAAACTCAAAATTGGAGACATACGTACATAACACATAGTTTAGATTCTTGGATTAAAGCACGCATAATCACTGGTTTGTACAGAGTGACAGTTACACAGTCATCACAATCGCTGGTCTAAGAATACTAGTGGTTGTATGAAAAGAAGAAAAGTATAAGGAAAAGGGGAAAAACATTATTTGTGAAAGAAATAAAATCTAAGTAACTAAGAAACAATGAAGGATAAGTCATATAAGCATATTAAAGGTAAGGAAAAGGGATGTCAACCTCATCATTTGTTCTAGAAAAGAGGAAATCTTTCATCATTGGAGACTTTTACTGCATACCTTCAATGTGGCACCATGTCTAATTTTGGGTACATACAACTGCTGAATACCTGCTAGTCAAACTTCAAATCCCTGCCACCAACTGATAGGGAATTGAGAGACTTATGTCAAACATGAGTACATCCCGCAGATAATAACAATTTAGTGTACATACAGACTATATCTTTGGACTCAAAAATTAAATATCAAGCACAGTTGGTCTCATTGGAAAGGTGTACCTTGATGAGAGGCTACATTAGGGTAATCCAATAAAATGAAATTACTTGAGTGAAATTTGTGGGTGAAAGTTTTGTAAAACACGATGCAGTCCATTAACGTGAAGATGACAAGTGAATCAACCATCCAAATTGTAATGAAGCATGGTACATTTTCCTTCTTCTACAAGTAAGATGATGTAGGGTGATGGATTTTACTAGAATTCCATGTTGTTTGCAGTGAATTAATGCATCTTGTTGGTGATTGCAACCTTGACATATGAATTCCTTCTCTTTTCCATTCTCTCTGATCTAGATGAATAGCTAATAACTCTCCCATCTATTTATATATTGTAAGGTGATGCTCATTTGTAAAGTTTGGACTCTCACTGGAATTGCAAGCACATTATCCTTTAGTGTTGTATTTCGTGCTTTCTCATTGATTGTAGGCCTCATATCTAGACCTGCTGTAGGGAAATTTTTACCTTCCTCCATTGTAATGGACCGTACATCTTCCTAAACAATAGTCATTCATGTTTTTTTGGCTATTCATCTACCTAGCTTGTAAGTTTTTTTGTAGTTATCTTGCCTCTCTTTTGCTCATGTGATGGTCATGTTGTGCTATGTTTTATCTCTTTACAGTGGTGACTATTTCTTTTGTGATCCATTAAAATGTGAAGCTTGAATGTTGTGATTTAGACTATTGTAGCACTCATGTCTTCCCTCTCCTGCTTCACTTTTTAACTCATATGAGAGTATCCTGAGCCCCTTTTTATTAGTATATTTGTTGAAAGGGGAATTTAAAACTTCCAACTAAAATTTAGAAGTCACACAAAGCTTTCCATATTTTTCTCACTTTGAGAATGAATGATAATTAAGTTTGGATTCCCTTGACCTTGCCTTCAAAATAATCCATGACTTACAAGCATATATTAATGAAAACTTAGGGTTATAATTTCTTATGATTTAGAATGTTCAAAGACAATTCATGGTTTACCTCATGAGTAATTTCATGTTTTCCATCTATAAAATAAGATTTCACTAGTGTGTTATAGTTTTGATTATGTGTGGAAGAGATTAAAGCCCAAAGTGTAAAAATTTCTTAAACGTGGAAGCACCGATGACAACCACATGTCTATAATTAACATTGACTTAGAGTTTCAAGGGGGAAGAACAGTGCCAAAGTAATATGTGGAATCCTTTAGGATTTAACATTACTAAGTTGAGTCATGAAAACTCAAATACCACTATTTATAATAACCGATCAATAAAATCTTACTCATAGACTAAGAGTTAAAGTGAAAAGAATTAAACGATCACATTAAATTTTGAATGATTCAAAAATCCACTTTTTTCTATAAAATCTGCGTGTAATGAATATAATTTACTTCTCCATTGACTTATAGAGAGAGATTAAAATATCAAAATTTCATTAAAGAACTGCATACATATGAAATTATACCAAAGAAAGGACAAGAAAAACGAGACATGACACCCAAGAAGGATGCATCCACTTCAAATGTTAGATTTGATATTTTGAGACACTTTGTTTACTAAATTCTTTCTACCCAACATTAGGAATTATAGTGACCTATTATGGGAGATAAACTATTATGATTTAGTTTATAAATGGAAGGATCTCTCTAAGGATGATCAAATTTATTATGAAGATATAAAATTGAACAAAGAATTTAGATTACATAATATTGCAGACAAACTAGAGGTTTTTCCATGTGGAGATTTGTTTAGCGATGCCTTTTCTACATGCATTCTCTAAGATGGGAAAATCATCTCCAAAGAAACTCGAGTATTATTTTTATAGTATCTAGTAATATGTTTAATAATATGTATCAAATGGACCCTCTTAATATCTCCTATGATTATAGTACTATTAAAAAACATGAATGAGAGAAAGGTATTTGAGGATTTAAAATAATGGGCACTAAACCTCAAAAAGGTAAAAAACATACAAAATTGTTGTTTCCTATTAAATTGTTTAGGATAGGTGTTAGAGTATCCATGTTTCTATCGAAAAACTTATATGGAGCAGACAAGATGACCATGTCAATAAGGCATGGATCCCTTAGTTAGGAAAGATCCTTAAAGATGACAACCCTGATTTTTGAGAGATGTCAGAGTTTTATTTCAAGGTATCTTAAGATCATGTATTGCAAGGAGGGATATTTGACTTGATTTCAAATTTGGTGGACATTTTTTGTGCTTCTCTCACATTTTATGATCCATTATCTAACTAGTTACACACTTTTTATTCTCCAATGCATGCAGTTTTCTCTAGATTGTATAACTACAATCATGCTGTTATTATCTGGGAAATCTACGAAGAATTGTATCCCACTATTTATTTAGCTATCCGTGGTGTTACAAGGCTAAGAATTATTCCTGATACATAATATTCGAGATCAAGATAATTGGAGCATTTTGATACTATAAGGATTGTACCATTATCAGAATAGAAATATGTTTAACATCCCTATTCAAATTTCCAAAAAAAAGTCTCTGAAAGACTTAATACCACAAAGATAACTTGGCAATTTGGAAATGAATTTGGAAGCTCGTGTAAGAAGGTATCCCAAAGGCCTTATCCATATTTCCCCCTTTTAAGGGAAAAAACAAATTCACAACATATCCTATATTATAGACGTTATCCAATCAACAAAAACATTACAAGGGATTTTGTATGATTATTTTCAAGAGACAAAATCCACAAGGAAGGGTGGTTAGACACTTGCATACATTGATCTATAGGTAGCCAAATGCCTATGTCTATTACTATTCAATAGAGGATCAATTTCATATGAATTTTTCTAGTGTGGAAGAAGTATTGGACAAAATCAAAGATGTTAGGCTCCTCAAGGATAACAAGGAATAAAAATCCCTGACGACATCACTTCATGTTCTCTTGAGAAAACATGGGAGGATTTGTAAAGAAGTATTATAAGGATAGTTCTTACATCCCCTTCTATGTATGAAAAGGTAGCAAGGATAATAGAAGATTATTCTTCTACTCAGAATAATCCTTTAGTTCATATGTCTCCTGGGGTATCTATGCATTCAGTTTCTACTCTTCCATTCCAATGGCCATTGAGTAGAGAGATAAGTGTGAATCCTACTAATGTAGTGAGTATTCAAGCGAAGGGAAAAAGTGGAGGTTGACATCATTTCCCATGATAACAACAGTCCCCTCCCAAAACTCTAGTAAGTCATGGTTTCATTTCTTATATTGTTGGTTTGGTAAGCACTTATGCCCCATCTCATATTTTGATTAGTGAAGTACTTCTAGTATATATTTTTTCATTCCTCTTCCTACTACTAAAATTTCCCCATTATTCTCATGCACACTCCTTCATCTCCCATTTTCACATAATTAATTGTTTACTTCACACACTTCCACTACTATCACCTTATTGTTCTCACCATCATCTAGTACGATCACCTCAGCCATAACTAGGCCTATATCTAAGAGGACCCCTAAAAAATCCATATACTTTATGGAAATTACGACTTCTGAGGGATTGAACATGTTAGGATTATCCATTATTTGGATTTTTTTGTAATCCTAATGTTTATTTATGTGTGTGTAGGTTTATTCCCATACACATTTTTTAATGCATTTATTTAGGGAATATGTGAGGTGTCACACCTCTTTTTTCCTCTCTTAGAGATAATCTTGTTGTTCCATGTCACATGTAACTCCTCTTACACTTTTCAAACACTTCCAAATCACCTCACAAGGATTATTGACACTAGGAACAAACGAAGAAGGATTGCATTGGTAATAATGGAGAGGACCCCTAAATAATCCATATACGTTATGGAAATTACGACTTTTGAGGGATTGAACATGTTAGGATTATCCATTATTTGGATTTTTTTGTCATCCTAATGTTTATTTATGTGTGTGTAGGTTTATTCCCATACACATTTTTTAATGCATTTATTTAGGGAATATGTGAGGTGTCACACCTCTTTTTTCCTCTCTTAGAGATAATCTTGTTGTTCCATGTCACATGTAACTCCTCTTACACTTTTCAAACACTTCCAAATCACCTCACAAGGATTATTGACACTAGGAACAAATGAAGAAGGATTGCATTGGTAATAATGGAGAGGACCCCTAAATAATCCATATACTTTATGGAAATTACGACTTCTGAGGGATTGAACATGTTAGGATTATCCATTATTTGGATTTTTTTGTAATCCTAATGTTTATTTATGTGTGTGTAGGTTTATTCCCATACACATTTTTTAATGCATTTATTTAGGGAATATGTGAGGTGTCACACCTCTTTTTTCCTCTCTTAGAGATAATCTTGTTGTTCCATGTCACATGTAACTCCTCTTACACTTTTCAAACACTTCCAAATCACCTCACAAGGATTATTGACACTAGGAACAAACGAAGAAGGATTGCATTGGTAATAATGGAGTTATTTTGTAACTCTAATTAACTTCCAACATTAATCTATTTAAAAGAGCTATCATCCTCTCCTCCTACATTATTGGAAACCTATAAAAATGTATCTATTCACTATCTATACAAAATCAAAGATATCATGAGATTGAGTAATCCAATTAGTAATAATTACAGGTGATTTGGGGATAAATGTTGGGTGATCTTGAATAGATTGAAGTTTCCCCACTTACCGAGCTTATCTCTCAACGCTTCTCCTGAGTTTAGCTTATTTGGTGAGGTAATATTGTACCTTCTTTGAATGTCTATACAACTTGATTACCTTTGTATGTTATTTTGAATCTATCTCATAAACTATTCAATTTCATGACATCATATCAAGGGTTTGGTCACTTATTTGATTCTACGTTATCATTTGTATGTTGGTCACTCTCGATCAAACACTAGGAAGATTCTGATTGAATATTCTTCTACACTTTCCTTCACAATAGTTTAGACCCTTGCAACTATTTTTGTCTTTTTATAAACATATATTATTTGGGTTGTGGGATACCCTTTTACACCATCTATGTAATGATACTACTTTGAAGAGGCCCCAAACCACATATCGTTCTCCACCAAGCATGTTGGATATCTAGTTATAGTGCAATTCAGATTTAAATATCCTTATTTGATAATGTTTTTGACTTGGGTTTCTCTCTTATTTGCAATCTACAAAAACATGGGTAACTTTGAGCACTTGATACAATTCTTTAGAATTAGTTACATGAGACCTCCTTGGGATATCTCTCAAACCTGTACATAGTTGTATGCCCTAATTTTGTTTTGTAAACAAAGAAGATAAAATCATTTAGAGTTTAGGGATCATTTTGTACTGCAATTTGTGTGCTAAATCGTGTTTGCAATATAAGTTCATGAGAGTGCTTCCTTATTGAAAATCCCTAGTTCTCTTAAAATGTTAGGTGAGTTGTCACTTGCTTATATATGCTAGCCAAAGATAGATTTAAGGTTGGAAATGCCATAATTAGAGAAAGTAAGTGACCTAAAGAATCAATAGCTCATAACGAGAATGTTAGGGACCAAATTGAGTATGAAAACAAGATCATACATTTAGGGTCAGGACCATACAAATGTTCCTACCCCTACTATACATTTTATTGGGTTTGTTCCTTTATAGGGTAGAAAAATGCTTTTACAATGTGAAGTTTAGCCTAACACGACATTAGTGGAGTTTCCTGACTTTGTTTCATGCATTAAACTTCATAAAAAAGAACCTTGTTGATAGGTGAGTATGTAAGATGAAATTTAAGATCTAAGATAAGAGACACTAGTTGATATGGAGAATGAGAATGGGTAGTTGTATTGAAGCAAGATCATGCAAATGATCAATGAACAAACAAGAGTCAAAGAGTAGGGATTACCAGAATTGGAGAGTCTAGCATTGCCCCCCCTTTAAGTATGGAATGAAATCTACATGCTTAATTGAAAAATGAGTGTGTAATTCTACACACTGGTGATCTTCGCTGAATAGGTTTGTTTGGAAGGGGATATGGCCGCTTCGTCACTATTATCTCTATTGGACACTGGCGTCTCCATAAGTGAAACCTACAACATATAGTGTCTTTCAATGTCTCTTAGTGATGAATAATTAAAATTTAACTCAAAATGTCGCATGAAATCTAGTGTATCACATATGTAAGATTGTAATAAGGAGACACTAAAACATGGAAGGAGTATACTCTAGCCCGTGTTTGCATGAATGAAGAGTAATACATATTATTTTCTTGTGCTTGTAATGACCTTGGATTTGTTGAACTTTACAAATGTGAATTAGGGCATGGATCACTGCCCCACATTGTGCCAAGGACTCTATGTCAAAGCTCGTGTGGGTGTGATTGTAATACCCAACACTTGAGCTAGGATGCTCTGAAGAGCTAGTCGCAAGAAGAATGAGCAATCTACAAGCACTTTTCGTGAAATGAAGAATATTGTGGTATCGAATTTCATTTAGCAACTATGATATCTAGTCCAGAATGCATTCCTTAGACCTGTAGTAAGATGATAATAAATGAGCTACATGCGAATAGTACTGTAGCGTAATATTATATTCTTCCATAACCCCTAATGAGGTTGAACCATACATGTCTACAGATGGATTTATGCCCAATTTGTAAACTAGTTTCTTCATATAACAAAAGAGAATGAATCACCCCCATACTCTCCCCATGTGATAACATAACTAGGTAGAATATAAATAGACATTTGAAATGATAGCTAAAAATAGGTAGATAAAGAGGATACCCATGCTCCCAAGATCCAGTGGACAACTAGAGATGAAACTTGGAGTGTTCCTGATCCTTGAAGAACTTCACATGCGAAACATTTGACTTGCAGCTAATGAAAGTCCATAATCTGAACTTGCACGATCTAAGTATGATCAGTGTGCTTAAAAACTGTACATGTAGGTGAAAATATGTCATTTTTTGAGAAAATTGTCTGTAACTCTCCCTTGGGTACCAAAATGTCAAAATGGGTCAATGAACATCTGTATGGACTCCTGAAACCTTACTTTACAATTTTGACCGTGTGTCTATTCTTTGCTAACTATCTATGTGTATAATGATGTTTTTGAAAGTGATTTTTCTTAGTTTGGTGCATGTTTCTAAGTACCAATTAACATAGTTTGTGTCAATATTCATAGTGGTAGAATATCAATTGAATGAATTCCCCCTCTTTTGAGGCACATGTGATAAAGAGTTTTAGGGTATGGCTCATTTAACAGATTAGATGTGTACACCCATTGTACATTATTAATCCTCCATGACTAACCATTTACATAATTAATGCACGAAGGGTTGATTGTTATTATTCATATGTGTCAGTACCTCAATAATTTTCATTGATGTCAAGTGGAATTGATCCCAGCTCAAGGGTAATCTTGGTGGAATTCAAGGTTTCTATTTGAGGTGTCATCTCATCAACTAAGAGTGAAGATTGATCTAGTAGTATAGGAATGAAGAGGCATGGTCCTACTCAGGTACCCATGTACCCTACATGGTTCTCTGCAAGGTAAGTGTTGTGTGGCCATCTGAGATTGAGATACAAAGGTGGTCTTGGGTTTTTAAGTGGTCACCTAATCCTAAGATAAAAGTGATATCCTCCAAATATGGATGCTTCCATGTCTAGAAGCCTCTCCAATTTTCACTCCTGAGACATGAGTTGAAGAAATTAAATTCTAGGCCTAATCCTAGTCCATTGAATTTTTAAGCAGATTGAGTGAAGACTTTGAATTTCTGAGGAATTTTCCAATGTCTAGATACTTTAAGCATTCTGACCAATGTGTCCACCATTGATGCATAACATTTACGTGGAAGGATATATCAAGTCATAAATTCCCCCTTCCTCTAACTATGCATAGTTTAAGGTGCCACCTTCAATGGTAAACCACTTGAAGACAATTGCACATAGTAGGCATGGGAAAACCATCATCTATGGAGAGTTACAGAGGAGACTTCATCTTCATCAGATGAGAATTGGAACCACATATCAAGGAGGTTTTTGCAGATGTTGTGAGCAAAGTTTCAATTCATATGTCAAATAAGAAAGCAAGAAAAGTGGGTTTGACAATCCTACATCTTGAGCTCTCACCAAACAAGTGATTCCCAACTCGACTTAGACAAGTTTGATTGCTCACCCACATTCGTGTGTCCCTTTTCATGGGGATCCAAGCTCTATGGTGGGTGTTAGGGCATGGAGCTAAGAAGGTTTTACAAGAAGAATTGATTTATTTTTGTTTCTAATTTGAATTTTGCACTAACATCTCTTTTTCATCCACATAAAGAAAGAGTGATAGATAGGGTTTGGAGAACCCAAGTTAGCTTGTTACCCTAGGTCCTAGAGTGATAGCAAAGATGCTTTATTGCTATGGAATCCAAATGGATTGAGAAAACTAAATCAATTTGGTGAAACCTTTCATGATTATGGATAGTGATGATCTCATGCTACAACAGAAATCCTTGTTTTTGGTACATGGCCTTATAGGTACACTAGCTTGTGTTTTAGGCACTAGCGTCTGTGGAAGTGCTCAAAAATTGGTGTAGAATCAAGTGTGAGATGTATGATAAATGACTCCCTAAAAATCATTGTGTGTCACATCAAGTTTTATGGATCACAAATGAGTAAAATCAGCCTACACAATGTGACCTACCGCTTAAGATACCTAACGAATTCTAAAACACACATCATGGTGAATAAAATAATGCAAATTTTTTTTTGCATGACTAGACCTCAGTGGTTTGTGACCATGAATAGTTGTTACCACCGAGTCACTGTACTACATGTGTCATGGAACTCCTTGTTTGACTTAGTTGAGGTGTTTCATTTGAATAGTGTAACTAATGACCTAGAATTCATTATTAGGCCAATCACACAGAGAAGACTGGGCATTCAACTACTTTATCCCAAGTGTGAAATGTATGAGTATGAGGTATCCTTATGAGAGCTTGAGGTGTTGTATCAGGATTCCATGAGTCATCTCACTTAGGTGAGGTCTTAGGTCTTAGGTGTCATAGGGGTCATGACAGATTCTATTGTGTCATACACATCAGTGTGCGTAAGTGCGTCATATGGGAGTTACTTTCCATTTTGGGAATTTAACTCCTCTTCTCCACTTGAGGAGGTATGATTACTTGCACTTGGGGGTTACACAACACCCCTATTTGTACCCCTTCCTTCTTTCAGATCTATGAGACAATGAGATGGTGGAATGAGATATTTTCCTTTTCCAATCTTTGCATGCACATTTTCATGGTTGATGCTTGCTCCCCATGGAACCTCGTCACGCTACCAGAGTGCAACTTGGTTGATGTTTGTGTTATCCCACATGATCCTCATGTTGTCACATTTTCTCTTTCTTCGGCATGGTATCAGAGCACATGTTGCTGGGATCCCATGCTACTCTCCATTTTTCATTGCTTACTACTCTTGGTTTCATTTGTTTTTTAGGTTTTTGTGTGCAAGTTTTGTAATGGTTATTCCATTTTGTGCCTTATATGCATTGATTTGGTCTTATTTGGGTTCATCTTGTTTGTTTTTTGGTGTTCATGTTTTTCTAGGGTTGCATGCAATTCTGCATGTGTTATTGGAGTTTTCAAGTTAGCATTCAGGTTTTGAGGTTTTGTTGGTTTTAAGTGTTTTTTTTGGGTTTTTGAAAGTGGTTGTTGTTTTTGGGCCCAACTCGGCCCCAGCTCACCAAGCTAGGAACTGAGCTTCCCCCATCTCACCTTATCCCCAATCTCTTTGTCACTTGCATACTTCACTCATTTTTTCTACACTTCTTCTTACATACTCTACCTTCATGCATTTGTTCTGCATCCGTTATTCACTGCTTGGTCCCTTAGCTTTTCTATGTACCACCCCCTCTTGACCTTTGCATCCCTTCCTTGTGTCATTGCCTCACTGCTATTACCCAATGTTTGACCCCTGCTTTGTTTCCATCATTTGTGTCTGGTTGTCCCTTGCATGTGCATTATGGTCTTGACCCCACATCCCATGCAACTTTTCAAGTTCCCCTTTGTTCACCCGTGACCCTTTGTCTACCATTCATGTGTGTTGTGTTTCCTTGAACTTTCTTCCCTTCACCCTCATCCATTTGTGGTTATTCTTGCCTTGTGTCTTTTGACTCACACCCTTACCATTGGCATCTCACTTTGTCTAACCCTGTTAGCCATTCCCCCTGGCCATTCTGTCCATTTTTCAACATTGACTCCACTCACTATCTGGCACATCACCTCACTCAACTTGTGCATCACCTCCTCTCACTTCATTTCGACTCTAACTTTGGTCAATCTGCCCTTTCTCAACCACTCTCTACACTTGTGACTCCTCAACGACTCACTCATCACTTTCCCAACTTGGCTATCAACCATCTCCAACCCAGTTGACACTCAACTCTCCCACAACTTAGCTGACCCCATGTCCTCAATCAACTTGACTCCATCTCCTCTGAACTCACTCGAGGTCACCCATTCAACTCACCCAACTTGCTCTGAGCTCACCCCTCAGAAACTTAGCTTCTAGCTCAAGCTCTCCACTCACCAGCTCACCCAACTCCTCCCTGAGTTGAGTTGGCTCACCCCCTTGACCCCAGGACCTCCCTCTCACCCCTCTTTTTTGAATTTTTTTTTTTTCCCTTTTTTCAAAATTAGTTAAGCTCTAATTTAAGGGAAAATTAATCAAAAAATTCATCATTAAGGGGAGAGTACCCTTTTTCTGGGCTTCATTATAGGGTTATTGGGATTTTTCGGGCCACTTTTCTGGCTCATCATGCATTGTTGTGCTCCTCTTCACTTGTGGCTAGTGAGTGCATCCTACCATAACCTTGTGGAAAGAGAGCCTTCCTTTTTGTAATGTGATACGCCTTATCTCACATTGAGCAGTGTGTGTACCCTTGTTTTGCTTATGCCCTTTTGTGTTTGATTGCATGTTGTTCCTCTGCTTCTGACTAGGACTTATTGTGGCCTCCACTCTTGTGTGATTCATCACCTACTGCAAGGTGAGTGGTCAACTGTCCCACGTCACATGAACACACCTTATTGTAATCAACACACTACTTATAAAGTGCCACAAACATAGGGGGGTTATCATTGTTCTTGGGTGTTGTATTACACACAGACACATTCTCGGCTGAGTCTGAATGTCTTGCAACCTTGTGTGTATCTCACACACCCTCTTTTCATGCACCTTGCACTTCTTTCAGACGCACCATGGAGGATGCTCTTTCCAGACTTGAGCATCACAGGATCACTTTACAGCCTCCACCACTTCTTCTTAGGAGAGATAACTATACATCATGGTGTGCTTCTATGGAATGTTACTTTTCCTATGAGTTTCTTACTCCCTTTCTACATGGGCCAGTTCCTACACCCACTGATCCTTGTCATCTTGAAGACTATCTTGACACATGTGACCATGTTGTTGGTCACTTGATGTTGCATGTCTCTAGACCTCTCCACATTCACGTGGCAGACTTAGATCCTCTGCACACCATCTGGAGAATCTTTCAGTCCTTATTTGGAGACCCTTCACATACTTCACCACTGCTTCTACTGATACAATTGTCTCCTCTTCTTCTTCATGTGATGATATTTCTGCTGACACAAACTCACTTGTTTCTATCCCTGATGATGAGGATTGTGCTTCTAGTTCTGATGATGAGAGTACTACTGAGGACTCCTCTCCTCCTTCTCTTGGCCCCTTTCTAGAGTATGTTGACACTCCTCCCTTCTCATCAGACATCAAGCAATCTCATTCCCAGCCTCATACCGTCATTACATCTACCTCCCATTTCCACTTCTAGTGTGTGAGGCCCTTTCCACTCCTCCTCCTTCATGTGATGATTCATACATTTCAGACATCATTCTTCTATTTTTCGAGCCACCCTTTTGGGATGAGTATCTTCAGACCTTCATTCTCTTTTCACAGTGCCTACTTGTGATGCAGTACAGGGAGTTTCTCATCCTTCTACAAGTGTTTCAGAGGAGTCTTTCATCTCCTTTTGTTGGGAGTGCCCCTTCTGGGACTCTTATCACTTCCACTTTTTTGGAGATCATCATTGATCCACCCTTGCTTGTGGATCCTCTTTCTATTGTGGGGGTTGTTGCATTGCCTTCACTTCACTTGGGCATCCTTTTAGCAAGATGTTCCTCTCTCACACTCTGACAGTTCTATGCTCGTGGCATTACATTCGGTTCTTGTCCATGCATTTGCTAGACCTATGTCACATTTATGTGGACTAGATTTAGAGTTCTTCGTACTGACTGCCTTTGGTTTCCTTCATGGAGTGGGTAGACTTCTAGTACTCCATTTCTATCCTTCCTAAGGGTAAGCACACTGTTTGATGCGGTTGGTTCTTCTTCAGTCCAGAGGCCGAGGACCACGTCATCGACACTCTTCTTGGATACTTCATAGAGTTCCAGAGTTTAGATATGTCCTATGGCATTCTTTTGTTCCTCTTGTCTCCTTCCTCTCCTCTCTTCTTCTTCTTCCAGAGAGATTTCCCTTTTGTACATGGGTACCTTATCAGGATCCTCAGTTGTTGGGACCCATTTGAGGCATCTTTCTTAGATTGTTAGAGAGTGTTTTCCATCTCTTGTTGTGGATGTTTTTCCCACTGGGTTTTCCTCCATTACTTGAGATCCTTGTTGTTCATGGGTGCCTCATCAGGCTTTGTTGCTGGGACCCATTTCTCATTTCTGACTTTCCACCTCATCCTAAGTTATGATGAGGGGGGGTGTTGGTGTGTTCATTTTCCACATCACGTGGTGAGTCATATCACTTAGGTGAGGTCATAGGTCTTATATCACCACCTAAGGTTTCATTCACATGTATCTAAAGAGCATCAAAGTATCCATCTAGCTTCAACTAAGGGACAAGGGACTAGTTATTATGCACACTTATATAGGAGGGGAGGTTCATTTTTCCATGCACACATCTATTTACATTTTCTACATCTAGATAATTTCTCACTATTAAGTGTGACACACATAAGAGCCACCTAGGGCATGAGTTTGACACACACACAAAAAACTACATTGGGCTTGATATGTAGTGCAATGCTCATTCGTAAGTCCAACTTGTTCACAACCGAGGAAAATCTAACCCCCATTTTTCATTATTTTCTTTTTGGGATTTGATGTGTTTTGGGGTTTTGCTGGTGATGTCTTTATTGCAAGTTATCAGTGACATTTGCGGACTTGGTGTGACATACTAGTGACATATATCAAAGCATTGCGATAAGTCAACGACCATGCGAAGATCATTTTATGATCCCTTGTGCATACCTTGGCACTTAGAGAGGGATCCTAGTGCCCAGGCACCACAGTACTACTCCAAACGCCTTGGTCCAACTTCCCCTCGCATTTCTACATTTTTCTGGGTTTGGCTGACCTCTTGTGTTCCAGTTTTACTAGTCTTCCACCTTCGCACACTGCTGAAAATATCATGAAATCAACTAAGTATTCTAACTCTCCATTGCACTTAGGGTTTTATTTACGTTTCTTATTTCTTGTGTCACTTCATGTACTTTATTAATTTTATTTATCATTGTGACTCTGAAATAGCCTATTAGGGTTTAATATACCTTACTTTTGTTAAATCATTTGGTAAACCTGTCCTCTTTGAACACCTTTAGGGTCTTTATTTCATTGTTGCTTGCATTTTTCTAAGATCCTCTCATCATGGATATTTCTATTCATGATTTCTTACTCATCAACCCTGAATTAAGAGCTAAAATCATTACTCTCTTGGCTACTACTCGTGTTCCTTCTTATATTCATCCAGATATAGTCTATAACACATTCATAGATGCCTTTTCTCAGCACATCACTTTTCCATCTAATCCTCCTGCTGATCTTGCTGCTTTTGAAAATGATCCACCTTTATACATCATGATTCACATCAATAATGTGGTGTCAAACGAACTATAATAGATAATGGATATGCGCTTAATCTGTTACATTTATCATTCATTGAGTCTATTGACCTTTTTACTACTTATGTTAGTCCTTCACCCATTTATCTTCACACTTATGACAGTTCCATTCGTCCATGCATTCCATATCATTTTACCCATCACTACTAGGACAAAAACCATTCATACAGTTTTCTTTGACATTGAATTTACAGTTCAATATAATGTACTACTTTGTAGACCATGGCTTAATACCATGCAAGTAACACCCTCTACAATGCATTGATGTGTTAAATTATTACATGAAGGTATAAAGCATATAGTTTCTGGTGATCGTCAACCCTTCAAATATTACACTCGTGTTTCAACCACTACCCTTCCTACTCCAACATTTGTTACTACTAATGACCCACAACCCATGGATTCTTTGGCTCACTTGCCACCACTTGAAGGTACTATTTTCATGTTAGACATTGTCCCATATGCATCATTTCCCCCTCTTACTTTTACAAATGCTATGGTACTTTATTTGAGGCCTGTCCAAACATCGAATGTCGTTTCAAATACTTCACTTTCTCATGTGCTACCACCATTAACATGTACTCCTTTTACATGCACACTTTTCATGAATGATTCTTATCGGGAACATATTCCATTTCATCCTACTTTCTATGATACTATATTTACACATGATGTCTTGACTCGGATAGGATTTTCATTCGATGACCTTTATCCTCTACCTCATGATTCCCATATTTATCATGGTTTTATCCACATTACTGCTATTTATGGTCTTCATGTGTTTCGCCTCACAATATTTCTTGCATGTGCTCCTCGGACTTCTCCACTTACACTTGGACAATCTTGGCTTGACTAAATTGGGGGAATTTTAGACCCTGATCATACAGATATTTCATTTCCTATGAATTTTGGTCATGTTTTCATTTACAATGATTCATTTCTTAGCTATTCACAAAATCTTATTCGATGGTATGCACATGGTTGTCCATTACCTATTTTCACTTATGAAGAATATATTATGGGAATGTATAATTTATGCCTCAATGGATCTTTACTCAATCAACTTGATACTATTGCGTACCACTTCTATGACGCTTCTCCATTTGTATTTTACCATGACAATGATGATATCCTCTATGATTTTACGTGATCGTACTCTTCCTCATAAAATTTGGGGGCATCATGATTACCTCCCCCCCGTCCATACATCATTAGGTGTTTATAACTTATATTCTCACACTTCAAGAAACCTATTTCACATCTCTATACATTCATCTTGTACACTTTGATACACTATTTGTATCGTCATTACCCTATGATGCACTCTCGTGCTTTGGTTCACATTTAACTATTAAGGGCATATTATACACATGAACCTCACACACTACACACTTCACACATGGCACATTCATCACATCTCTTGCTCACATCCTCTATTACACATCATACACACTACACATTTTACACTCTACACATCTATGCCATCTTCTTCTAACATTCACATCATACACATTTTTATGCTTTTCTACACTATTATCACATATACTATTACACATCACTCGACACATTTACAATGCACCTTTATTACATTTACTACTACATATCCTACAAATTCTTACAATCAGAACATTCTACACACATATTTCTAGCATAACACAACATTCTAGTGCATTCTATTCACGCATCATACTTCGTGATCAAATCTCTTATAGCACACACAACACTACCCAATGACACACTCTAGTCTCGTGGCTCATACTTGATTGTTGAGGGTCTAAGTATAAATTTAACCTCACCTTACATCTTGCACTTGATATCCATCATCAATACTTCTAGCATCTTCTACACATCATTATACATTTACAATATCAATCTTTCTAGCATCTCATTCACACCTTTCTACCATAAATTATTCTAATGTATCAGTCAATATTTCTAAATTATACACCACAGGACACCATTCAACAATACACACTCCACGTTATATTGATCGAATATTTCTAGCACAAACTCCGTTCAAACCTTTTCCTGATGACACACTCTTGTTCTATGGTTCATTCTTGACTGTTAAGGGGTAATTTATAAATGAGCATCATCTCACTCATGCATACATACACACTCAGGGGGCACATGGATCGTATCACACTAACATTGCATACCATTCCATCAAACTCATTCATAACATACTGCATATCTTGGTTGCACATTGTTCTTACTTATTTATACTCTCATGTTACAATTTGCTTACTATGTTAGACTGATATATTGTATGTCATTATATTTTCTATATACACATGTGCATTCACTTGCCTTATATTGTGATCGTAGACTTTACACTAATCATTTCACGTAACATGGATGCTTAAATCAGTTCTCCCTTTGTAGTCGAGCAACATCAATAGGCTGAGCAAGATGCCTAGAGAATGATGGATCAAGATTTAAGTCATTTTGTAGCTGGGGAAGGATCTCATCATCTCTTTGTCACTTGAGCATGGAGAAGTTAGGTAGCACCGTGCTGAGGGTATGACCTACCCTCCTACTTTAGGCTCTTCCTTTAGCTAGGGTGAGAGGACCTATTTTGTAGTCTATATTTGTAAGGGAAATGAATATATCAACAGTATTTGACACTCCTTTATAAGGAAATTGAGAAATAACCTTGGGAAGACATGGTCAATTCAAAAAAGTCTAACTCTCACGAGTTGTCACTTTAGACAATGCAGATGTCTCCTAAAACAAGGCTTAGACTACTAAAGACAACAATGGAACCAACTTTTTTATGCATATTTTGGATTTAACAAGGAAAGCATGGGTAGTTATGGTGGGATTTTTTGGTTTTAAATGTATTTAGTTGGGGAATTAAGAAGGATAATGTTGATTATACCAAATTTCAGAGAAATTTTAACAAATACTAGGAAATATGCCAAGTGAAAGACAAAAACACCTCAAATATCTCACAATGCACCTTTAACTAGAAGATGTACATTCATGGAAGCCCAAAAATGCATGGTTTCACACAATCTTTGAGAGTTCAGACATACAATCTCATGCCAAAGACTCAATAAAACATCAAGGATCCACAATTTGTCACGCCTAAGATACACTCATAGGCTTACAAATAACCTTTAACAAAATGGAGACAAAGTGACTTTAAAACTGTTTATTGCACATATGAAATGAAATCTCTTCTCAATAGTACAATTACAATTTCCACAATGCTACCAGAATCATAAATTTTTGTGTGATTTAAAGGGATTCCTAAAATAAGATTACAACAGGAATATGAATAACTATTTTGAAATATTTCATCTTAAAAGAAAATACAGTAATGCTCATGATCAAACATAATTAACTCAAAGATTCAAACAAATTTATCAGCAAGGGAAATTTTGATTTACAGTCTCAATGTTTGTCAATGGTTGTACACTTGCAACCATCTTGACATGATTTAATTTGAAAGCTTACAATAAATTAATAGGTTTCTCAGACAAGTTCTTGGGAAAATGGTTTTCTCTCAGTTTTCCTTTCTCTTCTAAAATTTTAGAAAATTTAACCCCCTTATGTGAGAGTATTCTCATTGCATTTATACAATTTTACCTTTCTCACTCATTCTCGATTTTTCCCCCAAAATTCTGAATCTTCAAGAGAATATTATTCTTTACAATATATTTCTTAATCATGTTTATTCTCTTGAAATTATCTTATTTTCTGTTTCCAGGTGGATAAATTGTGAACTGATCACGTTATTCACTTCCTCAACTATGATTGGGATGCCATGTCATCACTTTTGACAATATTTTAATCATTCTTTTATTTGGTGAATAAATGGCCACTTTTTGATGGTTTTAGAGCACCTCGAGATGGTTTGATTTGATAGGTAATCACATCTACCTTTTTGAGAATCCTTCTCAGAGAACACATATTTCTTTTCGTGCCTTTCTAGGCTGATCATTCCCGCATGGTTTTTGTCATATCAAGCCAATCATCATCTTTCTGCATAATGCCAATTTATCTCACACGTATTTCTCCCATGTAGATATCTCATTTAAATCTTAGAGGATATTTCACCATGATTACACCCAGCTTGACTGGTATGCCTCGAATTTTCTATAAAAACAAACCATTTCACTTCACCAATTCATATTTTTCTTTTCTGAATATAGGCACGTTTTGAAGAAATTCATCTAGATTATGGAAGGAACACCAGTTGTAGCCAATTTGAAAGATATTTCCACTGAGAATTTTATTCTATCTTTGATTTTTCGGGTCTAGACAAAGCATTTGTGACAATGCTATTTGATAATGTTGATCCTAAAGATTACACCGGGCCTTTGATATCCCAAGTTGTTCAAGTTGCACTTGTGAGAAGACTTGTCAAGATAAGTCCCATTTTTTCTACACTTTAGATGATGTATTTTCATTTTTTCAGGCTCGAGCATCAGAAGAAACTTGATGCTTTGAGGAAGTTATAGACTGTAAGTAATCCCAGTGTGCAAGGTTTGACCAACTATAAATTCCCCTACCTTTGTGATGAAGTGTTTGTTATGAAAGAAACCCCCTTAGAGTCTTATGTTCTTGATGGAGGAATCTTACTTGATACAATGCCTACTCTTTCTTGTAAGTTGGATGAATTGGAGCAACGTGTCTCAATTTTGGAGACAAAAACATTAGTGATTGTACCCTCTAAAACTCCTGAATCATCACCACCTTTTGTGAAGAAGTATAAGGGTGAGTCCTACTCTAGGCCTCCTACTCCATCCGCTCCAGGATCTCTTGTGGTTACACTTCCAACTCAGGCTTTCAAGCCATCTTCCACTTTCAAAGCTACTGGAAAAAGGCTCTCCCTAAGGGTTGTATGGATATGAATGAATGGGTTTCCTCTCATGAGAGGAAGTTACAATTTCTCAGTTTTTTTGGTGGTCCTTTGTCAACTATTGATGAACTCTGGGCTTTGGGTATGTCTCGCACACTGGTAGGAGACATTATATTTGTTCAGATGGCATTAGGATAAATGAATTTATTCTCAGGAAAAATAGGCTAGTGAACAAGCTTCCTCTTTGCAGAGAGGATTCTAGGATGGTAGATAATTAGGTTTCTTCCTCATGTTTTCTTTTTTATTCAATTCTCGATTATATATATGTAATATTTTCTTCATGGGATGGGGCCCCTATAGATCCCCATTTTTTATTTTTTCAAAATACAAAAGATAACAAAGATTTCATTAGTTTATATGCTTTATAATGGACATGAGATTTTATTCAAGAAATATAAAAATCTAATGCATTGTATAAAATTACATTTATGCCAGAGGGCAGCAAGTTCAAAGTAATAGTCATCTTTCATGAAACAAAAGTAATAAATAACACAAGAGTTACAAATGAAATATGATAAAAAAAATTTATAAGAAAGACAAGCCTAAGCTTGTTCATCATTCTTCATGTCTTCGTCTTTGTCTTCTTCACTTTCTTCTTCCTCTGGTAGCCTTGATACATATGCATCATATCTTTGGAACAACTCATTTATCTCCTCTTCATCTGGCCCTGTGTGGTATCAGAAGATCAGGGTCTACTTGGCTATTGCATTCACACAATGTCCCATCTTTTGTTTATACTCCAATTTTCTTGCCCTTAGTTCTGCAATTCTGTTTTCTATTTTCCTCATTGTTTTGATAACTTCATAAGAGAAATTTTCTTTCTGGATACTCTTTTCAAAAGAAATCAAATTTTAAATCACCATAACTCTTCTTAAACTTATCAAATACCATATCTTCTAGCTTTGAATCAATGGTGTCCATAGTGTCATCAACCCACTTTCTTTTAGTCTCCATCTTTTCTTTAATCCCATTCAAGACCTCCACTCTAATCTTGGCCAACTCTTCCATGGCATATTGGGTCCCCCTCTATTCATGTGGCATAATCCCTTCCTTTTCAACCAAATATTCCTTAAGTTGAGTAACACGGTTCAGTTTTGGAAAAATTCCCTCAAAATAGAAGATGTCATTATCACATTGTTCAATTAATTCATCGATTTCATTGATTTTATTTTTTAGGTCTTCATATTTTTCTCTAACTTCTTTAATAGCTTCTTTTACCTTTTGATCAGCCTTTCAATCCATCTGTCAACAACCTAAACCTTCTTAATAGCTTTATCAATCTGTTCCATTCCTTTAATGGTAGTAGTAGAGGCAATTTCTTGAGTTTGACTAGACTGGCCAATTAACTGTTATAGACTAGAACTCAATGTTTTGACTTGTTCTTTTAATTACCCTTTTGTTATTCTATCTTACATGCAACCTTCAACTGCACTCGACCCCCCAAGGTCATGCCAGGAGCAGCTGATGTTGAATGTGTGTGGCTAACTATAGGAGGATCAGTGACTAAGATTTGGTAGTGTGATCTCCTGGTAGCTGAGTTGGCAAAGGGGAGATTTAGAGG
The DNA here is from genome assembly GCA_019776745.2 of Taxus chinensis. NCBI lineage: Eukaryota > Viridiplantae > Streptophyta > Pinopsida > Cupressales > Taxaceae > Taxus > Taxus chinensis. The sequence continues at coordinate 139,516,164 of CM034157.1, forward strand.
CTATGAATGGGTAGTGTAAATTCCCTATGGTTTGTTTTCCTAATTGGATCTAAGTGTTGATCTAGTTTGAAGTGTCCAAATTAAACTAAGATGAAACTAACAATCTATGCTATACTGCTGAAAGGAAACTAATCTAAACAAATCACAAAACTGAAATATTACAATCACAAACAACAATTTGCTTCTATTCTAAATAATTAAAATATTTCTACACTAAAACTAAACAAGCAAGATAAAAGTGTGGTTATTCACCTGTGTTGAGTGTATTGAAACTAAACTAACTTAAAACAAGAACTTTTCCAAATGATCTATGATATGTAGACAACCTCCTACAGATATTCTCTCCTTCAGATCCACAGGGATGGGAAGAAGAGGATCCATCACCAGGAGCTGCTATTAATGATTTAAACCCTCTTGGAAATTAACTAATTACTTGCAAATGAAAGGAAATTGATTTCTACTCTATTTGATATGATGTAACAATGATAAATTGCAGGAATGAAGGAAATCAAACAACAAATCCAACCTGGAATTCACATAATAGAGGTAAATCCAGTTGTGTAGTAATTTTTCCCCTCAGTTTATCCTTTCTTTCTCTGTGTGTCCATATGAGTCCAAGGAATTGGGAATGCAAAGGAAACAGTAGGAGAAGGTGCTTGAGAAATGGCAACTTGAAGGCAGTCTGGTTGCAATGCAGGTGGAAGAGAGATAACACAAGTGAACAGAGCTTGGCTATGCAATTTCTAGCAGGATTGTGGCAGCAATACTATGCAAGATACACAAAATTCTCAGGCCATTTTCTTGAATACAAGCATTGAATATATAGGAATTGGCTGGGATGTGCCTTCATGCACAAGGCATCCTTGGAGTGCCAAATCATTGGGTGAAGAGGTAGTTCAAACTAATTAAATCTATTTAAAAATAGAAGAGGGAAGGAAAACCAAGCAATCAAGACTATTTTTAGGCAATTTGGTTCACAAACGTGCCCTAGAAGTCAAGTTAAGTGAAATCACATGTGTTAAAACCATGCATGAAGAGTTCTAGAAAAATCATGCAAGGACTACCACCCTGTGTAGGGAGGTGGCAAACCACCGCCCAAGCCTGGGAGGTGGCAGGAAAATGGTTTCAGAACCACCGCCCAGGCAGGGTGGTGGTCCTGACACTAAAGGCCAAAACATGCACAAAATGAAGTGGGAAGCTAGAAGAAAGCATGGAAAAGCTAAGTAAGGATGTCTAGGCTACAAATATACACTGTGAATGGGTTTAGGAACTTGAACACCTTCTGAAAGGACATGAATCATCATTGGGGACTTTTGTAACCATTTTCTGACAATGTAGCACATGTAATTTTGGGTGCGTACATATTTCCCCCTCAGAGAAGCGTCTTAGCCATGAAAAGGCATAAAATGTAGAGTCTGAGTATGGTGTTCCTGAAATGGGGAGTTAGAAGCTATACCTGACATGCCCATGTGTTGAAATGTCACTGTCCAAACTCTCGCTACCTACAAAACAAAAAAGAAGACTCAAGTGCAGATAGATAAAATATCAAAAAATAAACACTAAATTAAAACGACAAGAGGACTTACCATTTGTGGGGATATAGAAATATACCTGCGCCAACGCTCCAACCCTGTGAACATATGCACTCAAAATGAAGTTATATAAACACATATATACACACATATACATACATATATATCAAAACAAACTCATTTTCAATTCATTTGTGCATATTGACTTGGTGATTTTTGAGCTCTGGGCCCACGGTGACCGTTTCATTTGTGAGTATGGTTGAATTGGAATGGATTTAGGAATGGTATTTTGTGTTAGGCTTGGCCCTTTGTTGTTTGAATGCTTTTGAGAAGAACTCCTAAGAAATTTGTAACTAGAGTGGTCATAAGGGGCCTCAAAGAGGCAGATAGGCAGAGTGCCTTTATTGCTTAGTCTCCATTTTGTGAGGCATATATGATTTTTTTGGTATTTCATGCTCATTGTGAGCATTTTGACCACACCTAGTGTGTGATGGCATTGTACATAAACTATGATTTACCATGATATATACAAATGTCTCTTTTTGGCTTGGTAATTCATTGTATAGAGTTGATTCCATTTATGATTTGATTCACATGTGTACTCTTAGATGTTTAGAATTTCCATTTTTATATGCTTTTCAGAATGTATGCAGTGGATATGAATGCTAACAGAATGATTTTTTTTTGTGTTTTGTAATGCTGATATATGATAATGCAATCACATTGTAATGTTGAACTTTAGTTTCTCTAAGCAACTTTTGGTACTTCGTATTGTTTTGGAAAAATGTGGTGAAAGAGTGATATGATAAGTGAATGAACTTTCCCCACTCCTAACTCCATGCAACTAGTAAGATGTGAGGGCTCAACACCAAGAGCCAAAAGGGGCACAAGTTATAAATTTGTTGAATGGTAATGATGAGAGAAAGACAAGGATTTGGACAAAAACCAAATTGAGACCTTACAACCTCATTCTACTCAAGTTTGCTTCATAGTTTAAAATGTGAATTGCTTTCCAGTTTATCTAGACTTAGATCCGTAGATGGCCACTTGGTTGACAAAATCTGGTTTTGAGGTTTTAAACTCTTTTGGAATTTTGGACATCTAACTCACTTTGTTTTGATTTATGATTTCACAGCATTTGAATGAACTGTTTCTAACTTTCAAGTTTTTCAAAGAGACCCCCTACACCTTGCCCCATGCTACCAGTAGGAAGTATGGGCTCATCACCATGGACAAGGCATAGGTGAGTAAGGGCACTTCTCTCCTTTCCCAACCCTACATCACTAGTAAGAGATGCAGGCTCAACACCGAAGGTTGGTAGGGAAAAGAAATGTGTAAAATATTTTTTTCTGTGGATTTGCATTTGACTTATTTATCTAGGAAAAATGTCTAGAATGTTCTTATTTCCAAAGAGATGTATATGGGATAGATGTGACACCATGAAGCTTCTAGAACAGACTATAGGAAAAGACACCTAATCTAGAAGAAACTATAAGTAGAACCAAGTATGCAGGCCTTGGTATGGTTACTGTCAAAGCTTTGTCTTATCTTGCTTGAATTGATGAAATGATTTGGAAACAATTGATGATACCATGAAGATTTGAAGAGATATGATTTGAATGTTTTTCCAATGTTTTCAGAAGTTTTTAGGAATTGCTATAAGAATAAGTCCCTTGATCACAAATTTTATGAAATGAACTGGCAGATGAAAATGCAATGTGGATGTAGTAATGTACATATGGAAATGCAGGTGAAACTACATGTCATGATGGTCTAAGGTGAATAAATTTCATGAATATCAAATTCTTCACCCCTAAAAGTACACAACGGAGAACCATGATCCTCAAAAATTTTGTTCTCTTGACAAGGGCCTAGCATTCTGAGTTTAAACTTACAACCCTTTCCCAGAAGTGTATATGTCCAATCATTAAAATCATTTGTCTGAAAGAGGCATTCGTGAACCTCTTTGTCATGTTCTTGAGACATGGTGTGTGGGTGAGCATGACTATGTTGCTCGGCCTTGTTTCTTATGTAGAGCATTGTGTTTACTTGTGACACTTGTTGAATGATGAGGCCTTGCCCCATGGATATGGAAAGCTTAGTTTCAGATGCACATGGGTTGAAACCAGGGTTTAGAATAGAACAACCCTCAGAGATGGTTTTGATGGGCATCGTTTCAATCTCAAATTTCCCTTCTTCATTTGTTAATTCTATCATGTTTACACCTAGACCTAGGTCATTGGAGGGAAGAGATGCTAAACCGAGAAGACTACCCATCCCCTATGGTTCAAATGGGAGGAAGATCAGATCATCACTCTCTAAGAGTTTCATAATTTTTGTTGTGGTTTTAGTGGACACTGTTTCCACAAATATTGATTTACCCTTATCTATTTTTTCCACCTCAAATGTTTTTGGGTCAACGACTTCAGCCTTTGGCACACCTGGGGTGATCGGGACTAACTCTTTTGATGGAGGTGGTTTGTTCAATTGATTCACAGGAAGTTCATACTCCGTATGGACTCCTTTCTTCTTCTTGAGGTTTTCTAAGTGTATATCGAAGGGCTTAGGATCCCCTTGAGTGGTGAAGAACTTCCCCAAATGGAGGAATCTAATCTCCTGGAACAGGGTAGAAGGGATAGCCTTCATTCGATGAATCCAGGGTCTCCCAAGGATCATGTTATAACTTGTTTCCCTGTCGATAATGTAAAACTCTGTCAAGATGGTTTTTGGACCAAGTGTGACTGGAAGAACTATGGTTCCAATCGAGGTCACTTTAAGACTGTCATACCCCCGTAACATGTTTCTTGTAGAGGAACAATTTGTCTCTCCATATCCCAACTTCTGCAAGAAAGAGAAGGGAACCACATTTACAGCAGCCCCATCATCAATCATGGCTCTCTTAATGCAATTTTTATAAACCCAGACTTGTAAAAATAAGGCAGGATCACCTCTTTGGGCAATTTCAGTGTCAGATGGCATCTTGTCTATATCAAAAACAAACCCAGTATCCCTATCATTCTATCCTAGGAGGATGTATGCCAAAGTAAATATGATTTATTTGAGCACTAGGAGGTGGTGTAACATGGATTAGATGACCAAGACCTAGTGCATTGAGCAACACAGAATGATGCGCAGGTGAATTCTTCAGCAAATCTAGAAATGAAATGTGAGAAAAGGTCTTGTTCAAATCTGATATTAAATCATAGGCTCCTACTGGTTTTGAGATTGTAGGAATGTCATCCTGTGGGAAGGAAAGAGTGGGTAGGGGTTGTGAAATGTACTCCTTCATCTGAGTTGTTGCATTAATTTCTGGCTCGACCTCTAGCTCGACTAACCCCAAGATTTTTGTATTATCGTTTGAACCAAGGTTAGGAGCAACCCGAGAGTTGTCAGAAGTTGAGGCTTCATGGTCATTGTTTCCTATAGGAATACCCTTGTTTATATTTTGAGGATTCACTTGGGAATCCCCAGGATGTTTAGGGTTCACATTTTGAGGTGTGACAGGTCTGGTATGACTAGGTTGCGGGTTTGTTTCAGGATTTTCTAGGAACATGTCTACAAAGAGTTGCCTTTGGTTTTTGGGAAGTCTTTGCAGAAACTTGTTGCAATCATGGAAAGTCCTATCATCATGACCTCAAACCTTATGGAAACCACAATATAGGTTAGGGTTGTAATCTCTTGGCCTTTGATAAGCATCTTGTTGTTGTTGATTATAACCTCAGTTATAATTTTGAAATTGATTGTTATAACCATGATTTGTTGCCCCTTGGCCAGAGTTTTGATACTGGTTTGGGCCTTGGGTTTGATTTTTATTTTGAGAGGGATGATTTACATCAACTATGTTGACAGATGACACAATGTTAGGGCCTCTTTGATTTCCTGAGTTGTTGTTATTGTTATTGTTTCCATTTTTTGGAAAACCAATGTTCTTGGCTTGATCAGTAGCACTATTCGTGGTAGCACCATGATTGTGATTCACACCCTTAGGTCCTTGGTTGTTGGCACCATTGTTTTGATAATTTTCATTATTTTGATTTGGGGATACCAATTTCCCATTGGGACCATAGATCTTATGCCCACTATCTATAGCGGCTTGGTCAATCTGAAGTGCACCTTCCAATACTTCCTCATAACTATGGAAAGGAAACTTTTGGACTTCCTCCCTAGTCTCTCGATTGAGTGAGTGAAGGAAAAGATCACAAAGTTCCATCTGGTCCATGTTGGGTGCACTTGCAGAGGAATAGAGAACTTGGTGCCATCTCTGGATGAAATGGGTGGCAGATTCATTTTTCTCCTGTCTAATATGCAGGAACTCCCTAATCCCTGTACGCAACAACTTGTTCATGTCAAATGCTTTGATGAACTCAGAAACAAGTTGTTTAAAGGAATGTATAGAAGCTTCTAGAATATGGTAATACCAATCCAATGTGATTCCTTCGAGAGTCTTTGGAAATATCTTAGCCACTACAACATCCCAAGGAAGCAATTCCCTGATAGCAGTAGTGTAGGCCTTGATATGAGCATTCGGGTCTCCTTCTCCCTTAAATTTTGGAAGATCTAGAAATGGGCATGGAAGCATGACACCACGTATGGTGAAGTCAAGAGGCTCCTTTAAGTACTCAGTGTATGTACCCATTGCGTAAGATTCCACCATTGAAGATCCTTGATGAGGAGGTGGAGGAGGAGGAGTTGGATAAGCTGCATTATAAGAATTGACGGGAATGTATGGGGTCCCTTGATATGGCATGTAGGGAGAGGGAATGGCATATGGGTCCATCTGGGGAGTTTTTGAATACATGTGCATGTAAGGTGGGATAGTACCAGGATATGGACTAGTGGGCATAAAACCAGGGAACGTCACATTTCCTGTTGTGGTGGTATTCGAGAATGCACTTCCACCAGCCCTTGCATAGGATAAGCTTGAGAAGGATGAGGACCCATCCCTAGTGTGTCTAACCCTGTGAGAAGATCACCTGGATTTGAATGAACCATATAACCTTGTTGTACAGGATATTGTGTTGGTTTCTCATTGGATGGGATGTATCCTTTGTTGTCAATGAGATATGTTGTATTCTTCCCTACTGCATGTGTTGGTTGTGAAGTTTGGGCACTTTCTAGTTCTCTGATCCTCCCTACTAAAGTAGAAATGAGATCATTGGGAGAGGATTGAGTCCCTTGTTGGGGTGCCTGTGGCGTAGGGTTTGATTGAGCAGGCTCATGATACCCTGTCATGAATTGTTCAGTGTTATAATTCTTGTCTTCCTCAGAAGTAAGAATCTTAGGATAGGCATTCAAAATATCAGAGGTTGTAGCCTTCATTCTATCCAAAGACTCATCTATCTGATGAAGAGGATTAGCTATTCATGCAAATATATCATCTTCTGTTGATTGCATGGCAATGTGAGGTCTTGACAAGACTCTATGGTAAGAACCTGTTCCATTTGTGATAACAACGTGGTTTGCATTGGGTTGACCATATTGCATGTTTAACGGTTGATCAACCTCCTCCATCCTTACATAGCTAATGGGGTTTGAAGTGTAACTAGGGGAGGTTTGGACGTTGCTTGTGTAATTGTCACCCCACCTGAAAGAGAAGGGGATTGTTGTGGTTGAACATTTGTGTAATATCTATCAGAGCCAAATGGCCCACCAAACTCTCTTCTAGACATATTTTAGAAAGTATAAAATACCTACCAAAATAGGGGAAGAAATGGAGAGGTGAGGTAATAACAATGAAAGAAAAGGAAACAAGAAGGAATTAATCCTTCACGTCGGGTTCACCAATTTGTATGGATGAAAATTGACATGCAACCTTCAACCGCACTCGACCCCCTGAGGTCATGCCAGAGCAGCCGATGTTGAATGTGTGTGGCTAACTATAGGAGGATCAGTGACTAAGATCTGGTAGTGTGATCTCCTAGTAGTTGAGTTGGCAAAGGGGAGATTTAGAGGCTATGAATGGGTAGCGTAAATTCCCTATGGTTTGTTTTCCTAACTTGGATCTAAGTGTTGATCTAGTTTGAAGTGTCCAAATTAACTAAGATGAAACTAACAATCTATGCTACTGCTGAAAGGAAACTAATCTAAACAAATCACAAAACTGAAATATTACAATCACAAACAACAATTTCTTTTATTCTAAATAATTAAAATATTTCTACACTAAAACTAAACAAGAAAAATAACCCGGTGTGGTTATTCACCTGTGCTGAGTGTATTGAAACTAAACTAACTTAAAACAAGAACTTTTCCAAATGATCTATGATATGTAGACAACCTCCTACAGATATTCTCTCCTTCAGATCCACAGGGATGGGAAGAAGAGGATCCGTCACCGGGAGCTGCTATTAATGATTTAAACCCTCTTGGAAATTAACTAATTACTTGCAAATGAAAGGAAATTGATTTCTACTCTATTTGATATGATGTAACAATGATAAATTGCAGGAATGAAGGAAATCAAACAACAAATCCAACCTGGAATTCACAGAACAGAGGTAAATCCAGTTGTGTAGTAATTTGTCCCCTCAGTTTATCCTTTCTTTCTCTGTGTGTCCATATGAGTCCAAGGAATTGGGAATGCAAAGGCAACAGTAGGAGAAGGCACTTGAGAAATGGCAGCTTGAAGGTAGTCTGGTTGCAATGCAGGTGGAAGAGAGATAACACAAGTGAACAGAGCTTGGCTATGCAATTTCCAGCAGGATTGTGGCAGCAATATTATGCAAGATACACAAAATTCTCAGGCCATTTTCTTGAATACAAGCATTGAATATATAGGAATTGGCTGGGATGTGCCTTCATGCACAAGGCAGCCTTGGAGTGCCAAATCATTGGGTGAAGAGGTAGTTCAAACTAATTAAATCTATTTAAAAATAGAAGAGGGAAGGAATACCAAGCAATCAAGACTATTTTTAGGCAATTTGGTTCACAAACACCCTAGAAGTCAAGTTAAGTGAAATCACGCGTGTTAAAACCACGCATGAAGGTTTCTGGAAAAATGTGTAGGACACCTGCCCTATGCACAGGGTGGATGGTCACGGGACCACTACCCTGCCTGGGGTGGTTTTCAGAACCACTACCCAGGCAGGGCGGTCGTCCTGACACTAAAGGCCAAAACATGCACAAAAATGAAGTGGGAAGCTGGAAGAAAGCATGGAAAAGTTAAGTAAGGATGTCTAGGCTACAAATATACACTGTGAATGGGTTTAGGAACTCAAAAACCTTTTGAAAGGACATGAATCATCATTGGGGATTTTTGTAACCATTTTTCTGACAATGTAGCACATGCAATTTTGGCTTGAGATGATAATTATTTTGCAGACACTCCCTTTATTTCAACAATTTCCACCTCTTGTGGAGGCTACTTAACTAGCAGATTAACATCCTTTTTTTGGCACATCCTTTTATAACATGGTAGGTCGAGTTTCAATAATTGGTCTTTTATCTTTACTCAAATCTTGCATACTTACACTATCAACAACCTTATCTTTAGTGATTGTGTCTTATGTAACCTCTTTCATCTTTTCATCTACAGAATTATCTGTTTGAGGTAGTTCACTATCTTTACTGGCCTTGACTTCATGTGAGGATATCTCTCTCAGTTAATACCTTCTATTTCTACACTCTTTCTAATAGACACTTCTGGCTTGTTTAACTCTGATGTTGTTTGGTCTGCTGAAGATACCTCTGATACTTAGACCTTGTTTTCAGTAGTTGGAACATGAGTTGTTTCTCCTACTCCTTCACTCAATTGAGAACAACCTACACTCTTTACTACTTGTTCTTCAATATCCATTTCAAATGCTTTTAATGTGGAGAAATCTTCATCAATATCAACATCCATTATTTATACATGGTTCTTAGTTGATTCTTGTAAATTTTCAAAAAAAATCACACTAACACTTTCTACTGGCATGACATTAGAATTTTTCAAAACCTTGATTCAACATAATACTATTTAATGGATTAGATTAGAAAATACCCTTGAGATACTTATTCTTGAGTACCTTAATTTTTCATTCCTTTTGAAGACAAATATGGGAATAGAGGCACTGGTTGCTTAACCTGGATAGTTTGAACAACCCCTTGTTGTGGTAATGAAGCTACATGTTTCACCTAGGAAACACCAATCCTTTCCTATTCTAAAAGATCAATCACTTCATCCTTGTGCTTATGTTTCCTATGTGTATGATCACCTTCCCTTACAATTTTTTTTTCATATACATTTTTTGTCTCTTGTGTGCTCTTTCAAATTTCTTAAGATCTGGTGCCACCCTTCCTTTAACACTATTTCATTTAGATTGTATATGGCCATTGGCTATGGCTCCCTTCATTAAATTCTTAGCACCTTAGGGTTTTGTAAGAACATACATCGGGGTGCTTTTGGTGGCCATACCCTTTCCTTTTGATTATAGTGGAACTACAAAATTAATAGGGGCATTTTCCATAGACTTTAGAAGCATTTCCTTAGTTTTCTTGCTTCAAAATAGATTTGGATGTTCTAGTTCCACTGGAAGTAGAACTCCATTCATCCAAAATTACTGTGGTGGGACTTCTTGAAGGAAATTGAGGGGATTTTCCACCTAAGGGATCCATTCTATCAAGTCCTTCCATTAAAAGAGGAAGGTCATCCTTCAAATTTCTTAATTCCCTAAATTTATTGAGAACCTTTGTATTTTGAATAGACAAATCAATGTTCTTCTATGCCAACCAATTCAAAGTTATTCTCATTACATGAATAATCCTTTCATGTTGATCATCTGACTCATCTTCATCCTACTTTAGGGGAGTCATTGGTTTTCCATCTATTCCTTGGTCAATATACAATTGACTCACAATCTTTGGATCATCTATAATTCCCTGAGGTATCACAACAATCTTGAAATCAATGATTTGTGTGAGGGTCATTCTTGAAAAATATCTGAGCCTGAATTCCTCATCCCTGTAATTCATCCAATAATCCTCAAAATTAGGATCATGTTCAAAGGCATTTAAATTTTTAATAACCCACATTATATAATAATTATCCCTTGCTTTAAATCTTTCCATATTAAACATCTTCATTTCATCTTCCATTAACCTGGATTTTATAATGGAAGGGAAGGAATATCTTCCAATCTTGATAGGAAATTTGATATTTGTCTTATACTTTCCAACAATTAGCTTATGAATTGGTGTTAATTGCCTTGTCAGCTCACATAGGGCCATTTTGTCATCTAGGTATCTTGGCAGCTTGCATGGTTGCCCTTCAAATCCACTAACTCTGATGTATGTGAAATTTCTGTACTAAATAAAATAACATCCATACTCCATTATAATTTCCTAGGACCTCATCTGAAATCTTATATTGTTCCCATTTTGGTTTAAACAAGCATATAATAGGTGAAAAAAATGCATCATTTACCAATCTTACATTTCCTTTCCAATTACTTAATTGTAATTAGGGAAAGATCTCATACATCTGGAATTGTTTGAAATCAACATGTGGCACAAGGCTAGGGAAACATCTATGGCCTACAATGTTGTAGATCAGGTATGTCATCATGTATAATTTGAGTTCTCCAGTGCCACCCACATTAATATTTTTTGTTAATGATATCATATGATGATGAAGTGACTCAAAAATAAAAGTTGCCCAACAGATATTTCCCATTTTCTCCAAAACAATCCACATGTAGGTGCACATCCACTCCTTGAAATCATTTTTCATTTCTAAACCAACCATTCTACTTAGCATTACAATTACATCTTTTTCTTCTTCAAAAAAAAATATCCCTAACCATTTTCTTAGGGATTCTAGTGGTTGCCTTCTTCTCTGCTAAGATCCATTTAGTATTTATGAGCCTAGCATATTCCTTTTTCTTGGTCTCATTATCTTGTAGGGACAAATCAATACCTAGGGTTATTGGATTTCTAATCACATGAAATTTTAGCATTATCTTGATGGCTTCAGGAAAAAAAGTCAGTATTGCTTCACTGCTTCCATATAACACTTCTCTCTTTTCTAGTTCATAATTCATAGCGAAAAGTCTCACCAATTCTGGGTAATGTACATAGAGGGGGAGTGGACACTAGATGAAGCAATGTTGCTAGCTTGAATTGCTTTCATAGATTCACTCTTATTAGGTATATTCAATCTTTGCAAGAATTCATTAGTTTGACATTCATTAAATCCATATTTGTGATCTTATCTAGATCACTGGTGATTATGGATGCAACATAAAAACTAGACGACATCGTCTTCATCTTTTATGCCCTAATTTTACTATCAATTTCCTTGCAAATGATGAAAGGTACAAAAGTATCTCAGTTCTTATCTAATTTTCTGTGTGCAATTATCCTTTATTTCGAAGAATCTTCAAACCTATAGCTCTCAATCCATGCTCTACAATCAATATCATGTCATCCTTTCAAAGAATTATGCTAGAAATGGTGTCCAAATCTTGACATATGATAGCAAAAAGCTACAATAGTGTTAGAATACTTCAAACATTCCTCCTTGATTTGTGTAAAAACACATTAATGGTGACAGTCATAAATGAGTTGCATCATGGCCATCCATTCTTCTTTCCCATTTTTAACGGTGAGCCATCCATGTGGAATAATTCTATGCAATGTGGTCTCGGGGGGATTTTTTACATTTTTGCATCATTTTTAAACATAGACACATTTACTTGTTTTGACCCGATTGCCCACCCTAGAATTCCACTCTGATCCTGACATGTGTTTAAATCTTAATGGTGGCAAAGCTGCTTGTCCTTTCTAAATATTTTTCATTTTCTCAATTGAGCCCACAGTTACTAATTTGACCTGAGGACCTGCTTCTCCGATATTTACATGAGAATTCATCACATGTCCTTGACGGGTCTCGGAGAGACCTTCCTATATTTTTTCACTTTATTGACTCATTATCAAGCAACACTATCAGGCCTCAATTCCTTGTTCCAACCAAATTTTGACATGTATACCTCTTCACAAGCGGGGTCAATTCCTTATTTTGACATTCTTTGACTGTGAATAGTCCAGGGAATATTCTGTCGGGACCTTAGGGCCAAGTTTACAATTTGTGAATGTTCTAAAACTGTTATAATTTTTCACACTAAGCCTGCCATACCGTAACCAATGGAAACACACCACGTATAATCGATCAGTGGAGTAAAACATGAAATTTTCAACACAGAAAAAAGATGATGTACAATTAGATATTTATTAGGATCAAAGCACAATTTATGATTCAGTATTTTTACAGGGATCTTCAATAACAACACGTCTATCACGTTCCTCGATTGGAAAATACTATTTACAACCTAAACACAACATTTTCAAATAGATTTATCATGGTTGTATCATTTGAACACACATTTTCATACGGGAAAACAAGACATCGTAAAATTTTCAAAGGAACATTCAAGACAGAGGGGGTGAGATCAATTCAAGCACCAATAGGGGGCATCCACTTTTGTACACATAACAGGTGTTATCATTTCAATCTATACTACTTCCTATTTACTAGCACACTACTATATCGGATCATACACACTTTTAACATACTTTATATATTTCTAACATGATAATGGGTGCTTCATGTGCAACATTTTCCTTGCAGGAACTATTTTCCATTTTGGTTTTCTGATGAATTTCTTAATATTACTTGTCTTTGTTTTCCATTGTATGCCATTGTTTATGGGCTTTGTACTATGTTTTTCTTGTTCAATGCTTGTATGATTTTGTCTTCTTCGAACCTGATTGTCTTGCGACATTGTGAGTGATGTCCCATGTTTGCAACCCTATTTTTGTGGTCTACATTGTCTTCTTCTTTAAATTGTTTTCTATATACATGCTTGTTTGCACTAACACTTGTTTCCTAGCCATTGTTTGCATGTACCTTGGTTTCTACCAATCACATTTCATCCTACATACCAGTATCACTTCAACATAGGGTCCTATTTTGGTCTGCATCCTCCTAGAAAATTCACATGCACTCTAAATGAGGGGGTGAATCTATTGGGTGAATCAGTCACCCCATTCAACAGTCTACTATCACAATTCAACATAGTTCAACACATAGTCAACACAGTCTACAGTCTCAGATAAGGCTCAAAATATGACTTGGGTCCTTATTCCAGCACATAAACTAGCACCCAAATACAAACTTGGGTGCCTAGGCACTTCTGTCCCTTCCTGGGAGCCTATGAATAGGGGTAGATACATAGTTTTTCTCATATCCACACAGTTTTCAGTAGTTCATAAAGCAGTTGGCACAATACAAGCACAATCCATAAACAACTAGTTTACAGTTTATCTTCCTTTTTCTTTAGATCGCACTGGATCAAAATAGATCAAACTTGAGAAATATAGGATCACACCATTTGCAGTGGTGTATAAATTTTGGGAAGCATTCAAAGGATGGAGAATGAAACTAGACCTTTCTCCCTACACTTCTTCTACCATGGCGTGAGATCACCCCAAAAACTAGAATTTAGCATGAGATCGCTCAAAAAAATCATTCTTCTATAACATCTTCAAGATTCATTCTATCTCTTTCACTCATCACGGATCAGGTGCACATGTTCCTTTTTCTATTTTCAACATTTTTCACACTTTTACATGCATTTCATACATTTGGATAAAAAATTTTCTATATACACATATTTGACTACTTGTTTGTTCTTCTCTTTTACAGGTCCATCCTTATGGGAAGCGGTAGTCACATCAATCACACTTCAAGAATGACATAAAAAACATGTAAAATTCAACATCTACACATACGCTTTCACCCCTAGGGTCATCATCACTTTTTACTTCCTCTTCTCTAGCTTCCACACTTTAATTTCGATCACTCCATGCTTTTTCTTTCCTCTCGGTACACTCTTTGTCATCGAGCTAAATGGTTATCATGTACAATCTCTATCTAATTTATGTTACTGATCTTTCTCTCAAAAAAATAAAGTGGGGGTAAATATAGACACTAAATCACACACTTGGGTACATTTCTAGGTCCTAATCACATGCATTGCATTCATATGTTTCCTAAGGGAGAAAAGTACTAATTGATCACTATATTTGGCCTCTTAGTTTCCTTTCTGGTCTCCTTCTTGGCCTTGCACACCCTACTTCCCAGTCTGACCTTTGATACTTCACCTTTTATGGACACCAACGCCCAACTAAGACACTAGCACCCAAGTGCCCTCATCCCCTCTAGGCACCCTAGACCTCTTTGTATCTTGCTCACTCCTTTTGGGTCCTTTCTAGTTGTTGGGCATCCTTATCTCTTAGGGGTAGACCTTTTAGTGATCAATTATGAAATTCAAGCAAGGGAATCATATAAATACAATGTTATGGGATCAAATTAAAGGACCAAGCTCTAAGCATCTACTATCACCACCTAAGGTTGCATTCACAAGCATCTAAAGAGCATCAAGCATCCATCTAGCTTCACTCAAGGGACAAGGGACTGGTTATTCTACATACATGCATAGGAGGGGAAGTTCATTTTTCCATGCACACATCTATTTACATTTTCTACATCTAGCTACTTTCTCGCTATCAAGTGTGACACACACAAGAGCCACCTAGGGCATGATTTCGACACACACACATAGAACTACATTGGGTCTGAGATGTAGTGCAACGCTCAGTCGTAAGTTCACTTTGTTGACAGCTGAGGATAATTCGACCCCCATTTTGCATTATTTTCTTTTTGGGATTTGATGTGTTTTGGGGTTTTGCAAGTGATATATTTATTACAAGTTATCAACAACATCGGCGACTTGGTGCGACATACTAGCGACAAACAGTGAAGGATTGTGACAACTCAACGACCCTGTGAAGATCATTTTCTGAGCTCCTGTACACAGACCCTGGCACCCAAGAAGGGATCCTAACACCCAGGCGCCTCAGTACTACCTATAGGAACCCTAGTCCAATCCTTCCTCTACACTTCTACATTTTTCTAGGTTTGGTTACGACCTCCTGTGTTCTAGTTTTACAGTCTTTCCACCTTCGCACAGTCCTGAGATTAATTGCGAAATCAACTAAGTATTCTAACTCTTCATTGCACTTAGGGTTTTATTTATTTGTTTATTGCTTGTGTCACTTCATGTACTTTACTACCCCTTCATTCTTTCGTATCTATGTGATGACAATTAGACCCTTTCCTTTTCATTACAATCACATTCATGGTTGATGCTCTCTCCCCCATGGAAAAAATACTCAAGCACACATTAGATGAATAAAATAATATAAATTCTTAAGTCAGACTAACCTCGGTGGTCACCCCAATGTGATAGTCACCGAGCGCTCCACTACATTTCATACTCTATGTAGTTCTTATGTTTGTGATCTGAATAGTGTCACTTGAGCTAGGATGCCCTAATACCAGTCACACAGAGAATAGCAGGCTACAACTAATTTGTCCCTAATGTAAATGTGTGGTATGGAATTCAGAATAAACCCTCTTATACATTGAATTATGTAGTCCAAAAAGTAGTCCTTGATGTAGTAGATAGAAAACATTAGCTCATTATAATAATATGTTCCTCTTGAATGCTTTCCCCCTAATGAGATTAAATAATACATGTATATATATTGATTCCCTTTCTTAAGTTTTTTCATTAACAAGTGAAATCCCGACCAAGGGGGATAAAAGAATACAAGAAAGAAATAACATTCAAAAGATAAGAAAAAGAGATAAAGAGGACATAAGCGCCCAAAAGCAGATATTAGTGCCCTGAAACTCCCGTCCCTAATGGGTAGTCCTGTATAGGGTGTTAGAAATATAAAACGATGAAATCAGATTTGAGAAAGATGTCAGATGGTATGAAAAATTGTATGTTGTCAATTAGAAACAACAAGCACTAAAGGCGAAAAGGATAACATCAATGTCAAAGCAAAGTAGAGGGTGTTAATGAGTAATTCTCTTGCTTAGTTATCATACATATATATGAAATATTTAGAGGCTATATGTACATAGTAAGTGTGTGATTTACTGGCTACAATTGTGTTTCATCCATTTTAAAAAATATCTTTATTGGAATTAAACTAAAATCATTGCATTTCCTCTTAAGTGTATCAGATTATTGAATTTTATTATTTCCTTTGTATTGTGAAAATTTGAGGCACGCTGAATCAATTATGTCCTAAATTTAAAATCACTTCTTCAAATTACTATTTAATTAAATTTCACATGTAATACATCTTTACTTATAAACATTTGTTTAAAATTGTAGAGGGTAAATAATCTATGCTGGATGAAAATGCCTCTGTTGAATCCCATAAAAAGTGATAAGTTAAAAAATGAGTAGGCCTTAGTGTTGATTAGTATGACAATGTCACCTAAAATTCAGGTTCATATTGAAAATAACGTTACTATTGCTAGTGTTTGGTCTAATCTTAAAGATGTGTATGATGTCCCGAATAAATCTTGAAAAATTCAAGTTTAAGATATAATTTAGATTTAAAGTATGTTGATTTCATAAGTACGAATATTTTTAACTAAATTTCATTTTTAAAAAACTCAATTTAATGGTTTAGGTGTTAAAATTTCATATTTGAATTTAATTCATACTATTATGAAAAAGAGTTTAACTATGAATTTTCAATAATTTATTATAAATATTCACTCTCAACTTGTTATTCTGAGTTTAGAAACTTAGTTGATGATTCATCTTTTTTATAATTTTTTACGCGAAGAAGAACAAAATTTACCTCTGTTTGGTATTCTTAAGGTAAATGAACATCTTTTTGTTTCTCAACACTAACACGAGAATTTTTGTAATAATGAATATTGTAATACAAACCAAAAAATATGAAAAAAAAGAAAAGCAGTCAAAATATGACCCTAAGGGTAAATTTTTGTGTACTTATTGTCATAAAGATGGTCATGATGAAGATCATTTCTCTCTAAAAAATGTGATATTAAAAATTGAAAGAAGCACAAAAACACTAATGCTAGTGCTAGTAACAAGACTAATTTTTTAAAGAAGTATAACATTGATTTTACTTGTGCTTTGCAATCTTCTTCTCCTATTAAGTGAATTGTTGATTATGGTGTTACTCAACATATGACGTAAAATGTTTATTTATTTACTACTTTAGATCCAAATCATTCTAATAATCAATAAAGTCTTGCGTATCATGCTTCATGCAATGTAGAAGCAATTAATAATGTTAGTTTTCCCAATGGTGAATTAAATGATGTTTTTCTTGTTCCTGATTTAAAGTTAAATCTACTTTCCGTTCTTCAATTATGCAACATTATTGCAAATTAGATGTTTTCAAAATACTTGTTTTACTAAATCAGAAAAGTAAAACTTTGATGTTATTGGTACAACCTTTGTAAATAAAGATGATTTTTTAAAAATTTACTAGATTCCCTTCCCCTTCTTCTAGTCATGCTTTAGTTGCTTATGTTAATAATATTTTATGTCATGAAATATTATGTCATATTAATCACCAAATCATTTAAATTATGTATAAACTATACATGGCGCAAAAATTGCCTGAATTTTCTACTTCTTTATATTAGTCTTTTACAAACCAACTTAGTTTTGGTTAAGTTCACACAAACATAGGGATAATATTGATTGATGGTGTTATGTTTTTTAGAGTGAAGTTTTTTATGTGCATGTAGAAATTAGAAGAGTGCACATATGTAGGCAGTCATCCTATCTAGTAGTTTGTTCACATCAACTAGTTTGTTGTTGTGAAACAAACTTTCCCAACTATTTATACAAGGAAACCTTGTTGATTTTTATCACATTGAGAGTAATAAAAGGACTTATTTTATTTTTTGTGTAAAATTTGGTGTAATGTTCATTTTTCTAATGGCTTGATGAAGAGATATTACAGATATAACATTGTTATCCAATCATATACCTAATTATCCTTCCCTCGAAATGAATTCATAACAACAAAAATGCACTTCCTTATACTCTGTAAACTAAACCTTTTTAGATTCATATAACCTCTCTCTACCCACACTCACAAATATGGAAATCAACAATATGAAAATCACTAACCTACAAATTTTTTAAAATATGATCTAATAACAATTGATGTAGTTGTGGTTAGAGGGTATAATGAAGTACTACCTTAGACCATTTATCCCAATTTTTTCACATAAATAAACTTGTGTGTACAATGGCTAATATGCATCTTGAAGGAAAAAAAATCTTATTTCTTTAATCAATGAGTAAAATTTACATACTCGAGCATATTGTAAATTACAATCCTTATTATATTCTTATAATGAACAATATTGAGTAATTCACCGAGGGATGCAATTCCAAGGACCTAATCCTAATATAAATCATAGGATCACAAGGATCTATTGAACTAGACATGACTCCTTTATAATGAAGATTTGACAAAATTCTATTAATATGATTATAAAGCCATGATTTATGTCACTGAAATCTCATTTTGACTCCTTTTGGCCACTTCTAAAATATTTTTCTATATTTATTAATAGGATATATTAGGGGAAGAAGAGATGAATTTGCAAATAAAGATAGATTTTCAAAGATTCCATAACTTTCTCATGTCACTATCAATTTAGATGATCCTCTTACTAGGTAATTACTCATGGGGCATATCAAGATTATTCTAATTCCTTTTGGATGATTCTCAAATAATTATTTCCCTCTAGTGATAAAATCTAGCGATATAAATAAAGATTAATTTGAAAATAAATATACCTTTATAAAGATTCCATCACTTTCACGGACCACTATCGATTTGAGTAATCTAGTTACTACGTAATCACTTACGAGGCATTAGGGTTATTTTAAATCCTTTTGGATACTTCTCACATACTTCTCTCCCTCTTTTTATATAATATGGTGAGATAAGTAATGATTAATTTGATATTACTTTTCTAAATATTCCATAACTCTCTCATATCACCATCGATTGGGATCATCTAGTTACTAGATACTTACTAGTGCATGATTTTTTGTTTGATTAAAACATACCAGGTTACTTGGTCATTTATTTGTAAAGAATTCTTATCCAAGACTATGTGTCCTTGTTGACAACTCACTTGATATTGATGTGAATGAAAAATACAAGATCCACACAATCACATAAGAATCCCCATATATGTTCATAATAAATTGCAGTGTAGTCCTTCCACAAAGTTCCATTTCCATTTCTTAACATAAACACTACATATGACTCCATGATTTGTACAAGGCCATATGTATCTCAATTGACACTTATTTATACAACTTCAAAAATATATTTAAAGATCAATAACCTTATTCTTCTCTTCTAATAATTTTTGATGGTGTAAACTAACAAGTTAAACTAGATTCTTTTGCATCAAATATGTGTTCAAATAAATTTAATATGAAGAAAAAAGGTCTCAAGTAAAATTAGTATACCCTAAACCTAAACCAAATGAATTATTGTAGGCCCCATGTAAATAGATATTGCATATTGCAACACTAATACCTAGAGAAATTAATTCCTTAGCATCATGTGCTAAAATTTTTATCGAAGGAAAGGAAAATCAAGTACACTTGAGATTAATAAATGGTACATTTTTGAAAAATTAACATTTAAATATTAGTCTTCAATTTACAGACACTCGTAGTATGGTGCACTCAAATAAACAATTGTTTGTGCAATGATTACCTTTTAATATCATCTAAATAATTTTAAAAAAAGATTTATAGTCAAAAAATATTCATTAAACAAATAACCCTCTTCAACTATCTTCTATGACTAAAAAATGTTCATCCATTAATAAAATTAATCTCACATTAGCTAGTAGGTTTTCCTTCAACAATGTATGAACTATCAACTAATTCTAGATATCTCTCTTCAAACTCTTGCCCAATCATTGCATGATCGTCACATTTTATTTCACATTTCATTATTGCCCTTCAAACTTGATAAGTTGGTACCACCTTAAATGAAAATATACATTTCCAACATTCATGAAAGAGATAACATATATGTAAATTACAAAAAACAACTACGCATCCTAATTGTTTAACCTAAAATATCAATTACCCATTTACTTAGACGTAACTTGTGCCATTTCATTTTGATTTACATAGCAAACAGAGTCACTTTCCCTATATACAATGATTCGCTATATTTTTATTCATGAACAATGAAATATTAACATCCCTCTCAATGTACTTTATAACATCCCATGTAATTGTTAGCTATGTTGCTAGGTGTTTATGATAATACGGGGTGGAATTTAATGTAACGAGTTATCCATGTTTATGTTCGGCCTTAAAATTGGTGTTGTTTTAACCATTACATTACAATTTCAACCTTCAATTTTACATCTATTTTCTTGAAGAATTCATTCAAAAAATTGTAATATCATGTTCATATAGTGGAGTTTGTAGACCTTTTTTTTTTGAAAAAGATTTTTCAACCCTGATATAATGGTGTAACTAGATAATTGTCAATTGCTACCTCTTAGTAGGAAATTCATAGAGAATGTAATGGGGTTATTAATCAATGGAAGGGAAAAAATTCTAAGATAACAACTTCAAGATTTCTATTTTTTTATGTATGCCAAATTGATATAAGTTTTGAATTCGATGACCACTTATACTTGATAAAAAGTTTTCTAGTGACATTAATTTTTAAATAGTGAATTTCAAATTGTGGTTCATCTTGGTGTTTTGGCTCCCAAATGCCCCTTCTGTGGACACATGGAAACTTTGTATCACCTATTCTAGTATTGTAGTAAATCCCAAAAGGCTTGGAACTGGATACATTTATTCTTTCTCCCCTTCAAACCAGAATGTCTTACCTAACATCATACCCTTTTAGGAGATAATCCTAAAATGCCTGACAAGTTTTCCTATATTTGGCATACTTTCAGAGGGGAAATTCTCTTCTGGATTTGGAAAGAATAGAATTATTGTTTATTTTCTAATGTGGAAGTTGATCAAAAAATTTCTATTTATAATAAGTCGGTGGTAATCTCAAATGTATTATTTCAGATTCAAGTGCACCTGAACAAGGTGGAACTCAAGGTGGAGCACCTCTAAAATCTTCTTGGGAATTGGGGCGATGCCCCTTGCAATATTTCTCAAGAACCGTCATGCCCCTTCTAGCGCTACCCCCTGGAGGTCTTCCTTGAGGTGGTGGTCCCTGGAGTTGCTCGCAGCATCGCTCCTTCAGTCGGGCCCGTCAGTCCCCACGCAGTCAGCCTCCATGAATGATCTTCTCCCCTCAATTGCTAAACCAACTCAGCTAGGGCTCTCTGGTGGCCCCCTTACACTGCACTCATGATGGTTGGATCCTCCCGCCTCTACTGGATAAGCATCCAAGGATGTCTCTTTCCATTTCACCCACTCAGGGAACTGTTGATGATATCAAAGAAGGAAACCAACCCGGCTTTGGTTGGGACGTGTCAGATAATGGCAAGGACCTTCCTAGATTTGGCTGGCCTTAGTTTTGGTTGGCCTAGCCATGATCCACCCTCTGCTAGTCAACAATTCGTAGTAGCGGCATAATTTATTTACTTCAGTGCTTTTTGATATTTTGTTATAGTTGACTCTCCAAGGCTTGACCTAGTTTTAATGTGTGGCTTTGGGGCCTGCTTCCATACCACCTATTTTTTTGTGAATTATCTCGTTCCCCCTATGGGAAAGGCCCTTCCGGACGTTTCTACAACTATGTTAAATTTGACGGTTTTGTCTGGACGTTTTTTTCAATGTGATTTTTTTTACAGACGTTTGGACGTTTTTCGTTTTCTCTCGGACTTTTTTCACAGACATAAAAGACTTTTGTTTAGACCACATGTCAGTCTCTGAAGGTACTATGCATTGCATCCACACCAAAATTATTCAGTTCTCATCCACTTCACGGAGAGGAATGCTTGAGCCGCTGGATTCCAGTATGCTCCACAGGATTTTGTGAAAGCTTTTTTTGCGGTGGACTGAGCTGTAAATTGGAACTTTTATGGGATATGGAGCATGTGATAGTTCGCCAAAATGGTGAAAGATTGTGGACTTAATATAACATTGCAATGATTTTGAGTTTGTAGAGTTGCAAGTGCCCCTGTATAAATTATGCACCATATGGCAGTATACTGAAGGCACGTGAATTGTTTGATCATTATGTCTGGAAAATTGTTGTAATCTGTTTTAACTTCACTACTCTTGGATGCTTGTTACTATTTGAAGTTGGATCTTATTTTATTTTGTAGAGGCTACAGCTTGAAAATTCGATAGATTGGAATGCAATCTAATATTTCAATCCATTTCACCTTTTTATGTTTGGGTGTAATGTAACCAAATTTGATTTTGTATTTTGCTTTTCTTACTTAGTGACCTGTAATACACATATTAATGTTTGTGGCTCAAAAAGTCCTCTGTGTTGATTTCCTTCTCATCTTTTTATAATGACAAATTGTCCCATGTGCCCCGTATGCTTTTTGGCAGAACAATATACAGTTGGCACATGTTTTCATACAACACCATGATATTGTGTTGAACATGTATGCATCACCTATTAAGTGATTTTTAACTCTCATCACAAATTTTTAGGGAATATAATGGAAGTATGCATGTAATTCCATTATCTTGAATACATTTCAGGAAATCATTTGGATTTAATACCTCAAGAGTGTTGATTTAATACACCCAAATTCCTGATACCCCTTGTAGTCATTCACATTTATCCTCATTCAAATACATTGGCATGTGCCAATGATTTAGAAATTCCCAAGTTCTCAGAAGTACTGAGAGTGAAAATCACTCGTTCTTTTTAGGAAACATGGCTACATAATGAATTATATTGATTGGAATATTGTTGACATCCAAATTTAACATGAGAGACCCAAATTTTCAGCTTCAACTACAAGTCAGTGAATTTTATGGATCTCTAATTAAGTAAGTCCATTGCCAATGCAAACAAGTTTTACTTTTTAAACTTTGTTGAAAATTAGGACAACAAGCACTTTTCATCTATTATTTTAAGGAAACTTTTTTGATTTTCAATTCTTATTGTTTTGGTCTCTAATAATCAATTGTTATTTGCTTTCCTAAATCCAATCAAAGTATAAATCTGAGCCTCTTGCAATAAAGAAGAGTGGAAACCTTTGTTATTATTATAAGGGTCATTCAAAATCAAGAGTGTCATTTTGGCATGATTTGATGATCCTTTTGTATTGCCACCACCATGATACGATTTTGTACACTGCCAAAGTTTACAAGAGTTTGCCTTTGAAATGGAAATCCTTTAGATTATTGATAATTATTATAGCCTTGTCTAAGAATTTTTTTGCATTACATTTGATAAAGATATTCTAGCACATTGTTTTAACCCATTAGATTTGACTTCGATACTTTGATCTTTTGTAATAGATTTGCAATTGATTCCTATACAAAATTCATAAATTGAATTTTCTTACTAGAAGATACCCAGTTTGAGTGGCCCATAGCCACATATCATGTATTTGCAATGCACCACCATTTTGAGGTCGTAATGGAAACTTCCTACCACATGCCCTTGGAAGAAAACTACAACAGTTTGCATTGTATACTCCATTATATGACAAAAAGTTTCATTCACATGAATTGGAGGATCGTTGAGATCTAATGGGTGTTAAACAATTGGCTACATAGGCATTTGCAAATATCCTGAACACATGGTTTGTTGATATTACATGATTATGCTTGTTACCTTTCCAATTACAACCATCTTTTGTGATTTCACAGGAATGTCTGAATTTGGTAATATTCTCATTGAATGAACTCAATAAAACACTCTCTGCAGGAACACCAACTTGGTCAAGATTGGTTTCATTGAGATGTGCCTCATAATTTGAGTTTAATAGCAGTGCAATATTATTGGTATTTAATCACACATGAGGTATCTCATAGTCCCAGTTTCCAGCAAAATAATTAATTCTCACATTGGCAGTACTTTTTTCCAATGTCTCATAACTCAATCATTAGGAAATAATTTAGTTGATAAAACTTTGAATAATGTCCACTAAACAGAATCGATGCAACAATGTAAAGAAGAAAAAAGGAGAAACAAGAGAGTAATATGCAGAGACAAAATATTAGAGGATCTGAATGTCCAATGAGATAACATGAACAAGCACAAAGAGACATATTTGAGTGGTTGAATTTGTGCTTGTCTCAAGAAACACTGATGCTCAGATTTTATTGAAGAAGTGCTCTTCAATGAGCAATACTGAATTATTGAGTTTGTGAGCATATGGTCTAACAAAATCTTGAGGATGGCCATGAAGTTGACTATTGATATAACACATCTGTAATGTTACAACTTTACCCTCTCAAAACCATTAAGTGTTGCAATACTTCACATGGTCAAAACACATCGGTTCTTCCTAAGCGTGGATCATAAACAAACTTAGAAAATTACTTGCTAAATAAGAAAAAGCATGATGCTTCCCAGTATATCAGCACATTTTTTATGTTTTGCCAAGGGCCAGGGCTGAAGTTACAAAGTTTCAACAATCCATGGGAAGACACAATACCATAAGGTGATGCAATGCAGAATGGCAAGATGAACACTATTCAACATTTGAAAATGGGATCTAAAACATGTTTCAATCTGGAAAATCCTATGCACCTTTTCTTGGGGTTAGTAAGGCAAGGCTCCATTGGACAAGCCCTTCAACAAAGAATCTTTGTGAGAATTTTGAATTCATGTTTATTCATCAAAGGACTTGGGAGAAGTTACTTCAGAACTTAGAAACCATGGTCTCAATGTTACTACATAATGCAAACACATGTTGCTAATAAAGTTGTGGTGGTAATAATTATCCAATTTGAAAAGTAGGCATGCATCTAAATAATGGTAATTTCACAGAACATTTGATTGGTCAATAGAAAGAAGAATTTCAGTGAAAGAGAAAGAAAAGGGAAATTTGGAAAAGAGGTTTTGAATAAATAGAATTGGAACTTAGTATTATTAACCACATGAATGTGAAAATGTATTCCATCATTCATGAGATGAGACAATATGCAATGCAAGACATAATAACACAATTAAGCTAGAATACCATGAATCTTCTTAGATCTTTGTCTTCATAACTTACAACAAGTGGATAAATAACTTCATTGAAATTGCAAACCTCTTCTATATTTTCTATTTGGTTGTCAATATTTTTGACATTGAGGATCGTCTTCAATGGGTGCAATGAATACATTATAGGAATCCTACAAATTCATGGTATCATTAGGAAAATAACTCACATCTTGAATCTAATGATTTATCACCTGGGAAGTTCTTATCGGATGTTTCAGCATTTAAGGGGAGTGTGAAGTTTAAAGAAAAAGTAAAAACCCAATATTTGAGTCTAATCAAAGAATTTTGAAACCCCTTGAGGGCATTTACATTATCGTCTGTTTCAAAGCTCTTAAACATATAGTCAATATGTTCTTATTGATGAGAATGAGTTTACATTGCCCAAAGTTGTCTTAGTTGTATGTTTGCATAGAAAGGCTATCTGAAGCTATATTATTCCTACACATCAAAAACATAAGCTCAATTTGGGAACTAGATTCAGTCATAGGAAGTGCTAACCACTTTAAACCAGGTAATACAATCCTAAGCAATTCCTATGGAGCCAACATTTAGCTTCTTTAATTCTTCCATAAATTAAAAACAATCATCCATTACCTCCAAGGAAAACCAATGCTTTTCATTCCATGAATTTATATCTCCACATTTGAGGAATTCAACTTTTCTAAATTAAAGAATGATAAACTTATAATGTCTTGAAGACACACACCAACAATATTAGAGCTCAACATTTTTAAGGAATTATTATTAATTTGTATGCAAAAAATTCTCATGGACTTCACAACCTTCAGATTTGAAGGCATTGTAACATGTTGCGATACCCATAACATAGGCTCAAAGAACACTGTGGGTTTTGGATGAGCCAAGGACTTGGCAATCCAATGATGACATATTAAGATTTTCTCTCAAACTTTTGATTGCAATTCAAATTTCTAGAAATGCTTGTTGCAAATTTATGTTGACACAGACCTTAAATGGTGCTACATTTGAAACAATAGGAACATTTCTTCATGCATCAATGCCACCACCAACATTAACTTGCTATTTGTTTCACTTGTAATATGATAGATACATATGGCCCATGTCAGGATCCCTCCAACATTACATATTCCCATACCCCTATTTTAAGAAATGAATCAAAGACAATTGCTGATTAAAATGGCCTGAAATTAACTATCTTACAGCGTCCCAAGGACTTATTTTAGGTCATACCAAGCAAATGTCGACATTGGAAGCCACTGAAAGATTATTTTCTGACATTCACAACTTTCTCCAGAGTACCCTCCCTTCAAAAATGCACTCAGTTTCACCTCAACTTTTTCATTCGAAAGGTACTACTAACAAATATGGCAATTACCAACATTTTGTCAGAATTGAAGAAAGGATAAGTCAAGATATTGTTGTTCTCCTCAACCCGTTGTAAATACTACCCTCTACTTTGATAGCACCTCTGCTACTACTTTACTCAACACTTCTTGTATCCAAAGAGACATTGTCATTCAAGGGGTATCAAATGTATTCATGTTTACTGAAAATAAAATTGCCCACAAAAGGCTACCATTCATGATATAAATTCTGCAAATGTACGGAGGTCTTCATGTATACATGTTTAGTTCAAATGTCGTGATATAAGATTTGCAACTGTATATGTACAAATTTGTAACAAATTTAAATGTACACATACAACATTTCAATGTAATGTTTCATCTATATTCCTACACTACCACTATCAATCACACACCTTATCGAGTGTACAGAAAAGGTTTTTTCAACAAAAGACCAACCAAACAACCATGCAACACTAACAAAATTAACCCTAACAAATAAATACAAACCACATAAACTACAAAAGTAATTAACTATCAAAGAAAATGATATAAAATTTGCAAATGTAGTCTTCATGTACGAATTTGTAACAAGTTTGATGTATATGTAGAGAGAACCTTTAAATAAAGAAGTGTTTAAATGTAATCATCTATATTCCTACACTTACAAAATCAATCACACCCCTTATCAACATCAACTACAAAAGTAATAACTATCCCTCTAAATCAAATAACATATACCGTTCGGCGTTCACATTGCATTGTACACATGCAAATCAGATTCAAATTTGATTATACATGTATTCAATTCAAGAGATTTATAGTAATTTTAAATATGTGTACCAAAAGATGTTATGCTAATATCCATCCATGTTATAGGCATGAAATATATATATATAGAAAATTGTATGCATGTAAGTTAATGAATTGTATGTAAGATTGTAATTAGCGTATGGAGCCCACATTCGCACAATAGAACTCACGGCCTCCACACTCACAAATTTCCCATGCCCCACCATCCTGCTATCATTACGTGTTTTTTTGTGTCCACATACTGACTCAAGACTGTTCTTTTAAAATATATGCTAACTGTAGCATTTGAGGACAATTTACGCTGAATACAACACATTATATAGGTAACAGACATTAATGTGTTGTTAAAACTTTTTCTATTAAAACTAATGGCGGCGTGACGGAAATATAGCCTTTTGCCAGTTGTGCATTTAACATAATGTAAAAGGATGCGGACAAAGCATGTCACACTAAGATAAGCATATTGGTTGTTGGAAGCATCTTATTACACATGTTTCTCTAAGAGTTGTAAATAGAGCTCTAATTTATTAGAGATAAAGTTGATGTCTTGGAATGACACCATCACTTCCATCACCATATTTTATGTAGGCTTTAATGGTACTATAACATACACAGGGTTATGTATAGTTTGACAACTTACTATAGGGATACGAAGTAGCAACCTGTGGATGGAGCTCTATGATATGTATTAGACTATTACAAATTTGTTAGTTATATTGGTATATGTCACTTCCATCATAGTATTTGCATATGATTGTAGAGTGTAATAGGCCCCACCACTGTCCAACATTACATTTAATGTTTAGTAGAATTAGCCCCACCACTTCCATCAACAAATGTTACCAAGGAGATGATTGATAGATACTTGGGATATCTCCAGTTTAAAGATGCACATTTGAAACCTATAATTTACTTATCGTAAATATTTTTTTAAACCATGTGCAATGCTTGAACTCGATTAGGGTCATCTATCTCCTATAAAAATATATTTTTTATAAAAAATTATGAGCTGTTTTATCAATGTGGAAACTATAAATAGATAGAATTATGTGACAAATCTAAAATAGCTGCATTGAAATTGATATTTATCAATGTTTTTTTCTGATAAATGTATTTAAGATATACGTACTAGTGTAGTAATTAATATAGAGGTGGAATAATGGACAAAAGAGAATTTAAATTTCTTATTATATTGAGAAGTGTGATTATAAGGATAGACAAGGAAATAGGAAGAGCATGTGTAATAGCATGTGATGTTAATAAAAATACTTCAACATATAATTAACATTCATTTCATCTTCAATTGAAACAATTTTCTTTCTTTCTTCGGGAAGGCGATTGAAAAACCCAGATATCTTGGTCATATGGTAGAGTTTGGACTTTGAAATAAAATTCTGTTTGTTAAGCCCAATATACCGGTGCAAGTAGATTGAATAATTTTGAAGAAAATGCAATAGTTGTTCATTAATGCGGGAATCTTCAATTGTCGACACTATGGGACAATTTTAGGATATATATGCCTTAAAATACATAAATCTCAATGATTTGTGTGCATGTGCATGTGCATGTGTGTGTGTGTGTGTGTGCATTTATTTGTGTGTGCATGTGTGTGTGTGTGTGTGTGTGTGTGTGTGTGTGTGTGTGTGTGTGTGTGTGTGTGTGTGTGTGTGTGTGTGTGTGTGTGTGCGTGCGTGTGTTTGTGTGTGTGTGTGTGTGTGTGTCTGTGTGTGTGTGAGTGTGTGTATGTGTGTGCATGCGTGTGTGTGTGCGTGTGCGTGTGATATCTACTAGTTTCAAGGAATTGAGTAGTCATATAGGCATAACTATGGTGATAAGCAAGACGGTGGGAGGAGAAAATACAACTTACATGGGATGTCAACAGAGATCGTCTCTCTTTTTTTTTTTTTCCTTATTTGGAGAATGTGAATGAAAACTCTCATTATATGGGTATACAGAGGAGTTTGAAGCCCATTTTCACATAAGTATATTTTTGAACTCCACATAATGTTGCAGGACCAATCAAGTAGAAGTTTGTGGACAAGATAATATAACCACGAGTTGATGTTGAAACATTACATGGATGAAACCGTGTGACAAAAATAAATGCCTTAAAATTAATCTTTCTTAGTTTTTTTTTCTAAATATATGTAATTTTTTAAAAAATTGTTATTACGTTGAGAAGAGTCATTAAAACGAGAGACAAGGGAATATGAGCATGTGTAATAGTATGTGATATTAATAATAAAAGGTGACTATAAATTTAACGTCCATTTGATAATCAATTAAGCTGTTTTTTTTTGTCTTGAATTTTAGACAATTGAAAAATCATGATATCTTAATCATAACTGATTGACAAATCATAATATCCTAATCTATTATGTAAAGACATTCTTACTTTAATAAACAACACTTTTAAAATAAATACCTTGACATTGATATTTAAAATGTTGGCTTGTTATCTTAAGTACTATTTATACTCTATTAAAAAAAGAATGTATGATCAGATTCCTTTGTCACCATCTACCCATGTGGTAGTCTAATAAGAACCAATAAACTTAATAGGAGGGAAAGTACCTGGTTTGAAAATTGGGAAAGCGCCTATAAAATAAGAATGCATTATATGATACTGCCAACAAGTCTTCAATCATCACAATAATGTTGTAATGTAATAGAGACAAAGGATTCGGTGTAGCCTAACTCTAGGTATTGGTGGAAAATCGCTATTGGTATTTTGGCACATTGTACAGATGGCACAGAAAAAATTGTTCTTGTAACAAAAGGGGACGATATTTCTTCCGTGTTTCATTTTGCTTACTGTTTTAGACATCTTTATGTAAAGTTCGAAAATTCTGTCTGAAACACAGGGTTTATACGTAAAAGTACAGTATACGTGTACTATTTTGATTCACAATTGTTTTCCAATCACACCGCCCACAGTTTTCATGATTTGACCTGACTCTGCCACCGTCCTGTGGATTGTGGGTCCTCTGGATTCACTGTCAAGCACTTGGACACTCAATTTCCTTTCAATGGGCTTATAAATTGTACATGTCTCTCTTGTTTTTCAAACACCCAATTACTTGATTGTGTGGTTTGTTATATGTTGTCTGAAGTTCATACTGTACAAGATCAAGGAACAGCCATGGATGAAATGATAAGAGCAGGTAGTAAGCCTGTAATGTCAATGAAGAAAAGTTTCTGGAAAATGTTGAGAATTGTTGTTTTCATGGCTAGAAGAGGAGTTTTAAAGCACAGAAGATTGCTGAAGATGGTTGGGAAGAACTTGGCTGGGAATCTGATTTTTCATCACAGCTCTTCTAGACATGAATTGGGTGTCAAGCAGTATGAGTTTTCATGCAGCAGCAGCCCTGAAAATCCTGGGTTTCATTGCAGGAAGAAGAAGCAGCTGCACCACTACTTGCCTTCGTTGTCTATTCCTTGCATGCACACACACCATGTAGAAGAAGAAGAAGAAATGGAGGAGCTGAACAGTGGTAGATATATTGCACGTTTGATGAAGTTGGAGTTGAGTAAAGAATACACAACCAGGGACAAGCTGGAGGCTTCTCAATTTGTTGGTGTTCATGATGATCTTTCTTGCAGCAAAGAATGGCAGATTGTTGAGGAGGATTGGAGATCAGCTTATTCCTCATCACTGCACAATAGCTCAAGGTGGTCTATTCATGAAGATGAAGAAGGCCTGCATGAAGTGGACAGACAAGCTGAGAAGTTCATTGCACAATTCTACAACGAAATGCAGTTGGAGAGACAGTTTTCTTTCTGTCAGTACAGGGATATGCTTGCTAGAGGTGCAAACTGAGGAAGAATCCTTGCAAACTAAAGAATAAATGAACAGATTACATGTGAACCCCTTATATTGCTTATTCAACTTTCTGAGTATTCATTGCTTCAAATTCTGTGGTTTCCTAACGTTTTGTAGAAGCACTCTTGATGAAGAGAATGCCTTCAAATTTTAAGGGGAGACCATATTTTGTTACCTCTCTCCCTTAAATCTGTTTACTTGGATGGTCTCCTGTTTCCATTCAAATAAAATGTATAGGAACCCTCCATGTAGCAGTTTCTTCCAGTAATCTACAGTTAGGTAGGATGAGGTTGTAAACATCTTTGGCCTCCCTAATAAAAGCAAACCTTTTTTGTTGAATCCTGTGATATTGCCAATACACTGTGAAAATGGCAAAATAGGACTCTTCCATTATCATATATAGAGATGCATTTCGAAGCTCCTCTTGTTGCTAAATATCTAGAAATTTTTATATAAAAATTATGAGTAAAACGAGTTATTTCAGAGGTAATTATAATTATTTTTTTAATTTTTCTTTTGGGATATCTCTGGTACATAGCTGTCAAAGTTTTAATATTTCATTATTTAAACTTATCTGAATCAATTAAAATATTTCAATGATTTGAGTTTTGTTTTTCATTTGAATCTTGTAATTATATAATTGGAATGAAATCGTTATATTTTAATTTTGACAGATATATTTTTATCAATAAATTTGGGATTTATGAGAGAGCTTTTGAACTGCATTATATACACACAATTTTTTTTTTTTAGAAAAATATGAGTATTTGATGTGATCTTAAATTTAGATCAATTAGCTTGTAAACATAAGTTTACAGGATAAAACAACAAATCGGGGGAGTTTGGATAATTTTTAGAAAGTTTGCTCTCCTAGATTTTTTTATGTTATCACTTTGTTTTTTTGGTCTTGTCAAACATTTTTCTTACGTATACATCCATTACGTGATTGTTAAGATTCACTCGCATTAATTAGTTTTCCAATAACGTTTCCTGTTGGATGGTTTAGGTCTATAAATATGTCCATCAACTAGTCAATCTCAATGTTTTTGTAGAAAATGCAGAGAAATATCACATAAACAAGCTTGCAAGGTTGCTGAAAAGTATACAAGGTAACAAGTTTGTAACCCTTCATTCTTTTGATGTCGTGTTCAATGTTGAATTAGTTTAGCCTTTTCTAATATGAAAATTACATCTTTAAATTAGATAATATATATATCAGGTGTTAAGATGATCTAGAGTCACGTGAATTGGGAAAAAAAATTCAATCATTTTTACCTTCAAATCATTTTACCCTCTTCTATTCTAATCCAGATATGAGTTTTGGCACATGAAATATTTATGTTTCTAAACCTAGATCTATGTTTCTATCACTTTTTTATCAGCATATGACATCTTCTTTATCCAAACCCTAGCTCTCTTGAAGACTTGTAAAAGGGTTAGTCTCATTGGACTAGATTGACCTCACCCCACCCCTAGTGGTGTGATGAGCACTGCACTATGTACCAAATACTCTTCCTCTCAGTGAATATGTGATAAAAAAATATATTGGCAAGATCCTAATTAGTAGCTGCATAAACTTGGAAATGATCTTTGGTATAGGTTGTCTCGTGAAATAATGATATAAGGAAGCTACATAAAACATATTCACGCTTAGTAGATTGTTGATGTGATTTAAGGAGTAAAAAGGGAACTAATAATCCTTATCTCCCCTAGATAGGAAAATAAGTGAGAGATGATGCCCTTCTAATGAATAGGATAGTTTTTCTTTTATGTATGAATTTTTTTCTTCTCAAGTGACCCTAAGATGACGTGGGTAACTTGTATATTTAAAAAACTATATGTTGGAACCGTTTAGGAAAAAAACATCAACTAGGGTATAAAAAATCATCCATTTCTACAGTTCTTGGGTGATTCTTCCCCTTATTGCTTTAGTAGCTAATCTAAAAGTGAAGAAAGATGATTGTGTGTCTAAGTATGTGTTTTGCATGATCATGAAGGTTAATAATGAGTGGCAACTCTAGCCTAGTAGCTACAAAGAACTAGAATGAATGAGATGTCTTTAAGAATAAGTATATTAATTGTGTATATAGTTATAGGATGGGATAAATTGCAAATGAAATTTTCCAATTACGTTTGGTCCAAATTTAGGCACTACAATTATCCTCATTTTAATTCAGTAATTGATAATTATTGGATTAAAATAAATTTTTTTGTAAACCTAAAGCTGCCAAAAGGAGATGGTATGTGTGATACTATAATGTGTATGTTTGGGATTCTCTTATTTTTTACCATACATGAGAACTTGCAAGACACACGTGAAAACATGTATTAATGCCTAATAAATATTCTTATAGAATAAAAAAATAGAAAATTATAAAACTAAAGCATGAAACATATACATGTGTGCACTTGTGTACTATGTAAGGGATGCAAATGCCATGTATAAGAAATATTGGCATTTGAGCTTTCCATTTGCCACTCTAGCAATTGAGTGCACTAAGAGAGCCAATGAAATATTTGAGGCTATAAAGGGAGTTGAATGTGTGCTCTTGAGCCTACGACTGAGCTAACTTGTGTACAATTAATCATACCACTAATCCAAACTATGTGAATTTGAGTTTGTGACTATGCCAATCTATCTTTAATGTTTATATTGAGGCCATAATGAAGTGTATATATTATAGCTCAAAAAGTGTAAAAATTGGAATCTTTTTAGAATAACTATGTGATTGTAAATATATGGTGTTAGTTGAAGCATTGCATGTATTGTTTGGATGAATTTTGAAGAAAATTTCCACTATATTCCCCCCTTTTAGATGAGGGATACTACAAAGGATGACTTACTTCAAAATAGAAAGTTCTAAGACCATATAAAGCCCATAATCAATAGTATCAATGATATGAACCATATTTAGTATGTCAAATAACATGGTAAGAAAAATCTAGTGTTCATAAGATATAAGCAGTTTAGCATAAATAGTGTGAAGCATAATATGAGAATGTTCTATTAATTCAAAAAATAAGATAGTAGTGATTGGAGGAGTATTATGACAACATAGTGATGTAAGACATGCATCATAAAACATCATGACTGAATTGACTAGTGTCACTAGTTGTTATTATTAGCTCATGTGTGTAAACAAAGTATGTATTAAACTATTGTGTTTAGATCAATAAGTGTAAAAATCAATGTTCTATTTTGAGTGTATAATAAGAAGTGATATAATCATAAAAAAGTAAGAAGTAGTGGACCTAGATACAAGAATGTAATAATCAGATTTCCATGATAAAGTGTCTAATAAGCAGTGATATCATTGTAAAAGTGCATTAAGAAATGGACCCAAATCCAAGAATGTAACAATCAAAGTTCCATGAGAAAATGTGTTACAAATAGTGATATAATCGTAAAAAAGCATCCTAAAAAGTCTCCAACTAATAATGTAAACATGAAAGTTTCACAAGCAATATGAAAATCAAGAGATCTATATTTCATTTTATACAAGCCATTGTGTAATAAGCCATGTATTATGATAAATATAAAATTGTAATATGAATCAACCATCAGGACCAAAGCTAAAAATGCAATCAAGAAATGTGTGTGAAATAAGTATGTTGATAATCATTGTGCTATGATAAAAGTGTGACAAAGTGTATCATACACGATGTGTGTGAAAATAATTTTTTTTAAAGCCAAGTATGTCATAAGAAAAGTGTGTCATAACCAATTTATGTTGTAAGAAAAATGTTTCATAAGAAATATGTATTTGATGATGATAATTCAAGAGAGATAATAAATATGTCATAGGAGATTCATTCCAACATAAAGATTTACTAAGTATTGTGTCCAGAAGAAAAATGAGGTGATAGATACATAATGTTTGATCATAAAAAAACAAGAAATGAAAGGTCACACATGTAGACACTAAATCACGCACTTTAGGTATATTTCTAGGTCATGATCACATACATCTATTCATATGATTCCCAATTGAGAAAAGTATTAATTGACCATTATCTTTGGCCTCTTTGCTTTCTTTCTAGTTTCTTTCTTGGTTTTACATACCCTATTTCCCAATCAGAATTTTAATACTTCATCTTTTCTAATTCTATACACCAGTGCCTAGCTAAGACGTCAATGCCCAGGTGCCCCCGACCTCTTTATATCTTACTCGCATCTTTTAGGTCTTTTCTAGCCATTGGACATCTTATTTTCTTGGTAGTAATCCTTTTAGTGGTTAATTACAAAATTCAAACAAGGGAATCATATAAATACAAAGCTATGTGATGATAATAAATGACTAAGCTCTAAGCATCTACTAATATCACCTAAGGTTACATCCAAAGGCATTTTAAAAGTATCAAATCATTCATCTAGCATCCATTCAAGGGACAAGGGACTGCATTCTTCTACATACAATTCATAGGAGGGGAAGTTCATTTTTCCATGCACACATCTACTTACATTTTTTACATCTAGCTATCGCGTGTTATTCTGTTCATCTTATGCAAGAGTCTCCTAGGGCACAATTTTGTGCGCACACACACACACACAAAACTACATGGAGTTTGAAATGTAGTGCAACACCCAGATCATAATTTCACTCAATTGGGTGACCACCGGGGTCAATCTAACTCCTCGTTTGCACCTTTTTATTTTTAGGATTTGATGTGTTTTGGGGTTATGTTGGTGCTCTTTCTCTTTGCATGTTTTAGTTGAATTATACGGGTATATTGCAACACATAGGTGATTAAAAGAGAAGGGAAATGACATATAAGTGACACAAAAGAAATCACTTTCGGTCATTTTCCCAGTCACAGGCACCTAGAGAAGGTCCCTGGCTCCTAGGCACCCCTGACCTTGTCCAGGAGCCCTAGTCCCTACATTTTTGATTCTCACACAATTTTTTGGGCTCATGTGCAATAGCCTATCCTCCTATTTCAACAATTTTCTAGTTCAAGACAGTCCATGTTTTATTGTGAAATCAACTAAGTATCATATTCCTTCTCTTGCACTTAGGATTTCAAATTTATTAGCTTAATTTCTTATGTCAAATATGTATTCTATTGTTTATATTTGCATTGTGACTTAATTAGGATTTAGCATTTATTTTCAATATTTTCTTAATCAACACATAGAAAACAATAGTATATGAGTGAAAATTGAACGGTCACATTTTACATGTGCACATCAAAATGATGCGATTCTATAGTGCATATTTACAAGTAAATTTTACTTCTAAATACTAGAAAAAATGTCTGAACATACAAGTGTATAGAGAAAACCCCTAACATAAATCAAACAAGTGACGCAATCCAAACACTATATTCAAGAAGGCAAATGCATGGTAGAGAGAGAGATCGAAAGATGCAATTAAAGCCATGGCCTTATATACATGGTAGAGACAATCTGACGATCATGTGAGGAGATATTCCACTCTACATCCATATCCGCTAGGCGAAAGCTATTCTCCTGATAGAATGTATCATATTCCACAGATGACCCATGAAAATATGCATTCTTATACATGGGTGGATCCTAAACCAGATGTCACATCATAAGTTTTCATACTAGTTTTAATGTATATAATCCTCAATATTTGCATGTATCGGGCTACAATTCACTTGGTAAGATCCTGAATGTTGAAATCCAAGAAATCACAGGATTGAATGACACAACTAAATTAGTGTGTTTTTGTGAAAAACACACTCAACCACTAATCACATGACATGCCCAGTTGATGGGCACATGATTTGCTTGAATTAATAATGTGTGTGGAAGTAGGATCCAACTCTTTTCCTGTCTGGTTGGGTAGTTGGAATTAATCAATACACCTGCAATTGGTCTGGAATAACATGTGATCACAAATATACAACGGGTTGTGAGTGTTGTTCTAAAATTCAAGGGTCTCACCGGTACCATACCCCCACATAATCTGTGGATCCTTAAGTTGCAAGGGAACAACTTGTAAGGTTTCAATTCCGATTACCCTGCGTGCATGCACAAATCTTCTGCGACTCCAATTATAACAATAATTTGTTGAGCGGAAGCATTCCCCCAGAGCTGAGTTCCTTGCACAACTTGGAAAAACTGAACCTTTCTTCAACTAGTTTGATAGGTATAATCCTTCAAGACTTGGCGAATATACCTGTGCTTAAAATCTTAAATCTAACCAGTACCTTTCTAAATGGACCGACCCCCTCAACTTCAGGAAAGAACACTCAAATTCCAGTCCTCAAATAAAATGAGTACAGACTAATATCGGTTCTTACTTTCAAATTATTGATTTCAAGTAATCTTACGAGATCTCAGGGCATGCAGACAACCTAGTCCAGATGTGTCAGACAATGCACTATTCGAGGAGTTATTGGTATTCAAGATCTACAATCTTCTGACGGTTGATTTATTGTTTCCTTCTTTCTAGAGATGTTTTGGCACTCCCTTTATATTTTGGTTCTTGTTTTTTTATCTTCCCCATAAGGCCATTCTTGGCCTTCTGTAGACATTGATATCTAAATTGAAATTAATCATACTCAATCTTGATTCAAACGGGCTATCAGGAGATATTCCCAATTCTCTCTAGGAACTGCACAAGATTATAATATCTCCATCATTCGATCCAACAAACTGGATGGTACCATCCTAGAAGAGATTGGAAAATTAGTGCTAAACTGAGGGAGCTTGTTCTGAGAGAGAATTTCTTTACAGACGACATTCCCAAGGTGCTGGGAAATTTTGTTCTTCTCTGAAGGTGTTGTATTTATCTTTGAATTTCTTGAATGACAAGATTCCGTCAGAATTGTTTGCTTACCCAGTTATAGGAACTAGAGCTCAAGGAAAATACTTTTACAAGGATCGATACCACTTCCTATCATGAACTGTATAGGACTGAGAAATGTGGTCCTATCTCACAACAAG
This sequence comes from Taxus chinensis, assembly GCA_019776745.2. Lineage (NCBI taxonomy): Eukaryota > Viridiplantae > Streptophyta > Pinopsida > Cupressales > Taxaceae > Taxus > Taxus chinensis. Next base: position 139,554,612 of record CM034157.1, read on the forward strand.
CTGTGATTGAACAATTCTAACCGACAATCGGCTATAAGCTATCCAAATTGTAGAATCTGGTCTTGTCAAACAATAATCTAAATTTGCGGCAACATCCCACCAAATCTTGGGGGCCAAAAGGGGGTCTTAGTGGATACATTTTTCTGAAAAATAAAAAACTTCAACTTGTATGAGTTTTTTGAAATAGTTACACTCAAAATTGGAAGATGTTGTATAAACATGAATTCATAGAATTTTGAGTCTAGTTTCTAAGCTAACTAAATTTTATTGAAAATGGATAATTTTAAGTGGCCGTCAAATAACTAAAATACCAATAGGTGCTCCTATTTTTATTAAAATAAACATAATAGAGTGACTTTTGCCCCCCACTATTTTTTGAGCACCATTTAGTAGTTTTGAAAACCCTTTGGTAGAAAGATATTTCTAGGAGCATCTAGTTTGTGCTAGAATTTTTTTTAGATTTTTTTAACTGAGGTATTTATTTTTTATGATTTTTCTAGTACAGAAATTTTATGTTTTGAAAAATAATGGAGCTCCGACCATGCCCCCCCTGACTACCTCAAAAATTATTGAAAATTGTGTTTGTTTTAGTTTTGAATGTGTATAGAATTAGGCCTAGTTTTGCTAGTATAAATTTTTTTCAATTTCGATGAGCCAAAAAAAGATATTTTGATGAAAGATAGACATGTTTAAACTTCAAGAAATAGCTATAAAAAGGCATAGTTAGAAAATAAATAATATGGAAACCTTATATCAAGTCACGGAAAAAATGAAAAATTATAGCCTTTTTTAGAAAGAAGAAACTCTAAGGCTCTACGTTGTGGTATAAGTTTTTGAAAATGAATCGATTGTTTTATGTTGATTTATCATAAAAGAAGTCACTATTTTTTACCTAGCAAAAACACATTGTTTGTTGTGTTTGTGCCAGAGTCCATGCCTTAGGCTTGGGGATCCTTAAACCAGATCCCAAGCCTTGAGGCATGTACTATTGGAAAAAGACAATGAAAACACAAAATGCGTACGAGAAAATCAAGACAATATGAACATTGTAGATGGGTCCCTACATGCTTCTATTTATAAAGTATAAACAAGTATATGCTCAAGGCTTATGCTTCTATGGAGACTGAGAAATCACCTGGCAAACTTTTAGCCTTTATCTAGTCTTAGGGCTTTAAGGGATTTACGCTTGGACTGGTCAATAAAGTATTTTCGGAAGCAACGAAATTAGGGTCACTCTGCACCTTATGGAATTAGTCCTCACATCTCCATAGTCACATTTAGGAGATAGTTTTTTATAGTATAATTTGGTCAGTACATAGGTAATTTGGTTAATGAGCTTCAGCATTCAACCCTAAATCTTTTAGCATTTAACTTCTACATTGACTCTAAACCCTTAACCCTGAGACTTAAAACCTAAACCACTAAGTTGTAAACCTGAAACCCTAAACCCTAAACCTTGAACCCTTGAATGGATCCCTAAACCCTAAAACCTAAACCTTAAAGATTAAATCCCTATGTGGAGCCCTAAACCTTGAGATTTTACGAGCCCTAAACCTCTCAAGCTCTAAACCCTACGGAACCCTGAGCCCTAAACCATGAACCATGAGCCCTAAATGGTCTAAACCCTTAAACATAACCCATGAACTTGTACAAACCAAATCCTAGAACCCTAAACCCTGACACCTAAAGCCCTAAACCTTAAACGAACAAGCCCTCCTAAAGGTTTAACTAGCCACCCTAAGCCTTAAACCCTACACCCTTGGTCCCTGAGTGTAAAGAGATTCTGTCTAAACCCTAATGGACCCTGGACCATACCTCTCTCTAAACCCTAAACTCTAAACCCTAAACCCATGAGCCCTAAACCATAAACTCCTAAACCATAAACCCTAAACATTAAATCCTAAACCCTAAACCCTAAAACCCTGAACCTAAACTCTTTATAAACCCTAATCCCTAAAACTAAACTTTAAATTATTAACCGAGAAACCTTGAAACCTAAAAGGAAACCCTAAACCTTGAATCCATAAACCCTAACCATAAACACCCTAGTGACCTAAACCCTAAACCCTGAATGCTAAATCTAAACCTTAAATCCTAAACCTAACCTTGAACCCCTTGAACCTTGAACCCTAAACCCAAACCCTGATCCGATCCCTAAACCCTAAACCCATATTTCCAGTAGGTCTCATGAGTGATTTAATTTTTGAAAATCAATATTAGGACCATATTTCCTAGTCTCATGTCTAGAACCATCATTGAGTCTACTTATACAACTACCTTGTTTATGAGAGGTGGGACAAGTAACTAAATGGATATGACATCTACCTTGTGCCTTGCAATGCATATTACACATCTCTTCCAAACTTGTTTCTCCCCACATATACTTGCGCTCTTGAATGTAAATTTATTCACACTCTGAAACAAATTTCACATTTCTCATATTTCTATGTATGGTATTATGCAATCCAGGATGACCCATTGAAAGCTGGAAAAAATAACCATCACAACACAAAAATTAATCTATAAAGGAAATAAAAGAAACATAGATAATATACCAATGTGGGAGGTGTAGGATCATAACCGAATTTCCTTCAAAAGTATCCTCTCCTCTGCTAGAAAGAGAAAGTATCTTCTGCTACTGGAATGGATAAAAAATTTGAAACAAACTTCCTGAAGTGTTCAAAATAAGCATAGAAATAAGGGAATGGCTAGGAAAAAAAAGGTGTTATCAATCACCTAGTAAATATTTCTTGTTTAGTTCTAAATGGGAGTCACTTGTCCTACAACTTAGTGACCTCCCATTCCTTAATAATTCCTTTTATGATAAACCCATGAATGCTTTCAAAAGTGCCTTAAAAAAGATAAGGGTAGTCATAAATCCTAGTGAAGGGTGTGATGTGATTTCCAAACAACTTGAAATTCATATAGATTTAGAGGTCATAAGATGAATTTACAAATACCTCCATCATTATAAATGGAAGTCAAGTAGTTTGGTGTCTTACCTGTATCCAAGGATCGAGTACTACTGGGGTCTATGGAAGGATTGGACATTCAGGAATTTGACTTTTCCCTCCTTCAAAATATCACCATATGAAAGACATAAAATTGTGATGACTCTTTTTGAATGTTCTGCCTACGAAATAAAATGAACCCTTTTCATACAATGAATACTCTCTGTCAATCTACTTAATAAGAATAGGTAAGACACATCAAAAATTAATCTGTTGAATGAAAGCTTATTTCCCATAACTTGATGGGTGAAAAGCTCATAGTTGTATTGGGTGAAATATCATTTTTTCTTTGTACTGAATTATTCTTGGATATCTAGCATTTCCCTCCTTCAAAAAATCAACAGATGAAAGGCATCAAATTGTGATGACTCCCTTTGAATGTTCTGCCTATGAAGCCTCAGGGAAATGAACCCTTTTTAGTTTAATAGCTCTCTATCAATACTAATAAGAATGGGTAAGACATAGAACATTACAGTGAGTGAATACTTGTGAGCCATACAACCTTGAGCCATAAACGGGTAGTATGGTAGCCTTAAATTTCATGTAGCACCCTAAATCTATGGAGCCCTAAACCCTAACCACTAAATTCATAAACCCCGAGCCTATAAATCATACAGGTGAAAGTGTGATAAACCTTGTTCCCTAAACCCTAAACAATATGACCCTTAAACCATGAACCATTAAGTAGTTGTAAACTTTTAATTTCTAATACTCTAAACCATATACTAATAAATCTTAAACCCTAAACCCTTAATCCTAAACCATGAACCCTAAAACCTAAACCATAAACCCTGAGCCCTATATATGCACTAAAGAGCCCTAAAGGATATAGTATTAATTAAAATTCTACATGTTCTTTGTGGATACAGCTAAATTGTGAATCCTAAAACTCCAAACCCACAATAATTTTGTAGGAAACATCTAAAGTCCCATCAAAATTTAACCTAATCAAAATGACACCTAAATCCTATTTGAGAACTACATCAATTTTTAATCCTGTAGAATAATAGTCCACTTTAAAACATTTTTATATGCTAACCACCTTATTTAAAACCTATTAAAAGTACAACTCTACAATTTTGAGAATATTCAAGAGGAACCATTTAATATTAAAAATTGTGACATATACGACTATAAAAGGTAATTTTAATCCCTAAATGATGCTTAAGTGCATATACATACCCCTCAATTTAGAACCCACAAACCCACTATTGCACCTTGATCAAGTAAATCGTCATACCATTTAGGATTATAAGATTTGAGAATAAGTTGCGAATAACTTAATTAATGCATGCAAATGAATAATTTATAAAAATAAATGTTTGATAAGTACATGTAATTAAAACAATATGTGATATCTATTTTTTAATTTTAATTACCCAAAATATCGAATTTAATCCACTAGAGAATATTTATAATCCTTTTTTGTAGTCATATATTATTAAATATTAATTTTATTTAATGCCAAATGGTTGTTTGGGAGGTACCTTAACCCTAAACAACAAAATTGATGTAAATGACTAAAGCTTAAAAGAAAAAAAGTGGTTTTTGATTTAATTAAACCCTAGAAAAAGGGCCTAAACTATAAAATGCAGCCCTAACATAATAAATCTATTGAGCATTCTGCTAATATTAAAACCTAAAACAACAACCTTGCAATCTTTTCAACATCAACGCAAAATTGCATAAACCATACAAATAATAAAACCAAATATATAATAAAAATTATATTCTAAACTCTAATTCCTAAATTCCAAAACCATGGTAATGTTTATTTTGAAAATACTTTATTACATCCTAATCCTAGAACAATGTCCCTACTCCTCTAAACCCTAAACCACGAGTGTTAAACAATTAAACCCTCAAGAGTTTTAAAAGAATGTGAAACCCTAAATTTTTAATGAACTACAATCCATCATAATTCATAATGACCTATTTTCTTAGAGGAAAATCTTGTGCAATATCCATAATACTTGTACTATTTTTGAGGAAACAGTAAACCCTAGGTTCACTTGTGGCTTCAATTCTCTTAAACCCTATGGTTATAAAGAAATTTTCATTGGTAAACCTAGAAGTGGCAAACCTTGGAAACCTTAACCCTAAACCATAATAGACTAAAAAGAACTAAACTGAATGAAATAAAATAGGAAAACCTTCCTTAACTACTTTTTCATAATTCCTTAACACATTAAATACTTGCAATACCATATCGAAACATGTCCATGTTTGAAAGAATTTCTGCATGAACCCTAAAAGCTAAACCCTCAAATCAATCAAATGCCTAAACCCAAGATCTGTCACCGAACATCAATAATTTACTAGAAGGTCTTAATAGAGGTCACTAAAGACTATAGCCCCTAAGATTATCAAGCATAAGCCCTGTATGTCTCATTGAGCTAAACCCTATTTACCATCTAAATCCTAAAAAACATGAGCCCCTAAACCGAAATCACCTGATATTATCAAGGCTAAATAGCTGAGCCCTAAGTTGTAATAATCTTGAGGTTCATAAACCCTAATGTACGGGATTCGTCTAAAGTGGAGTAATCATTTAGAGGCCCAAACTTATAAACCTGAACCTTGAATCATGGGCTCATGTTCACCCTAAAGCCTAATACCTTAGGCCCTCAAATGTAAATCCTAATTTATGCCAGTCTGGGTTTTAAACACATAAACGGTTAACCATGCAGCTCATAGCAAAGGAGTCAAGCTCAGGATCTTATCCTAAATGTTTACCACTCCATCTCATTGAGAAATTAGTCATAGATCTGAGAAAGCGACCTTAAGTCCTGAAAAAGGCCTTGTACGAAACCCTAAATTATGATGCAGGCTCAAGTTGGGAGAGAATCACCTTCTGCCATAAGTAACCAGCAAGCGAGGAGCTTCCTCAATCCTGTTTCGCCTAATCCTTTAGACACTAAGCATTTAACGCTAAAATTTTAAACCACTCTTCTTAAATTTTTTGCAAGGATGAGACTAAAATCCCAAGAGTCATGTTAGGATTATACCAGTTGTACAGATAAACAAACATGTAATGATAGTAATGTAGATTATATACAGTAGAAAAGAATCCTCTAAAACAGAGTATTCTCAAATTTAACCATGGTTCACACATGTATGGCGTACATCTCCTTCACACGGATCTAACTGATATCCTTTTATTCACGTATCCAACCAGAATGGATGTATATCACAATGCCAACACTGTATCATTGATGTCATTAATTATATATTTCATTCATGGATCTCCTTCACTTAAAACAGATTTTTCAAAATACTCTCCTTAGAATATGGAGGATTCATTCCTATAACCTTCGTGTCTTTAGGAGCTAGAAAACAAAAATAAAATTTCAAAAATAAATTACTAGTTAATTTCTACACATGATTTTCTTTAAAAAACAAACCAATGCAAAACAAGGGACTAAATATTTGAGATAATGATAAGTTATTCAATTGCCACGAATGGGTATTTAAGAACACAATTATTTTAAATATTATACAAAAATTTTGAGAGAATTTATTCTTTAAAAAATTGAGCACTCATACGGTAAACTTAGGCCCTCATCCCTCAACCCTCAAACCTCAAACCTAAACCCTGAGCCCTAAACAGTAAACCCTAAACCATAAACCTTGAGTCCTAAACCCTAATCCCTAAACCGTAAGCCCTAAGCCAAAACCCTAAACTTTGAACCCTCAAACTTGAACCCTCAACTCTAAACCATAAACACTAAACCCTGAACTGTAAACCAAGAACCCTAAATGCTGAACCCTTAACCCTAAGTCCTAAACCCTAAATCATATACCGTAAAACCTGAACCACGAGCTATGAACCCTAAACCCTAAACCTCGAACCATAAGCCCAAAAATATGAACCCTAAACACTAAATCCTAAACCCTAAAAACTTAGCCCTAAATCCTCAACCATGAGCCCCGAGCCTTGATCCATAAACCCTAAACCATAAACCCTAAAACCTGAGCCCTAAACCCTAATCCTTTAAACCCAAACCCTAAATACTAAGCCCTAAAACATAAATCTTGAACCATAAACCCTAAATACCAATTCCCTAAAACCTAATCTTTAAACCCTAAACTATGAAACCTAAACCCTGAATGCTGGGCCCGAAACCCTAAACCCTAAACCTTAAACTATCAACTCTCAACCCTAAATTGTACACCCTAAACCCCAAACCAAAACCCTTAACCCTAAATCCTAAATCCTAAATCCTAAACCCTATTTTTACTACCCAAAACCTTAAGCCCTAAAACCTATATGCTAAACCCTAAACTATGAACACTAAACCCTAAACCCTTAACCCCCAAACTTAAAACTTGCACCCTGACCCTTAAATTGTAAACCATGTTAGGATTATACCAGTTGTATAGATAAATGAGCTTGTAATGAATAATGTAGAAAATATAAAATAGAAAAGAATGTAATAAAATAGAGACACAAATTTAACGTGGTTCACCCAAAATGGGGTACGCCCACTGGAAACAACTAATCCTTTTATTAATTCTAGCCAAACTCTCTCTCACAATGCCACCACTGATACAATGAGCCTTAACCCTAAACCATAAACCCTATACCCTAAACCTTAAACCCTAAACCCTTAATCTTAAACCCTGAACCCTAAAACCTAAACTATAAACCATGAGCCCTAAACCCTAAACCCTGAGCCCTAAGCCATAAACCCTAAACCCCTAACCCCCAACCCCCAACCATTAACCCTAAATTGTATGTACCCTAAACCCTAAACCTTAAACCCCAAACCCCAAACCTTAAACCCTAAACTCTAAACCCTCAATCCTAAACCCTAAACCTTATTTTTACTACCCATAACCCTAAGCCCTAAACCATAATCCCTAAACCCTAAACCCTAAACCATAAACCCTAAACCATGAGCGTTAAACCCTAAACCCTAAATTTTAAACCCTAAACCATAAACCCTAATAATTGAACCCTAAGCCCTAAACCCTAGGCCCTCATCCCTCAACCCTCAAACCTAAACCCTGAGCCCTAAACAGTAAACCCTAAACCCTAAACCTTGATCATAAACCCTAAGCCATGAACCCTAAGCCCTAAGCCAAAAACCTCAACCTTGAACCCTCAAATTTGCACCCTCAACTCTAAACCATAAACACTAAACCCTGAGCCGTAAACCATGAACCCTGAATGCTAAACCCTTAACCCTTAACCCTAAGTCCTAAACCCTAAATCCTATACCATAAACCTTAAACCATGAGCTATGAACCCTAAACCCTAAACCCCGAACCCTAAGCCCAAAAATATAAACCCTAAACACTAAATCCTAAACCCTAAAAACTTAGCCCTAAATCCTCAACCATGAGCCCTGAGCCTTGAGCCATAAACCCTAAACCATAAACCCTAAAACATGAGCCCTAAACCCTGATCCCTGAAACCCAAACCCTAAATATTAAGCCCTAAAACATAAATCTTTAACCATAAACCCTAAATACCAATTCCCTAAACCCTAATCTATAAACCTTAAACTATGAAACCTAAACCTTGAATGTTGGGCCCGAAACCCTAAACCCTAAACCTTAAACCTTGAGCCGTAAACCCTGAACCCTGAAACCTTAACCCTAATACCTAAACCCTCAACCTTGAGCCATAAACCCTGAGCCCTAAACCCTAAACCCTGAACCATGAGCTTTGAACCCTAAACCCTAAGATTGAAAGCCCGAACCCTAAGCTGAAAAACTTAAACCATAAACACTAAATCCTAAACCATAAACCCTTAGCCCTAAACCCTAAAACCTAAACCCTGAGCCCTGAGCCCTAAACCCTAAATACTGAGCCCTAAAAGCTAAACCTTAAACCCTAAACCCTAAACACAGAATCCCTAAACCCTAAACCCTAAAACTTGAACCATGATCCCTAAAAAACTAAACACTAAACACTAAACCCTAAACCTTAAACCCTAAACTTTGAGTCTTAAACCCTAAATCATAAACCCTAAGCCTTAAAACCTAAATCCTAAAACCTAATTCATAAACCCTGACCCAAATGAAAGTCCTAATAAGATCATTCAACGTGTTTTAGTGTGTAGGGAATAGTGTCTAAGGTGATCGATCAACTCAATTAGTTTTAATGAGAGACTACTTCCTCTGAAGGCCTAAAGTGAGGATCGTATTTTAGGAAGTGGTAGACAAGCATCATAGAGTTGATTCGTGGTCACTAAAGTGAATTATGGACAAAATTTCAAAATTGGTACCAATTTAAGCAGTGGTAGAGTGAAAATCCAATGAAGAAGGTAAAAAAAACCTAAAAATGACTATATGTATTCCCAAAACAAAGACCGACTATAATATAAAATGCCCTAAAAGTTTTAGGTCCTTACTAAAATTCTGAAAATGAGTAAGTACTGACCAAATTAGATTTTGAAAAACTATCTTGTAGATTATAATTTTCGGAGCTATATGACCACTTCCATCAGGTGCAGAGTGACCCTAGTTTCTTATATTTACTAAAATAAATGTTAAGTATAAGATTTCTTTTATTATTTCTATTAAAAGAAATAATAAAAGAAATTTTATAATTAACATTTATTTTAGTAATTATGGCTCCTTCGGGCCCTTCCAAATTTCATACCACTTAAAATGTGTACACATTTCATGGCATTAAAAATGTGTATGCGTTTTAGATTTGGGGATTTCCAAACCAAATAAAACAAAGCGCGTACACGATATTACAAAACGCATGCGTGTTTCACTTATTTTCATATTTGTGTCCACTTTTGGCCCCCTAGATTGATGCACTTAACCCAGGGCCTTGTTATCATGTTTTAGTGATTTCAGCTAAAAATTGAGATAACCATAGGATTTTTTTGAAAAAAAATCTTTAAAATCCCTTTTCAAAGAGATTTCTTCGGGTTTTCGGGTTTTTATTGCATGAAAACATGTTTCTCTCATGCATCATGTCTCATGTTTCCTAAAACCCGAAACCCAAATTGCCTAAGTCCTTCATGTCGGGTTTTCGAAACTTAGAAGCATCTAAACATCTCATGCATCATGTCTTATGTTTCCAGAAACCCCGAAACCCAAATTTCCTAAGTCCTTCATGTTGGGTTTTCAGAACTTAGAAGCATCTAAACATCTCATGCATCATGTCTCATGTTTCCCGAAACCCGAAACCTGAAATGCATCATGTCTCATGTTTCTTGAAACCTGAAACCTGAAATGAAGAAAATGTATCATGTCTCATGTTTCTCGAAACCTGAAACCTGAAATGCATCATGTCTCATGTTTCCCAAAACCCGAAACCCGAAATGAAGCAAATGCATCATGTCTCATGTTTCCTGAAACCTGAAACCTAAAATGAAGCAAATGCATCATGTCTCATGTTTCCCAAAACCCAAAACCCAAAATACATCATGTCTCATGTTTCCCGAAACCTGAAACCTGAAATTCATCATGTCTCATGTTTCCCGAAACCCGAAACCCAAAATGCATCATGTCTCATGTTTCCCAAAACCTAAAACCTGACAATGAAGAAAATCCTTTGTTATAGGTTTTCAGATGCTCCAAGCATGATGACATGTCATTAATGTCCAGTTGTCTAGAAGTTGGTACACGTGTCAAGTGAGGTGTATTAGCAATCATTCCAATATGCCAAATGAAGCTAAGATGTAGGGCACAATCATGAAGTTCTAGGAATTCTGAGACAAGCAGGATGCGCTAGAGGAAGACAAGGATGATGAAACAAAATAATCATAATGTTTCATGTCATTTCAATCCAAAGATTGACATGTATTTTTCATTTTCGTTTCATCATATAAGAAGTAAATTTTGACTTGGTCTCCTGCGTGAGAGTCAAGCAAAATAAGACTGTTGTTAAAAGACTATTTTCTCGAATTTATCCTATTTTCTCTCTACTCTTTTTATTATAAATAAGGGATGCTTATGCATTCGAAAGGGTTGAGATTTTTGGAATATTGAGAACTATTGTGAAGAAGAAAAACTTTGTGTTTTCTTTTAATCATTTGAGGAATAGGAACTAATGCTATTTTGTAGAATTTGTGTTGTGAGATGTATCTTTCTTAAGATATTGTTCTTATGTTCATAATCTTAAGTTATTCTTTGTTTAGCATCTTGATTGTTATAATCATTTCAAACATTACATTTTTTATTTGAAACTCGTATGATTATTTCGTGATCTGCATTTGCTCAAAAGAAAATACGTTCCTCTCATTTCCTTTCTAATCCTTTCCATTTCTAAAATTGTAACGTCTTCATCCTACATGGATATGGATTTCAGGATTCTATCCCAACCCCAATGGATTAGATTAGTGTGAATACTGTATATATATATTTTTTGTGTTTTAGATTAGTAATAAACAGGCAGCCTCACCTGTCTTTGAGGAGGGATTTAATCCCATGTACTATGGTTGAACCTCATATTTTGGCTTGACAAAATATCCAACCAACATGCCTAACTAGAATATAATAAGTGTTGGTGTAATTTTTTTTTCCATTTTATGGTTTTCCTACACATAGGTTAAGTTTCTTTAGTTGTTTAAATTGGTTTAGCCTTATTCTAGTGTGCAAAGGGACTTTACTCAACTAGTTTCACTATTGGGCCCTTTTCACACTTCTAGTGGTTTTGTGCCCATGGTTTTGTCCACATTGGGCCTATACATACGCATGCATTGTAAAGAAAATAAATTCAAACTTGATCAATGCAATTCAGTATCTTGCATTATTTTCATTACAATTGGTGCACATCTTTTTGCAAAACTCTCAAGATTGTTTGTAGCTCGCATTCAATTTCATTCCATTGGAAGATTTTCGTGGTTTATGTCCATTCAACTTATTCTGGTCCTACTTCAATCTAACATGGTATCATATCAGGTTTCTAATGATTTTTGCGGAATCTTCTTCTAAAATTTGCTATTATTGAAATCATGAGCTGGTATTTTGCAAAGATCCACTATTTTTCTAAGTATGTTGTTCTCTCACCTCATTGGAGGATCTTGAGAATCATAAAGATAAAAGGTATTTGTCATTTTTTTTTTGCAAATTTATCCTCATAATATGAATTAAGGATTTTGAAATTTGTAAAAAAAGGCCTCATATGGTTATAGATATGATGTTTTTCATTAAAGCTAGTTTTTTTATTGAAAATTTATTTTAAAAATAACCATTGGTTACCTTTATATGAAAAAATGTTTTCCATAAGGCTATGATTATTTTTATACTTGAGAAGTTTTTCAAGAGTACTTCATAATTTTCAATAGTTTGACCCACTTAGATGAGGTCATACCATGTTTGAGCCCTCCACATTGTAGACTAGTTATGGGCTCTTTTACTTTGAAGGTTGTTTCCGTAGGAGGTTTTAGTGAATCAATCACCATTTTTTTGATGATCTAAGATCTGTTGGATGAAGATTCACATCAGACCTACAAATTTGAATCATTTTTCACTCCCTTAAGGCAGGTCATATAACATTTTTTCACTGAATTTTTCTAGTAGTGTTTGAATGGTTTTAAACTTGTGTTCTGACTAGTCTTTCACCATTTTGAGATAAAAAAACTTGCAAATCAGATCAAAGGACCCTCTAAATAATTTTAATTTTTTATCCCTACTAATGTAGGATGCCACAATAGTCATAATAGGGCATGCACTCACACGTGTAGGTTTAAAGATCACTACTTTTTCGTGTGTTAAGGACTTCTTTGTAGTGTTCCTTGATATTTTTTCAAAGATCTAACACCACACAAAGATATTTTTGGCTTATTTAAAGTTTTTTTCAGATCTAAAGATTCTTCACATGTACTTGGATATCATGGCTTCTATACACCCTCATTAAAAATTCAAAAGGAAATAAGTTTACTAGATTTTTGTTTTTTGGGTTTTATGAAGTTTTTTTGACTAAATCTCTAATACAAAACCTATTAAGATCAATCATAGATCAATTTTGGATTTACTTTATGTTTCTTTCACTATTTGGGCCATAAAAATTCAACACAGGACACCATTTTTAGCTACAATCCTTCACAAGTCTTCAAAATCAAGTTTGTTGTTTGGTTTCGACATCTTCATGCTTGTGGGAAATATGGATAACATGAGGAGTTTGGAGTTGAGAGCTCAAGCGGTCAAATATCCCTCCCCCAATCTCACATGTGGGCCCTATTTAACTAAATTTCATCCTTTTCCAGCCACTAAAGGAAAAAAGTTTAAATTGATAATTTTATCTCTATCTCTCACCTAGAACACTTGGGGAGTTGGTTAGACAAGAAGATTTAAAACTATTCCCTTAGAGGTTCAGGGATCCAATCCCAAAAATATTATATCATTTTTTAAGGTGGTTTTCTACTAATGGAGTAATGGTTTTCCAAATTTTAAGGTGGTATTTCAACTGAAAAAAAGGTTATTTTTCCCCTTTTTTGGCCAAGTGGGAAGTGTTGTCCAAAATAGCCCCCCAGGGCTATTTTGACAACTCAAAAAATCTTTTTAGATTTAGGAAAAAGTTTGTTTGAAAGGCCAAAAAATAGTGGAATTTAGTATTCCACAAATTGAAGGAACTTACTATTCTTCTTGTTCTCTTAACCCGTAGAACGAAGAGGTTTGAGTTCGGGACTTAGGTGCATTCTGATGGAGCCTTGCCCTTTGCGGCATAGGAAAAGAGGAGCAATAGGAAAAGAGAGAACTATGTATACTTGGGCAAATTTGATGTTCCATAGATTTGGTCGAAGAAAACCCACATCAAAGGATGAAATATGCCATATGAAATTTGTAGTACACGTAGAAAAATTTAAACAAGACATGAAAAAGGAAATGAATAATTTGAAATAGTCTAAGTCTTGAAAGCCTCAGACACTTCCTAGTAGTATGTGGATTTTCTCAACACAGTATCCAACAAATGTTTATGTCCATCGAATAGAGGAATAAGAACCAAACTTTATCCGAAGCGCTCTCCCGATTGCAAAGTCCCACACTTTGGAAGAAGCTCCATGTTATGCAATCATAATGATAGTTTCAACCCATCGAGTTGCATACATTCAGGGGTGTTGTGATTATGCATCAACAACCACATCTGCTCTGGTCAAACAATCTTAGGTAGCATATCAGTAATGTGAAGAGCAAGGGCCTTGGCAAAAATATTGTAAGAACCATTTAGAAGTGTGATAGGCTGCCAACTAGTAATCAGTTCAAGATATCCAACTTCTTTAGGGATGAACTTGATGTTGCATTGATTGATGAATCTACCTAATGAATTGGATTGGATGGTTTCATTGTAGACATGCAATGAATCTAGGCCAACAAAAGACCAATTAGCTTTGTAGAATTCACAAGGAAATACATCCAACATAGGATATTTATTATCGGCTAAGCACATAATAGAAACATGTAGCTCATCTAAAGTATGAGGGGCATTACAATGAGCAAGATTATGAGAATAAATTTTGACTAGAACCACCTTAATACATGATTGCATGGTAGCTGCTTGCTCATTGGTAAAATCTTGTGCTTGGAAAACTAATTAATAGTTTTCTATACAAGCATTAGTGATCTCATGAATTTTCAAGATCTAAATCTGAGTAATTTGAATATATTTAATTTGTTCTCAAGCATGCTTGACACAGAGAGATTTGAAAAACTAATTTGACGCTTTATCTCTCACCTTGAGCCAATGTAGCCTTGAACAGATCTGGGCTTCATGGGCAGAGTGAGATTCCATGAGCTTGAACCTATGTCGAATGTTGGAATCCTACAACTAAAGAAGGGTGTCGAAAGGATTGGAATAAAAAAAGAACAAAAAAGCATAGGAATTCTTTTTGCAAAGCTAAGTCTGTGCACTTCCGCACACGAGAAACATATTTTTCTGAATTGTTATAGGCATCAGGTGGTGTGCTTGATTGTTGTCTCCCACCACTTAATCCAGCTAACAACAAAAGGTGAACATGGCACCATATTAAAAAATTTGGCAATAAGAGAGACCACCCCAAGTGACCAAACAAGGAAACATTAAGAAATAATTGATTAGACGAGACTTTGAAAGGGACCCCACACCAGATAATCTTGAAAGATATCGGAAAATGATTTGAGGAAATCACATCAGACCACAGTGTGACAAGGGAAGGCCAAGGATATTTTTAGTGGATAATATTCGTAATTTGGTGAATATTCCATTTTAGGAAATTTTGAAAAGGCAATTTTTTTGGAGCAGGTCAATGACCTGTTCGCCTAAAATTTACAATATATATTGTTTTAGGGGTCGACTTCACCTACATTTGAAAACATCTCCTATAAAAACCTAGGTGATTCGTTGGGTAGTATACTACTAACTTACTACTATTTTACTGAGGTACCGACATATAAAGTATTGTGAACTTACAAGGTAGGTTGTTGATGCACAACATGAGGGCGGAGGCTACAGACACATGGCATGAGATTTGCAATCATACGACAGTAAGGATGTTTTCGTGTAACAACAAACCTCCTATCGTGCGACAGTAAGGTTGATGTCACATGACAACAACCTTGTTATCATGCGTCAGTGAGGTTATTGTGACACATGATAGGAGGGTGGAGGCTGCAGACGCACGACATAATATTTACAGTCATACGAAATTAAGGTTGTTGTTGTGCGAAAACAAACATCTTGTTATATGATAGTAAGGATGTTATCGTGCAACAACAAACTTGTTGTCGTGTGACAACAAATTTTCTATTGTGGGTCAGTGAGGTTGCAGTAAGTTTGTTGTCATGTGACATCAACCTTATTATTGTACGACATGAGGTTTGTTGTCGCAAGATAATAACCTTACTATCGCACGACTGAAAATATCTTATCATGCTTCTGCAGCCTTTCTATTGCACGAATTGAAAATGAAATCTTCTTTTGGGAAAAATATTTGCACACAAACCCCAGAAAATTCACCATGTTTGCGAAAGTGGTTTTGGGGATATTCTCCAGGAATATTCCACCTTCAATTTCCCATAGGTCTCTTAAAATGAACCATGGGGAAGGCCTTAGAAAAACCAAAGATATTCTTCTGAGAGAGAAGCACACGATCTAGCCTTTTGAAAACATGAGCAGATTCTTCTCGAATATTTGTCCAAGTATACCAAGTTTGAGACTTAAATTCCTACCACTGTTGGAGCAATGAATTTTAAATTAATACAAATTCACAAGGTCATTGACACACCAACACATAGGGATGGTACCAATATTTTTGTCAAGATGTTCAATCATATTAAAGTCACCACAAACCAGCCTATAGGAAAGAGGAAAGTTATCACCTAACCATTTCTATAACGTCTTTCTTTTCGTGCCATATTTAGAAGCATCAACATTAAGAATATGAAAATAAAGATCATTAATAGACATAATCACCCAAACGGATCAATTCAAAGGATTGTGGCCTGAGGACATGATTAAGGCCAAAAATATCAAGGTAATGGAAATATTAGCACCATCTTTGTCATCAATATGCAGAGTATGAAAATGTGGAAAATCAAGAGTAATACAAGTTAGCTTATTCGAAAGAAAAAAACCAAAAATTTTAACTTATTGTAAACAAATAATATCCAAGATACTAAATCCCTAAAAGGCTAACCATAAAGAGTATTTGGGAGAGCACTTTGTGAGACCTCGAACATTCCAAGAGTTGAAATTCATGAAAATTCAGATATGTTAAGCTCCCCCTCATTGTATGGAACACCATCCTCTAAGAAAAGAATTATAAAATTATTAGCAAGCGAGATATGGTTTGAATTAGAGATAAAAACATGGATGGAGTGACGTTTAACCCCATTTTATCCCCATGATCCATGGGACACCTCCTGGGGTGGACTATGTGAACAACATAGTGGTTGAGACATTAATGTTGAATTACTAGAATCCTCTTTTTGTGAAGGTAAAACTTGGATATGAGGGTTGGGAACGAATGGAAACATACAAAGGAGAAAGACCCAGACCTGACTTATCCTTAGATGGAAGAGGGGAAGTAGAAGGATTAGAGGTCACCATAGAAGTGGATTTCACACCTAAAACCTTCTTATTCCCCACTGCAGTCCAACCATCAGTTGGCATATGCCCTTTTTATTTTGATGCTAAAGGCTAAGAAGCCGTAGGGTTAGATTGATCCAAGAGAGGACAATCACAAATTCAGTGGTATGGGGCTCGACAACGAAATCATGTGTTGGGGAGGATGAAATAAAAAACCATATGAGAGAAACCCCACTTGAATATATAAATGGTCTTATAGGTCTTTCACAAGATTAACCTTGACACACACCTATTTATTGGGCCTGGTGTAAAAGAGACGATCCTATTCATGGCATATCACCATGCTAATGGGTTTAACAATCTATGGAAGGAAAGACCAGATATTAACATAGAGTCTAGGAAGTTAAATCCAAACTGGGATTTTTAATGAAACCTGGTTGGTTGGGTTAAAGTCAGGATTCTAATGGGATATCAACAAAAAGGTGTTTGTTAAACACCAACATATAACCTTAAGAAGGAATTCTTAGACCTAGGAAGACTCTTGAAATGAAAAGAGATAAAATCCCTTGGTGAGATTATGGATGCTTGAGGGAATGCGGCCACAGAAATATGCAATAAGGTAATTGTTACGATACCATTTAACTATAGGGTCTATAAACTCAAAAGAAATAACAACATCCAAGGATGATTCAAATTCCATACCTCATGGTAGACCTTCGATACAAGCTTTTGAGCATGCTTAGGAGTGATTTCCACTACCAATTGCAACAGTCGTTGCAATAGATGGAGAGGTAGTCATTTATAGGCTTCTCACCACCTTAAGGGAAGGAAACAAACTGACTAAAATTATGATAGGACCGATAAGAATACCCTAGTATGACAAAGGAAACATAGTAAAAACAAAGGGAGTGACACGAGCAAACACATGAAACCCTAGCAGAGCCGAAATTATCTCATAATCTATATCTAGATTGGGAGAGGTTGTAAATTTCTGTCATCCCCCAGTAAAAGATTTTTTTTGGGCCCGTGCTATTACAAATACAATGTAATAAAATGGTAAAATAGGAGAATAACTACATTAACACATGTGCACATTAGTTTTTTAGTTCCTACCGTTTCTAAATATCTAATCATTGGAAAGTGAAACTATTATAGAAAAATTTTGAGTAAAAGGGGTTATTTTCCGTTTTACGAGGGACACAGATTTAGGTTTTTGGTGATTGATAGGAAGTTCATAATGTCTTAATAATTTATGGATTTTGAGAAGATAATTATTTAAAAAAAACAAAGAACAACTTTACTTCTATTTTTTTAAAACGTGTTATTTAAATTATAAACATTAATTTAATATTACGAGGGAACATATTAAGAGGGCGAAGAATATTAACCCTTAAAATCCAGTCAAACATACTTGATTTTAAAATCAAGATTAATTTTTACTATATTGTAACTCAATCGAAACAAGCCTTAGCTCAGATCTCTAAAATGGCTTACTTACTCTTGCATAATCCTGGATACTTGGGATCTGTAAGATCATTCAAAGATGAGCACTAGAAGATAATTCCCTTTATTTTTTCTATACATTACTAATTTAAAATTGATCATACCTGATTGGGATCTTCCTGTTTCATCTAGATGAATTAGAAGCCAAACTTATCAAATATCTCCTTTTTACCATGAAATAATATACTCCTTCAAGATTCTATTTTTATTAAAACACTTGAATCCACCTCCAATGAAGGTAGGTAAACAAGTTGACGATATTGTGACAACAATGCGATTTCAACTATTACCCGACACAAGGGTGGACAAGTGTTGTCTGTTACTGTAGATTTAAATCCTCTCTACAACATTTTCTAGGAAACCTGTACTATTTACAAATGGTGAGGCCTTTACCTCACTCATATTCTTCTGCCAAGGTCTAAATAAGTGATGTAGCCTGAAATAATATCCCATATTCAACTAGTAGGGTGGGATGGAAGCCCTTCCGCCATGAAACTTTTTCAATGGAATCACTATTTTGTTTTAAAGAAATTGACAGTCTAAAACAAGACAACCCATTATGCTAAAAAAATTTCTTGCATCTGAAGGGAATTAGCCTTCATCGGAGAGTGTTAAAGCATTTGCACCAGATTCTATCTAAAGCTTTGAGTTCAATGGAATCAGATATTTTCAAGAGAGTTGTCTAGATCCACTAGAATGTGAGCATAAGTAGAATGGGTGTAAAGTTAGCAATTTATAGAAGACATAGACATCCTCATAAAGCATTTCCATTATTTCACAAAATGAAACAAGAATATTTTCAAACTAATCAATTCACCTTTGCAAATGTACTTTCAACCTATGTTGGAATAGGAACTTTCACACATGGTTGACATGGAAATGTTTTGGTAATTGGATTGAAGGATGAACAACCATGCAATTTCATCAAAAAGTGAATAGTTGCATGTAGCTTTGACACATAGGTATGGAGAATTATAGAAGAATGCTCTATCATCAACGTGAATGTTTGACTAAACCACAATAAAAATTGGTCTTGTAGCACCATAAGGATTGTAAGATATTCACAAACTGGGTTACCTTCCATGAGTAGTTTCCAATGTGAGGAAATACAAGAATGAAGAATGAGGTTAAGGCATGGTCAAATTCCATTCTCTATAACCTTTGACAGCACCAATCCCATCTTGATGCGAGAAATGATTGATTTAGCACCTAACATTGGAAATCCCTAAAATCATAATATAAATATAGATTTAGAGGTTTTGTTAGGATGCCCTTATAGCACGGTCTATGTAATATGTGGAGGCATTCACAATGCAAGCGATATCCACTTTCACATTAAACAAGTGAGTGCTTATTAAAATGGGCATAAATGTAGTATCATTCCCCAATGTGAAAAACGTAGAATTTGTATACCCACATGGGTTCTGATAAGTAAGAGCCAAGGCAAAGACATATAAGAGTAGAGTAAATTAATCTACTGATAACATGATCAGAGAAACCCATGTCCAAGGATTCATTTTACATTAGCATGTACAACCATTCAAAAATAGCCTGAATAAGAAGATATGGCTCAACCCCATTGCACGATCATTCCTGATCTCTCACGTACCAATCATAATGAGCAATTGATATTTTTTCTATCCATCTCTTAGGAAGGGTTGGAATATGATCTGTTGAAATCATTAGTGTGTTCATATAATAGCTCATAACGGAGAAGTGAATCACTTAATATGTGTTATACATTCTCATCTTTGATTATTTAGTGCCACTAGAAGATATGTACATTAAAATGTTAAATCATGGACACTTAGTATGCCCTCCAAGCCCACTTTCATTAGGTACAAGATTATTGAACATATATATCGAGGCTAATAGTGACTGGTAGGATTTACATAGAAAATATGGGTGTCCTCTCTGAAATGGCATTGGAGATTTTGGATAAAATAGAGACTTTCCAGGTGTAAATCTCCCACTTCCCTTTAACACCTTTTGATACTAATCATGATACTACTGATTATATTATGGACTTGATTATGGACCTTATTATAGTAAGATGATAGATGTTAGATTATGGAGTATTTTTGACTTGATTCAGTTATGATGCATGATGATTATTAGAGGCATTTTGGATATTGATGATGATATATTGTTTGACATGGTTATCTTATGGATGTTGTTCAGACATGTGATATTTGGATATTGTGAGTAGACCTAGAAATGGAAATTATTGGATGATGATATAGTTGTTGATAAAACTGTAAATGATATTGTTAGATTGCTTTGATGTTGTTGTGATTCATATATCTAGATGATTTCGGGAATTATATTTATATTATTTTGGATGTTCTGATATGGCCACGAGGCCAAAGGAGGTATTTGTGTTTTGTAGGTTAAAATATCACAACAAACATCGGGGGATTGGAGACCAACCACATTGGAATTCTAGATGAATTCAACAAGGTCACCATGGCAACTTGTTTTGTTTGTGTGTGGTTGTTTTGTTAGGGGTACCCATGGGGGGAACCACCTTTAAATGTGACCAAGGGGTTATGTGTATTTATTTATTTGACCCTTTTGTTTTATGTTGCATGTGTTTATTTTGTGATGCTTTTACCCCTTTCATTAATTATTAAATGGTGTGTAAATTTTGTGAGTAATCATATTGTTAAAATAAATAAATCAAATATGTCATAAGAAGGTAATTAATGAGAGTTGTTGGCCATGATTTAAAGTGATATGTATGTGTAAGAGATATGTAAGTGATGTGTAAGTTAACTGTAGTGTGAGAAACACTCCACCTTCTTGGAAATTCCAAATTGTCCTTGGAGGATGATTTTGGAGGCTTGTGGGACAAGTTAAACTTGTCCCATACCTCTTAAATTTATTTACCAACCATACCTATGGTTGGAGAGTTGAAATTTGACTTTTATAATGCTTTTTGAGAAGGCAATTTGTAGGTTTTAATTGCACTTTTCTTACATGTTGTAATTTCAGTCCTTTGGGGTGTGGGTTTGTTTTGGAGTATGTAAGTAAACTGTCATATTATTCACCCACCTATTTATTGTGCATTGGAGAATGAAGTTGACCTTGTGTTGGGGTTGAGGATGTGTGATGTGGCATCCTACATGGATCCACCTCATCCTCTTCCCTTCCCTCTTCTATAAAATTTGATTTGCTTGCCTTATTTGGGGTTGCTTCACTTTGGAGACTTGCTTCTTGGGTGAATTATTTTGCTGTTCTTGGGAGCTCTTGCTTTTGGAGAAGTTGGAAGATTGTGGAATACTTGTGCTTGGTTGATTTTTGGATTGTTTTCTTGGAAACAACTGTTGTTTGGAACTTGGGAAACTCCATCATGGAGAGGTAGGAACTTGGCTCTTGAAATGCTCTTCTTGTATGAATGTAAATGTTAATGTATGAATGTTTTGGTATGTTGTGGGTTGTTGGGTAGATGGCCTAGGAATGGTGTAGGAGAAGACTATGGGGTTTAATTTGTGGGAGGCACAAGTGTGTTTTAGGGAGGTATAAGTGTGGAGGGAGTTGGGATTTGGGTTCCACCTTGCAAAGAAATAGCTTTCATTTCTTTACTCGTTATGGGGTGCCATAAGAGGTTGGGGAGGCATAAGGAAATGTGAGGAATAAGGGGTACTTTGGGGAGGCATAAGGAATGTCAGGGCTGTGATATACTATATTTTGGTGGTTTGTAATTCAGGTGGTGATACCCATTTCCCCTTTTGGGAGGCATAAGAAGCATCCCCCATAGTTTCTTGCTCCTTTGGCTTGCTTGATGAAGCCTTAGTATTGTTTGTCATGTTTTAATGTAGTTGTAAACTACATTCAGTTTTTGGAACTGTGTTTTATTGTGAAAGTGTTGCTTGCGTGTTTTGTGGAAGCCTGTTGTTGCCATGAGTTGGATCACATCTTTTATTGCATTGTGGTTGGGGCTTGGGGGCCAATGAAGAAGGATGGCTTCTCCTCTTCATTGGATGTCTTGGTTGGGTGGAGAGCATTGCCTTTCCCCTACTCTTGTTGTGATTACAACGTGGGAGAATGAGATATATGCACTTGTTGTTCTGGAGCTGAGAAAAAGATAGTTTGACAGTCCCTTGCTGAGATAAAGTTTATTGTAACCTTTCCCACTTGCAGTGGAGGAACTTGTAAATGTTTTGTAATAGAAAGATGTGGTATTGTTTATGAAAGTTGTGAAGTGAAATGTAAAAGAAATAAACTTTGTGTTCAGTCTTTGAAAGAATGTGAAAGAATTGTATTCTGTATGATGAACTCGAAGAATGAAAGAAAGGTTGTAAAGTTGTATTTTGGAATCAATAAAGGATTGCATTACCTTCTCAATTTGCGTTGTTGTTTTAAGATTGAACATCTAAATGTGAATTGAAATCTCTGTTTGAAAGAAGTAAATGTGTATGAAGGAAAATGCAGAACTCTGTCTTTTGAAATGTGTAAAGTTGAAAATCAGAATTGTATTTTGTTTTTATTTTTGAATGGTTGGAATTGAATCAAATAAATGTATTAGATTTGAATTGGAGCACATTATAATACTTGGAAGAAGAAAATGGCAATTAAACCCTTTTAAATTTGATCTCTGCTATGTATTTTCAAAATGGCAATTACTTTACCTAAAATGCACAGTTCAAACCTGCAACAATGAAATAATAGATTAAACGATTAAAATGAAGTAGTTTTCCCTAAATGAATCCAACTAGACAAAAATACTTAAAAGAAATCTTTCAAAACCTAGCAAAACTGAGTTCAAAGCTTTCACAGTCGTTTTGTTGTCAAAATTGTAAACTTTCGAATTGGAACTCAATCAAATAGACCTACCTCAAAAAATTAACCTAAATCCACCTAAGAACAATTCTCCATGTCTATTTGACATGTTGAGAGAGGAACAAGAACAAATTGAACAAAATTTTATAAATTAAAATTTACCAATTCGAATTGTAAAATCCTGCAGATCGTTTTCATGAAATTGACCCCTTAAACTCTATCAAAATTTAAAACTAATGAACCATGTGCAAAGAGGATGTTGAGAGATTTCCAGAAAGTCCTCGTTTTCCCAAAACTGAGCTCTCTATCAAAATTTATGGCCTTCTGAAGTTTTTCTTCACTTGGCGTCAAAAAAAAAAAAATTGGGAAAAATTTCCCTGGCCCGTGGGCCTGAATTTTTCCCTTGGAGCTTTGGAAAATTTTTGGGAAAATTTTCCAATTTTTCCCCGCCAGCCTGCAGCCAATCAGAGGCTGCCACGTGGCACCATGAGGTGTCAGCGGAGGGGCGGATCTCTTTTAAACTTAGCACTCCCAGAAAAATTTTGGGAAAATTTTCCAAATTTTCTCCGCCGGCCCACAACCAATCAGAGGCTGCCACGTGGCACAACGAGGCGTCAGTGGAGGAGTGGGCCCCTTTTTTCCCTTTGAGCTTTGGAAAATTTTTGAGAAAATTTTCCAAGTTTTCTCCGCCTCCCCGCCGACCCGCAACCAATCAGAGGCTGCCACGTGGCATCACGAGGCATTGGCGGAGGTGTGGGTGAATTTATCCCTTTTTGCCTTCGGGCGTGAAACCTTATTTCTCCCGCTGCCACTGATTTTACCCGCGTTGGCTTAGAAGGCTGCCACGTGTCCCTGAAGACTCACAGGGGTACAGGTGCAAAGTTAGTTTTTTCCCCCACGTGGGAAACTTTCCAAAAGTCTCCCCACGGCCCACCGACCCGCCCTTGGGGCAAATTTTCACCCCTGGGCCCGCAAGCCCGCTCTTGGGGAAAATTTTCACCCCAAGGCCCGCCGGCCCATAACTTGGAAAATATGAGGAGTTAGGAGGACTTATTTATATCAATGGAAAGGTGAGGAAATTTCCTATCCAATGGGAATAATTTAGGAAATTTTGAATGCGTTAAGTTTGAGAAAAATCAAGTTGAACCTTTAATCCTGTTAGAGAGTGGGTATGGTGAGGATTCACCCTCTGAACCATTGAACCTTCTAACCCTAAATTTTTGGACCTTATGACCTCTAATAATTGTTAATAAAGGAAAAGTATGTTCTAGTCAATTAGAATTGTTCTGGAACTTGTTAGTGACAGTTGTTGCCTTGTAACCTGGTTGTAGACTCTTTTAAACAAAAAAAAATTATTCCATAATTTTCCTAACTAATCCTAGGTTGTTCTTGGGTCTCAAGTGGGTTGTTTTTAGTGGGCATCACACTTGGTATCAGAGTAGTGGTTCAAAATCTTGGGCCATTGGGCACACTAGAAAACTTGAGACATGAACCTTAAACCTAGCACACTTGTAAATCTAGAAAACAACTTAGTTAGAAATTACATATTTTAGTAAACATGGAAACTAAGTAAAACTTAGAATAAGGAACTAACTCTCGTCTTGCTCTGTGCAGGAGGCACAGACAAGATGAGGAGCCTTTTCACATAGACCTAGGCATACCACCACCAGATCATGTTGTAGCAGCCATCCTACCCCAGATTTTACAGACTCTTCAGGATGTTAATGCCGCTCTACGCGGAGGATCAGTAGGAGGACATGCAGCCAGACATGATAGAGTCACTTCCATTGAGGGTCATGTATCACCTCGACCCAGCGAGGAACATGGAGGAGAGAATTCCCATGCAGAGTCAGCCAGAGCAGAGTCACCATAGAGGGGACAGGGTGACCGAGTTTCAGGGCATAGAGAGAGGTCTCGGAGCCCTAGGCTTAGGGATGAGCATACAGAGAGACCTAGAGGCCGTCAGACCATAGCTGCAGATCACATCAGGGAGATCCTGAAGCTTCGGCCATCACATTATTCTGGTGACATAGGTGGATTTCAGGAAGAGGCCTGGTTGGTGAGCTTGAGTGGATGCTTCAAGCTCTGTCCTTGTTCTAGCAACATGAAAGCTCGTGTTGTGATCCATCTACTGAGGGATGGAGCTGGTGTCTGGTGGCGGACAGAGGAGCAGAAGCTCCATGTTGATTCTGAGACAGTTACCTGGGAGCTCTTTGAGGAGCATTTCAGGAGTAGATATTTGTCACAGAGGTTCATACAGCAGTGGATAGATGAGTTCCATGACCTCCGACAGGCATCTCTTACAGTGGCTGAGTATGAGAGTAGATTTTTGGATCTACTCCAGTATGTTGATTACATGCAGGATGAGTAGGTGTGGATCCACAGGTTCATCTGGAGCCTGAACCTAGACATTGGAGGTGCAATGCAGATCCATTGTCCATAGACATTAGCTGAGGCCGTCGAGAAGGCCTATATAGCAGAGGAGACTTGGGGAAAGACCCAACAGGCTAGAGACCGAGTCCTGGAGCATACAACAGATGTAGGACAACAGATTGAGGGGGTCAGTACCTCTCCCTCGAGGTGGATAGGGTTCAGCATAGTCATCTTTTAGACCATAGCAGCAGTAGCAACAGTCCCACCCACCTTATAGACCTCCACAGAGATTTGATGCACAGAGAGGTCGGAGCATGGGGCCTCCTCCTAGGGGTCCCATTAGGACATAGGGTGCCCAGAGAGCTCACTCAGTAGGAGCTCACCAGCAGAGACCTCAGCAGACCACAGCTAATCATCAGGATCCACACCACAGACCTCCTAGAGTACCAGTCTGGACCTGCTACACAGGGGAGAGGATCAGGTGGTTGTTTTGGTTGTGGTGTTACTGGACATTTTTGGAGAGACTACCCACAGAACCCTAATAACAAGGGTAAGACACAGATCTCAGAGCCTACTGTTGGTGATATGGGGCACAGTCATAGGATGTATGCAGTGGTCGAGAACCACCAGGAAGAGCACCAGAGTACAGTTATTGAGACCACAGGTAGCATTGGTGGTATTCCTACCTCCATTTTGTTTGATTCTGGTTCTTCTGATTCTTTTATTGCACCATCTTTAGTAGAGCGATGCAGGCTGGTGGCAGTTAGGCAGGGTCATAGTTGGGATGTTGAGATGGCTTCTGGAGCCAAGATCTCTATAGACTCCTTAGTTAAGGAGTGTGTGGTGGATTTGGGACCTTTCACCACTACCTCGGATCTCTGTATCCTTCCTTTGGGCTCTTATGGAGTCATCTTGGGTATGGATTGGTTGTCTACACATAGGGCTAGGATGGATTGTTACCACAAGATCATATCTTGTGCAGATGATTTGGGAGTTGAGTCGGTGATTTCAGGGGTCAGGAGACCCATTTCTATTCGCACCATCTCTGCTATGCAGCTTAAGTGGTGTGTGCGACGGGGTTGTTCAGATGTATGTTGTTACAGTCAGTGACAGATCAGAGGATGGGTCTAGTGGACCATCACTAGATGATCATCCCATTTTGAGAGAGTTTGCAGATGTCTTTCCAAGGGAGCTACCGGGGTTACCACCCCCACGTGAGATTGATTTTCATATAGATCTAGTTCCGGGAGCAGAGCCTATCTCACGAGCACCTTATAGGATGACTACCCCAGAGCTCTGTGAGCTCAAGTTACAGCTTGAGGGCCTTCTGGAGAAGGGCCTAATTCATCCTAGTGTATCCCCTTGGGGTGCACCGGTGATCTTTGTAAAGAAGAAGGATGGATCCTTGTGGTTGTGTATTGATTACCGCCAGCTGAACAAAGTAACGATCAAGAATCGTTATCCCCTTCTGTGCATTGATGATTTGTTTGATCAGATGAAGGGAGCCACAACTTTCTCTAAGATAGACCTTAAGTCAGGCTATCATCAGCTGAGGATTTCGGAGGCAGACATTCATAAGACCACCTTCCGTATGAGATATGGCCACTATGAGTTCACAGTGGTGCCTTTGGTTTGACTAATGCCCCCGCAGTGTTTATGAGTTTGATGAATGGGGTATTTAGGACCTTCTTAGATCGCTTCATGCTCATATTCCTTGATGACATTTTGATTTACTCACGTACGTGTGAGGAGCATGAGGGGCACCTTCGCCAGGTTCTTCAGTGTCTTCGGGAGCAGCAGCTTTACGGGAACTTGGAGAAGTGTGCATTCTTTCAGATGGAGGTGCAGTATTTGGGTCATATCATTTCTGGGGAAGGTATCACCATCGATCCTTCCAAGATTAGAGCTATTATGGATTGGCCAGCACCCACTACTGTGACTGAGGTGCGCAGCTTCATGGGACTAGCAGGCTACTACCGGAGATTTTTTCAGGACTTCTCTCAGATTGCACACCCCATCACTTCCCTTCAGAGGAAAGGGAAGAAGTTTTTTTGGTCAGATAGGTGTGAGCAGGCCTTCAGTACACTGAAGGAATGTCTCACTACAACACCTATTCTTGCAGTGTTGGATCCACAGGGTGAGTTTTTCATTTGCATGGATGCTTCTTTAGCAGGGCTTGGAGGTGTGTTGATGCAGGAGGGAAGAGTAGTGGCTTTTGAGTCTCACAAACTCAAATATTATGAGCTTAATTATCCGAACTCATGACCTTGAGCTTGTAGAAGTTGTGCATGATTTGGTTTGATGGAGGAACTTTTTGCTTGGTTAGATATTCACACTCAGGACAGATCACCTGATTCTTTGCCACCTCTTCACGTAGCCCAATCTCAACACTCGTCAGCGGAGTTGGATGGAGTTTCTTTGTGAGTATGATATGGAGATAGAGCATGTGAAGGGGAAGGAGAATGTGGTGGCAGATGCTCTTAGTAGATGGAGACATGTGGTTATGGCTACTTCAGTGGGCACAGATTTATGGAGCAGGATTCTTCAGCAGCTTCCTCTTGACAACTTCTACATTGCAGTTCGAGTAGAGATCGAGTCTCAGAGACCCCTCGAGGGGAAGTTTGATGGTTTCTCACTAGAGGCAGATGGCCTTCTCAGGCACAGAGGTCAGATTTATGTTCCCAGAGAGGGAGGCTTGAGGCAGGACATCTTGGCAGAGGCACATCGTGCACCCTATTCAGCCCATCCTGGGGTGAAGAAGATGCACGCTACTTTGAGACAGTTGTATCACTGGAGAGGACTTCATAGAGATGTGGCTCAGTTTGTGTCATGATGTTTAGAGTGCCAGAAAGTGAAGGCCGAGCATCAACATCCAGTTGGCCTTCTCTTTCCTCATGCTATACCGGAATGGAAGTGGGACACCATTTCCATGGACTTCATTGTTGGGCTACTGATGTCGAGATATCACCACGATGCCATCATGGTCACGGTTGATAAATTGACAAAAGTGGCTCACTTTTCTCTGGTGAAGACCACTTATACAGCTAGTGCAGTGGCATGGGTATATTTGGATGAGATTGTCAGGTTGCACGGGATTTTGCAGAAGATCATTAGTGACCACGATCCTTTGTATACTTCCCATTTCTGGACTACCATGCAGCATGCCCTTGGGATGAGAATCAACTTCAGCACAACATATCACCCTGAGATAGATGGAAAGACTGAGTGGGTGAATCAGATTTTAGAGGACATGCTCAGGATGTATGTGATGGATCAACAGTCAAGATGGGAGGAGTACCTGTACTTGGTGGAGTTTTCCTACAATAATAGTTTTCAGAGTTCTATAGGCATGGCTCCTTTTCAGGATTTGTATGGTAGAGAGTGCAGGACACCTCTTAGTTGGGACAGGTTAGAGGACAGGGTTTCTCTTGGACCAGCTTTGTTACAGGACATGGAGCAGTAGGTGGTTTTGATCAGACAGAGATTGCAGGAGGCACAGGACAGGTAGAAGAAGTATGCAGATCAGCATAGGATGGACCGTAGTTTTGATGTGGGCATGAAGGTGTTCCTTCGTGTCAGGCCACACAAGAGCCCTATCCCTTATGGAAAAGGTTCTAAGTTAGCTCCTAGATTCGTGGGTCCTTTTGAGATCTTGGAGTATCGGCCCTTTGGCCTACCATCTAGCATTACCACCTAGCTTGTCTCATGTACATGATGTGTTTCATGTTTTAGTTCTTAGGAGATATGTTGCAGATCCTTCTCATGTGTTAGATTGGACATCATTGCAGGTGCAGGATCAGGGGCAGGTGATGGTGGAGCCCGTTCACATCATAGATCGTAGGACCCTGGGCCTTCGAGGTAGAGAGGTTGATCAGGTCTGGGTGCAGTGGGACAGATATGATGAGACTGCAGCTACATGGGAGGATGCTACTTTGCTACGAGTTCAGTTTCCACATTTGTTCCAGTGACTTCCAGGAGGAAGTCGAGTCTAAGGGGAGGGGGATGTAGTGCCCACTTCCCTTTGACACCTTTTGATACTAATCATGATACTACTGATTATATTATGGACATGATTATGGACCTTATTATAGTATGATGATAGATGTTAGATCATGGATTATTGTTGACTTGATTCAGTTATGATGCATGATGATTATTAGAGGCATTTTGGATATTGATGATGATATACTATTTGACATGGTTATATTATGGATGTTGTTCAGACATGTGATATTTGGATATTGTGAGTAGACCTAGAAATGGAAATTATTGGATGATGATATAGTTGCTGATAAAACTGTAAATGATATTGTTAGATTGCTTTGATGTTGTTGTGATTCATATATCTAGATGATTTTGGGAATTATATTTATATTATTTTGGATGTTCTGATATGGCCATGAGGCCGAAGGAGGTATTTGTGTTTTGCAGGTTAAAATATCACAACAAACATCGGGGGATTGGAGACCAACCACATTGGAATTCTAGATGAATTCAACAAGGTCACCATGACAACTTGTTTTGTTTGTGTGTGGTTGTTTTGTTAGGGGTACCCATGGGGGGAACCACCTTTAAATGTGACCAAGGGGTTTTATGTATTTATTTATTTGGTCCTTTTGTTTTATGTTGCATGTGTTTATTTTGTGATGCTTTTACCCCTTTCATTAATTATTAAATGGTGTGTAAATTTTGTGAGTAATCATATTGTTAAAATAAATAAATCAAATATGTCATAAGAAGTTAATTAATGAGAGTTGTTGGCCATGATTTAAAATATAAGTATTGTAAGAGATGTGTAAGTGATGTGTAAGTTAACTTTTGAGTGAGAAACACTCCACCTTCTTGGAAATTCGAAATTGTCCTTGGAGGCTGATTTTGGAGGCTTGTGGGACAAGTTAAACTTGTCCCATACCTCTTAAATTTATTTACCAACCATACCTATGGTTGGAGAGTTGAAATTTGACTTTTATAATGCCTTTTGAGAAGGCAATTTGTAGGTTTTAATTGCACTTTTCTTACATGTTTAATTTCAGTCCTTTGGGGTGTGGGTTTGTTTTGGAGTATGTAAGTAAACTGTCATATTATTCACCCACCTATTTATTGTGCATTGGAGAATGAAGTTGACCTTGTGTTGGGGTTGAGGATGTGTGATGTGGCATCCTACATGGATCCACCTCATCCTCTTCCCTTCCCTCTTCTATAAAATTTGAATTCCTTGCCTTGTTTTGGGGTTGCTTCACTTTGGAGACTTCTTCTTGGGTGAATTATTTTGTTGTTTTGGGAGCTCTTGCTTTTGAAGAAGTTTGAAGATTGTTGAATACTTGTGCTTGGTTGATTTTTGGATTGCTTGCATTGGAAACAACTGTTGTTTGGAACTTGGGAAACTCCATCATGGAGAGGTAGGAACTTGGCTCTTGAAATGATCTTCTTGTATGAATGTAAATGTTAATGTATGAATGTTTTGGTATGTTTGTGGGCTGTTGGGTAGATGGCCTAGGAATGGTGTAGGAGAAGACTATGGGGTTTAATTTGTGGGAGGCACAAGTGTGTTTTAGGGAGGTATAAGTGTGGAGGGAGTTGGGATTTGGGTTCCACCTTACAAAGAAATAGCTTGCATTTCTTTACTCATTATGGGGTGCCATAAGAGGTTGGGGAGGCATAAGGAAATGTGAGGAATAAGGGGTACTTTGGGGAGGCATAAGGAATGTCAGGGTTGTGATATACTATATTTTGGTGGTTTGTAATTCAGGTGGTGATACCCATTTCCCCTTTTGGGAGGCATAAGAAGCATCCCCCATAGTTTCTTGCTCCTTTGGCTTGCTTGATGAAGCCTTAGTATTGTTTGTCATGTTTTAATGTAGTTGTAAACTACATTTAGTTTTGGACTGTGTTTTATTGTGAAAGTGTTGCTTGTGTTTTGTGGAAGCCTGTTGTTGCCATGAGTTGGATCACATCTTTTATTGCATTGTGGTTGGGGCTCGGGGGCCAATGAAGAAGGATGGCTTCTCCTCTTCATTGGATGTCTTGGTTGGGTGGAGAGCGTTTCCTTTCCCCTACTCTTGTTGTGATTACAACGTGGGAGAATGAGATATATGCACTTGTTGTTCTGGAGCTGAGAAAAAGATAGTTTGACAGTCCCTTGCTGAGATAAAGTTTATTGTAACCTTTCCCACTTGAAGTGGAGGAACTTGTAAATGTTTTGTAATAGAAAGATGTGGTATTGTTTATGAAAGTTGTGAAGTGAAATGTAAAAGAAATAAACTCTATTTTCAGTCTTTGAAAGAATGTGAAAGAATTGTATTTTGTATGATGAACTTCGAAGAATGAAAGAAAGGTTGTAAAGTTGTATTTTGGAATCAATAAAGGATTGCATTACCTTCTCAATTTGCATTGTTGTTTTAGATTGAACATTTAAATGTGAATTGAAATCTCTGTTTGAAATAAGTAAATGCGTATGAAGGAAAATGCAGAACTCTGTCTTTTGAAATGTGTAAAGTTAAAAATCAGAATTTTATTTTTCTTTTTGAATGGTTGGAATTGAATCAACTAAATGTATTAGATTTGAATTGGAGCACATTATAATACTTGGAAGAAGAAAATGGCAATTAAACCCTTTTAAATTTGATCTCTGCTATGTATTTTCAAAATGACAATTACTTTACCTAAAATGCATAGTTCAAACCTGAAACAATGAAATAATAGATTAAATGATTAAAATGAAGTAGTTTTCCCTAAATGAATCCAACTAGACAAAAATACTTAAAAGAAATCTTTCAAAACCTGGCAAAACCGAGTTCAAAGCTTTCACTGTCGTTTTGCTGTCAAAATTGTAAAATTTCGAATTGGAACTCTTATCAAATAGACATACCTCAAAAAATTAACCTAAATCTACCTAAGAACAATTCTCCATGTCTATTTTACATGTTGAGAGAGGAACAAGACAAATTGAACAAAATTTTATAAATTAAAATTTACCAATTTGAATTGTAAAATCTTGTAGATCATTTTCGCAAAATTAACCCCTTAAACTCTATCAAAATTTAAAATTAATGATCCCTGTGAAAAGAGGACGTTGAAATATTTCCATAAAGTCCTCGTTTTCCCAAAACCAAGCTCTCTATCAAAAGTTATGGCCTTCTGAAGTTTTTCTTCACTTGGCGTCAAAAAAAAAAAATTGGGAAAAATTTCCCTGGCGCGGGCTTGAATTTTTCCCTTGGAGCTTTGGAAAAAATTTCGGAATTTTTTTCAATTTTTCCCCTCGCCGCCCCGCCTGTAGCCAATCAGAGGCTGCCACGTGGCACCATGAGGTGACAGCGGAGGGGCGGATCTCTTTTAACTTAGCGCTTCAAAAAAATTTTGGGAAAATTTTCCAAATTTTCTCCACCACCGCCGGCCTGCATAGCCAATCAGAGCTGCCACATGGTGGCACAATGAGGTGTCGGCGGAGGAGTGGGCCCTATTTTTTTCCCTTTGAGCTTTGGAAATTTTTTGGAAAATTTTCCAAAGTTTTCCCCACTTCCCTGAGACAGCCAAGGAGCTGCCACGTGGCATCACGAGGTGTCGACGGAGGCGTGGGTGAATTTATCCCTTTTTGCCTTCGGGGCGCGAAACCTTATTTTTCTCCCTGCCGCTCCATTTTACCTGCATTGGCTTAGAAGGTGCCACATGTCTGTGACAGACTCACGGGGGCACGGGTGCAAAGTTAATTTTTTGCCCCACGTGGGAAACTTTTGAAAATTCTCCCCACGGCCCGCCGACCCACCCTTGGGGAAAATTTTCACCCCTGGGCCCGCAGGCCCGCTCTTGGGGAAAATTTTCACCCCAAGGCCCGTCGGCCCATAACTTGGAAAATATGAGGAGTTAGGAGGACTTCTTTATATCAATGGAAAGGTGAGGAAATTTCCTATCCAATGGGAATAATTTAGGGAAATTTTGAATGCATTAATTTTGAGAAAAATCAAGTTGAACCTTTAAGCCTGTTAGAGAGTGGGTATGGTGAGGAATTACCCTCTGAACCTTATTGAACCTTATAACCCTAAATTTTGAACCTTATGACCTCTAATAATGGTTAATAAGAGGAAATTATTTTCTAGTGGATTAGAATTGTTCTAGAACTTGTTAGTGACAATTGTTGTCTTGTAACCTTGTTGTAAACTCTTTTAAACAAAAAAAAAATTATTCCATAATTTTTCCTAACTAATCCTAGGTTGTTATTAGGTCTCAGGTGGGTTGTTTTAAGAAGATGATATCTCAAGAGAGTGGTAGCATGGATTTATTTTTATTGTAATTGAAGGTTATTTCATTACATTTTTGAAGATATTACATAAATATGTTAAATCAATTTCCAAATGAGAAACATGTAAATTTATATACTGAATATATGCGATTGCAAAGTTTTTAGTTTTGAGAATTTCTTTTGTTTTGTAAACCATTCATTATATTAATCGTGTCCTATTATACGAAATTTAGGAAAAATATGTAGATTTTTTTAGCCCATAACAATAATAGTTAAGAATAATGGAATGCCTAAATGTAAATGCCATCAAATAAATTAGCACTTTTAAGAGATTTTTAAGGATATACATTTAAAGGTTGACCCTATAAGATTTATAATGGCCACCCATTCAACATTATCCTTCTAAAGCTATGCATATGAAAAGACTAGCTATATACATATGTTTTGGGATGTTGGGATGTTTAATATTTTGAACAAAGATAAGAGACATAATTATGCTTAATTTGGGGGAAGAAATAGGTGATTATTTAGTGTAATTGAATATATTTATTAATTTGTTCGCCACATTTCTTTTGAAGACGAATAATGTATATAATGTCATAGAGAGTAGATTCAACATGATCGACTCACCTTTTCTAGCATATTCCTTTCCTACACTAAAAAAACAATCGATAACATATGATATTTACACCAAAATTCCCCTTTAGAAGCTCAAAGAATATAAGTGTCCCACTACACTAGCTAGCAAAAAACATTTCAAAAACTGTCTAGTAAGTAAATCTTCAAAAAGTACTTTTAAAACTTTAAAAAATGGTATATTATGGATGTAATGCATCTATGTATATTTAAGCTCTTAAAAATATGTTTTTGGTCATTATGTATGTATTTGGTGAAGTTATGGTTGTGGGATGTATTTTTTTGACATAACAAAAAATGGAAAAAATTGAGGGACATTTTAAGAAGTTATAGTTGTAAGTGAGCTAGTAGATATATATGCAACATGTGGAAGCATGCACAAGGCATGTGAATTATTCAACAAAATTCCTAAAATAATTTTTCTCTCTTTGACTACAATGATTGGAGGATATATGGAAAATGGGTTTATTTAAGAGGCCTCAATAACTTATAAAAAATTGCAATTAGAAGGTGTAACACTAGACTCCCCAACCTTTTCCAACATCCTCATAAAATGTGTCAAAATGGGAGTTTTAAAACATGGCATGGAAATCCACAAAAGCACAATGGAAAGCTGATTTTTGTTAGATGTAGTTGTAAAATCTCTTGTAAACATGTATACAAAATGTGGAAGCATCCAAAATCGACATGAACTATTCAGTCCAAAATGCCTCAAAGAGATGTGGTCTCGTAGACTAAAATATTGCAAGATATGCACAAAATGTCTTTATTGAAAAGGCATTTAAAAATTTCAAGAAAATTCATTCAAAAAGTGTAAAGCTAGACATCACAACATTTGTCAATATACTCCCAATGTTTGCCAAAATATGAGATTTAAAAATCTTCAACAAAATGACTCAGAGATGTGGTTATATGGGGGCCAGAATGTGTCTCAACAACATGTAGTCTTACTCATCCATTCAACTAGGGTATTCAAGGCAACGAGTAAGAGACACACAAGTACCGACATACAAGTACATTTATACTTCAATTTGGAGATATAGTGATTTGCGCTAAGGTAGCATATCTAGAGGGAATTAACCCTTGCATGTTTCAACCTAGTGGGTTTCATTTGAAAGGTATTGCAGTAAAGATACCATAAAGGCACACCTAATAGGATATCAAGTTGGTTACTTTTGGAGACATTATGGATTCAACAATAAATGAAAGAAACATGTAATAACTAAAATGAAAGTAACTAAAGAGCTGATATATGATAAGAGTGTTAAGCTAACAAGCATCAACCATGAATAATATTAAGCTAACATAACACAATGAACAAGAG
Organism: Taxus chinensis; assembly: GCA_019776745.2. NCBI lineage: Eukaryota > Viridiplantae > Streptophyta > Pinopsida > Cupressales > Taxaceae > Taxus > Taxus chinensis. The sequence goes on from CM034157.1 coordinate 139,590,452, forward strand.
GAACTGCACTAATCTATGTAAAGTGACAAAGAAGGGTTAGTGCATCTATCTCCCTTGAGAAGAAACATGCAGAGAGAGAGAATCAATATTATGTGGAGTAGGGGAAGACCATTCCTGTCCTAGACTCGCTATATGATGACCCAATAGTGTAAGCAATCATCTAAGAAGAGAGGTTTCCAATCCAATCCAAGCACAATGCAAGATGAACCAAAAGTAGAGTGAGTAGTTTCGAAGATGGCGCAAAAGAGTAGAGAAAATGGCAGTTCAGATGTCTTAGCTTCATATTCCTTTTGAGTGTCAAGTGAGTTAGATGTATATATAAGACACCATCGCCTGCGGGTGATGACATCGACCATGGGAAAATATGACATCGATACAATTGTCCACAGGGGATTGTGTCGGCCAAGGATGCAAAAATGAAGTGACGTGCCTCGAAAAGTAAAAACAATGTGTCGTGAGTCATGAAAGTGGATATTTGTGACCTATTTAAACCTTTCCACCTAGAACCCTTTTTTTGGCGGTTGAACTTTTTTGGTGACCATACAAATTGGATTGCTTATATTACCTTTAAGTGGATTTTTCTCTGTGATGTTATTTGGTTCTAGCTATAGAATTCTCGAAATGTAGTTGTGTTTAACAATACCACTCTTATGTTGGGACTCAATATTAATTTAAAAAATATTGTTAATTTGTGTACACGTAGATTCAGAAACATGTAGAAAACATTATGCTCGAATATACATCACTTGCATGATCTTCTCTGCCATTGGGGAAGTGCTCCTTATGTTATGAGTTGGGTGCCACCAAATTAGCCGTTGTAGGGATTTTTGCCACATCCATCTAGATGTCACCGCGACAATATTTGGAGTCAATTCTCCTCCTCTCTCGATGAGGCAAATGGATCATGTCGCAGTCTATGTGGAGCAAGCCTATAATAAGATCCTCTAGGTGGTCTTCCCCATTATAGGGCAACGTGGAAGTTGTGCCTTTGTCATCAAGGTAGAGAGTCACTATTTTCTTGGTTCTTGTTGGTAACTATTAGATTCGAGATGGGGGCGGGTGGGTGGTGCCTAAGTGTCCCTCTGATGTGCATCCAGTTATAGGCCCGCCAAAGGATGATCTACCACCTTCTCCTAGTAGTACTGCCCCATGTGTTTAGCTTCTTATACTACTGGATTTGATAGCCATATTTTTATAATGTGTTAGCAATGTGAATTGTAATGGCTTCTTAATATTTGAACCATACATACCTATTGACTACTTTTTATTGTAACTTATTAAAAATTGTATTATTTTTAGTAATATAATTTATGGATTTGTTCCATTTAAAAAAATATATACATTTTTGATGAGATATAGTGACATAAAATAAACAATTAATAGGGTTTGGAGTTGAACTAGTGGACCCGTCCCCATTGTTCTCCCTTCCACTAGGAAAAGTATATGCGCGTAGGTGGGAAATATGAAATCATATAGAGCGACTGTGGTCGTGCCTGCTCCTCTCGCTTAAGTGGCCTACACATGTATTGGCTAATTGGCTTCTATCCTAGTGGCTGCTCCTCTTGCTGTAATGTGGCCCTGCTTAAGTGGCCTAACATGGGTATTGGTGGGAAAATTGGATTCATATTTTGGCTTATTCTATAGATGGCATAAAAAACAATTTTTGTTATTGTTGTAAGAAAAGGGATCGATCTTTTTTCCATGATTGATTTTTATTGCTGTATTAGACTTTCTTATGCAAAAAATTGAAAATTCTTTCTAAAACAGAGAGTATATACGTAAAAGTAAGTATACGTGTACTATTTAAATTCACAATTGTCTTCCAATCACGCCGTCCACATTTTCATGATTTGACCTGACTCTGCCACCGCCCTGTGGATTGTGGGTCCTCTGAATCCTCTGTGAGGCGTTTGGACACTCAATTTCCTTTCAACTAGCTTATAAATTGTACATATTTCTCTTATTTTTCCAACACCCAATTCCTCGATTGTGTAGTTTGTTACATGTTGTCTGAAGTTCATATTGTACAAGATCAAGGAATGGCCATGGATGAATTGATGAAGAAAAGCCTCTGGAAAATGTTGAGAATTGTTGTTTTAAAGCACAGAAGATTGCTGAAGATGGTTGGGAAGAACTTGGCTGGGAGTTTGATGTTTCATCACAGCTCTTCTAGACATGAATTGGGTGTCAAGCAGTATGAGTTTTCTTGCAGCAGCAGCCCTGAAAATCCTGGATTTCATTTCAGGAAGAAGAAGCAGCTGCATCACTACTTGCCTACCTTGTCTATTCCTTGCATGCACCCACACCATGTAGAAGAAGAAGAAGAAAAAGAAATGGAGGATCTGAACAGTGGTAGATATATTGCACGTTTAATGAAGCTGGACTTGAGTAAAGAATACACAACCAGGGACAAGCTTGAGGCTTCTCAGTTTGTTGGTGTTCATGAAGATCTTTCTTGCAGCAAAGAATGGCAGATTGTTGAGGAGGATTGGAGATCAGCTTATTCCTCATCATTGCACAATAGCTCAAGGTGGTCTATGCATGAAGATGAAGAAGAGCTGCATGAAGTGGACAGAAAAGCTGAGAGGTTCATTACAAAATTCTACAGCGAAATGCAGTTGGAGAGACAGTTTTCTTTCTGTCAGTACAGGGAGATGCTCGCTAGAGGTGCCAACTGAGGAAGAATCCTTGCAAACTAACGAATAAACGTTATTTTGTAGAAGCATTCTTGATGAAGAGAATGTCTTCAACTTTTAAGGGGAGACCATATTTTTTTACCTCTCTCCCTTAAATCTAGTTAGTTGGATGGTCTCCTGTTTCCATTCAAATAAAATGTATAGGAACCCTCCATGTAGCAGTTTCTTTCAGTAATCTATAGTTATGTAGGATGAGGTTGTAAACATCTTTGGCCTCCCTAATAAATGCAAAACAATATTGTTTTGCATTTCCTGTGCTATTGCCAATACACTGTAAATGGCAAAATAGGAGGACTACTCCATTACCATATGTGGAGATGCATTTGGAAGTTCCTCTTGTTGCTAAATATATAATTAGTGGAAAGTGGAAATGAAAATTTAATACAAAAATAGAGAGTAAATCGAGTTATTTTATAGGTAATTAGAATTTTTTTAAAAAAAATTTCTTTGGGGATATCTCTTGTACTTAGCTGTCAAAGTTTTAATATTTCATTAATTAAACTTATTAGATTCAATTAAAATATTAAAAGGATTTGAGTTTTGGTTTTAATTCGAATCTTGTAATTATATAATTGGTATGAAATCTTTATATTTTTAATTTTGACATACATTTATATTAACTAGCAATCGCACGTGTACAGTGCAATGTGAATGTTGAACGGTATGAGTTATTTGATTTGGAGGGATACATTAATTACTTTCGTAGTTAATGTGTTTTGTAATTATTTGGGGTGATAATGTGTTAGTGTTGCAATGTGTTTGAGATGGTGTTTGCATTGGTTTTTTTATTTACTTTTGTAGCGGTTTTTTAATTTATTTTCGTAGTTGATGTGTTTTGTACTTATTTGGGGTGATAATGTGTTACTGTTGCAATGTGTTTGAGACGGTTTTTGCATTGGTTTTTTATTTACTTTCGTAGTTGACGTGTTTTGTACTTATCTGGGGCGATAATGTGTTAGTGTTGCAAAGTGTTTGAGACTGAAGAGCCTATCTGTCACGTAGGTTCACAACATAGTTGCCTAAAATTGAACCCGTGACCTCCAACATACAATACACATGCCCAACCACTGCACTGTAGTGTTTTCTGTGTAATTTTTGTTTGATGTTGACCATATTGGCAGGTGCGAACTTACGTGATCTTTAGGCTTCTCGGTTTGAAATGGTCTTTGCATTGGTTTTTTGTTGAAAAATTCTTAAATGGTCTGTTGATAACATGTTGATAATAGGTGTGATTTATAGTGGAAGGGTAGGAATATAGATGAAACATTACATTGAAAGGTTCTATTTGTACATTTCAAATTTGTTACAAATTCATACATATACATTTGCAAATCTTATATCATGAGTGGTAGCCTTTTGTGGACAATTTTATTTTCACTAAACATAATACATGAAGACTTTCATACATTTGCAAATTTTATATCATGAGCGGTATCCTTTTGTAGACAATTTTATTTGCAGTAAACATTAATACATTTGCTACCCCTTGCTTTGGATACAAGTAGTGTTGAGTAAAGTAGTAGTGGAGGTGCTATCAAAGTAGAGACTAGTATTTATGATGGGTTGTTTTGGTTAAGTGAAATTAGTCTTGACTCCTCCTTTCTTCTTGCTCCAAGTGTAGATGCGTGCACCATTTTTGAGTACCTTTCAAATTGAAATGCACAGATTGTCAAGTGAGGGAACTCTGGAGAAACTGTAAATGTCAAACCTTGTCTTTAAATGACTGGACTGTGAGGATATCGGGAGGATCCTAGTAGATGTAAATAAATCTAGATTGATCATACATGAACATCAAAAATTGAATGTGTAGATCCCGACTCCCAACAATCCCAAATCAGAATTAAATGTTTGCAACAAAACTAACTATGCAACTCTTACCCCTTTACTTAAATCTCTTGTATCATGAACATGCTTCCCAAATTTCAGTGTTCATTATGCATCACGAGTATGTTGTGGTCTTCTTTCAATGTGCTTATTAAGATGGCAATTACTATTTTTAGGAACCTAGCAGAGCAGTCCTACCTATTATAGTTGAACAAAGTGTTCATTTTGCATTGAAAGAAATGCAATTAAGCAACCAACTTTTGACTGTTACCTAGAACAGAACAATCTTGATTCAAGTTAATATATATACCCACACCAGTCTGAAGTCACGTAAGAGTTCAATCCTACAACTAAGAAGAAATTTTAACATCCACAAGGCTAGTTGCACTTTTGTTCGAGTACTAACAAATTTAAAAAATGGTTACAAATTTCACTTCAATCCCCAACTACTTTCATTCTTGACTTCACAAAATTAATACAATAATCAACTACTATACCTTTTTTGTTATATCAGTTCAATCCTCCAACCACGTGGAAGTTCATCACAAGATTAATACTGGACCTACATTTATGCTTTTCCAAGTCAACATGACTTGGGATCATGCAAGCAAAGCATTTAAAGAGAACACAAACCCAATAAGCATATTATTCTTGTCATTTATCTATAATTATATCTACAATTAAGTTTATCTTGGTCTGAACTACACACGATGCTCTTCGTCCAATGTAGCAAAAATTATATCAACACGAGCTTGCTTGATGTCATTTGATCCAACTATTTTTCTTGTGGAACCTTATACAATTAGAGCAGGCAACAACATAAGAGTGTACTACTACTAGTATTGGAAGTGGATTGATTTAGCTTTGACAGAAAAAATTCCTCTTGGGCAAGTGGAAAAGGAAAAAAATGCCCAAAAGCCAATTTTGCCCCTTCAAAAATAAATTCAAGCACACTTTTATCTGTTTTAAGGGTTTCAAGTGGACTGAATTAATATGAAAAAAATTTTGGATGTTAAAGGAAGAATTAGTCATTGTTTACTTGAAAATCGGCTCATCCATTGAGAAAAGCAGACCCCGGGATAGAGAGGACTCATGGGGATGCATTTTTTTACACAACACCGTCCCAGTCTCATTTTAGTCAAACAATGTTTTGTGAAATCACCTCACCAAATCTCACAAACAAATGCCCATCAGAAGTGCTGCTTGTGCTCCCTATAACATCTTTGTGCTTACCATCTGCATATTCATCCAAATACCTCCTGTAATTATTACTAGGGGTCAGTTGGTTCGTTCGGATACTAGGAACTTGCTTAGGAGTAGGCACTGGCAACATCGACTTTAGAACTCTGGCAACTTCATGCATGGTGGGTCGATCAGAGGGTCGTTTCTTGGTGCAAAGCAAGGCCAACTAGAAGATTTTTCTTACAATCCCAAGATCCCTGCAGGTTGCTACAACTTCTGTATCAACAGTTTCCATGACTGTGTTGTTGTCTGCTTTTGATAGAATCTGTGTTCACATGCCAATGTCAAAGACAACTCCATCCACATCAACAAACCTTAAAAATACTTAAACAGTGTACAGTGTAAGCTCCGAAAGAAAATTAACAAACAAAAATCTTACCAACTGAAGCAAATTTGAGTCATTGTCCACAGCTTTCCTTCCCGTCAACAACTCCAGAAGAACAATTCCGTAACTGTATACATCATATTTCTCATTAAGCCTTGATGTTCTTGCATATTCAAGGTCAATGTAACCAATGGTACCCATAACATAGGTAGAGGTGTGGGTTTTCGCTGAAGGAAATGCACTTGACAATGCCAAAGTCTGACAAATGTGCTTCAAAATTATCATCAAAAGAATGTTAGAAGTCTTCACATCCCTGTGAACAATGCATTTAAGTATCATGATGAAGATATGGTAATCCTTTTGCAGCACCATGAACAATCTTTAGCCGAGTGTCCCAGTCTAGCTTAATCTTCTTTGATGATCCTATACGAAAATAAAAATTAAAAAAAACACTTGTTAGATTCTCCAACAATCCATTTTAATCAGAAGGTTAGAGATTGATTGGATTCTTCTATTTCAAAATATGAATCTACAATGTACAAATCCATTTTTCTTCATAACATAATCATTTTACTCACCGTGTAGGATGTCCCACAGACTTTTGTTTACCATGTAATCATAAAACAACAGGTTTCCATGTGGAGAAAGTGAATATCCATGCAGACTCACAAGATTCCGATGCTTGATGCTTCCAACTGTTTCCAACTCAGTTTCAAATTCAGGCAAGTTTTGTGGGTAGTGACTGTAAAGTTTCTTTATAGCAATTGGATTACAATTCTTTAGAACACATTTATAAACAGTGCTTGTAGCACCATAGCCAATTATATATTTCTCGTTTAGATTTTTTGTGATTCTCATTATGTCAACGTACATGTGAAGAGCCATGTCCATGTGCAGTATGACCAACCTTGGAGAACCTAAATGTAACAAATAGATGTGTCAATAAAGAAATTCTAATAAGATATTGCTTTCTGATTTGTTGTCTGATAATCTATACAATATGAAATCATGTCTAGCCATGTTAGTTATATCACCTTGCTCCATTTTGTTTGCAGAGCCTTTTGTAAATGCCTTTGGATGATTTGAACGGTACAAAGCTATAATTATGCACAATAGTATTACTGAACCCAAACAGATGCAAACAATTGCTGGTTTTGAGATGGATGTTGTTCATTGCATTGGTCCACAATTTTGTTACACAACATCATACATATCCAAGTTAGCCAATATTTTGATAACAATAGAAGAAAGTCTCTAGAACCTGATCTATTTAAAAGACAACTAATATTACTTGCATCAATTAATTGCTGATATCCAAAAACCATAAGAAACAAAATTGAATTGGTCCCTAGAGAAACGTTTTGGTTATATCTACACCTGTCTGGAGGAAACCTGTATAGATGAAATGAACATACAATGTCCCCAGACTAAGATTGTTTAAGAACTGCCTAATCTCTTGAGGAATAGGAGCCATGTTAACGATTATCATCTCTACATTGAAGAAAAACACCCTAGAGTTACATTCCCATGAATTTGAAAATACATATACTTTCTAAAAACATCATGAAGACCTCATGAGTTATGTTAGAGTAAGTATTTACCTTAGCTCATGTTCACCTAGGTACTTTATTTAACATTGTATTTATCCTCAACTGCAATGTGCACTTCCCCTGGATAAATCTTTTATCTTTTCAGATATTAGGCATATTATCTAGTTATCCAATAGTTATTTACTTGATCTATGGTATTGACTAGATCCTGCCGAAAATTTATAGTCTAGTTAAATCTATGGAACTTGACTAGTTCTTTGATGACTAGTTATTTCCTTGATTTATGGCTTGATCTAAGACTCTTGATGGTTCTTAATGTTATTCCTTATCTATTTAATCGCATTGCCCATTGTCAATGTATTGCATTGAGTTCCATAATAATATATGATATTGCTGCTCAAGTTTACAAAGGTTTCCCTATGTAAAGTTATGGAAAATTGCATCATCTTATTGATCGTGGTGTTTGATAGATCCAAAAACATGATCATTCCTTTCAAGTTAAACAATCATATTTTCAGTATAAAGAACTTACATATCGACTATACTCCTAAGATTTCCAAACTCCTCTAGCAGAAACCCATTCAGTCTATTTTCCACTCAAATTCCTTGAATTTATAATTGAGATGAATCATCAAGTCAATATAATGTTCATTCATAGAAATTGGACTTCTTGTTTATGCTCTATAAAATCCTATATGGACAAGACTTACAATTTCAGAAGATGTTCCAAAGCCCCCACAGATCCGGAAATGGGTCCAGAAAGTTTATTATTAGGAGGTCCCTAGGATTTCATGTCAGATCAGAGATCAACAAAATATTTGGAAGTCTTCCATAGTTGTCATCTAGATAGTAAATTTCTCTCCAAACACAATTCTTAATAGCCTATTGAAAGTATAATCAAAAAATAAAAAATAACTAAACTCACAATGTATCTAAATTTATAATATATCCCAGCTCTATCGGAATTGCTCCCTTAATATTGTTTGAGGACATATTCCTGTAAAAGCAATAACATAATATTGCTAGACTCATTAGACCATGGGTGTATTATAAATTCATGGTTAATGTGCTTGACAAAACCCTTCCACAATCACCATATACATGATCGATCAACAACACAAAATATAATCTGAAAGAACTTACAAATAAGTAAGGCTTCCAAGCTTTCGAAATTCAAGAGGCATTGTTCCATTCAGTCGATTGCCATGCACATTGTTATAACCAAAGACAACATACAAACTTAGAAAATCTTAGAGAACAACATATTAACTAAAAATTTACTCTTTTAATCCTATGTTAGTTGGATGAAACTATAAAACATTTTCATAAAGACCCTTAAAAGTAACTCAACTTTGTCATGTTTCCCAACTCAAGTGGAATGGTCCAGTATAGATGATTATCACTAAAAAATGATCTCTTTTCTTTGTGTGATACAGTGTGTGTGTGTGTGTGTGTGTGTTCAAACAAATCAGTTACATCTCCTGTTCTTAGTCACGAACAAAATTAGGCATAATTAGAATGATCACTACTGATGAGAACTATTCACTTTACATCTTTCTATGCCTAAACAAGTGGCTTTGCAACTTTATTATGAGTTATTCAATCAGTAAGAATTAAGTCAAATCCTATTCATCAAAAAACAGAATCTGCTTATTTTCATTATGCATCATCTAACATATCAACATGATATTCCTTTACTTTTATTGGGTGTATATTAACCATTTGGAAGTAAATGCATGTGGAACACCAATTAATTCAGTATAAAGAATACATACAAATTCTCAAACCCATTATATGGTTGAAACAAGAGAAGGGTGAACAACACAGATGTACCCTAATGAAGCTCTTGCTACTTTAGGTTTGGTTAAATATAAGATGTTTAATCTTGTTGTTCAGTCATTAGCTAATAATGGGAAACACATGCAAAAGTGCCAAGTGCCAAGGAATAGAAAAGTGATTGTCCAATCAAGAGAAACTAAATTCAAAATTCAATTACTCAGTAATGGAGGCTTGATTACCCTTTTGTTTCCTCTTGGTGTTTATGTTGTCTTCCTTTTCAGATTGAGAATTTTACAGACTTCTTCTGGGATCAAGTAATAAAATCTCTAAAAGAAAACTCAACACCTCACTACAATATGAATGACGAAGACAATCACATCCTTAAACCATTTGCAAATATGGAAAATAATTGAAAGTGTGTCCCACATGAGTATCACTCTCTTTCTCTTCTTGCTCAACAATCTCATGGGACTTTTCAAATACTTGGAATGCAACTCAACGCTGACAAAAATATGCAGACTAATAGACTGTAGAATTTCTAAATTGGGTTATTTGAAGACTATTAATTTTCTTAAAAGAAATGTGCTTTAATGGTTTTGTCTTAAGTGCAGAAGTTTCCAACTGTTGGATGAACATCCTAGTGTGACAGGTGATTTCAAACCTCTATGCCTCATAAGTAGAGAGTGAATATGGAGGAAGAGACATTCTACTGACATGCTAGGAGAGGAACATGATTAAAGAGGGAACATTATGGAAAGAAGTCTGACGTTCCACCCATGCTTCCCCACAGATTTGTTATGCTCATAAATTCTTCCTTTGCATTAAATCGTGACAAGAATAACAATGATAGGTTAGTAAGAAATTAGAAGGAAATATTAATGAAAATGGACCAATTAGGAGGGAAAGAAGATTGTGGGGATGTAGTAGAGGATGAACTTGAGAAGTATGTAAAAAACTATCTGAGATGTGTGACAACAAAAGGATACGGGATAATGCTCTTGACCATAATAGAAAACCCAAAAGAAACAACCCTTTTAAGAGAAAGAAGGAGCTTGGTATTAAGTGCAAGATATTTGATATTGGTAATGCTTGCTGGACTCACCGATAATTTACAGGTAATATTCAAACAAGGAATTACAATTTTCTAGAGGTTATTTTGTAGTCTGGATAATATACCTCAGTAGACATATCATCCTTTGCATGCATTGCATTCAAACTTTCCACAAGTGAGGTGTTGTTTGATCCTAAAGAGAGTGAAGGAAAGTTTGACATTGACCAAGATCACTTGGGTTTAATGATAGAGATCCTTGGTTTGATGCCCAAGAAAATTATTTTAAGTGGAAAACATTCTAATCAATTTTTTTACAACCATGGTTACCTGAGACATATTCAACACACAAATTTTTAGACCTTGAATAAAGTTCTTTAGTAGAAATATAATTTCCCTGAATAAGAAGCAAATGGGTTTACTGACTTTCGTTTTCCCTTATTAGACTTTATACCAGAGAAGAGACCCATTGCAGAAAAATCCCTACGACCATGGCTAAAAACCCCTCCGCTGCAGCGTAAGACATGTAAGAGGTCGTTGCTAACCCTCAAATCCACCTTTCCATGTGATTCGATCCCACGTCTCTCAAAAGCTAATTTTTCGTAAAATTTTATGTGGAAATTGATTTAAATAGATTTTAAGATGGGTGAATTTCTTTGTTAGGTAAGCATTGAATTATTTACATAGACTTGACTATCAGTAATTTAGTTAATCACCCTTGCCTTACACGACGCCTATCACTAATCGTGAGAAAAAATCATGCAGACTTTCGCGTTGAATAAAAACACAAAAAAAATCTAAACGCCTCTCTCCAGAAATCCTATCCCTCTCTATTCATTCGGTTAGTACTTCGGCATAGTTTAGATCTCACTGTGAATCATCGAAGTCATCTCACTCCTTTGCACTTAGTGTTTCATATTTTCTAGCTTATCTTGTTTGGGTTAATTTTTTTACTTAATTATTTATTCATTTACTGCTGCAATAGTAATCAGATTAGGCATATATTTCCATATTTAGCTTAATCAATTTAGTGAACTTGATATTTGAATCTATCTTCCCTTTAGGGATCTTATCCTATCATCAGAATAGCTCAATCTTATGGCTAGTTATTCTTATCCATCATTAGACTCTTGCCATCATGGAGATTTCCCTCCACGCCTACTTATAGAATCACCATGATCGTATCAATAAGCTCAAAGCATACTTAGCTACCACTTACATCCATCCTTACATGTCACATGACTATGTATATCATAAGTTTACCTCCAATCCATCCCTCAACAAAGATCAAATCACTTTTACATTAGATGAATTTCCATCTCAAGAAATGTTAGACCATGACCGCCCATTATATATTTAGGTTTGTATTAATAATGTTGGGGTCAAGCGCACCTTAGTTGACAATGGCTCTAGCCTTAACATATGTAATATTACTTTCCTCCATCAATTGGGTTTTTCTATAACGTCTTTGACCCCTTCATCAATATCTATTCATGGCTTCGACAATATCCCTAAGCGTGTCTTAGATACCATTTCTCTCCCTGTTACTCTTGGTCCTTGCACAGTCACCATTCCATGTCATTTAATGCCTAATAACCTCAATTACAACTCCATGCACATGGGAACCCCCGAAAATCTATCTAGAGTATTCTTAGTTCCACTAGCTTCACCCATTATATATTCTCGTGTGTGTGTGTGTGTGTGTGTGGCCATCCCAAACGGAGAGGACATCAACACTTCTATTCCTATTCTTTTTGACAGATCTCATTCAAGCTTATGGTGATGCTATTCAGCATAGCCCTAAGGAAATGAGTGAATGAGGGGGTTCACATCGACATCACAATATGACCAATGCCTTGATAGAGATAGGGGTACTTGGTCAGTCAAGCCCTATCTCTATATGGGGAGACCTCCTCCCTATCTCGTTATGGTTGGGTTGAGATCTTACCCGTAGCTATGTAGAGTAGGGGTTAGTCTACTCTACTATATCTATATAGGTCCGAGCATTCCCCTAGATATAGAATCCTTCCTTGGAGGCTTCACATCCATGGTATGTATGTGGTCCCTTCTAATCTTCATATGTGGCTTAGATTCCATTATCAAGGCATTTTTTATTATGTTCCAGCTGATCCATCCCCTTTTGAACATTTCCATTCTATTAAACAACTCAATGATATTCCTTGTTCTTCTAACTTCACTCAATATTTTCCTAAATATGGCCTAAGGTATGAATTTTTATGCCACTATAGTATTTACGATAAGGATTTAGGTACAAAAGGACAAGTCATTGTACCTTGGGATCTTCCTACAGAATCAAAAAAATTTGGGTTGGGATTTCATTCTCCATCTCTCCCTCCTCCAGAAGCTTATATGACTTTGCATACTTCTTCACTTTTACTTGTACACCCAAAGCTTCTCAGTGATTCTACTCTTACTTGTTGGGATCATTTATAAATTTTCACTGTTGATGAATCTCTCCTATAATACATGGGAATTTACAAAAATTTCCATTCTTTTAACCATAAGAAGCGCTCTCCATCATTTCTCAATACTACCACCTACTTTAGACAGTTTGACACATCTACTAACAGTGCCAATCCTCCTAATACTATTCCTAATGACCCATGCATTGATGATTGGTTAGCTCTTCTCAATGAAGATACCATATTATATAACCTTGGTACATCGGAAAACCCACGAATAATTTTGTAAGCCGCCTATCTCACGCCTGATTGACAAAAAGATATCAAGCATGTTCTTCACGAGTTTTCTGAAATCTTCACATGGGATTGAAATGACATGTAAGGAATTGATCCCTTAGTGGCCATGCATTACATCATCCATAATCCTGGTGCCACACTGGTCCAATAGAAAATCCATAAAATGTACCTGAAAGTTACACTTATAATCAAAGAAGAAATCCAAAAACTACTCAATGTTGGTTTTATTCATGTTGTTGATTATCCCGAATGTGTATCCAACATTGTATCCATTATGAAGCCATATGGCCACATTCCCTGGTGCACAAAATTCTGAAATTTAAATAAAGCTTGTCCTAAGGATAGCTTTCTGTTACCACACATTGATTTTTTTTTTGATTCTACTGCAGGATACAATATTTTATGCTTCATGGATGGCTTCGCAGGTTACAACGAAATACAAAATAAACCCAATAGACCAAGAGAAAATTAGGGTAATAATTTTTTTTTTGAAGATGATTACTAACAATACTAAAACTAATGATACAAAACTGATTTCCGAAATTATTTATTTTAAACTAAATTGATCAACCCAAATTTCTCAACCACTAGCCCGAAAACAATTTTCATTTATTTAATTAATATTAGATTTAGCTTATATTAAGTTTACACACATTTAATACCTAGCACTTTGAATTAAAATTTGCCCCTTGTATTTTATTTGCCCACTGCACTCATTCTTAAACTTTAATTAATTTCATTCAAATTTAAAAACACTTGGCTCCAAAAGAATGTAGGGTTGATTGTGACCCTAGGATAGAAACTATCTCAACCTTAGATCTAATTTTGCCCTAAACTTGCCCTAAATTTTCCTTATCCTCTTCTTTTACCTTTCATTTGAATTTCTCTTTTACTTTCTCATCTTATTTCATGTTTTCTCATTTTATTTTATTTTTCTTCTTGCAGGTTGGATGAAAGAAGAATGGAGTCAGTTCCTCTTTCTTGTCTAAAACCCTTATTGTATATTTTCCTCCCATGAAATATATACTGTCTATTGTTTTTTATGTTTATTTTGTTATTCCTGTGGGGCAGATTTGAAGGGGCTGGAGGGTGGCGGAGCTGGGTTAGTGAGCCACAGGTTTGATGGAGGTCGGCGGCGGACAGGGGGCAGGTACAGGCAGGGTAGGGCGCGTGGGGGGGGAGAGGGGCGGCCGGGTCGTGGCAACGGGGCAGGAGAGCAGGGAGGGGGGGCGGGAGGGGGCCGTGCAAGGGTTTGCGGTTCATGGGCGCGTGTGGCGGAGGGCATGTGGGACAGGGGGGGCAGGGGGGAGGTCGTGGGGCGGACAGCCTGGGGCCCCCGTGGTCCGAGCAGCAGCCGGTGGGACAGTCGGATGGGTGGGGGGAGGGCCGACCCTCCCCCATTACACTTTGTTTTTATTTTTTTATAAATGCTGTGCAGGTTTGGGGGGGGGCCGAACCCCCCCCCCCCCCCTCCAAACATTTTTATTTTTATTTTTATAAATCATTTATTTTAATTTTTATTAATTATTATTTTATATATATAATATATATATCTATTAACTATATGATTTTATATATATATATTAAATAAAGAATACAATGCATTATAAATATATATATGATATCTAACCCATTTTATAGTATGTTATATTAACAAATATTATATAAATATAATAACTTGATATTTCATTTTGTATAGAATATGATCTCAAAAAAATTTCATCTGAATACTAAGAAATTAATACAATATATATGACTAGATTTATACCCAAAAATTACTAGAAAACTGGATTTAAACTGAATTATAGTTAATAATGAAATATAACTATACATGATTTATATTATTTAATAACTGAGTCCACAAAAGATTTGTTAAAGATTGACCATAATGCAAATTCTATTTTGAATTTGATTTTTTATTTAGACAATAAATCAACTAAGAATTTTTGTCAATAAATAAGGGTATTAAAATGAATTTCAAAATAACTTGAAAAAAGAATCAAGCAAAGATAACATTACTCTTCTCTTCACCACATTCACCAAGTAAACAATTTTAGGATTTGTCTTATTTTATAAGAGAGATTCTACAGAAATAATACATTTCTTGACAAAATGGGAGATCTACTTCATGAAGGAAACTTTCATTTTAACAAGGCATACAATATTTTTCATATTATCAAGCTAAAATCCTGAATAATATAGAATATATTCCTTTCAAAACAACATGAAGAGCATCATTTATTAATGCAACAAGATCATCAGCTTATGGAAAGTAACAAGTTTTACAAAGAACATTCAACTTTCAACCATATTCAAGAGTTATAAATGTTTGAAAACACAAGTGCTTCCATGAACTATACATCTCATTCCACATGAATGACTTGCAAAAGAGCTCACAACAATATTTTACAAGGAACATAGAGTTTATCAAGAGCTACAATTTTCTAAACAAGAGAGGGTCATAAAGGACCATGCCACCAAAGATACTCCAGCACACCTCAAGGACAAGGCTCCAACTTCGAATGCTTTACAAGGATTCAACTTCAAGAGAACAAGGCTTGTTTAACCTCCCAACCTTCAGGCATCATTACATGCCTTTCCAAGGGTTGGAAGACATGCTAGCCTCCCCCAAGCCCATGGGAGAGAGAGCTAGCTTCCACAACATGAGCACAAGATCTTTAGGGAGACAAACACCACAATACACTCACAAACAAGACCAAACCATGCACGAAGGAAAAACACAACATTGAGCAATAAAAGAAAAGAGGAGAAACCATATTCATCCTCTAAATTTGGGGAAGAGTAGATGAGATACCCGAAAGTGACATAAGGTGTGATCTAACAAAAGAATGCACACATCAAACTTCCTTCTCCACCTTATTTCTCCGAAGTCAACAAGATCCTCCTTATTACTCCATCCATTCACCAAAATCCTTCTTGGGAGGATTTTCAAACCCCTTGGGTTTCCTCTCCAAGAATGGGAAAGGGGTTCAAACCAAATGAACCCCTTACCCACCTCAAACCATATGAGGGGAGTAAAGAAACCGACATGGCTTGCCCATCAAGCCATGGGGTTTGAGAGGGAAAATCCCTCTCTCTTCCCCCAAATAACTCAAACATCCATCAAACCATATGATGGATGGAGTAAAACAATGCACAAATATAATCAAGCAACAAACCATACAAGCAACTAAACAAATAAATCAACTATGAGCAAGCTAAGATTTAATAAGGGAACATACCACATAAATGAGCTCAAGAGGTTACCTTTAATAGCTCTCCAAAACAAGATTTTGCAACTTTCTTCCTCAAGCAATCCTCAAGCTCCAAATTTCTCAAGCACTAAGCCAAAACTCCAAGAAAAGAAGAACCAACCAAAAAAAAGGACCCTCACCATTCCCATGGATGGGAATTTGAAGAGGAGAAAGCAAGCATCCTCACAAATAAGGGGGTGACATGTGTCACCCCTCTCCCTCATCAAGGTCAAAGATGCCAAAACAAAAGAGAGAAAGGGTGAAATTATCTTTTTGCCCTCTTCTCCCAAATTCCCTAAAATGTTAGCAAGACAAAATAAGAGCAACTTTTGATAAACACTCAAATCCACATCCCTTACATGGATGTGATCAAACAAGTGGTAAAAAGGGAGGGAAAACTCCCTCAAGCCTTGAAAATAAGCCCCCCTACCCATTAGGTAGGGTCCAAGGGCTCATTTTTGTGTTGGGGGAACTCCCAAGCTAAAAAGGGACCCCCAAAAATGCCCAAAATACCCTAATTTCGGGTTTTGCATTTTTGGCACAAGGGTAGAGGGTGTGGGGACCACCCAAGGGTCTCACATGTGACCCTAAACCCTTGTGATTAAGTGACACATTAAACATAATCCACAATTCAAAAGAAAGAGGAGTTATTAACTCCCAAAACAAGTTTACATCATAACCAACTACCCTAACCAAAATTAATAATTCAAAGCACAATACATTACATACATTGGGGTCACTCATAGTGCCCAAAATAATAATCACCTATACTAAGGCTTCACACAAAGAACATGGCTAGGACTCAGCCCGTGGGCTGCTTGTGCAAGATTGTGTAGCTAGTCTGAATCCCACGTTCTCCTATGACCTGTCACCTGCACACTCATTGCACACATTAACCGCATCTGTCCAATACAAGAGTAAACTAGCTGCTCACTAAGCGAATAGATTCAAACATGTAAATTAATGATATCACCATCATCAATGTGGAATGCACAATCTCACACAATTCGTCGTATGTTAGGTATTACAATACATATCATGTCATATCACCATGTCATCATGTATCCTCATCAGCAAAACAAATACGTTACAAAATCAAGGTATGTGACTAACTAATTATCCAACATGTATCAATTTGACCTAAATCACATAGCAAAGTGTTAGTGTCCACAATATCAAATAAAAGGTGTCAACCTACTAATCTAGTTAAATTAGCGCTACGCGCTCCAAATCACCATACGTGTTCATGAAAGCAAACCAACATATCCAAAATCCATAACTGTGGTTTAAGAATTCAGCAGATCATAGAGGCTAGAAAAGGTGGGCACTACATCCCCCTCTCCTAAAATTAGACTTCCTCCGGGAAGTCACTGGAAGAGCTAGGGATAATATTTTACTAGATATCACATCGTAGTGTGAGTACTACATTAAGGTCATTTTTAAAGGAATTAACATATTATTTATTTTTATTTATTATTTATTATTTTTATTTTTGTCTTAACAACATGTCTTTTGAAAGGGTAACTAGGTCCAGGAACAAGTATATTTCAAATAGGGTAGTATTAACCAAAGGGGAGTGTATAAACCGAATTTCATTTTCCTCATCATTATGTTTCCTAGAAGGGTTCGAAATAAGAGGATATACAACATAAGGTCCCAACATGATGGATGAGCGAAGGAAACATAAATGTTGTTTCAAAATGAATTTAAAAGTTTTTGAATATTAATTGTGTACTATAACACTTTAAGGAAACTATCCAAGGTGTCACACATATCACACACTGAGAAAGAAAAAGTTTCCAAGTTTCGTGAGGTCTCATCTCCTAACTCATCATCACTCTAACTATTGAAAAAGGAAGGTTCACGAGTCCTTTTAAAATGGTTCAATAATCGACATTATTCACTAAGATCAAGGAAGAATATTCACATACTATCAAACATAGTTAAAGGAGTTGTCTTAATTTGGTCTTTATTTATTAATTTCTTAATTTATTTATTTTTGTTCGCTAAATGATTGTAGGAAAAAATAAAATAAAATTTGTGGGTGGAATATATATAGTCCATTACTAGGTTAGAATTAGCTTTCTAATTTGTTTTCCAAGGTTTCAAAGCATGTACCGTTTTATAAAACATTTCCATTCCGAGACAAAATGATTTATAGGTCTCATAAATGAAAATTTATTTTATTATTGTTTGTAAGTTGGTATACATGAGTTCTCATTATGACGAAGCAATTTTAGAACTTTCTACGCCCCTAACAAGACATAACTTCTTAATGAAACAACAAACCACAAATTTTCAGTTCAATAAAAAGTTTTACTTTATTTTTTATCATTTCCTAATTACTATAATCGAAAGAAAACAAGAATGAGTTACGCAAAAACAAAATCCATTTAAATAGAGTGTTTCCCAAATCATATCAACATACTTATCAAAATTTACAAAATACCAACATGATGGAATGCAAAAACTTTTCCGTCCATACTTTCCTCAAGCATGCAAGAGTTAAACACTCATTTTCCTTTAATGAAAGGTAAGGTCTAATTTTTTTCAAGATTTCTGACTTACGTTAACTTTTACTTAACAATTGTTTGGTCGAAAATTTGGCCCATTAGGTCGCAAGAGATATAAGTATAAAATAATTACACTTATTAACAAGGGTGGAATTCATATTACACAAAGAAATTTGAATCACGCCACCCTATTTGAGTGGATAAAAAAGAAAATAGAACCGTGTTTTCAAGAGGACCCCAACATAAGTTCAATTTATCTGTATACATATATTTTAAAAGTAGTGTTTATGCTGATCACAAGGGACGTCTTTACCCATAGTAGATGGAAGGCTAGTTCGTCATTATTTTTAGTCCTTGTAATAAGGTCTCTCATCATTTACATTATAATAACATACTAAGAGTTCTTCTATGTGGATGAATCTTATAAAGGAGTTTCCTAAGAATCTAATAGTCAGAGCATAACGGATTTGCGAGATCATTGCAATCATTCTATCAATCATGTTAACTCTCTCACCTAACCATTTAGGAAGACAAAACAATACCTAAGTTTCTTACATGATTCCCAACATTAGTTGTGTAAACCATATGAACATCACAAGACAAAATTAGTAAACATCGCCTATCACAACTGAAGCAATAATTTTAGGATCGCCACAAATTTTAGCTTTTTGAGGGGTAACAATGATTAACATTGTTTATCCAACCAACATTGTTTAATTATATATATAACGAGTTTTCCAAGATACAAATAATTACAATATTCCATTATTGTTTATAAGGTAAGCGCTCACAACTGTGCTTTTAGATTTATATATAAATATATACTTTTGTGGATTTTGAGACATTACTTTCACCCACAAAGGACCACATTACTTGTTCTTTCACAATCAACACCATCATCGATACAACATAGTGCCTAACCAAGAAAGTATTCAACACTAATTCATTTCATTTTATTTTCTTTCCAAGAGAGGGATACAATATCGTTGTTTATATTTATTATAGATATAAAAATTTTGCATGACCATTGGTCTTATAAGTATACTAATTTGAGGTTTGAAGAGGGTGATTCCCTTATTTCTATACGTAAGTAAAAAAAAAATATAAACATGATCACTCATAACATTTTGAACCATCTTGAGGAGAGTTAAAATCATATGCGGAATCACTAAGGTTATAAGGTTTTAACCATGTTGCCATGCAACAAAACTTAATAAGAGATTAGGGTAAAGATATAGGTTTATCAAGCTCTAAAAGGATTAAGAAAATTAACTAGATCATTTCCGAAGTTAACTCTAAAATTTATACCAAGAGCTTCGATAACAATTTTAAGTTGTGAAACTAGGTTTGTTTTATAATCGCACAATGAGTTCTTACGTCGCACAAAGAGGATAACTTAGCAAATGAAATATTATTTCGAGCAACACCATCAAAAGGGAGAGGCACTAACTTTCTTTCCTTTATCATTTATTGTTTAGAGAAAAGTTAACAAATTATTTTCATCCAATTATTCTTAATTTTAAACCATAATTTTGAAGCGGAAACAACAGGGTCAAAAGATCATTTGCTAAATTTCCTTATAAAAGGGTCATAAAACTAAGATTAGAACATATATCAAAGGAGTACAAATTATTTCAAATTTCATAGTAGTGAAATATCAAAACGTGGAAGATTATTTTATCGTATTGGAAATTTTTTACAAGATACAGACATTTAATTTACACCCCTACCGAAGGGGTTTCATTAGATCTAAAGAGGCACCTCTAACACGACAGTTGATATTCCCAAGAAACAAAGGATCATTTAGACAAGAAACAACCAATCAAACGTCATAACAAATTTCCTATATCAAGGTTACAATTTCACATTCTTATCCGACCTACTTATTATTTTCGACACCAACAACTAGACCTTTGATGACCAGAAATTACATACCTAACCAAGGTCGCTAGCAAAATAACATGACTTGTTGTACAAAGTTTATTTTAGGTCCTAGCATTCAACCTAGAACACGTAGCTTAAAACAATAACCATATTGTAACATGTTTCACTCCCAAAGGTGTTCTAAGAAACCTATTTGTTTATAAAGACCTAATTTTCTTGTTCCACAACTAGAGAAAATGGCTACAAAGGGATCCTGCCAAGACATGTACCCAACACCCACATGGTGAAACAAGGCTTTCATTCAATTCTCTATTAAACAGAGAGTCAAACAAAACGTACATTTCTAATTACTGGTGAATAGGTTTCAAATTGGAAGCACTATCTCGAGGCCAACTATTACAGTTTTACTATTGTATACCAGCATATTTATAGTGACAAAAGGCTACAAAAAGGATCTTGAAAATAAGTAATTCCCAATTCAAAAATGAGTTCTAACAGCTTGACTCTATTCTTCTATAAATAGATAACCCAACGCAACTCACAAAATGAAAAACTGATGATCGAAACTCTAGATATGGCATACTTTCCGGGGCTAAATAATGTTATTTACAAGTTTGTATTTTGAACAAATCATCTAGAGGCCTTCTAAACACACTTGGCAAACTAATTATCTATTCCTTTTTCTCAAATCTAATCATTGTAAACACTGGACAAGGAGAAATACTACAAGTTAGAAGCCATAAGTTTTTAATTTCCTACTAACGCTCTCCACTTTACAGGTCCAATCGAAACGATTTTACTCCCCAATTTTAAATTGTTGTCCCAAACAATATGCGATTAAAAGAGCTCAAAAATTATTTTATCTATATGATCAAATGATTTTAAAAGTTGATTTTAAAATTTGATGCGGCTTCCCATGTTACTAGGAAACAAGATTATCCAAATTCATTACTACTATGGAGGACCAAGAAGCCATTTTGCACGTTATTAAACACGACATTTTCTTAAGTTTTACTGATTATTTTAAACAAACTAAGTGATCAAAATGTGCCTACCATCTATTGTCTTAGCAACATTTCACTCCAAGTGGTTATTCAAGAGATAAGTTTACCCATGGAATACTTTAGCGGAAACGATTTTAATTGTTTTACTTTTAATATTATGAAAACATTTATAACCAGTTAAAAGTTCTACCCAGAGCGTCCGCGTGTGTGAACCATCGCTCTGATACCAAATGTAATGCCCCGTCTTGGGACACGCAAAACATAGACCAAAGTAAAGCAAAAATTTAGGGTAATAATTTTTTTTTTTGAAAGTGATTACTAACAATACTAAAACTAATGATATAAAACTGATTCCCGAAATTATTTATTTTAAACTAAATTGATCAACCCAATTACTCAACCACTAGCCCGAAAACAATTTTCATTTATTTAATTATTATTAGATTTATTAGGGACACCTTATATTAAGTCTACACTCCGTTTTATTTATTTAGATTTTCCCCTTTTATTTTATTTGCCCACATGCACACCTCTTAAACTTTATTTTAATTTATATTTAAAAAACACATGGCTCCAAAAAGGTATGTAGGGTTAATTGTGACCCTAGGATAGAATCACTCTCAACCCTAGATCTAAGCTGCCCTAAAAATGCCCTAAATTTCCTTATGTCTCCTTTTATCATTTGAATTTCTTTTTACTTTTCCTCTTATCATTCTTTCTCAGTTTTGGTTTTATTTTCTCTTATTTGCAGGTTGGATAGAAAGAATCTATGGAGTAAAAGGATATTCCTCTTTCTTCTAAAACCCTTATTTATATTTTTCTTGAAAGCCACCTTATGAAATATGTGTGTCTTTGTGTGTGTGTGTGATGTGGCATGTTTATTTTGTTATTCCTATGGGGCGGATTTGCAGGGGCAGGGAGTGGTGGTGGAGCGGGGAAAGTGGCCGCAGCAGATGGGCGGCGGACAGGGGGTAAACGGCGCGGCAGAGAGGTGGAAGGCCGCGGGGGGGGGGGGACAGTCGCATGGGGTATTAGGGCGGCACAAAGCCGAGAGCCACGGGAGGGCGGCGAGAGGAGGCCGCAGGGGGGCGGGCTAGAGGGGCGACAGCGGTGCGGAGCAGGGGGTGCCGAGGGGGAGTTGAAGGGGTGGGGGGGGCAGCGGGGCCCCCCCCGGAGAATGTGCAATGCGGTCATGGGTAACCCTCCCCCACTTGCAAATTTGTTTATTTATTGTATTTTTTTGTTCTGAGATTTTTAAAAAAAATTTTTTTTCTGTTTGTTATTTAAAATTGATTAACTTATTATATATATATATATATATATATATATAATAATTTAACTATAATGATTATACAATATAAAGAATATGAATAAAGAATATATGCATTTATATTATAATATACAGATCCTACCCATTTAATAGTATGTTATATTAACCAAATATTATATAAATATAATAGGTTGATATTTTATTTTGTATAGAACATATCTCAAAAATTAAATCTTGAATACTAAGAAATTAATATAAATATATTGTAACAGATTTATACCCAAAAATTAAAGACAACTATATTTAAACGATTATAGTTACATTATGAAATATAACTATACTGATTTTATTATTTAATAACTTATCAAGATATGTTTGGATGTATAATGCAGATTCTAGTTTTGTTTTTTTAATTTAATTTCAGATATTCCAAATTTTTATCAATAAATAAGATGGTATTAAAATGAATTTATAAATGGTTGTAAGCAAGAAATCAAATCAAATAAGGTAACATTACTATTCTCTTCTAGACAAATTTGCAAAAAGGAATACATGTTCAAAATAAGTTTCTAATCCAATCTTTTTTTTCTTATAGTAAGAGAGAACTACTACATTATTCCAAATACACCTTCTTGACCAAAAGGGAGATTTATTTTCAAAATGCTATAGGAAATTTCAGATTTTAACATGAGAGCATAAAACAATAATTTCATTTCATATTAAAAGATAAAATTTGAATAACATCAGATAAACCAATATTCTTTTCAAAACAACCATGAAGCAGCATCACGTTTAATGCAACAAGGATCATTCATTTATGGAAAGTAACAAAGCTTTTGAAAAGCATGAGTTCAACTTTCACACCATGATTCCAAAATGTTTAAAATACACTTTGAAAAAGGGTTCTTCAACATCAAGTATATATCTTTCCACATGAAATGAAGCAAAATTCTCAACAACAATATTTTACATCAAGATTACATGAGAATTTCAACTTTCAAGAGCTAAATTTCCAAGACAAGAAGAGAGTCAAATAAGACCATGCCACCAAAGATACTCCAGCACACCTCAAGGACAAGGCTCCAACTTCAAATGCTTTACAAGGATTCAACTTCAAGAGAACAAGGCTTGTTTAACCTCCCAACCTTCAGGCATCATTACATGCCTTTCCAAGGGTTGGAAGACATGCTAGCCTCCCCCAAGCCCATGGGAGAGAGAGCTAGCTTCCACAACTTGAGCACAAGATCTTTAGGGAGACAAACACCACAATACACTCACAAACAAGACAAACCATGCATGAAGGAAAAACACAACATTGAGCAATAAAAGAAAAGAGGAGAAACCATATTCATCCTCTAAATTTGGGGAAGAGTAGATGAGATACCCGAAAGTGACATAAGGTGTGATCTAACAAAAGAATGCACACATCAAACTTCCTTCTCCACCTTATTTCTCCGAAGTCAACAAGATCCTCCTTATTACTCCATCCATTCACCAAAATCCTTCTTGGGAGGATTTTCAAACCCCTTGGGTTTCCTCTCCAAGAATGGGAAAGGGGTTCAAACCAAATGAACCCCTTACCCACCTCAAACCATATGAGGGGAGTAAAGAAACCGACATGGCTTGCCCATCAAGCCATGGGGTTTGAGAGGGAAAATCCCTCTCTCTTCCCCCAAATAACTCAAACATCCATCAAACCATATGATGGATGGAGTAAAACAATGCACAAATATAATCAAGCAACAAACCATACAAGCAACTAAACAAATAAATCAACTATGAGCAAGCTAAGATTTAATAAAGGAATATACCACATAAATGAGCTCAAGAGGTTACCTCTAATAGCTCTCCAAAACAAGATTTTGCAAATTTCTTCCTCAAGCAATCCTCAAGCTCCAAATATTTTTCAAGCACCAAGCCCAAGCTCCAAAAAGAAGAACCAACAAAAAAAGAAGAAGAAGAAGCTCCTCACTATTCCCATGGATGGGAATTTGAAGAGGAGAGAGCAAGCATCCTCACAAATGAGGGGGTGACATGTGTCACCCCTCTCCCTCATCAAGGTCAAAGATGCTAAAACAAAAGAGAGAAAGGGTAAAATTATCTTTTTGCCCTTTTCTCCCAAATTCCCTAAAATGTTAGCAAGACAAAATAAGAGCAACTTTTGATAAATACACAAATCCACATCCCTTACATGGATGTGACCAAACAAGTGGTAAAAAGGGAGGGAAAACTCCCTCAAGCCTTGAAAATAAGCCCCCCTACCCATTAGGTAGGGTCCAAGGGCTCATTTTTGTGTTGGGGGAACTCCCAAGCTATAAAGGGGCCCCCAAAAATGCCCAAAATACCCTAATTTCGGGTTTTGCATTTTTGGCACAAGGGTAGAGGGTGTGGGGACCACCCAAGGGTCTCACATGTGACCCTAAACCCTTGTGCTTAAGTGACACATTAAACATAATCAACAAATTAAAAGAAAGGGGAGTTATTAACTCCCAAAACAAGTTTACATCATAACCAACTACCCTAACCAAAATTAATAAAACAAAACACAATACATTACATACATTGGGGTCACTCATAGTGCCCAAAATAATAATCACCTATACTAAGGCTTCACACAAAGAACATGGCTAGGACTCAGCCCGTGGGCTGCTTGTGCAAGATTGTGTAGCTAGTCTGAATCCCACGTTCTCCTATGACCTGTCACCTGCACACTCATTGCACACATTAACCGCATCTGTCCAATACAAGAGTAAACTAGCTGCTCACTAAGCGAATAGATTCAAACATGTAAATTAATGATATCACCATCATCAATGTGGAATGCACAATCTCACACAATTCGTCGTATGTTAGGTATTACAATACATATCATGTCATATCACCATGTCATCATGTATCCTTATCAGCAAAACGAATACGTTACAAAATCAAGGTATGTGACTAACTAATTATCCAACATGTATCAATTTGACCTAAATCACATAGACAAAGTGTTAGTGTCCACAATATCAAATAAAAAGGTGTCAACCTACTAATTTAGTTAAATTAGCGCTATGCGCTCCAAATCACCATACGTGTTCATGACAGCAAACCAACATATCCAAAATCCATAACTGGGGTTTAAGAATTTAGCAGATCATAGAGGCTAGAAAAGGTGGGCACTACAATACCCAAGATATACGCACGTTGTTTGAATGCTTATGACAATATAAAGTAAACTTGAATCCCAAAAAATGCATTTTTGGAGTCACAACAGGTAAAATCCTTGGCTACATCATCTCACAATGTGGCATGGAAATAGAACCGAATAAAATAAAGGCCATTGTCGACATGCATCCACCTAGAAATTTACATCAATTATGATCACTATAAGGAAAAATTTAGGCCATCAGACAGATCATTACTCAACTTGCTGATAAAACCCAATCATTCACGTGTTTGATGAATAAAGATACTAAGTTCATATGGGACGACAACTACCAACAAGTATTTGATGTTATAAAAGCATACCTTCTAAACCCACCTTTCTTAGTCCCTCTGATACCAGACTGTCCTTTCTTACTATATATTTTAGTGATGTTTCGTGCCTTAGGAGCCATTATATCAAAAAATGATGATTCTAAATGTGAAAGGGAAATCTATTACATTAGTTGGATGTTACTATCTTATGAATGAAATTATTTTTATATTGAAAAACTATTCCCTAGCCTTGTCTTTGTCACCAAAAAATTATGCCATTACCTTCTTAACAAAGAGGTACATATCATTACCAAAGTAGATCCATTACAATACCTCCTATCCCGCACACATCTCTCAGGGCATCTAGCTCGTTGGGTCATGCTCCTTACTAAATTTGATTTCAAATTTATACCATGAAATGTAATTAAATGCCAAGCCATCACATATTAATTAGCTAAAGTATCCCTTCCTGACGTATCTCCTATCCGCTGACTCTTTTCGTGATGATTTCACTACTTATGCCATCGATTATGATACTTGGACAATGTATTTTGATGGGTCTCGTTGTCACTCTAGCACTAGGATGGGATTGTCTTCATCACTCCACATGGTGATCCTAATCCCTTTTTCTAGTCTACTAGCTTAGGGTTATCCTGCACTAATAAAATTGCTGAGTATGAATCCCTCATCCTCTGCCTTCTCACTGGCTCAAAATATCCACATTCGTAATCCATACAATATACAATGATTCCTAGCTCGTTATAAATCAAATTAATGATACATATCACACTAAAGTAAGAACACTTAATCCCATATAATATGCTCGTCAAATGATCTCTTAGCTACACTTGAGTATTACTCTATTACTACCATCCCTCTGTAAGGACAATCGTCATGCAGACGCCATGGCTAGTGCCACATCGCTTATCCCATAAGACATTAATGATAAGAAGGCCAAGTTCATCATCAGACACTTGCAAAATCCTTCTACTTATGTTCTTCCTCTAGCAACTTGCGCTATCACACATAGTCATGACAAGCCTAAGTGGTTTACTTCGATTTACAAAATTATCTATATCAGAAAACCATTCCCGATGGTCTACCACCACATGAAGCTCATTGCTTATGGTGTGAGGCTCCCCACTATGTCATCATTGGAGAAGAATTGTGTAAGTGTGCACTTGATGGTCGCTTGTTATAATGTCTCGGACATGCTGATATCCCCACTGCCATCTCTCAAATACACGATAGTATGTTTATGGCCATTTCTCTGGAAAATCCATGCCCCAAAAGCTTTTTCGTCAAGGATATTATTGGCCTACCATGGAATAGGACTACCTTGAATACGCTACACATTGTGATAAGTTCCAAAATCATGATAATCTTCACCATGCGCATGCATATGACTCTAACTTATTGCACCAACATTACCATTTTCTCTATGGGGTTTTGATCTTATTGGCATGATAAATCAAAAATCAGGCTGATGGACTTAAGTTTATTATCACGGCCACAGAATATTTCACCAAATGGGTTGAGGTAACACCACTGCGGACTGCAAATGGTATTGAAATTTGTACTTTTCACACTACTTGCATCATTACCCATTTTGGCATTCCCTCTGCCATTATCACCGATAATGGATCCTCTTTAAAAAAATAAGGTTAAGATAGTTTTTACGCAAAAATCAAAATCAAATAATAATTTTAACCTTTTATTACCCACAAGGAAATGGCAAAGCCGAAGCCACCAATGCAAACTAGTGGTAAAACTGATCCACATAATCTTATAGTTAGTGGTTATAATCTAGCATATAGGCTTATTTTACTGTAGTGCACACCTACTAATACCACTCCCTTTTTAATAGTCTATGGTACTGAGGCCGTTATACCACTAGAATTAAGATACTCTCATTGCGTGTTTCACTCAAAGGCATACTTAAAGACAATGAATATTGAAAAAATCAGATTACATGAATTAGAGATGTTGGAATCTCGTATGTTCAAGAACTCAAACATATTCATATATATCAATCTCGTATCACCCAAGCATAAAATCAAAAAACTCATCCTCACAAGTTTAATGTGGGAGACCTAGTCTTAAAAGAAAATAAGAAAAACATGAATGTTGAAACTTCACTCAAAGGAAAATTCAATCCCAATTGGCTTGGTCCTTATATCATTACTGACAAGCTTGGCAGTGGAGTTTATCACCTTGAAAATATTTTGGGAAAGCCACTAAATAACCCACTCAATGTAATGCACCTTAAGAGATATCACACATGAGACAATGGTCATTCTAGGATGACACACTCTCGTGCTTTGGTTCACACTCAACTTCCGAGGACATATTACATACATGAACCTCACACACTACTCATTATACACTCACACGTTATTATACACAATACATACTTTCACATCTTATCACACACTATGCATCTCACTCTGAACATTCTACATATCCTCGCATCTACTCTACTTGATGCTGCTCATTTCCCTATGACGCACTCTAGCTCCATGGTCCATACTTGACTACTAAGTGTATATATCTACTATGTAGGGTGATAATATAATATAAATGGAGATGACAATACACAAATCACCACACTGTGGCACACATCCCCTTAGTTATATGGGCTCACATAGGAATTAATTATATTGGGTAATGTGTCGGCCTACATTGGGATTAGGTGTTACCCATCCTATTTAAAGGATGTGAGTTATTCTTCACACATTCTCGAAGTGGACTCTTGGGATATTGTGGAGTTACTCCTTCCTTAGCATTGTATTGTGTTGTCATACCTTAAGGGTATTATTCACATATATCTGATTATTTACACACACAATTTATTGATTTATTATTCAAACCATTTCCTGATGACACACTCTATATCTTTATTGGTTCATTGGAACAATAGGTCAAGTGACTCCGAATTTGAGGGGGCATATGAAATAAATGAACCTGACGAATTTCATGCATACACATCCACTCAGGGACAGAGTTATTTCAGTTTTATTTTTTTTTCAATATTTTGCTCCACAGGCCGCAATTTGAGGAATTTTTCCTTATCATTCACACTTTTCATTCCATTTGGTTTCTCATCCATAACATACTGCATATCTTGGTACCAACATTTATTGATGCTTTCTTTATTTTTTATGGGTTTTACATGTTTACTTTTTACACATGATTAGATAGGATATTTTCTTATATCTTGTATGTCATTATCTTTATCATACACACATGTGCATTTACTTCAATCCTTTCTAGCATTGTGTTTCCATCAGCAGAAAATTATCATCAATATGGATCTATCTACATGTGCAAACATGGATGCATATTCAAGTTTTTTGCTTTCATAGTACCTATTATTGTTCCATATCTTGGTTAGAGACACATTAGTGGCTCATGAAATTATGTACAAGGGAAAATCCACTTTTGTACACTACAGGTGCTATTGTTTCATTTTTCATAGCACAAGTTGGAAGAGGAAAAGAAAGTATTGATAAGGTTGAGATTAAGGTTACTATAGACACCCACATCATCATGATTCATGACATAGGACACACAAGGGCAGCTTTTTATACAGGGAATTTAATAACATGCTAACCAGTGTGCTTGCATGTGCACACATTTTTATGAGCAATGGATCTACCCACTGTGATTTCTATGGGTGTTTAGATTCGACCATGGTTGTCATTATGTTTCTTCTTATGTTTTACATTATGTCTTGTAATATTATGGGTTTTGCCGACATGTGGCACACATCCCCTTAGTTTTGTATGGGTTCACATGGGATATGATAATATTGTTTGGGTTGATGGAGATTTTACCATTTGTAGTTATTGTGTGGGTAAACTTGTCTATCTTTTGGCCTAGTCAGCCTTAGAGATTGTCTTGATTCCCATCTTGGGAACATTATGAGTGATGTCCCATGTTTGATTAACCCACATTTTGTGGTTTCACATTATTCATCCACATTCTTGTGTCACTTAGCTTACAAATTGTTACATCTTTTTATGCTAGATTATACACACATGCCCATTCACTTTCCTTTCTGTCATAGTTTTTCTTGCATGCCTAACACAATTATTTCTCCTAGCCACTTTGTTTGCTATGCTATTATTTCTAACCTCTTATACGTTTCTACCAAGTTAACATTATGTGCCTCCCCTTCCAAGGGCAATCATTAATTTCAGCTCACAGATTTTCCATTTGTCTTGTGTCCTCCTTTGGGTCACATACTCCTTCATGTTTGTAATCAATGTCACATGCACCCTTAAATGAGGCTTGGGTTTTTCTTCTACATCATTTGGGTACTAAATCAATCACCCCATACAACATTTTACAAGCGGTCGGTCCTCCTTTGGGTCACATATGATGTCTCATGCACCAAAAATGAGGGGGGCATAATTTGGGTGAATCACATACAACAATACAGTAGTAATACTAGTATAACACAATCATCAATATCAGACAGGCCTCAGAATCAGAATTGGGTCCTTAACTTAACATAAACACTAGCACCCAGACCAGGATAGTAGTGTCGGGGTGCCCTTGACCTTTCCTAGAAACCTGTGACTAGGGGAATTACACAACATTTGGTATTTCATCACAGTCTATAGAACTCCACATAACATATTTTACAGGGCACACAGTCCTTAGCACTCGACATACATGCACTACACAACAATTTTTACTTTCACGTTGGGTCGAATTGTTCAAATTGTTTAAATTTTACACACCATCTGCAGTGGTGTTCTACATTGCGGGAAGCAGTTAAAGGTTGGAGGATAACAACTGGAATTTTTCTCCCTACACTTCTTCCATGACTTGGCATGAGATCGCCCCAAAAACTTGTGGCTGGTGCAACTGGCGTGAGATCTCTTGAAAAATGTGTTCTTCTACAACATCATCAGGATCCTTTCTTCACCATTTTCTCATCATGGATTAGGTGCACATGTTCCTTTTTCACATTTTTCACATTTTACATACTTTCCTTACATACTTTTTACACATTTTGATCATATACACACGTATTTTCTACTTGTTCCTTCTTCTGTTTTACAGGTCCGTCAGTGTGGGAAGCGGTAGTCAACATCATCAACACATTCTCATTCAACATCAATCACATTAGTATCGACATCAACAATAGGTACAATATTGACATCTACACATGTGTTTCCACCCTAGGTTCATTTTCATCATATTTGTTTGTACTTTCTCCTCCTTAGCATCCATGCTTCACATTTTTATCACTCCACACTTTTCCTTCTCTCTCGCACATGATTTCTCCATCGATCTACATGGTTATCAGTTATGCATCTCTTATCTACTTTATGTTATTGAGCATCTTCTTAATAACATAAAGTGGGGGAAAATATAGACACAAAATCATGTACTTTGGGTAATCTATTTAGTACTGGTTGCATACTACTATTCATATGATTCCTAAGTAAAAAAGAACTAATTAACGCATGTTCTTAGGGATCTTCACTTTCTTTTTGTTCCCACTTTTGGTCTTACACCCTTTCTAGCTTCAATTCTATCTTTTCATACCTCGACATTTCTCACCCTAGGCACCAGTTCCCAGCTAAGATTCCAGTGTTAGGCGCCATTTCATCCCCTCTGGGTGCCCCTGACCTCTTTGTACTTTGTTCCCATATTTTGGTTCCTATCTAGTTGTTTAAGCATATTATCTTTTTGTTAGTCAGCCTTTTCGAGGTTAATTATGAAATTCAAACAAGGGAATCATATAAATATAAATTTATGTGATCATAATAAGGGACCAAACATTAAACATTAGCTATCACCACCTAAGGTTGCATCCATCAAGCATCTAATAGCTCCAATGAATCCATCTAGTGCCATCTAAGGGATAAAAGGATTGGTTATTATGCATACGCATCATAGGAGGGGAGCTCATTCTATTCCATGCACACATCTATTACATTTTTTTTACATTTAGATATTTGCTCGCTATCAAGTGCGACATGCACAAGAGCCACCTAGGGCATGATTCTGCACACATGCACATATAACCACATTGGGTATGATATGTAGTATAACAATTATTCATAAGATCTCCATTGTGACAGTTAAGGACAATCTGAACCCTCATTCTACATCTTTCTTTCTAGGATTTGATGTCTCTTTGAGGATTTTGCAGGTCATTATTTTATTGCACGTTTCTAGCGACTTTGGTGATCATTGCACGAACTCATAGTAACCAAAGGTCAGTAAGAAAAAATACATCATGACCACTTAGTGGAGGATTTCTGAGCATCTCTGTAGACCCATGCACCTAGAAATAGGTCGAAGGAGCCCACCGAAGCCCTTGTCCCTGTCTAGGTGCCCCAGTCCAAAAATATCGTCAACTCGCACATTTTTTTGAGTCTCTGTGTAATACTTCTCCCTCTCTGTTCATCTAGTTATCACTTCGGCATAGATTGGATCTCACTTTGAATAAGCTAAGTAATATAACTCCTTCTTTGCACTTATGGTTTCATATTTTCTAGCTTAGCTTTCTTGGGTTAATTTCTATACTTAATTGTAGACAAAAAATCATGCACTTTAGGAATTATTTAGCTCAGTCTCATACTACTATTTAGAGGGTTCTCAAGTGAAGAAATTAATAATTAATCCCACCTTTTGGCCATCTTATTTTTAGTTTCTATTTCATCATTCCCGCATATTTTCCTACACATACCCACTTGTTTGGCAACTTTCCTATCATTTTATTCTTAAACTGGGGCACCCATGCCTGTACTGGGGTGCCCGCGACACCCTATTCCTACCTGAGGTGCCTTGATCCCTGTTCCACTTTCTCACTTCTTTTTGGGGTCTTTCATAGCCATTTCTCATCCTTATCGTTATTCCTAGTCGGCCATGTCAGGGTTATTACGAAATTAGTTCTACGTCAAAAGAACCCTATAAATACAAACTATTATGAGACCATAAATGAGGGTCCTAGCATTACACACTACTATCAACTCCATCTAGATTTGTATCCATTGTATCAATTACATCCACATGAGTGTTATGCATAGTAAGGCTATGATATTTGCATCAACTTACACAACATAGGAGGAAGATTTTGTTCTCATTTCATGTCCAATATTTGCATTACAAAGAAAGAAGATATTGTCAATAATACTGAGTATACTTATTTGAAGCATGAACATGGTTTGTAAATAGTATTATTTCTTTTATAAACCTGAAGGAACGACATTTTCACAAACATTTTCATCTACATTACAAGGTCCAAAGTTGTCTCTGAAGGCTATGGGATCAAATAAATAAAGCCCATTCTTTACATTCCTAGCTGTGTTCAAGTCTTACCCAGTTTCATTTGAATCTATTGTTAGTGTTTCCGCTAATACTTCCAATGTTACAAAGAAGGACACTTCTTTCATCTTCTTCCTCTCTTGACGATGATTCATAATGCTATCATTCCAAATTAAATCCTAGTGTAAAAGATAGGTATTACTTCTGTATCCACATTTAGTGCGACCATACGAATCTGTTATTTTATGCAACGGTTTAGGAATGGTAATGGCGTGCCAAATTGATTCACTACAGACTTATGGCAAGCCACGGGGAGCCTCTCAATTTACCTGCTCACAGGTACATGCAGTCTTCTAATGATTTTCCTCCACATGATAGTATTTTATGCACGGACTCAATGCTATTGTTCAGTTTCATTCTTCTAGATTTTATCTCTCACATTCTACGACCGCTGCTGATGCCTACTCAGTTAATATGCAGCTACATAATGCATTCACCTTTAGTAATTCCTTACATGTTAGGGTTTGAATTCTTCCGGATTCCAGTATAAAATTCACATTCACATTTTCCAAGTCATATATTCATCATTTTAGTCCCCATTATTTCATGCGGTTTAACTAGAAATTCGTCGTACACTTAACGATTACCGTATTAGCTATGGCTTGGACTTATTAGGATGAATCAATTATTGGTCGAAGCCTTCCGTCATAGTCTTCATATGAAGCTCTTCTAGTACACTCATTTTCTTTTGGACATATTAGTACCATATTGTGAAATGAAGATGCTTTATCATGAACGTGAATGGTCCTAGAGTACCACATGGCATGATTGCCTTGGCTTTCATTGTGTCCAACACCTTTTTGCATCGTAATGTTTGCACCGTTGAAAGAATCACAAGGGGCTCCAATAAGTATAATAGATTATGCATTTTACACTGGGACATATCCCAAACATTGAGCATCAGTTCTGACGTATTCAGACCTAATTGACTATAGACTCAACTTTATCTTAGTAGATCATTTACAAGTTGTCCTACACAAACCCACTCTTGGCAATTGATAATGTTGTTGTAACATATTTACAACATTTCTAAGTTATAAGGTTCATATGATGTAGAACACACATGTTATAGACCACTGTAAAAACTTCTAGAATCTTCTATTACATGGCATCATCTATATAGTTCATTGCAAACTCTGTCCATCTTGTTACGTGTCCGAAGCATCGTAGCAAATTAAAAAAATTCACCCGCAAGCATGGAACAATCATATACTCATTTACTCATATACTTGACAAATAACAATAGATCTGATTTGAATGGAAATAGAAAGGAAAATTTCCATACCTTACCCTAAGGAAGCTTTTTGGGACAAAAAGTCTTTCGACAGTGTGTGATCACGGTGATCAATTTTGAAAAGTTCCCTAAACATCCCTTAATGGTGTCAGTGTAGAAGATCATCTCGAGAGCTTTCCAACGACTGTGAGAATGCAGCAAACGGACATCAGGAGCTCTAGTTATGTCCGGTCAAAGTTCGGTAAAAGTTTGATCAACGGGAAAGTCAAGGGGATCAACTGGTCAATTTGGACCAATTTCCCACTAACGACATCCCTAAATGGTGTTAGTGGCAGAAATCATCTTGGAGAGTTTTCCAACGGACTTGGTTTTCGACGACAAACAGACATCGGGAGCTCGTAGATAGTCAAAGGCTCAGACTTTTATTACGGAAGGGGAGCCCAGCCGCTGGTCAACTATGGTATTATCGGACGTGGTCCACAAGCCACCACATGGCTTGCCACCACTCATCGAATTCGACTCGATTTGCCTATCAGGAGACGACAAGTGGAATATATGCTATTTACCGAGTTAATTATTTCGATACCACATTACATGGGTCAAAATTATATTTACTTGGTAAGTCCACTTACACACTTTCCAAATGCCACGCATTATACCAGCCAAACCACTATACATATTAATGTTTATACATTAGTATAAACCGCATAATATACACTTACCTACTAAACCACCAACATGCCATGGATGGATTTCCACGCACATGGAAGGAAGGTGGTGAAGCAGTGTTGTGGGAGGCAAATTCCATACGTGGAAGCTTCCACGTGAGGAGGAGGAGGTGGGGCGTTATGCTCCTAAGGGGTCCTTTGACCACATGCGTGGAAAAAGGCTTAATAAAGTTCCACCTTGCGTGAAGAATGGAGTGGGTAAGGTTTCCCATTAAAAAAACCTTATCCTCAAATATGCAGTGGCGCCAAATGTAT
Organism: Taxus chinensis; assembly: GCA_019776745.2. Taxonomy (NCBI): domain Eukaryota; kingdom Viridiplantae; phylum Streptophyta; class Pinopsida; order Cupressales; family Taxaceae; genus Taxus; species Taxus chinensis. The sequence goes on from CM034157.1 coordinate 139,626,587, forward strand.
GTTACACCCACATCAACATGCAAACCGCCCACTTCTCCTAAGCCACCTCCAATTTGGGATTTTATCCCAAAAAAATGTGCAAATCCGCCAAAAGATGATAGCACCGCCAGGATTTGAACCCCGACCTCTCAGCTCCCAAACACATCAAGCAACCAACCATTGCCACCTATCTCGGATGGGATAGAAATGAGCTCGCCTTTATAAAGGGGAGCTTTGTACTCTGTGCAAAGGAGGATAAGGAGGCAGTTTTCAGAAAACGCCATTTTTGAAGGCCTTGCACTCAGATTGGGAACTCGGAGTAAAAAGATGAAATGAAGGAAATTTTGAGACAATTCCAACAATGTAAGATTTGATATTTTTTGTTGAGTTTTAACCTGTTTTTGGAAGCTTTGAATGCAGTTTTTAACAAGGGATCTACAAGACAGCTAGTTGGAAAACACGAATTTCAATGCACTTCTGGTCCGAATTGTGACTTGGTGTAAACATGAAAAGTGTTCAGAATTCAGAGATGATCTCAGATATATGATTTTTTTTTCATAGAATGTTTTTAAATCTCCATTTGTAGGTGTTTTTCTAACACAGTTGCAGGGAGATCACATTGTGAAAACACTGTAGGAGCCACAGATCGTTCTTGGGACAGTTTCTGCTATTTTTCAGAGTTCTTGGGACATTGATCAACTCATTTTCAGGTTGTGATTCATTATTGGTTGTTTGTAAGAGTTATTGTACTTACATTTCAATATTATTAATGGATCGGTTCAATCTGAACCCGGGGACGTAGGAATTTCCGAACCCCGTAAACAATCTTGTTTGTTATCTGAATGTTTTTCAGTTTTTCTGATTATTTATTTGCTACACAAGTTTTCCGCACTTCTATGGATGCATAATAATCAGAATTTAATCAATTTTTGGAGTTTAGAATACTTAAAATTGGTTAAGAAAATCACGATCTTTGGAAACTTTTAAAAGTGAAAAAAATACAACACACGTTCATTTTCAGACCAAATCAGAGCAAAAAGTGAAATCCAAATGAAATGGACTTTGGAAAGTAAATGTAATTTTGAAAATTTTAAGTGCCTTTCAGAAAGTGATTTCACTTTTTAATTGCAGACATTTTTGGGGCTTGTTAATCTTCTTTTGCTTGTGTGTAGTTTTGGAAGTACAGGTTGTGTTTGTAGGAATAGAGGAATCATGGGAAAAATATTAACAAGAGCAAGCTGGATGAGATTGGAAGCCATAACTACCGCCAACTCAAGAAGTAAAATTCTTTCTTGAGAGCCAACTTCTATTCCTTGCGAAGAGGAAATGTGCGTGTTAAAATCTGGAGCCACAATCCTCTATAACCAAGAAAGAGGAGTATGTCAACGAGATGCTTGCACTAGAGAGTAAGAAGTTGATGGGGCCTTTGTTAAAGAGTTGCATGGAAGAAATATGGACCAAAGATGCCCTCTTGGAAAAGCTGTAACAAGGTGAACACAAGAAGGAAATGCCTTGTGAGAATCACCCATAGGTACTATGACATAAATGCACTGTAAGTTGTTCACATTTTACTTCTTCCTCTCATTTAGTTTCAGATATTCCTTTGGGTCAGTTTGAAAAACACACTAAGGGAATTGTGTCTAAGCTAATGGTTAAGATGGGATTTAACAGAAAGGGCCTTGGTAAAAATGGACAAGGCGATGCTAACCCAATACAGGTAGAGGATCAAGCCTTCAAGGTTTGCAGGTTTGGCCCCTTATTCTAGAGGGAAAATGGAGATTGGAGAAAGTTCTAAGGCAGATAAAGGAAGACAAGCTTCCAACAGACAATGATCTATGCCACTAGAATTGCAGGATTCTTCCTAGGAGGAACAATGAAAGGTGTAAGAAAACAGGTAAACGAGGTAATGAAATTCCACCTCCTTCCACTTACACTAAAAATAGACACCAGGTAAGGTGTCTCAAATTAAATCCTAAAACTTCTAAAACACTCATGTTGAACAATATAGCTTTGGTAGGTAGAAATATGCTTTCCCTTGCATCCATTTTGTGAAGGTACTAATCATTCTACCTGCATATTGTTAGAAGAAGAAAAATTTGTTAAAGAAGTTAATGCCTTTTTGAATGATGAGTGCAGGTTAAAGACCAATCTCACCCTAATGAAAAGGTGAGAAAAGGAAAAAAAGTTACCTCTCCTAAACATGGGAATCATTCTTAACTTATAAACAATGGGTATAGACTCCTAAAAAGATACGGAACCTTGATATAAATTTTGTACCCATTTAATAGGAAATGGTCACATGATGTTGTAGGTTATGTGACACTAACAACAATTGGAAAGTTGTTAGGAAACCAACAATATTGTAAATTCAACTTATGCAGCCCAACATTTGTACTAAGGAATAAAACCATGAATAGGAAAATGTTGTTAAAAGGGTTGGTAAAACAACCAAATATAGTTTTATGTTTACACCCAATTGATTGTTGGGATAGCAAACATAACACTTTATGCAAAATAAATTGTTGATATAGGCAAGATTTTTTCCTATGTATAGTATTAGATATTTGAAATTTTTAAGTCCCCTGTAGATGAAATTGATGACTGGATTTGTAAAATACCTAAGTTGATATTTCTACATCTTTGATAAAATGCAATGGAAACAGCATGAAGAGAAGATTTGAAACTTACAGTGATAGGTTCATCATACTCATGTTTTGTTTTCTCAATTGGTAAACTTGGTAGTTCCATTGTTGAAAAACACTATGCAGGGATAGGCATCTTGGGGTAGCATGTCCTAAATTTGAAACTTGCAGTTGTAATCATCATAATCATTTTTCAAAGTGTCAGTTGAACACTAGCTTCTGGATTATAGCAATGGGTGTTATTATCTTTTATTATTTGTGATGGCGATACATGTTTTGGCATATTCATGTTGATTCAGTTTGTTGACTATAGCTATTTTTAGGCGTTGATAGTCTATTATATTCTGATAGTGAATATTTGCAGTTGTTACAGCTTCAGATGGGCAGTGGGCACTAGCCTAATTGTGGGCAGTTTAGATGTCTTGTATATTGATCTGTGTTATGGAATTGTAATTTTTGGTAATTTGCCGTATCACAAAGTGACAGTTGAACACTAGTTTTCCGTATAGAATGGGTGTTATTATCTGGTTAGTTATTTGTGATGGCATTACAGTGGGGTATGACAGTTCACAGTTGTGCGTAGAGTTGACAGGGTTTGCAACGTTCTCAGTTGAACACTAGCATTAATTGAGGTGTTATTATCTGATCGGTTATGTGATTAGCTAATCAACTGATTTGCATTTATTTAACCTATAATGTTATTTTGGGTTCTTGTATGTGTTTGTACAATGCAGGAAGAGATAGCATGTTTTTGTGGGTTGATACACAACTTTTTGTGGACAAAAAGCCTTTCTTAGTGGATTGAGGTGTGATCAAGGGATCATTTTTGTCAAAGTTCCCTAAACATCCCTAAATTGGTGTAGTGCGTAGAAGATCATCTCGAGAGCTTTCCAATGACTGTAAGAACGCGATAAACGGACATCGGGAACTCTAATATGTCTCGGTCAAAGTTCGCGTCAACAGTCACGAAAGTCAACTCTAGTCAACTGGTCAATATTGGACCAATGGCACTGTATGTGGCAAAAATCCACGAAGGGAGTCATTTTTTGGTTTTCGATCTCTAGTCTTTGATGGTCGTAAAATATTGCTCGCACGTTGCCGTGTGGACTAAATCGCCGACATGGTGGGTCCACAAGCCAACACGTGGCTTGCCACCACGAATTGAATTCGCTCGAAGATGAAAGTATACTACATGCTTGGACTTTTGAGGTTAATTATTTTAACATACCACATTACATGGGTTGAAATTATATTATCTTGGTAATTTCACTTTCCAAATGCCACCATATATGCCAAACCACTCGTCATAATTTGATAGATATTAATGTTTATACATTGATATTAAACCTTCACTTACCCATTAAACCAATGTTTACCACATTAGTATAACCGGTTGAACATGCTAGGTTCCAATGCCTATGGTGAATGGAATGCAATTCATGCGTGGAAGATTCCATGTGAGGAGAGGGAGGTGAACGGTGTTGTGGGAGGTAAATGCCATACAAATGGAAGCTTCCACGTTGAAGCGGTGATAGGGGGCAGTTAAGCCCATTGTTTGGAATTTGACCACTAAAATTAAACTGTGAGAGTAAGGTTTATCTAGCCTAAAACCTTACCCACTACGCATTTATTTGGCCACGGCTCAAATTCAATGTTACACCCACAGTTTAAACATGTTAATAGCCCATCTTTCCTAAGCCGCTCCATTATTGGAACATATTTTATCCCATTAAAAAAAAAATGCTACAGGCTAAAAAAATAGCACTTAATGGGATTTGAACACTGAATTTCTAAGGGCCCTAAACATTGTATAGGCAAACCAACCCGCCACCTTTCGCATGGGATAAAACGAGCATTTCGCCTAGTATTTAAATAGAAGCTTTGTAATAGTGTAAAGTATTGGAAGAGGAGGACAGTTTCAGAAAACACAATTTATGAAGGCATTACACTCAGATTAGGAACTCGGAGTAAAAATGAGAAATGAAGGAAATTCTAATAAGATTCCAAAAATGTAATATTAGGCATATTTTTTTATTGAGTTATTAACCTGTTTTTAGGCAAGCTAATAAATTAATTATTTTAACAGGGAGTCTACAAGACTTAGCTAGTTGGAAAACAGCCACATTTCAATGCACTTCTGGTCCGAATTGTGACTTAGTGTAAACATGAAAATTGTTCAGAATTCTGAGATGATCTCAGATATATGATTTTTTCCCTTAGATGTTTTTAAATATCCATTTGTAGCTGTTGAAGCCATAACAGCAGTTGCAGGGAGATCACATTGTGAAAACACTGTAGGAGCCACGGATGCGTGATCTTGGGACAGTTTCTGCTATTGTTTCAAAGTTCTTGGGACATTGATTAAGCATTTTAGGTTTTGATTCATTATTTTTTTTTGTAAGAGTTATTGTACTTACATTTCAATATTATTAATGGATCGGTTCAACCCGAACCTGGGGACGTAGGAATTTCCGAACCCCGTAACAATCATTGTTTGTTATCTAAATGTCTTTTCATTTTTTAAATTGATTATTTAATTGATCACAAAAGTTTAAGCCTACACTTCTATGAGATGCATAATAATCAGAACTTTAATCAATTTTTGGAGGACATACTTAATTCATTGCATGAAAATCACGATCTTAATGAAAACTTTTAAAAGTGATTTTACTAAAAAATGCAACACACGTTTTCAGATCATTACTTGTGCTACCAAAATCTATTTTCACATACGATGATTGTTGAGGGATTATCACTCAAAATAAACCCCACACATTCACACCATAGGCACTAAATATTACATTTCATGCTTCGTTTTGCATCATACACCATTCATTCTACCTCTATTTCTACATTGTGTTAGTCCTCATCTACACATTCCCCCTATGAAGGTCTCTACACACTTAGTCACACTATACATTATGCATTGTTACATCTTCCACATACTATACTATTCATCATTTCCTCTGAGTAAAGTTTTACATTCCATCCATACATTCTACATACTACACTAGACTACATTACATATGGGTCTAGTTTTACATTTTATCACTAGACATTCTATTTTCTATCTACACATATCACCACCTCTTACATATTGCATATGATACACACCCTACACATACTACATTGCATTGTTCACACACACATTTATACATCATCTATATTCTACATACTACACTAGATTACATTTCATATGGGTCTAGCTTTACATTTTATCATTAAACATTCACTTTCTATATACACCTATTATTGCACTTCACACATTACACATCCTACACACGCTACAAATCCTATATTGCATTTCTCACTCTTTGCATTTACATAGTCTTTATTCATATCTTGGTCACTTATATACTACATTTGATTTCTACGCATTGATGTCACCACCCTATGACACACTTTAGTTCCTTGGTCCATACTTGACTGTTGAGGGTTTACCAATCAAATGGACCTTACATTCACCATGTGACATTACCTCATTTAACATTTCACCATGTGCATCTTTACATCTAGCATAGTGACATAAACCTTAGGTTAAATGGTCACCTATATTATCATCTTGTAGTGGTATACACCTTAGGTTACATCACCACTCCCTTGTTATTCTTCCCGTAGTGACATACACCTTCATTTAAATAGTCACCGATAATAGCATCTTATAGTGGTATATGCTTTAGGATAAATCACCACCTCCATTATTATCTCTTAGAGGTATAAACCTTAGGTTACATAACCACTCCCTCCTTTCATTTTGTAGTGACATACACTTTAGGCTAAATCGTCACCCATCTGTAGTGATATACGCTTACTTCTTTCATCATATATTGATATACACTTAGGGATAAATCATCACTCATCTATTCAACAAGTTGTGATATATGTTTTGGCTATAGGCTTCACATAAATCTCTCAACATGTTGCATTTCATCACCATTACATATACACACTCATCACAACACATTAGAAACAACCAACACTACTCAACCATTTCCCGATGATGCACTCTTGTTTATGGTTCATTCTTGACTGCTGAGGGGGAAAACAAAATGAACCTCAACTTCATACACTTCCATCCACTGGGGGCATGCTGCTCCTATCATTCCATCTTACATTCCATTCCATCCATCCACAACATATTGCATTGTCTTGGGGGCATTTACTCTTGCTTACTAGTGTTTTACATGTTCACTTTACTACACATGTTAGATTGCTTTCTTATATGTCATTATCATACACACATGTGCATTCACGCCTTTTTTTAGTGTGATCACAGATACATGACTCTACACACAACATGGATGCTCGCCTTCTACCCTTCCTATACTAGTCACTGGGGGCATCCACATTCATCTTATCCAAGTGTTATTGTTTCATTTTGTACTTACATCTTATATTACTTGCTCATACATGCTTTGACATATTGGTTATCACTCTGACATGCTAACGGGTATTCCATGTGCAACACTTGTTTTTCAGGATTATATGTCTCCATGACTTGTTTATTTATTTCTACTTGTCTGCTTTGTTTTCCCTTTGCTTGTGTGCACACTTGTTTTTTGTTTGCATCCATGATGGCCTTGTGTGTCTTGCGACATTGTGAGTGATGTCCCGCATTTGCAACCTTCTTTGTGTGGTCTACTTGTTTTCTTACATGTCTACACTACTGTTCTTAGTAGTTCTTATATTGTCTATCATTGTATTTTACACTTGTCTTATTGGCATGCATGTGTTTTTGACTAACTATTTTGGCTATCCATCCCCTTTTGTGTGCACCTTGTTTTATACCAAGCCATTTCCCTTTCCCCTTACAAGGTAGAGTTCTAGAGGTCAGAGTGCGGTAGGTCCTCTTTTGGGGCCACATTCTCCTTTTAGATACGTTGCATGTGCCCCCAAAGAGAATTTTTCATTGAGGATTTTACATACTAACACAACTTATTTACATTGGTTCATATAATGCACTTTCACCCTTGGCAATGGGTTTACATATAATGAGTGAGTTCAGACACAGTCTATGAACTCCATACAAATGCCATTACAGGACATGGTGTCCTTTGGCATTTTTTGTGGAAAGTTACAGGCTTGGAGGTTACATGGGTGTGCCTCTCTACACTACTTCGTCCAAGTGGCATCAGATCACCCAAAAAACCTAGGACAATAAAGAGATATCTTCACACATTTCAAGTAGAATGGTTAAAGGTTGGAGGACATAGAGCATTTCCTCCCTATACTTCTTTAACCAGGGTGGTGTGAGATCGCCCAAAACTCTTTGCTTATGAGAACAGTACAGGATATCCTTCTACACCATTTTTCTCGACATGGATCAGGTGCACATGTTCCATTTACATTTTACATACTTTAATTTTTGTGTATTTTACAAACATGTGTTTTTACATACATACATATTTGACTACTTGATCATTTTCTCCTTGCAAGTCCTTATCATGTATGACAGAAACAAGTTAGTCAAATTGGGGGCAACAAAAAACAATGGGAATGATTAACAATGTAATGACAAAAACATACTGCAATGATGCACTTGCCTTTACTAACTTGTGCAGGTACACTACACATGCAACAACTACACACACGTGTTCGCCATAGGTTTACTCTCATCACTTTTTATGCACAATTTTCATCTTTAGAATCCACGCTCCTCCACATTTTTTCATTTTTTTCATTCCACACTTGAGTCTAGTCCATCAACACGTCTTCTTCTACACTCTACATGGATTTCAAGTATGCATCTCTATCTACTTTATGTTACCGAGCATTCCGCTCACCAACATAAAGTGGGGGAAAATGTAGACACAAAATCATGCACTTTAGGCATTATTTAGCCCGGTCTCATACTATTATTTAGAGGGTTCTCAAGTGAAGAAAGTACTAATTAATCCCACCTTTTGGCCATCTTATTTTTCTATTTTATTTCGTCATTCTGACATATTTTCCTACACATACCCACTTGTATCGCAACTATCCCATCATTTTAGCCAAAACTGGGGCACCCTGGGGTGCCCTGGTCCCACCTGGGGTGCCCTGATCCATGTTCCACTTTCCCGCTTCTTTTTGGGGTCTTTCTAACCATTTTTCATCCTTATCTTTTTCCTAGTCGGCCATGTCGAGGTTAATTATGAAATTATTGCAAGAGAACCCTATAAATACAAAGTTATGAGACCATAATGAGGATCCTAGCGTCACATACTACTATCACTCCATATAGAGTTGCATCCATTGCATCACTTGCATCCACATAGTGCCATGCATCAAGGCTAGGAGATCTGCATCAACACACACAACATAGGGGGAGGATTCTATTCTATTTCATGCACACATGCTATTACATTTTCTATAGTTATTATTGCTCGCTACTTCACAAAGTGTGACTGACATAAGAGCGCCTAGGGCACAACCCAATGCACACACACACCAAACTATAACTAGATTTGGGTCTAAAATGTAGTGCATCACTTAGTTTAGTAAGCCCACTATTATGGAAGATGAGGTCAGTCTGACCCATTCATTTGAATCTTTTATTGTTTTAGGGTTTTGATACTTCTTTATTATTTCCAGGTCATTTCTTCATATACAAACACATTTCACACATTCGACACAACCCAAAAATATCTAGTGTGACAAACAACTTGAGGTTTCAGGTCATCTTTGACCATGTGGAAATGTTATTTTCTAAGGTTTTAAGAGACTAGGGTGCTTATTTTGTAAACCAGGGCACCCCATAGTACCTTCCAGGTGCCTCAGTCATGCTCAGATCCTCCAGATCTATCCTTTTCGGGACTTCTGGGTGTTCGTTTCTACATCTGGATTTTATTATCAGCCCTGTGACAACCTGTGACAGTCTTCAGAAAATCTCCTAAGTCATTTCTTCTTTCTTCCTTGCACATTAGGGTTTGATTTCATTTAGTATAATTATTTACATCATTTCATATTGTCTTAGTATACATTACAACATTTTAGTCATCCTACTTTAGATTAACTAATTGTTATACTTCCATAGTATTAGTTTCTATTTTTAGATAATCATTAAGATTTTTTCAATTAATGTATCCAATGCTAATCAAATGTAGGGATGAATGATTTTTATTTATCTTAATCAACTAAGATTTACAATTACACCATATGACTATGAATTTGTAGCATTGTCAAATGCTAATTCTTAATTAAGAGTCTTGTTTGTAGGGCTATGAGCCTTATTAATTCATGTTGACTTTTAATAATTCATTTTGAAAAGCCTTGAGTGTCTTTATGACATGTTTTGAAGTTATGTCCCATGTAATCATGTTGCTACTTGTGTGAAATTTGTCCATGTTACTATGTGTTTTTCTGACTAGATTTTAAAACAATATACTGTCATTTTTTTATGTAGATTAACATTTTTGTCTAGCCTTACCATTGTTTCCACCATTCACCATGGTTTACTTTACCCAAGTTTTCCAAGGTTTCATACCTACAAAATTTACTATCTTCTATGTAGTGACACACCTATTTATTTCAAACACACATTTGCATATTGTCCTTGGTTCATCACACACACCTTAAATGAGTTAACATAACGGTATCTAGGTAATTATTTCACCATTATCAGTACATTTCATACTAGGAAAAGTCGTTTCACATAGTAGCTTTATAAACATGGTAACAACTCAAAAATTTGGTTCAGAAATCAATTTTGGAAAAATCAACTGTAGCATGTCAAAAATACACCCAAAACAAGACTATGGTGGGTGCTACCCACCTTAGGAATTTATGACCAATTAGAAACATGTAAAATAACATGATCAAACAATTTTTCAGTGTAATAGGTTTTCTCTAAACTCATAGTTTAAACAAGTACTCATGTTTAGATAATTGTTCTTAGAACTAACACAAAATCTTAGGAAAACTACATATCTTGATCATGGGTCTAATTACTTGTTTTTTGAACCTTGAATCAAGTCCAGGAATGACACCAATGGTATAAAATGATAGTGATATTCTTCAGAATGATGTGTCATCAGAAAGGACCTATTTCTATTTGATTTTTGACCATTACAGTGGAACTTATCTATAGTGACCATAATGGTTGGAGGAAAAATCCTACATCTCTCCCTATACTCTTCCCTTCACTTTAAGGATGAGTAAATCTCATTTTTGAACAACTTTGATCATAATTCTTCTATTTGGTGACACATCTTGTACGCTCTAAATCTTTCTTAGTACTATTCAAATATTCTCGAGGGAAACAAACATACATGAAATTTTTTATCTCTTCTCTCATAACATATAAGTGTATTTTATCATTTATTCACTTGTTTTTCAATACTCATTCTTGTTTTCACATTTACAAAGTTATAGTTCAATTTAATTTAGCATGATAATTGAATACATTTATCTTCTTTTATAGGTTAACCTTACTATGAGTTAAAAAGCTATACACCCAAATGAAATTGAAGACAATCTCAAACAAAATTTAGGCTCAGGATCATAACAATATTCAAGGAACAAACACAAACATAATTTCTACCACATGAAGTAAAGGTCAAAATAGCATCACTTAATCCTCTTAAATTCAGAAACATATTATACAATATCCATTAAGCACGATATCAAGTACAATCCTCATTTCACATGTTATCAATTATAGGTTCACTTTGGATAACTCTCCACAAGGTTGATTTCCTATTACTTTATGTTTCTAAAAGTATTCATTCACCAACATTAAAGTGGGGGAACTTGTTTAATCTCAACACATGTACATTACTACTTCGAGAAGGAATCCATGCATTAAATTCAAATTATGTTAGTAATGCATGATTCCTAAGTGAGAAAAATTCCACAAGGGAACAAAACTTTCTTTGTTTTACATTGCTTTATCATTTTACAAAGCTATTATTGTAGACACAAAATCACACACTTGGGTACATTTCTAGGTCCTAAACACATACTAGCATTCATATGATTCCTAAGCAAGAAAACTAGTAATTGACGATATTCATTGGCCTCTTGTCTTTGTTTCTTGCTTTCTATTTGGTCTTTCACACCCCACAACCTAGTCAGTATTTTACTTATTTATCTTTTATGACTCCAAACACCAGCGCCCAACTAGGATAGGAGCACCTAGGTGCCCCTATCCCCTCTGGGTGCCCTTGACCCTTTTCCACCTTACTCACTTCTTTTGGGTCTCTTTTATCTTTTGGGCATCTTTTTCACTTATGGGTCAGCCTTCCAGTTGTCAATTACAAAATTCAAACAAGGGAATCATATAAATACATAGTTATGTGTTCAAAATAAAGGACCAAGCTCTAAGCATTATTATCATCACCTAAGCTTGCATCAAAAGGCACCTAAAACACTTCAAAACATCCATCTAACATTCATTAAAGGGACAAGGGACTATATTTTCTACATACACAGAATAGGAAGGGGAAGTTTATTTATTCCATCCACACATCTATCTACATTGTTACATCTAGCTACTGCCCGCTATCAAGTACACTTGCACAAGGGCATCCTAGGGCATGATTCTTACACACACTCAAAAGAACTACATGGAGTCTGAGATGTAGTGCAACACTCAGTTATAAGTTCACTCTGTTGGGTGACCATCGGGGTCAGTCTAACTCCCCATATTACATCTTTATTTTTTGGATTTGATGTGGTATTGTGGGTTTTTAGGTGAATCTTTATTTTACAGGCTAAAGTTACCTTGGTGATCATATTAGTGATTACAAGAGATCAACAGGAACAATTTTGACACTTGTGTGACATAATAAAGATCAAGTTCTAACCATTTTTGCAGTCACAGGTGCCCAGTAGAGGTCTCAAGTGCCTAGGCACCCTATGTCTATCCATGGGCACCCATGTTTGGCCATTTCCTGAGTTTCAAATTTATCATGAGCATTTATGACATCTTCACTTCTTGTTCATAGTTTTCCTAGTTCAGAACACTTCCAGATCAGTGCGTAAATAAATCAACTAAGTTCCTCTCTCTCTTACCTTTTTCTTAGGGTTTCATATTATTACTTAGCTTATTGCTTGTGTCAAATTATATTTTAGCATTTATTATCATATGTGACTCTACAATAATTAGGGTTTTATAAATTAAAATTAAATTAAATCATTTGGTGAACCCATCACTTGAATCCCACCTTCTCTCTAGGGTTTTCTTTTTATGCCCATCACTCGTAGTGGTCATTTTGGTTCTTTTGAGTACATTGAGATTCCTCCATCTATTCACAACTCTTCTAGGTCAATGGCTGAATCTGATAACCCCTTTGCTAACTCACATAATGTTCCTCTTAAATACATTAAAACATCTGATAGTGAATAATCTTATGATGAGGATACCAATGTTGATCAAGAACAATTATACAAGCTCACTAATTTTTGTCAAGATTTGCATGTCAATCCTTCACATCTTCACATATTCTCAATGCTTTACTTATTTCCCAACACTCTCAAGATATCTTTATACCTCTTGTAGGTTCTTCTTAGCTGTCATGGCCTCCACCAAACCTTTAAACATTCCTACTTCCATTCCCATTTCTATCACTCCCCTCCCCCACACAAATGATTCTGATGCAAAAAATGGTTCCTCTTCCAACACCCATGATTTGGCTTCTCTCTATTAGGATCTACAAGTTCAAATATGTCAACTTCAGTTAGCTACTTCATGTGCTTATCCATCTCTTGACTCTTCTTTGTTTCTTCATACTCCTTTTTCACACCCACCATTTCTACATATTCCACTTCCTCTCAAACTTTTCATCACCCCTAAGCTTCCCATTTTCAATGGCCATGGTGACCCTCAAGAGCATCTCTGAGATTTTCATGTGGCATGTCTAGATTATGCAGATGATCATACATTACTAGCTAAGCTATTTCCTAGGAGTCTTCAAGATTATGCTATGTGTTGGTTTTATGATCTACCTGTTCATTCGGTAACTTCTTTCACACATTTATCCGATGATTTTCTTTCTCATTTTTCAATCAATATCGACACTAAGATATCCTATGCTCAACTTTCACAAATTAAACAAAGATCTAATGAACATCTAGCGGACTATGTATTACGTTATAAGAACAATCTAGCTAAGATGACTAATGTGCTTGTTGATTCAGAACTACAAGATCTATTTGTTCAAAGCCTATTACCACCACTTCAGGAGAGTGTTATCTTTGAGACCTCTCCTTCATTTGATCAATTATGCCATATGCTCAAAATGCGTGAAGTCAAACTACTATCTATGGGAAAACTCAAATATCAAGATACTTCTTCATCTTCTTCTAATAGGTTTCAATCTAAATCAACATTCAAACCTTCTCCTAAACCTACTGAAGCAAAGGAAACTACCAATGTTGTCTCTCCTCTTAAAAATATTCAATGGGAATATTCAAAGAGTACATTCACCATATTACCATATGGGCCTTGATTTGAACTTCCTCAACTTCTTGAAAGAAATCTCATTATTCTTCCACAACATTTCAAGCTTGATCCATCTCACCCTCATGACCACAATTATGAAGAAAATGCTAAATGTGATTATCATCAATGTATTGGGAATTCTACCAATCATTGTTTCAAACTCATGCATCTTATTCAAGATCTCATTGACAATAATTCAATTGAGCTCCCTGCATCTTCTTCTTCTAACTGGTCAATGATAACAAAAAGCTAAAAATATTTAATGACCCTTTTCCTAAGCATGATACACAAGCTTCTGATTCTTTTTATAATCATACATATCACGTTGTGCCCCCTCCTTCATCAGGGCCCCTTGATTTTCTTGTCGCTTCTGTTGATGCATCACCACCAACCATTTAATTTTCTGATCATGATTATCATGCAACATTCTCTTCTGATTCATTACACATCAATGCTTCTATTGGTTCATACAATGTCAATAACACCATGATCTATCCAGAGGATCCTATTAGTGTGTGCTCTATTGCACTTCTTATGGCTATCAAATGTCCAATTTCCTATATTTCATATCCAGTCCTAATTCTTATGGCTACATTAGGTTTCCCATTACAATTGGGCCTCTTACCATGTTTGTGCCATTAATTGTGGCATCTTCAATCAAAGGTTGTGACATGTTCTTAGGTCTCCTTTGGCTCCGTGCCACTCAAGCTATTCCATCCATGAATCATATGTGTCTCAAGTTCATTAACAATAAACAAGTTGTCACTATTAAAGGCATTCCACCATGCACACCATTACCTCTACCTCCTCTTGATGACATTCTTCCACCAACTACAATATCTAGGCCTCTAAGGCCTCTCAAATCTAAGGCACATTCAACACCTAGTTATCCTATATTCGATTACATCCTACTTCACAATGTTGTCGTCTTCATAGGTACACTAGTCCTTCACATCAATGCTCATCACCTCCATTACCTTAACCTCTTCACATAGGGCTCACATAACCTCTTCACATAGGTCTTCTTCACATAGGTGCTCACTACCTCCTTCGTCTCATAGGTATACTTCACATAGGTGTTCACCACCTCTTTCACCACATAGGATTCCTTCACATATACATTGTCCTTCTCATACACCACCAATCTTAGAGCATTGTCACACATTTATCTCCTTGGACATCGGGTGGAGGACCCTTTCCCTTCACTCTCATTGGATAGTTTAATTTTCATCACACACTTGGGGGCATTGTGCTTTATCCCCCCTTCAATCATTACTATTTCTTTCTAATCTCTACACATACACATTATGAAATTCCATGCTTCACATCTAGTCTTTCTCACACTCTTACATCTTGATACACAACTTGTATCTTCATTACCCTATGATGCACTCTAGTTCCATGGTTCATACTGAATTTGAGGGTATAAATATGAAATGAACCTCACCACATTCATTCTACACGCTCTATGCTTCATGATCTATCTTTCTAGCATATTTTCAAACCATTTTTTGATGACACACTCTTGTTCTATGGTTCATTCTTGATTGTTGAGGGGTATTTTATAAATGAACCTCATCTCATACTCATCCACATCTGTTGGTGGGCACACTGCCCCTATCACATTCACATTTTTTACCATTCCATTACACTCATACACTACACATTGCATATCTTGGTTGCACATACTCTTTTTTTCCTTATAACTTATGGAGGTGTTGATTATACTTAAGGTTGAAATAAATTTTCATTGAAACATATGTTAGACAGATACTTACTATGTCATTATCTTTTCTATATACACAAGCACATTCACTTGTGCATTTAGTTGTGAATGAAAAATCTTACAATATTTATACATGCTGCAATGATGCTTGGCAAAATACCTCTTACCAGTCCCATTGAGGCTCATTGGGGACAAATCTACTTTTCACACATTACAGGTGCTATTGTTTCATTTTTACTACTTCTACTTTTACTATCACACTACTTTCAATTGATACATACATTCTTTGACATACTTTTTATCTTTCTAACATGCTAAAGTGCTTCATGTGTCAAATTTTCCTTGCAAGGACTATTTTCCACCATGGTTATCTGTTTTTAATTGTTTGACACTATGTTTCCATTGTATGTTATTGTTTTTTAGACTTATGCCCTATGTCTTGTTTGATGTTCATTTGCTTATATGATTTTGGCTGCTTTGGATCCCTGAATTGTCTTGTGACATTGTGAGTGATGTCCCATGTTTGAAACCTAATTTTCAAGGTCTATATTGTTGACACTTTGTTATTACATTCTTTTTTCTATAACATTGTTTTCTACTTTTATACTATCACATGTACCTAGCCACTTTGTTTGCATTCTCATTGGTTTCTACCATGCACATTTTCTCTTATCTACGGGGATACAATTTAGATCACCATCAGGTCCTCTCTTTTGGGCCACCTCCTCCTTAATGAAATGATTCATGCACCCATTGTAAATGAGGGGGAATAATATATTGGGTAGAATCAAACACCCCATACTAATCAAAAGAAGTACAAGAGTCTTACAATATATTCTCATTAAAATTGTAAACTAAATGTTGAAGGTTGTGGAGCTACAACTTTGTAGCTTCATTAGAGCATGCAATGGAATTGGAAAATAGCAACCTGAGCTTTGGTCATGACAGGATCGGCCTATATTGAGCAAGTGGAGACATGGAAAAACATCGGTCACAAGCAAGTGGGAACTGCAACCCATCATCTGTTCAGACAGGACTAACATCGGTTATACAAGCAAGTGAACCTCCAGTGGTTAAGGCTAACTTGACATTGGTTACCTGTGCAATGATGTTTTAATTGAGTTGGGAATTAAATCTATCTTTACCATTATAAAGTAGATCTATTTAATGTAATTGCATGGCTAATATGCCCTAAGTTTGTATACTAGACCCTTTATAAGCATAGAAAGCTAGGGTTTAGAAGGTGAATGATTGAAAAAGAGAAGGATAGATTGATCCTTGATTCTACTTAGAAGTTGAGAGGATGAAGATGAAGAAGAAGAAGAAGAAAATGGAAAAAGGAAGAGGTTACATGGAGACAAGAGACTCCATGGAAATGGCAGGTACATCTTGGTGAGAAAGGGAAATGTCAGGCTACTATATTTCCTTTGTATATTTATTGTCTCAATGTAATGGCTTGCATAGTATGCAAAGCACATATGGCTTCTTCTTGTAGATTTATGTGTTGGTGAGATCTTGTATTATAGATCTATGTAGATCTGGTCTTGCATTGTAGATCCATGAGATCATATTGTATTGTTGATCCATGTAGATCTAGATATTGTAGAGGGTCTTTGTTTGCAAGATTCACATGGACAGATGAACACTTAACTCTCTTGGTGGCACACTGTATGGTGCATATGTGAGATCCATGTTGAGAACTCTTGTTGTATAGCACTCAGGAATTAGATTCCATGTGTTAGATACTTTTCCTGGAGATGAGATCTTATACAAGTGGTGGTTGGAGGCAGATGTTTAGTGTACTCAAGAAGATAGAAATGGTTGTAGGATCTGGGAGGAGGAGATACTCTTGTAGAGATACATGTACTCTTATGCAGAGAGTTTGTAATCTCTTGTTATATAATTGAGTGTAATATCAATTATCTATACTTATATATATATGATATCTCTATCAGATATCCCACATTGGGTGAACCACTACATGCTTGTTATGTGTGTAACATTGTGTGATTTGAAATTATTCTTAGTTTATACTTCCACTGCTGTAGATTTTGTGATCCCAAATTGTTTGGAAATTGTGTGCATGATTTTGTTTGTTATTAAATCATAGCATATTCCTAAGTCCCCATTAATCCCAACAATTGGTATCACTAGTAGCATCTGTTTTTCCTGATGAGAAGATCAAGAAGATTTTAATCTCAAGTGGGAGCTAAAGAGTAAGGTTGCTGGAGAACACAACATTGACCTGACACCAGTTAAGTGGCAACCACATTGGAAGGACATATTTTGTGTAATTACAGAGGTAAGTCAGTTACAGGGTGACCATGGTCAGTTACTGAGCAGCCTAAATGTTTTAATTAAAAATCAACCCAGATCTGAAGAAATGGAAAGATGCATAGAATGTATCTTGTTTTCTGAGGTGTTCCTAGTTCTTGGAGGCACAAACATGTTGGTCAGATTCAATGTTATTGAGGTATGGTTTTACACTTGGTATTGCATTGCTTATATTATTTTGAAAGTTGCACATGCATGTTTAGGGATCTCAGATCTAGATCTGAGAATGAAATAGAGGAGAAGTTATGAATCCTTTGGTGCAGTTAGATGCATTTAACCCCTCTTTAGAGAGGCATAGCACATAAATGATTTATATTTACATCAGAGAAGCATGTACTTCAGTTGAAGACAGTTGAGTATCTTACCCCTGGTAAACTGATGTATATTCATCTTGATGATGAATTTCTGCATGGATTTATTGTATTATTTTTTGTATGAGATTTGGATGCTTCTTGAAATGACTGGGCTCAGCTCAACTTAGCTTCGGTCAAGTAGGCACCTGGTGTGGTGTGCTATTCCAAATTGTGTGGCATTGGGTTCATTCCAGCAACATTGACATCAGTCATGAGAACCAAGGTTAGTCACATAGAGGAATGATATTGGTCAGCATAACCATGGTTGGTTAGGGGATGACCATGGTTGGTCTTTAGTGGAAACTTATATGTTATGGTTTTTTGCAGCAAGAGAGGGCATTGGACACTTCATTTTGTCCTATTTTGGAGGATCCATTTCTGTGCACAGTGTGTATTAGGTAGAAAAATGTTGAATCACTTCAATGTTTGGATCTAATAGAAAGATGGATGGAGTTGGCACTGATCAATTTAGTCCATTGAGACTTTGAGTCAAATATCTCTATATGTTTCATGTTTTATTCCTTTCGTTTGGAGTAACTGATATTATGTTTGGATTGTGTGCACAAATTTACACCATGGTTTCTTGGTGTTGTTTGAATTTTAGCTTCCCAGTTGTGTGAAATCTTGAGGACAAGGATATCTAGTCTTGAGGATGAATCCTCAATGAAAATTCATGGTTAGACATAGTTGTTAAGTCCTGAAAGAGCATTGTGTACAATGATGAAAACAGTTGATTCACCTACTGAGGAATGAAGTCCAAAATTCTGTTGATGTAGAAGTATTCTTTGATAAGAAGGGAATCATTTTATACCCATTTCATTTGGTTTTATTTCTCACTGTACATATTAGCTTTTGAGCTTGGTGTTAGAGGCAGTGCAGGGGATTTCGTGTTCAGTGAGAGCAAGCCATGGTTGTTGGAATTGTAGGATTGGATACAAATGCACATGCAGAGTGAGAGGAGATTGCTACTTATTTAGAGTGGTAGAGGCACTAGTTGGTTTTGGAGGATAGTCATGGATTTATAATTATATTGAGTTTATTGCTTTGTGATGTCACTTCTTGTTTTTTTTTGGTTCCTGGATATCACTCTGGGATTACAGTTGATGGTTAGATTCAACTGGGTTTCCTAGATGATAGATGCAAAAAGTTTGAAGGGTGAAAAGAGAAAAGTCATGTTTAGAGACCGGTGTTGGTTAAATTAACCATGGTCAGTCTATCTGGTAACCATGTCGGTCAGAATGATTAGGGGATGGGGTTTGGTTAGAAACATTTGACAACAACTGGTTATTTACCATTTTAAGAAAGTACCCTTATTGCTTTCATCTTGGTTAGTTTTTCCAGTATGTTGATGACATGTATGTGAACAATTTGCACTTGGTATTAGTGGCATGGTTTAGCATGGATGTTTGTTATTGAAATTGATGAGCTAGGACTCATATTGGAAGGCCTTTGGAGTTAGTCGGTGGCTAGACTTGGAGCTTCTGGAGAGCTGGTGATATGGATGGATGTACATGGTGAGTTTGTACATGTTGGATAGATTGAAGTTTTGTGAGTCTATGATGAAATAGACTGTTTGATTTGCGTAGGATTTCATATGGACTGATAATGTATCTTTTTGAGCATGAGTAGGGGATGTTTGTATTTCCTCTTGATTACTATGTTACTCCTTGAGAGATGTTATCTATAGATGATTGTCTTGGACATGCTAGTTTTTATCAGGGTTGGATTTACAGATTGCAGTGTTTGGATTCTTTGAGTTATGCAAGTTTGTGGATTGATCACCCACTATTGTAGGTAGAACATCATTTGGGCCATTTACCCAGGATCTTGTTTTGCTTTCGCATATTCCAGTTTGACTTGTCTTGGTCAATTTGCATTGGTGGTTGCATGGAGACATGGATAGATGGATGGAGAACCTGGTTGTTTTTACAGGTATGGCTATGCAGATTGAGGCTTAAATTCTTGAGTGGGAGCTCTTCCTCAGGTGTGTTAGTCATGATGGCTTGGCTGCATGAGAGGCTATGGTGTTATGATTCAGTGGGAGCTTGAGGCTTGGTGTACGGATCAGTTATAGCTTTGTTGAGAAGGTTTGGTAAGTCATGGTTTTATCTTCTTGGTTTGAGAAGATGGTTTGATCTTCCTGGTTTTATTTTTTTGAGAGAATTGTTGAAGGAAAGAGTATATGGTCTTCACAGTGTGTAGAGGACAGTGATGTACAAGTATATGTACAAATATTCAACAATTTATCTCCAAGTGGGAGATTATTAGGTTATGGAGCTAAATAGCTTCATAAGATGAACATGCAATGGAAACTTGTTGGAAAATACTGGTTCTGTCATCGGTCAGACAGGACAGACATCAGTCAGAGAAAGTGGGAACCGTAACCTGTCATCGGTCGGCAACCAAACTGATCATTGGTCAAGCAAGTGGGAACTGAACCACCATGGTTAAGGGTAACCAGCTTCGGTTACCTGTGTGATGATGTTTTAATTAACTCTGGGAATTAAATCTATCTTTAGCATTAAAGTAGATCTATTGATTGTAATTGCATGGCTAAGTGCCCTAAGTTTATATATTCCTATATAAGCATGAAAGCTAGGGTTTAGAAATAGAATTAAGAGAAGGATTGAATTAGATCCTTGATTCTCCTAGATTGAGAGGATAAATAAGAAGAAGAAGAAGAAGAGAAAAAGGAACAAGTTACATGAAGACAGAGACTCCATGGAGAGGAGCTGGACAGAAGGAAATAAAGGTACATCTGAATGGTGAGAAGAGGGTAACATCTTCTACTGTATTTCCTTTGTATAGTTATTGTCTCATTGTAATGGCTTGCATAGTATGCAAAGCACATAGAGTTTCTTCTTGTAGATCCACATGTTGGTGAGATCTTGTATTATAGATCTATGTAGATCTAGTCTTGTATTGTAGATCCATGAGATCTATATTGTATTGTTGATCCATGTAGATCTAGATATTGTAGAGGAGGTCATCTTCTTGTTTACATCATAATATGCAATTTGATGGAGAGATAGGACTTACTTCTTGGTGCAAATCTTAGGTTGCACATCTGGTAGACCCATGTGAGAGGTCTTGTTTGCAGATTCAAAGAGAACGCTTGGTTGTTCTAAGCCAGATCTAGTTCCTGGTTATGTGATAGATCACATTAGTGGTGGTATGGAGGCAAAATACCATAGTGTACTCATGATAGATCCATGTTGGAGATCATGGGAGGAGGAGATACTCTTGTATTAGATAAATGTACTCTTTGTATGAAGAGTTGGTTTGTAATCTCACTAACTAATATTGGTAGTTAAGTTAACTCCATAAAGACTAGTATATATCTATATATACTGAGATCTCTATCTTTGGTGGACGTAGCCCACATTGGGTGAACCATGGTACATGCTTGTTATGTGTGTGTAACTTTTTTGTGTGATTTGAATTATTCTAGTTTATACTTCCAATGATAGATTTTTTGGGAATTGTTAGATCATAGTGTGCATGATTTTGTTTTTTATTAAATCATAGAAACAAGGCCTGATGAGGTACCCATGTACAATAACTGGGAAAGATTGGAATATTACTTGGGCACTCAAAACAACAGTAAAAAAAGTATGAGAAAAATTCCACTGCAAGATATCCTAAGACCTTTTGGGCGTCCAAAAACCTACAATGCTAAAGAAGTTTGGTGCACAGGGTTTGAATCACACTGCTCATATCATAAAACTCAAAATCAACTGACACTGAGCTTCACTAGTAATATTCACATGCACAGGAAGAATCCTATAACAATTAGAATGTATTCATAAGTGCAAAATCAACACCAAACATTACATTCAAATCAATTGCTACAACATAGTTGTGCCATGTATCACAAGATCTACCAGTGGTGCAACATTGGGAAGGACTCATAGAAGGAGAGTAACACTAGGAGTACCTCTCCAAGAAACACTTGGTAATTTGGCAAGTGATATGAAACCCAAAAAAGTATCAACTTGGTGTGAGATCACCCAAAAAACTTGCTCTGAGATCACCCAAAAAATAATACTGAGGATGAGGATCTTGGACATCAAGTGTGCGAATTTCACCACTTTTTAACTCATTACATACTACATGATTTAGCATGTTCAGGACACTTTTCTATCCTTAGAAGAAGAAGTACAACTCACTGTTAGGTACATCAAGTGTAGATACTTATTTCCTTTGACCCAGAACAATTCCAAAATCAAGAGTCGACATTTTACATAAAAATATGACACATTTTCTATGATTTTTCATATACATGGCCACATTTGAATACACATTATTTGCTCTTTTTTTTAAGATATCCATCCTTGAAGAAGAAGAAACAAGTCCCAAGCATACAAAAGAACATCAATAAACACAACAATGTAATTATATACATTGTACAACACATACACTTCACCCCTAGTGTCACTTTCTTTTCATATACTTTTCCACTAAATTCAGTTTTAAATTATTTCATGCTTCACTTTCTATCTTTCGCTTCATAGTTTTTATACAATATGTACATTGGATATCTTGAAAAGGTATGCATCTTCTATCTAGTTTTATGTTATCGAGTATTTACTCAACAACATAAAGTGGTGGCAAAAATGTAGACACAAAATATATGCACTTGGGTACATTTCTAGGTCTTAAATATATACTAACATTCATATGATTCCTAAGTGAAATAAGAAAACTTAGTAATTGACGATTTTGTTGGCCTCTTGTCATTTGTTTCTTTTTTCTATTTGGTCAAACACACCCTACAACCCTAGTTAACTATTTTACTTATTTATATTTTATGGGATCCATACACACAGCGCCTAGCTAGGAAAGGATATATCAAGTGCCCCTGATCCTTTTTGCCCCTGACCACTTTCTTATCTCACTTCTTTTGGGTCTCTTTTATCTTTTAAAATCCTTTTTCACTTATGGTTCCTCCTTCTAGTTGTCAATTACAAAATTCAAACACGAGAATCATATAAATACATAGTTATGTGTTCAAAATCAACGACCAATCATTAAGCATTACTATCATCACCTAAGCTTGCATCCAAAAGGCACTTAAAGAATTTCAAAGCATCCATCTAGCATCCATTCAAGGGAAAAGGTTGCTACAAATTCTACATACATAGCATAGGAAGGGGAACTTCATTTATTCCATCCACATATTCTATCTACATTGCTACATCTATCTACAACCCATGCTATCAAGTGCAACTTGCACAAGGGAATCCTAGGGCATTATTTCACACACACACACAGAACTACATGGAGTCTGAGATGTAGTAGCAATGCTTGGTGTAATTTCACTTTTCACAGTGACCAGCTGAGGTCAGTCTGACTCCCCATATTACATCTTTTTTTTTAGGGTTTGATGTGGTTTGTGGGTTTTATAGGTGAGTCTTATGTTTTACAGGTTATAGGTAACTTCAATGATCATATGTGTGACACATAGGTGATCAACACCAAACATTGTGACACTTGTGTGACACACCTGAAAATCAGAGTTCTGAGCAATTTTCACAGTCATGGGAACCCAAGATGCACTAATTTCTAGCTCCCAGGTGCCCATTACCCAGTACTGTGGGCACCTGTTTTGGCCATATTCTGACAAAGTCTATAATTTTCTTAAGCATTTACAACACTCTTCCTCGAATTTCCTATTTCATAGTTTCCCCAACTCAGACTAGTCCCAGACATTGCGTAAATCAACTAAGTCACTCTTCCTATACCTCTTGCTTAGGGTTTGTACTTTATTTTCTCATTGCTTGTTTCAAATTTCTATTTTAGAATTTATTATCATATGTGACTCTATAACTAGGGTTTTACAAAAAGTTTTTTTTTTAAAATCACTTATAATTTAGTTTTTATGAATGGTCAATTTACTTGTGAACAAACAAAAATGAAATCATCTTAAAGTATGAATGGTTCTTTATCTTTAAAGAATCCTTTAGACACTTATAGTTGCACATTCAAAAGACACTTAAGCGCATAGTTTACATCTAATTATGTGTGAATGAACATTTTCCCTCAAATATTTCAGACAGGAAAAATTCTTTTAAATTATCATTTCTATTTTTTCAAAACCTATTTTATCATTTAGGGTCAGCCGTGATGACATATTAATGATGAAATTCAATGCTATATGTTTGACAATAAATATATATAATGACTTACTCACTATTAATTGGGGCTAATAACTCAATTTAATGTAAAATGAAATACAATATTTTCAAATAATGGATTGATGCATTATTCACTATCAAAGTATTTTATTTCTGAATTCTATCTATACAAATTAATCTTAATTATGATAGATAGTTATAGGCATAAGGGGATTGCTTATATTTGTGAAATATGAATGTTTATAACATGGAAACCTATTTATAAGGGATAAAATTCAATTACACATATACACACTAATTTCTACATAGAGTTTGTAAAATGTTTAGTGTAACCATGACAATCACATTTAATGACTACGAGTTCATTTTGACTAAGCATATGCATTATTTATTTCATCTAATGTTTTCATGAGCGTTTTGTAGGTACATAGGGTTTGATCAGGTTCAGGTACATAGTGAATATCCCTATAGCAAAGCTAGTTGACATCAGCCAGTGAATCTTGAAAGAAGGACAATTTTAAAACAAGGAGAAGATTGTAAT
Source organism: Taxus chinensis (assembly GCA_019776745.2). Taxonomy (NCBI): domain Eukaryota; kingdom Viridiplantae; phylum Streptophyta; class Pinopsida; order Cupressales; family Taxaceae; genus Taxus; species Taxus chinensis. The sequence continues at coordinate 139,651,721 of CM034157.1, forward strand.
CAGAGCATTTAGTGCAGGACACTAGCTTTCTAGTGTCCAACACACTAAAATTCCGAGCGATTGTCCTTATCTAATGAGCATCCTCATTGAAGGAGTTTCAGATTCCATTTTCAAGACAAAGCATACCCAATATAGATCTAGCTTGTTCCACTTAGTTTCTATCCTAAAATCAGCCTAAATATCTGAATACAAGATAAGTCACTCGTATTTCACTATTGTTTACAATTGGTTGTTTCTTTCATGATAGGTCTTACTTGTTACTATTATATTCATTTGATCTAAGTCCTTTGATTAAGATTTAATTTCTACTAAATCATGTAAAAATTAACTCATGTCCTCTTGAGTCTTACATACCAGAATCTAGCCCTTAGAGAATAACTTCTCCATTTTGGCCTCTTTTTGCATTGTCTAGTTTCCTGTGCACTATCTGAATCTTTCAAACACAACTTTTAGTTTTTTCTTAGTGCCTAGACAACTAGACAGTGGATACACGACCATTTTAACCCTTTCTAGCTAGAGTTGCTTTCTTGGCGGTTGTTTTGGTGACCATGCAAATTGGCCTCTACTTATATTTCCTTTATGTGGATTATATATATTTTGTTAGTTGGTTCAAGTTATAAAAGTCTTAAAATGTGGCTATTTTTAGCAATACAACTCTTTAATTGGAACTCGTTATTAAAAAATTGTTGTCATATCTTTCTTGTACATGCAAATTTAGGCACATACAGAAAAATAGGCACTCTAATTCCAGCACTTGCATGAGCTTCTCCACTATTGGTGGATTATTCCTTACATTATGAGTTGGGTGCTTGAAGATTAGCTTCTGTAATAATTTTTACCACCTCCACCTAGACACTGCAGCAAACTGTGCCTTGATTCAGTTCTCTTCTCCTAATCATTGGCAAGGCAGATGGAGGATGTTGCCTTTTGTGTGGGGTAAGTTGACAACATGCTTCTTAAGGTGGTCTTCCCCAGTACAAAGATATGTGCAAATTGTGCCTTCACCGGCTAGGTGGGGAGTCACTATTTCCTTGGTTGCTATTGGTGATTCTTAGAGTCAAGACAAGTGTGTTCGTATGACACCTAATCCTCCTTGTGTGCCTCCAATTTGGGGCTCATTGAAGGATGATGTATCACCTCCTCTTAGTATTGTAGTTGCATGTGCTTAGCTTCTTCTACTACTGGATTTGATAGCTATATTTTTGTAATGATTTAACAATATATTTCGCCATATATACTCCAAATATTTCTTGTTTTTTGAACCATACATATCTATCAACCGCTTTTTGTTGTAACTTATTGTAAATCTTATTATTTTTTAAACATGACCTATATATGAAATTTTTTGTTTTTTTGGAAAAAGACGGGGGGAAAAATATTTTTGAAAAGATAGACGAGCATAAACTAAGCAATAAATAAAGTTTAGAGTCGTAAACAACTAGTGGAAATGATATGTTCCTAGGTGGGGAATATGATATCAAATTAAGTGTGACGTGTATGTGTCCAACTTAAGGGGTGGAAGATAGGTATTGGTGGAAAAATGCGATTCAATATTTGCCGAACTGCAATAAATCACTGGCAACGTTTGTTGATATTGTTCTAAAAAAGGTCCATCTTTTTTTCCGTGATGTATTTTTATTGTTGTATTAGAGTTGCTTATGGAAAGAATCAAGATTGAAAATTGTGTCTAAAACCAAGAGTATATACGTAAAAGTACAGTATACGTGCACCATTTTAATTCACAATTGTCTTTCAATCACACTGTCCACGTTTTCATGATTTGACTTGACTCTGCCACCGCCCTGTGGATTGTGGGTCCTCTGAATTCACAATGAGACACTCAATTTCCTTTCAATGAGATTATAAATTAAACATGTTTCTCTTTCTTTTCCAACACCCAATTGCTTGATTATATGTTGTCTGAAGTTCATACTGTACATGAATGTAAGGAATGGCCATGGATGAATTGATAAGAGCAGGCAGTAAGCCCGTAATGTCAATGAAGAATTTTTTCTGGAAAATATTTCGGAATTGTTGTTTTTTGGCATAGAAAATGAGTTTTAAAGTCCATATTACATTGCTGAAGCATGGTTGTGAAGAACATGGCAGGATGCATTGAGTTTGATGTTTCAGAAACATCACAGCTTCTTCTAGACATGAATGAATTGGGTGTCAAGCAATACGATTTTCTTGCAGCAGTAGCCCTGAAAATCCTGTGTTTCATTTCAGGAAGAAGAAGGGGCTGCATTACTACTTGCCTTCCTTGTCTATTTCTTGCATGCACCCACACCATGTAGAAGAAGAAGAAGAAGAAATGGAGGAGCTGAGCAGTGGTAGATATATTGCACGTTTAATGAAGTTGGACTTGAGTAAAGAATACACAACAAGGGACAAGCTTGAGGCTTCTCAATTTGTTGGTGTTCATGAAGATCTTTCTTGCAGCAAAGAATGGCATATTTTTTAGGAGGATTGGAGATCAGCTCATTCCTCATCACTGCAAAACAGCTCAAGGCGGTCTATTCATGAAGATGAAGAAGGGCTGCATGAAGTGGACAGACAAGCTGAGCAGTTCATTGTAAAATTCTACAATAACATGGAATTGGAGAGACAATTTTCTTTTTGTCAGTACAGGGAGATGCTTCATAGAGGTGCCAACTGAGGAAGAATCCTTCCAAAGTAGCCAATAAACGCTATATTGAAGAGGCATTCTTGATGAAGAGAATGCCTTAAACCTAAAGCGGAGACTATATTTTGTTACCTCTCTCCCTTAAATCTAGTTAGTTGGATGGTCTCCTGTTTCCATTCAAATAAAATGTATATAAGTGACCCTCCGTCACTAATCTAAAGATCTTTGGCTTCCCTAACTAGCAATCACATGTGTACAATGCAATGTGAACGTAGAATGGTATATGTTATTTGATTTAAAAGGATAGTTATTACTTTTGTAGTTGATGTTGATAAGGGGTGTGATTGATTTTGTAAGTGTAGGAATATAGATGAAACATTACATTTAAAGGTTCTATCGACTATTTATTTGAACTAAACATGAATACATGAAGACTTCCGTACATTTGCAGATTTCATATCATGAGTGGTATGATTTTGTGGCTATTTTTTTGGCACTAAAAATGAAGACATTTGATACCGCTTTGGATGGTTAATTACTTTTGTAGTTGATGTGGTTTGTAATTATTTGGGGGAAATTGCGTTAGTGTTGCAACATGTTTGAGACGGTGGTTGCATCAGTTGTTTGGTTGTTTTTTGTTGAAAAATCCTTTTTTGTACTATCGATAACATGTTGATAAGGGGCACAATTGATAGTGGAAGTGTACAAATATAGATGAAACATTACATTGAAAGGTTCTATGTGTACATTTCAAATTTGTTAGGAATTTGTACATATACATTTGCAAATCTTATATCACGAGAACTGAACTAAACATGTATACATGAAGACCTCCATACATTTGCAGATTTTATATCATGAGCTATAGCCTTTTGTGGCCATTTTATTTTCACTAAAAATAAATACATTTGATACCCCTTGAATGGCATTGCCGCTTTGGATACAAGAAGTGTTAAGTAAAGTAGTAGTGGAGGTGCTATCAAAGTGGATGGCAATATTTACGATGGGTTGTTTTGGTTGAGTGATAGTAGTCTTGACTCCTCCTTTCTTCATGCTCAAAGTGTTGGTATGTGCGCCATCTTTAAGTACCTTTCAAATAAAAAAGGAGGGGAAATGCGCAGATTGGCAAGAGAGGGGACTTTGGAGAATGCTGTGAATGTAAGACCTTGCCTTTCAGTGGTTCCAATGTCAAGAGTTGCTCTATGCAAAGTAAATCCTTAGGACTTGTGGATAGTTAATCCCGAGGCCATTTTAATTAGCAATTGTCTTCAATTTCCTCTCAAAATAGGGGGTATCGAAATATATAACAGGTTGGAGGGATCCCAACATGGGCCATTGTATCTATCAAATTTGATGACAAAAAATAAAGGTATTGTTGGCAGTGGCATTGATGTGTCGTAGAAAATGTCGCTAATTGTTCCTTAACACCATTTACGAGGCTTGGGTCAACCCATATGTAATTTCCATGATTTCTATTCCCCCTCTCAGACCTGTCTCGGCCTCCAACTATATGTGATCTTGGAAGATATTTTGAAAGTTTAAACTAGTTTGCTGCTGTACCGATGAGTTATTGTTGCCAGGGAATATGTCAGTTTTCTGTCCAAACCTCAGACGCATCCTCCAAGTCAAAGTCAAATTTTGAGCTTGGAGAGAGACATAGCCCAAATGCCTTTTCAGACCTATCAGTTTCCTTACATAACATGACAAGCACATTATTTGAGATGTTGATGTGTTTACCATGGCGAAACCTTTGTTAGCATTGGAAATTTAGTAGTAATTGTTTAGTTGTAGCAAAGTATAACATGGAAAGGAAATTTGTGCTAAAGGGAACACTGTATTTGTAGCTGTGGATGAAGCGGTTTCAATTATTTTTGAGAAGGAACATAAATTATTTCTCCCGTGGTTTTAGTTGTTGGTTGTAGAGGAAGAAGAAGATTAGGGATTGGGAGGCCCCCCTTTTTGATGTCATGCCTACCTATATTGTTTTTTTTGCTCCTTCTATTTTTGTGCACATGGGTTGCATGGACTATAACACTTCCAACATTGTTCTATAATGGTATACATCAGCTACCACTTAAATTTTCCTGCTCCTTATCTTTTATTTTGATTTGTATTTATTCAGAAATTAAAAATTCCCTTTTCTGCTGTTTCACGCACAGGATTTTTAGATTTATCTCTTTCACTCATCCTCTACATGTTACCTCATTTTTTCCCCCCATTCATAGCTCTATCTAGAGAGAGGTTGGTTCACAGATTACAGTACGAGATGGTGGATATGAAAAGTATAGTGTTCACGATGAGGCTTGAAATATCTTCAAAGAAATGCCTTTGCCAGATGTTAATTTCTGGTGTGTCATGGTTCCACGTATTCACAAAATGAGTTGTTGAAAAGACCTCTTGGGCGTGTAATAAAATGTCATTGTCATGTTTAAAAGTTAGTGCCAAACAGGAACATTATCAGAGGTGTCATCTTACTAATGTAGCTCTAGTATACATTGAATTTTGTAGAAACATTGCTCTTGAAATTTGGCTGTGGAAGGCATGGGTATGGGCTATTTGAGGCAACAAGGAGTAGATATCCATAATAAAAGAATGGTATTTTGGCGTATGGTTAGAGGTCACTCCTGAAATTCCTTTGGGAACCTTAAGAAAAGGATGTAGTCAAATTGTTTTAATGACTCAAGGAAAAGACGCTAAAACCATTCGATCAGGTGCCTCGCAGAGATGTGCTCTCATGGATTGTATTGGTGGAAAAACGGGAACAAAAAAGAGTTTTGAATAGAAATGAGAAAGCCCACAAATTATTTCCAAAATGCCTAAAGCTTATGCGGCCTCGTCAAATGTGGGGATCATGTGATTAGCGTAAAAAGGTATGTATCACTCTTCCTCTCACTTCAAACTAAAAATTTCATCATTTATTTGTTTTGCATTGGATTTCAGTATGTTGTATATTAAAACAGAAACAAAACTTAGAATGAATGATATGGATTTTACTTTTCCCAAAAGTATTTTTCTTTACACTTAAAAAAATCCTTTGAACCATGTGCATGGAGTGCCATGTTGAATTGTTAATTGGAACCAAAAACCTCAAAACAGATCAATGTTGACCCAAGAAACCATGAAGTTACATAACTAGGATGACTAACTCGATTAGATGCCTTAAGCATGGTGAGATTCGATACCCTTTTAATCCTTCAATCACCTTTGGTGATGTTCCCAATTTATGAAATTGTGATTGGTTTTGGCTTACAAATGTCGTATTGATTTGGTGTAACTAGAAAATCCTTTAATCAACCTCTAACACTCCTACATGAGAATTGAAACCAATTCTCAGTTTCATAAAAATGTTTTTGTAAGTTAGATTTGTAAGTGGATATTAAGGCAACCGTTTTTCATACAACAAAAGTGTTGGATGGGTTTACGATAATTGATCTCAAAGTCACCTTCATAAATTTATCCCTATTTAACGTAATCGAATTCAGTCAAATTCAACGAGTTCTTTCTTTATAGGGGGATAGGAAGGAATCAATGAAATTTATGTTTGAACTTAAAACTAGTGGTTTTGGAAACCATATTGTAAGCACTTTAGTTGATTTTGTTAGTTTTTGCACACTCGGAACTTAAGATAGAAAATCTTTCTAAGCATCCCATTGGTTCTGTAAATTACCCGTGAACCCTTTTTATAGCGTTAACGTGTGTGTAGAGTATTATTTAATCGATTAATTTGTATGAAAGGATTTCACAATATATAGTGTTCTCTCTCTCTCTCTCCTCCCCCTCTCTTAAAATAAATATAAAATTGTGGTTGGTCTTGGAAATGTGAATGGATTAAGATTGCAGATGAATTTGAATTAAAATGAAAATGTGTATGAATTGATAAAAGATCAAAATATTGTGAGTATTAAAGAAAATGTTTTACACTTTCTCTCTTTTCCCTAATCTCTCTCTCTCTTGAAAAAAAAGCAAATGAAAGTGTTAGGAAATAATCTCTCCTCTCTCTCCTTATCTCTAACCCTATCTGTAGTTTGTTTCAAGAGGAATTTTCTTGATGTGATATGTTGTAATTAATGAGTTGTCATTGAAAAGTGACATTCATCTTGCAATACATGTATTACCATAGAATAATGATATGTATTATTGTTCGAATAATTGTTCCTTGTGTATTTTGAAAGGGAATATCAATGTGGCTATATTTTATAGGGTCGAATTGGATGTGAAGTTTTACTCAATGTTGTACCTATGTTATAAAGATATTAAACTAATCCCTTGCTATATTAATTATCAGTTTATTTCCTTAACACCCACAATGCTAGGTAGATTTTCATCTCATCAAAACTAAGAAAACAAGGTATAATGCCCAATGTACTTCCTCCTCTCATTTGATTATTTTTCCAAGGTATAAAACAATGATCATGGTAATAAAAAAATTCTATCCTCATTAATCATCTTCTTTTTTTGCACCTAAGGCATCTTATTAAGGACCTTTTTTATCTGAATATTTTAAAAGGTGGCGATCTTACATTGTGAAACCTATCATATTGGGACGAGTGAGGTGATCATGTCTAGGTGTTGTAGGTATGATCTTATCTTAAATAAGTTAACCCCCTTATGTGTAATTCCCCTTGGTACCCGAAGGGTGCCCAAATCCTTGCAAGATAGTTGGTGGTTGTACCTACGATTGATCTCTTGTGAGGTCTAAATTATGTGAGTGGAGATTACATGTCAATTTACATGCGTATTTACCCAACAATTGAAATAGGTCCTTAAGAGGATTTTTAAATGCACAAGACTGTTTGGGTTATTTCTCTTTCAATATACACTTATTCTTCCATGTCTAAGAGCATTGAAATGAGTTGTCTTGTGCAAGGTCGTACTCCTTGTAGTCTTAAATCCTTAAGTGTTACATAAGTGTTATAGGAATTACATTCGTTCCAAAATGATGTTAATACAATGACCAAAGTAACCATGTAAATGTAGTTAGTAAAAGGGTAAATAAGATTAAACTAAGAAATGACCACTACAAAAAATGGTACACCATTGAGTGATGTCAAAACCATCTAAAATGTCAAATGTGATCATAAACTGAATGTGATAAAGTAGAGCTCCATGAATAGTACAACAATCTAATAAACTAAAAAAAACAAATATGATGCATGGTCACATGCTTTGTTTGCATAAATGTGGATTAAACAACGATGCTAATGAAATAATAAAATGTAACCTTGAGAATGGGATACCTGCAACTGTAGCCAAGGTCTTGTGAGATAAGGAGATTGCACTCTAGTTGGACTTGTAAACGTTAGTAGAACCCTTAGCGTAGTTATGGAATATAATAAACCTAGGATCACTCAAAAAAAGTATATTTATAGTCCAAACAGAGTAATTCGTTGCTATTGGATTGTTCCTAATAAGAGGTGAAACCTTAATGTAATGATGAAATTTTTGGAGCTAACTACAAGGGTCCCATAGTTGAAATGTGAAATTCGTCACTTAAATTAAGGGAAAACACTCTATAAGGGGAACACAGGTTTAATGTACCCTTCCATGCGCAATATGATTGTGAAAATATGAATTCCTAATTGGAGCAATGGATGAATCCGAAAGTGATGAATTCCTACATAGTTGGTTGTAATAACTTGAATGATGAAAAAAGTCCAAGAATTTCCAAGCGCTTGTTAGACTCCAAGTTTTGGAATCTTTGAATCTAGTAAGCCCCAAACTTCACTGTGAAAGTCTTGAGAAATCCCAAATTCCAAATCGAAACATGACTCTAGGTTTCAAGATGGGAATCTCTCAGATGTCAAATGGGGAAGAAGTAGCCCAATGTGAGATGAGACAATGTCCTAATCACAAACAGGATCCTATAAAGTCAGACTCCAAAGGAAAGCCAACGATGTACCATCCTTGGCAGAATGACAGACAACCTTCAAAAGATACTTTTGACTGGGGTGGATTTACACAAAAAGAGGGTCTTAAAATTAGGGATGAGTATTCAAAATTGGAAATACAGTCCACCATTTTTTAAGGAATCAAGCTTCCCACCTGATAAATAATGAAGGTTATGGGATCCTTTCTTGCCCAACAAGGACAAAACATGGAGGATGGGTATTGTAAAGAACCCATCATTGTTGCAGGTGAATTCAAATAATTTTGGAGTTGTTGAAGTAGGATTTCAGATTCTTCTCATTTTCTTCTCTCATTCTTGCTATATATTGTAAGGAAGGGTATTTTTCAAAAGGTTGGATAATTTTCTTTTGCACCCTCCCTTCTTCTCATTGACTGTAATGTGGATTTGTGGATCAAAATCCCATTCAAATGTAATGAAAGCTTGATGCCTCTTGGCCATTGTAATGGACTCATCAACACCTGTGGAGCAATAAAAAGTTGTGGATGAGTTTCAACCCTCTCTTATTTTCATTGCATCTTCCTGAAAGTCTCATTACAATCTTGGTTATCTGTGCATGGTGGCTATGTTACATTTTTAATGTTTTGTGTTTAATTGCAAAGTAGGTGTTGAGCATTCCTTTGGTGCATCACCTCTGTTAGATTAGGTTTAATTTCTTGCATCTTCTTAACCTGTTTCCTTGGAAAGTTAGAGTAGGATTAACCAGAACTAAATCCTCTAGAATTGTAAATGTTGCATTATGAACTGAGGAAAGGAACAATCGCGCCATTCATCCGGAGAATTTCCGACCGATGTACAAAGTCCCAACAGGGAAAGAATCCCATATTATGCAATCACAATGAGAGTTGGAAACCCATAAATGTATCCAGAGTGATTGAGGGGTGTTGTGATTAACATCACCATTAATAAATACAACGGTTTGTAAACAATTAGAGAACTCTTGGCATAGTTAGGATTATTGATAAATCTAGATATGGGATCATCAAGCGGTATAAGATTCATACTGGTAAAAATGTAATTAACGTAGTTTCTACTGAGAGTGAACCCTTAAGATGATGAAAAAAAGTAGTTTGAAATGTGAAATTCATCACTTAGATTAAAGGAAAAATATCTATAAGGGGAACATTGGTGTAATTTACCCTTCCATGTGTAATATGATTGCGAAAATATAAATTCTTAATAGGAGCAACAGATTGTGAATCAAGAATGATACAACTTAATTAGTAAATTTACATAGCTGGTTGTAATAACTTAAAGATTAAAATAATGTATTATTAGTATTAAACAATGCTATGAAATGAACTCAGGATAGGTTTTCTATTGATCTAGTAACCTTCCTTTTTCTTCCTGTGAACTTTCCTCCTTGTAACGAGAGTATTTTTCCAAACCAAGTAAACACATCTCTCTCAAAAAATCCTTAAGTCAAATATTAGAAGGTGCATGTGTGTAATATACGTTCCTAATCACAATCAAGCTATATAAAGTTATTTACATAAGAGAAATGAGAAAATTCTAAAGGAACCACTATAGGTGAAATGTTAAACAAAAACATGCAGCCTAGTTGTAAAGGAATGAAGGGTTCGAGGATATGTGTTCTTTAGACAACTATAGTCAAGAAAACAATTTTTGAGAAACAAACTTTTAATATAAGAATTGAATATTAGGAGACTCATAGTTGTTTAAAATGAGTTATTCTAATAAACGAGCTATGGATAACTAATGGAATTGGAGAAAGGAACCAACTACACATTCTCCATTAAAGACTAATGCACTACAAAATAAAGTAATTGAAGTTTGAAAAATAGGAAATTTTAAACCTTATGTGTTTAATACTGTTGAATAAGGTCATACAATGGAAACCTAAATGTAATGAATATGTAAACCATGAAAAGACCATGTCGTGGAGTATGCCTATCATGTGTTTCTTACTGTAATTGGGTCATTGTCCTGGTTTACGTCATTTGAGTAAGACATTGATGTGTACCCTATGTTATCCTATTGTATGAGTGGGTTCATGTTTATGTAAGTGTCCTACGTGATGTTGAGTTTCTTTATTTGGATCCCATGTGGTGTTGTGTAGCATGCAATTAAAGTAAAAAAAAATTATTCTGATAATTTTACTGTTGTATTTTGGTGTTGAAAATGTGGGCATTACATATGGTATCAGAGTGGAGGTTCATGCTCTCAAACCTCTGGGATAGATTGGAGTTGTGATGATCTTGCATGGTGGTGGTGGAGATGGGAAGAGTAATGTGATATATGTTGTGATGTGACCAATGTTGTAATTGTGATATTATGAATGCACATGTTGTGCATGTCACTTAGTGTGTATTTGTTATCATGTTGATGTGCTTGTGATGAGAGTATTCACTCTCCTTTTTGTGGACTCAATGAGGAGTTCATGTGTGATGTACCACCTTGTTGTGTGTGAAAAGAATGTTATTGTGGATTATGGAGTGTTGGAGTGTTTTGTTATTATGTGATATGAAGGTGTGTTGATGTGTTGCATGACAAAATTGGTGTATAGTGAATTGGATTTTATCGTGATGTCACCACGTGTTGTGATGAATCGTGTGTGTCACCATGTTGTATTGCAATTGACTATATGTTGTAATGTTAGTCACTTTTTTCATCATACGTATAATTTGTGTAATATGTGATGGTTCATGTCATGAATTAGGGGCATATGGTGATCGTATGACCCCTATTGTGTAGTACTTGCACCTTAGGTGCATTATGTGGAAAAGTGATGTATCATAACCCGTGAAAGTAATGATTTTGTTATACCCTGTATATATACCATGCGTAAGATGCTATGGTTAATGTGTGTGAATCACCATTGTGTTAGTGATGTAGTTATGTGTTATGTTGTGAACCTTACACTAGATGACCCTAAGGGAAGAAATCGTCAAGAGTGTATGTGTGGAGAGAGGAGGCGTGGACCAGGTTTTCATAATCTTGAGCCTGAGTATGAGTGAGGAAGTGGAGTCTTATATAGACTGAAAACCCACTTCTATTTGTTTAGTATACTTCGAGCTTGCTCAGTATATTGTGGATGTGCACCACCTTAGGCTCAACTTATGCAAACTAGCATCCCCTACTCTTTCCTATTGGGTTGTCCATCGAACAATCCTATGTGATTTTGACTATGTTGAGCCTTGTGGGAGTATGGAGGGATGATTCAGGAAGAGATGATGATAGTTACATTATTTGATATACTCATTTCTGGTTACATGTATATTTTTATGAGCTGAGGCTCGATATCTGAGTGCCAGCAACTCGATGAGTACCCCTTTGGTGGCCGTATAAGGCCACATAGTGATTGTAATGTGCTATTTCTATATACATATTTTATTCGTAAATTGATCATTATCTCTTTTCTTGTCAGAACCAACAGTTTTCTTGATTGATGTGTTCTTATATTTTGGGAATTTTATTTGGTTGTTGCACTAACATGCAGATTTTTGCACTAACTATGGCTAATTAGCCATTTGTTTTTCTTAGTTTTAAACTTTCTTTTCATGTTTAAAATTTTTATAGCCTAGCCCAAGGCTTGGGATTTTTTCCACTTGGCATTTGAAACAGATTGTTATGCTGGTTCTAATGTCGTAATGTGTTGGAATAGGGTCATGGGATTCACCATGGAGTGGTGGAACCTATGGACCCACTTCATTGTATGGGGGTATGCCCCAAGGAGTTACAGATAACTAGCGGGTTGTTGAACCATGAGTTATTATGTCACTTGGGTGGGGGTGATGGGGCTCTATGTGCCCAGGGCCATAGGGTGACCCGACCTCATTAAATGGAGAAAGGAGATGGGGCTCTATGGTTGAGTGACCTGATATTCTTGATGGCACTCTATGGTTGAGTGACCTGATATTCTTGATGGCACTCTATGGTTGAGTGACCTGATATTCTTGATGGGGCTCTATGGTTGAGTGACCCGACTTGGTTTTGGCACTATGATTCTTTCTCTTTGGGAGGTATATGGAGTTGTTTGGTGATGCTTTGGGAGGTATATGGAGTTGTTTTGTGATGCTTTGGGAGATATATGGAGATTGTTTTGTGATGTTTTGTGATGTGTGGAGTTGGTGTTATGAGTTATGTGTACTCTTGTGAGTCTTGTTACACATTGTTATGATTGAGGTTTGACGCTCCCCTTGGTTATATGTACTATTGGATATTGTCTTGGCACTGTGTTGGTATAATTATGGTTTTTTGGGTCATGTGATACCGATTGCATATGGATCAACGTGATGATTTATTTTTTTGTTAGTCACATGTGTGTGTTGGATCTATGCCTATGACATAATTGTTGGAAATTATTTGTTATGTGGACTACTTGTTGTCTTTCCATGGTGGAATTAAAGGTCTTGTGATGTGATACAGTTGTGAAAGTATGTAGCAAGATGTCTTGTGGGTCATTTGTGTTGTGTTGAGTTTTGTGTGACATCTTGAGGCCAATTACTATTGGGCACCCATGAACATAAGACAATTGAAATTCTAAACAATGAATATTAAGAGCTTGAGATTAAGAAATATTGTAAAGGAAAAAGACTAATTAAGTAATAAAGTAAAAGATAACTAACTACCAATCTTCACAGAACATTAAAATTTAAGATATTTCAAAAATTAGTTCTCTTCCTTGTGGTCATGTTGTACAAAAGTTGTTTTGTTAAACTACATGTGTCATTATTGAACTTCTTGCCTATTTATCCTTCGAGCTTCGGTGTTGTGTTGCATCGAGGATGATGCTCTTATAAGGGGAGGGAGATGTAATGCCCCTTCATTAATTATACCTCAAACCTTTGCTCAGGGAACAGCATGATCAGTTGGACAGAGAATGAAAGTGACACATCCTAAAATCCTTTTCAGACCTGTCATTTTCCTTGCAGAATAATATGAGCACTTTATTTGAGGTCTTAGAGGCATAACCAAGTTGAAACCCATAGTTAACATTGGAAATGATTAGTAAGTAACTTTGCCAGATATTGATTTTCCTTACATAATAATTAAATAAACAAAATTTGCATGGGATTGATGAAAGTTACCAAGTGAAACTTTGTAATAGTATCTAAAATCAGTCATAGTCCATATTGGTATTTGTGCCTAATTGTTTAGTCATGCAATAGATAAAAAATATCTCCTCATTTTAGTTTGTGAACAAATGATAATCTGGTATTTCTATATCTGATCTGAAGTTTTTCAATTATTTGTTTGTAAGAAGAAAACTTCTGAGAGAAAAACTGTTTTTTTTTTTTTGTTGTTGCAGAGGAAGAAAAGATTGAGGATTAGGAGGCATTTTTCAATTAGTGCATAATTTTAGCTGTATTTTTGATTTTTCTCCTTCTCTTCTGTTGCATCAACAGTTTGCATAAACTAGTTGTAACCTTCCAACATTCATTTTAATGGTATACAATCCCAGCTTACCACTTTTTTTGAACCTATCCTTATCATTTTATTAGATTTGTATTTATTAAGACATTGACAAAAATTCCCTTTTCTACTATTCCACATATTTCCAAGATTTGTCTCTTTCACTCATTCCTTACAGTGCTGAAACCCTCTTTTTTCCATTTTAGCATCCATGTAGAAGAGGTTGGTTCATGCAGATTCACACAAAATGGTGGATATGCACATAAAATGTTTCAAAAATCCTTTTTGAAAGATCAATAAATCTAAAGATATGTGCTTAAGCCAGATGTTAAATGTTTGTGTCATGGTTCCATATTTTATGCACCTTTTTGTGGTCTTTTGAAAATTTATTTTCTTGAATGTAAAGCATAAAATGGTCATTTTGACATGTTTGAAGTTATTGATCAAACATGAAATTTCAGAGGGGGTGTCATCTTCTAAAATAGCTCTTATAGTTGAATTTTGTAGAAACTTTCAATTGCTCTTGATGATTTGGTTAAATGCCATGGTAGCTATTTGAGGCAAAAACAACTTTAGCCATTATCCATAAAATGGAATGTCCTCCCTATTTTGTGTAATATGGGAGGTCATTGTGAACAATTTATATTGGGAACCTTAAGAATAAGGATGGTGGTTAGGTTGTTGTCATTGAATCAAGGAAAAGAATCATAAAAAATTAATTTCATCTTTGCCTAATCAGTGCAAAGATGTTTGATCCATGGATAAATGTTGGTGGAAAAACTATCACACAAAGTGATTTATTTTATTTAAAAGAAAAGAAATGAGAAAAAGCAGTGCAAAATGTTTCAACATATAGAATGCCTAAAGCTGATGTGGTCTCATGTCAAATGTGGTGATCGTGAGTTTTGCGTAAGAAAGGTATGGATTTTCCCTCTTTTCTCTTGTACTAAATTCCACTTTCATCATTTTTCTTTTATTTTGAAATTAAATGTTGATATATTAGGAAATGTAAATCCAACAACTTGAATAAAAATATGGCTTTTCCTTTTGTGAACTATTTTTCTTTAAAAAAAAAAAAAATTTGACCCTGAAAGTCATGTGCATGGAGCCACACCAAAATGTTTATGGGACAAACTTGAAACTCCAAATGACCCCAATGGTAACCAAGACACCATAACTTGGAAACCTTAACTTAACTGAGTTTTTTGAAATTAATTAAACTTGCAAGGTGAATTCTAAACCCTCTTAGCTTATCAGTCACTTGTAGTGACGTGTTCTTTTTATAAAAATGTGATCGGTTTCAGCTTATGGTTACTATTAGTTGAGTGAAAATGAAAACCCTTTACCTACCTCTAGAACGGGAAAAAACAAGAGAATTGTAACCCACTCTTCAATTTCAATGAAAATTAATTTGGAAACTATTTTTATGAGTGGGTTTTGGGGCCCACTGGTCGCTGAGTGACAAGAGTTGTTGTCGCAATTACGATAATTGGCCTCAAAGTTTCCCTTGTAACTTGAGCTCTACTTTCGTAATAAATTCTTGTCAAACATGATGAATTCTATGTATATGGGGGATACATAGGAATCATCAAATTTATGTTTGAACTTAAAATGAGTGTTTTCAAGACCCAATTTGTAAGCACTTTAGATATTTTGGATAGTTTGCACCAAAATCACAACTTTAGCTAAACACACCTTCTAAGGGTTCTGTTGGTTCCTAAATTAACCGTGGAACCTTGTACATATCATTTCCATGTTTATAGAGTATATTTAATCAATTTATTTGTATAAATGATTTTTGGAAATTATGGTGATTTTCTCTCTCTTCCCTTTTCTCTCTCTAAAAATAACTATGAATTTTGGTTGATTTGAAAATGTAAATGATTAAAATGTAGAATTGGTTGGAAATGAAATGAAAATGATAAATGTGATTATGATATGATGAATGAAATGGTTAAAATGAATTCCATGACTTTCTCTCTCTTCCCCTTTCTCTCTCTAGAGAAAATTATGAAAATTTCTCTGGGTTTTTCCTCTACTCTCTATATGAGTTGAAAAAAAATGAAAAGTGGAAATGAATGTGAATTGTGAAAAGAAAATGAATCCTTATTTTCTTCTCCTCTCCTCTCTCTCTCTCTCTCCTTTTCTCTCTCTTTTATTTAATTGAAATTGTTTGAAATGATGAATGTGTGGAATTTATGCTTGAGTGTAGGGGATTTCCATACTCAGTCCTAGGACTGACGCAATGTTGGTTGCAGGTACTCCGAACAAGAGGAATTTTCTGGATGTGATATGTTGTAATTAATGAGTTGTCATTGTAAAGTTATATTCATCTTGCAATACATGTATTACCATAGAATAATGATATGTATTGTTGTTCGAAGAATTGTTCTTTGTATATTTTGAAAAGGGAATACCAATGTGGCTATATTTTATAGTGTCGAATTGGATGTGAAGTTGTACTCAATGTTGTACCTATGTTATAAAGATATTAAACTAATATTTTTCTATGTTAATTATTGGTTTATTTCCTTAACACCCACAATGCTAGGTAGAATCTCCTCTCATCAAAACTAACAAAATTAAAATAACGAGTTATAATGCCTATTGTACTTCCTCCTCCCATTTGAGTCTTTTTCCAGGGTATAAAACACTGATCATGTTAATAAAATACTCTAACCTCATTAATCATCTTCTTGTTTCACACCTAAGGTGTCTTATTAAGGACCTTTTTCCTGAATATTTTTGGAGGTGGTGATTTTATGTTGTGAAACCTATCATATTGGGACGAGTGAGGTGATCATGTCTAGGTGTTGTAGGTATGACCATATCATGAATAAGTTAACCCCCTTGTGCGTAATTTCCCTTGGTACCCTAGTGGGTGGCCAAAGCCTTGCAAGATAGTTGGTGGTTGTACCTACGATTGATCTCTTGTGAGATCTAAATTATGTGAGTGGAGACTACGTTTTGAATTACTTGCGTATTTACCCAACAATTGAAATAGGTCCTTAGGAGGCTTTTGTAATGCATAAGATTGTTTGGGATATCTCTCTTTCAATATACACTTATACTTCCATGTCTAAGAGCATTGAAATGAGTTGTCTTGTGTGAGGTTGTACTCCTTGTAGTCTTAAATCCCTAAGTGTTACGTAAGTGTTATAGGAATTACATTTGTTCCAAAATGATGTTAATACAAGACCAAAGTAACCATGTAAATGTAGTTAGTAAAAAGGGTAAATAAGATTAAACTAAGGAATGACCACTACAAAAAATGGTACACCATTGAGCGATGTCAAAACCAACTAAAATGTCAAATGTGATCATAAAATGAATGTAATAAAGTAGAGCTCCATGAATAATACAACAACCTAATAAATTGAAAAACCAAATATGATGCATGATCACATGCTTTGTTTGCATAAATATGAATTAAACAATGATGCTAATGAAATAATAAAATGTAACCTTGAGAATGGGATACTTGCAACTGTAGCCAAGGTCTTGTGAGATAAGGAGATTGCACTCTAGTTGGACTTGTAAAATTTAGTAGAACCCTTGGAGTAGTTAGGAATATATTAAATCTAGGATCACTCAAGGAAGTAGAATTTATGGTCGAAACATGTAATTAACTCATTGCTATTGAGAGTAAACCCTTAAGATAATGAAGAAGAAGTAGTTTGAAATGTGAAATTCGTCACTTAGATTAAAGGAAAAATATCTATAAGGGGAACATAGGTGTAATGTACCCTTCCATGCGCAATATGATTGTGAAAATATGAATTCCTAATTGGAGCAATGGATTGTGAATCAAGAATGATACAACTTAATTAGTTAACCTACATAGTTGGTTGTAATAACTTGAAGATTAAAATAATGTATTGTTAGTATTAAACAATGTTATGAAATGAACTCGGGATAGGTTTTCTATTGATCTAGTAACCTTCCTTTTTCTTCTTGTGAATTTTCCTCCTTGTAATGAGAGTATTTTTCCAAACCAAGTAAACACGACTCTCTCAAACAAATCCTTAAGTCAAATATTAGAAGGTGCATGTGTGTATATACGTTCCTAATCACAATCAAGCTATATAAAGTTATTTCCATAAGAGAAATGAGAAAATTCTAAAGGAACCACTATAGGTGAAATGTTAAACAAAAACATGCAACCTAGTTGTAAAGGAACGAAGGGTCCCATGTTATGTGTTCTTCAGACAATTATAGTCAACTAAACAATTTTTGAGAAACAAACCTTTAACATAAGAATTGAATATTAGGAGACTCATAGTTGTTTAAAATGAATTTATTTAACAAATGAGCTATGGATAACTAATGGAATTGGAGAAAGGAACCAACCACACATTCTCTGTTAAAGACTAATGCTCTGCAAAATAAAGTAATTGAAGTTTGAAAAATAGGAAATTTTAAACCTTATGTGTTTAATTATATTGAAAACTATAAGGTCATACAATGGAAACCTAAATGTAATGAATATGTAAACCATGAAAAGGCCATGTCGTGGAGTATGCCTATCTTGTGTTTCTTACTGTAATTGGGTCATTGTCCTGGTTTACGTCATTTGAGTAAGACATTGATGTGTACCCTATGTTATCCTATTGTATGAGTGGGTTCATGTTTATGTAAGTGTCCTACGTGATGTCGAGTTTCTTTATTTGGATCCCATGTGGTGTTGTGTAGCGTACAATTAAAGTAAAAAAAAATTATTCCGATAATTTTAGATCATTTTTTGCAAATGAATGTGGTACATCCTTAAAAATTTTGAGCTTCTGTTGAGTTAGGTGTGAGTTGGTGTGAGACATTAGGAGTTCCCAGTTCGCATGTGGAGTAGTAAATTTTAGAATGAAACTTGATCATTGGTTTTTCTTTGTTTCTGAAATATTGTTTTCAATGTAAAGGAAGAATGAAATCCCTTTCAAAGGCTAGTTCAATATGAATTACTTGCATAAAGAGGACTGTACAAAACTAGTGGTAATTGGCCGAGGTTGCTGAGGAGGATGAAAAATTTGTTCCCAAATGAAGATGTTTTTGAATGTGGGAAAGCTTCATGTAGCATGTGTTCAATTTTTCTTAGCAACTTTGGGCTGATGAAACTCATTTCATCAATAAAAAAATATTCTATATGTTTTAGTGACTCTTGAAAATATGATAATGCATGGCCTTCAAGGGGTTTTAGTTCTTTGATTGGAATACAGAGGGTTGCATGAATTATGGATGTGGAGATATTGAATTTTGAAACACTGGTAGGGGCGAAAAGAAGGAGAGATGAGGGAGATGTGGTTGGTGTTGCTGTGAATGAATTCTGAATTTTATTTATCAGAAATGATTTTCTTGTGCTATTTGTTCCTTGAATTATCAATCTTAGTGGAGGTAGAAGGGATTTGTTTTCTAAATGGTGTAGTATGGTATCAAGAGCTAGTTGTTGTTCTAAAGACAAAGGACATGTGGAAGATTGTGGTGTGGCATGCATTCTAGTGTTAATTGTGTTTTCCTTTACTCTCTCAATGAATGTCAAACCAATTATCTACAAATCAGGTGGGACTTCATGTATGTTCCAATTATTATGTATGTCAAAATCTTGTTTCCCCAGCATTTTAAGACTGTCAAGACCTGTGTTGTTTCCCAGATGAAGTTGTATGAAAACCTACCATTCATGCAATGGTTCTTGTTGAATACTTCATTCCTAAAATCTGTAGCATGTCCTGTGTCTGTGGTAGTGCATAAAAAATGCCACTGTCTGTAGTTATGCTTGAACCGTTCCCAAGTCGTATTGATGTCATGTGGGGTTAAGCCAAATTCGGAGACAATATTTTGTATTGGATTATATAAAAGGAATTATGACCAACATAAAAGGTTATAGGACACTCAATCTTGAGCTATGAAATTCAAAAATCTTGGGTGGACCGAACAATTGCTTGGCTCAATCATAGTTTCCATTTATCACCTTTACGGTTCTTGTTGTAGCTCCAATCTCGAGCAACCTGAATAATAGGTAGGACATCCACAAGGCTAGTTGGACTTTTATTTAGTACTAACAAAATTGAAAAATTGGTTACAAGTTTCACTTCAATCTCCAACTACTGTCATGCTTGACTTCACGTAATTAATACAATAATCAACTACTAAGTCATCAAAATTCATGAATAGAAAAATATGACCACAATAGATCAATAACGCCATGAATGTCTTGAATGATTGATAATGATCGATGAAAATATAATAGCATGTCACAGAAAAAATGATCAAACGGCTAGGCCTAAACTGATCCAACTACCAATCAAATAAAGGCTCACCAATAAAAAAAATGGATCCTAAAAGTTGTTTTCTGGTCACTGTACATATAATGATCATATGGAATTTTCAGCAGGCTTGTGTTGATGTTCAAGTAATATTTTGTACTTTCAGAATATGTCAGGTATTCGGAAGTATCGAAATTTGTGATATTGTAAATGTGAAAAGAGATATGAAGCTCTGAATTTCTGTTCCAAATTTCGAAAGTCCAAAATTATCATACTTTTAGACTTTGATGAATTTGAAGAATGAAAGAGAGAACTCTGTAAGTCTTTTGGGAAACAAAAAATAACATCTCAATGTACCTTTCTCAAATTCCAATTGTCCAAAATTTGAATCTGATCGGGTTTAAATGTATTTGAAATCTCTTTTTGAAGGGAAGTACATGGTGGAATGAATAGAGCTCAATCTTCTGAAATGTGTAAATGTCTTAAAGTCTAAATTTCATGATTTCGGGGGTTGCTCGGTTCACAATAGTTTGATTTGAATCAACTAAATGTATTAGCATTGGAATAGCCAACATCGATCCTCACCATTTTTTAGAAGAATGGAAAATAGACCTTTCAGATGACCATAACTTTCTGACTGTTAGACGGATTTTAAACAAGAAAATAATCTATAAAATTAATGGGTACAGAATGATCTTGCAAGAGTAGGAAATACATTTGAACCATTTTTGACGGGCGTCAGGCTTCAAAACAATCCCAAGGAAATAATGAACTTAAGAAATCCTTTCTAAAACCCCAAAAGGCTCAAACACATTTCTCAGGCATAGGTTTTTCAGTAGAACACAATTGTTGCAGGTGAATTCAAATGATTTCAATGGAGTTGTTCAACCATTGAAATCTATTCTATATTCTTCCATAAAATCCTCTCATCCTTGTATGGAAAGTGGAAGGAAGGGTATGACAAATTTGAACAAAAGGTTGGATAATTTAAAAATGCACCCTCACGTTCTTCTAAGTGTAGTAAGTGGATTTGTGGAGTTCCAAACCTCTCATTCAAACTATAATACATGTTTGTGCCTCTTCGCCATTGTAATGGATTGTATCAATCTTTGGAGCAATAAAAACCAAGTCTGTGGATGATTTCAACCCTCTCTTGTACTCATTGTGTTCAAGTGATCTCTCATTGCAATTTTGGTTACTCTGTGCATGGGGCTATGTATTGCATTTTTAATGGTTTGTGTTTATCAGCAAAATAGTTGTTCACCATTCCTTTGGTGCATCACCTTGGCTAGATTAGGTTTATTTTCTTACATTTTCTCAACCATGTCTCCTTGGCAAGTTAGATTAGGTTTTTTAGTGAAGCCTCTGCATTTTTATGTATGCATCTGAACAGAGGAATAGGAACCGGCCTTCATCCAGAGAGCTTTCCTGATTCGACAAGGTCCCACACTTGGGAAAAGCTCCATGTTATGCAATCACAATAAGAGTTTCAACCCATCGAGTTGCAGACATTCAGAGGGTGCTGTGATTCGCCATCAACACCACTTTTAATTTTTTAGTAGCCTACCTATGGCTATGCTTATGGGGGGTGTTAAGTCTAGGATTTATTTGCCTCTCATTTTTATATCCTATTCAAACATGTAATTAACTTGTTGTACTGAGAGTAACCCTTAAGATGATGATACGTTTTCTTGAAATGTGAAATTGTCTAAACTTAGATTCTAGGAAAATGTATCTATAAGGGGACTAACATTAGGTGTAATTTACCCTTCCATGTTTTGCAATATGATTGTGAAAAATTTGAATTCTAATTGGAGGCAATGGATTGTAAATCAATATGATACAACTTAATTATTAAATTTTATATTGGTTGTAATAACTTTCATTAAACTAATGTATTTTTAGTCTTTAAACAATGATATGAAATGAACTCAGATAGGTTTTCTATTGATCTAGTAACCTTCTTTTTTCTTCTGTGAATTTCCTCCTTGTAATGAGAGTATTTTTCCAAACCAAGTAAAACATGGCAACTTCTCAGATAAAAGATCCTTAAGTCAAATATTACCAAGGCACATTTGTATATTATAAGTTCCTAATCACAATCAAGCTATATAAAGTTATTTCCATAAGAGAAATAGAAAATTCTAAAGGAACCTCTATAGGTGAAATGTTAAACAAAACATGCAGCCTAGTTGTAAAGGAACGAATTTCCTTTGATATGTAGTTCTTCAGACAATTATAGTCAATAAAGGGAAATTTTTGAGAGAAAACAAACCTTTATCATAAGAATTGAATATTAGGGAGACTCATAGTTGTTTAAAATGAATTTATTGACTAAAAAATGAGCTATGGATAACTAATGGAATTGGAGAAAGAACCAACCACACAGTCTCCATTAAAGACTAATGCTCTGCAAAATAAAGTAATTGAAGTTTGAAAAATAGGAAATTTTAAACCTTATGTGTTTAATTCTGTTGAAAACTATTAGGTCATACAATGGAAACCTAAATGTAATGAATATGTAAACCATGAAAAGGCCATGTTGGAGTATGCCTATCCTATGTTTCTTACTGTTATTGGGTCATTGTCCTGGTTTACGTCATTTGAGTAAGACATTGATGTGTACCCTATGTTATCCTATTGTATGAGTAGGTTCATGTTTATGTAAGTGTCCTACATGATGTTGAGTTTCTTTATTTGGATCCCATGTGGTGTTGTGTAGCATGCAATTAAAGTCAAAAAAATTATTCAAATAATTTTACTATTGTATTTTGGTGTTGAAAATGTGGGCATTACATATGGTATCAGAGAGGAGGTTCATGCTCTCGAACCTCTAGGATAGATTGGAGTTGTGATGATCTTGCATGGTGGTGGTGTAGATGGGAAGAGTAATGTGATATATGATGTGATGTGACCAATGTTGTAATTATGATATTATGAACGCACATGTTATGCATGTCACTTAGTGCATATTTGTTATCATGTTGATGTGTTTGTAATGAGATTATTTTCTCTCCTTTTTGTGGAATCAATGAGGGGTTCACGTGTGATATACCAACTTGTTTTATGTAAAAATAATGTTATTGTGGATTACGGAGTGTTGGAGTGTTTTGTTATTATGTGATATGAAGGTGTGTTGATGTGTGGCATGACAAAATTGGTGTACAATGAATTAGATTTTATCATGATGTCATTGCCAACATGTTGTGATGAATTGTGTGTGTCACCATGTTGTATTGAAATTGACTATATGTTGTAATGTTAGTCACTAGTTTTCATCATACATATAATTTGATATAATATGTGATGGTTCATGCTCATGAATTAGGGGCATATGGTGATCGTATGACCCCTATTGTGCAGGTACTTGTACCTTAGGTGCATTATGTGGAAAATTGATGTATCATAACCCGTGAAAGTAATGATTTAATTATACCTTGTATATATACCATGCGTAAGAGTTATGGTTAATGTGTGTGAATCACCATTGTGTTAACATGTAGTTATGTGTTATGTTGTGAACCTTACACTAGATGACCCTAAGAGAACAAACCATCAAAGAGTTTTATGTGTGGAGAGAGGAGGCATGGACCAGGTTTTCATAATCTTGACCTGAGTACAAAGTGAGGAAGTGGAGTCTTATATAGACTGAAAAATCCACTTCTATGTTTAGTATACTTTGAGCTTGCTCAAGTATATTGTGGATGTACCACCACCTTAGGCTCAACTTATGCAAACTAGGCATCCCCTATCTCTTTCCTATTGGGTTATCCATCAAACAATCCTATGTGATTTTGACTATGTTGAGCCCATGTGGGAGTATGGAGGGATGAATTGGAAGAGATGATGATAGTTTACATTATTTGATATACTCATTTCTGGTTACATGTATACTTTTGCGATTGAAGCTCAAATATCCAAGTGCCAACAAATCGATGAGTACCCCTTTGGTGGCCTTATAAGGCCACATAGTGATTGTAATTGTTATTTCCAATACATATTTTATTCTAGTAAATTACTATCATTATCTCTTTTCTTGTCAGAACCAAAGTTTTCTTGATTGATGTGTTTATATTTTGGGCATTTTATTTGGTTGTTGCACTAACATGCAATTTTTGCACTAAATATGGCTAATTAACCATTTGTTTTTTTTAGTTTTAAATTTTATTTTCATGTTTCAAAGTTTTACAGCCTAGCCCAAGGCTTGGGATTTTTTCCACTTGGCATTTGAAATGGATTGTTATGTTGGTTCTAATGTTGATAATGTGTTGGAATAGGGTCATGGGATTCACCATGGAGTGGTCAAGAACCTATGGAACCCACTTCATTTGTATGTGGGTATGCCCCAAGGAGTTTGATAACTAGCGGGTTATTGAACCAAAAGTTATTATGTCACTTGGGTTAGGGGTGATGGGGCTCTATGTGCCTAATACCATAGGGTGACCCAACCTCATTAAATGGAGAAAGGAGATGGGACTCTATGGTTGAGTGAACCTGATATTCTTGATGGAACTCTATGGTTGAGTGACCCGATTATTGAAAAGACTCTATGGTTGAGTGACCTGATATTCTATGAATGGCACTCTATGGTTGAGTGACCTGATATTCTTGATGGGGCTCTATGGTTGAGCAACTTGGCTTGGTTTTGGCACTATGATTCTTTCTCTTTGGGAGGTATATGGAGTTGTTTGGTGATGCTTTGGGAGGTATATAGAGTTATGATTTGAGATTATATGGAGTTGTTTTGGAAATTTGGGAGATATTGGAGTTGTTTCATGATTTTTTGTGATGAGTGGAGTTGGTCTTATGAGTTATGTGTACTCTTATGAGTCTTGTTAGACATTATTATGTTTGAGGCTTGATGTTCCCCTTGGTTAATATATACTATTGGATATTGACTTGGAACTGTGTATGGTAAGTCATGGTTTTTAGGTCATGTGATACTAGTTCCTATGTATCAATGTCATGATTCAATTTTTGTTAGTCACATATGTGTGTAGGATCTATGCCTATGACATAATTGTTGGAAATTCCAACTATGTGGACTATTTGTTGTCTCTCCATGGTGGAAGTTAAATGTTTGTGATGTGATATAGTTCGTGAATTATGTAGCAATATGTCTTGTGGTTCACCTTGTGTTGTGTTAATTTTTGTGTGACACCTTGAGGCCAATTACTGTTGGGCACCCACGAACATAAGACAATTGAAATTCTAAACAATGTTGTTTTTAAGATCTTTGATTTAAGGAATAATATTAAAAGAAAAATATAATTGTAATAAAGTAAAAGATAACTGTCTAGCAATCTTCATAGAACATTAAAATTTAAGATATCTACCAAAATTAGTTTGTTTCCTTATGGTTTTGTTGAACATGATATGTTGTTTAATTAAATAACATGTTTCATTATTTAACTTTATCCCATTTTCTTACATATCCTTAAAAAGCTTTATTTGTGTCACAGAAGGATAAAATAATGCTCTTATAAGGATAGGGAGATGTTGCCCCCCTATTTCCAATCCTCGAGCCGCACACCCAATCAGATGATATTGAAATGACACATCCTAAGAACCTTTTTCAGACCTACTCCATTTTTTCTTGCATCAAATTCCAAGGGCACATTGTAAACTTAAATTATCAGGTCCAGATAAATGTATGCAACATAATGGTTAAAGCCCATGCTAACATTTAATAAAATGCCATTTTCATGGTTATTCCCAGAACATTTTGCAGAGGTGACAACCTATAATGCCTTAAAATGGGAACTTTTAAAAACATCATTTTTTTGTATATATTCCCAAGTGCCTCACAATGAGTAGTTCCATCCTAACCATTAGATCTAAATCTAATATTTTAGGTTATGTTAAATGTTTCTAGAAATTCCTTATGGGAACATTTACTAAATCAAAGGATGTGATTTTGTTGTAATGTATATTTCAAGTTAAGGAAGAATGCCTTATTACCTCTATGTGAAGGAGAAGCATATTCTCCTCATGTGATTGTAATCAAGTGGAGTGTATTTTGACAAAAGATTACTGAATAAAAATGAGAAGGAACTCACAAAAGTTTTCTAGAAGCCTTTGATGCGGTCTCATTAAATTTGATCATGGGATTAGCTAAAAAGGTATGGTAATCTACCCTTTCTAGCTTTGTCAAATTTAAACACTTCAATTTATTTGTTTTGCATTTGGAAATTTAATTGTTTTCATGTTGGACTAGTTGAACCAATGATAAAATTTTAGCTTCACTTTAACTTGTAAAATAAAAACAAAAAAAGCATGACCTCCAAATTTATGTGCATGGAACCTTGCAAACTTGCGTAACTCCTTTCATGAACAAGATGTAATTGAGAGACAAGTTCTCATTTTTAACCAGAGATGATGAAAATTAATGCCCTCAACTCATGCTAAGGAATTTTAAGTAACTAGCTTTTAACACTTAAGTTGAGTTATCAGTTGAAGGGTATTAGTAAATGTGATCAATTTCCTTACACCAAATGTGTTATGTGAAGTAGTAATCGAGGGACAACAGAATAGCATTCCACCTATCCTCTAGATACTCCAAGAAGGGGAGAATCATAACCAATCTCATTTCACGAAAAATAACCTTTCAAATAATTTTACAAAGATTTGGGGCCACCACTTTGTCAACTGTGCAAGAAGACACAATTACAATAATTGGCCCCAAATTTACCTTGAAACTTGAGGCCTGATCCATTTAATAATGATTCTGTCAAACATGAACATGGGTGCTCTATTTATAATCTTGAAGTAAGCTAAGGAATCATTTCCTCTTTTGTTTTTAATTTGTAAAATGAGTGTTTAGGAGGAAAGATTGTCTAGCACTTTAGATGTTTCAGACCAGCTTTTACAAAAATTGAACTTTAGCTAGAAACACACCTTCTAAGGGCTTTGTATTCGGTGTAAAACTTGTAATATTTTGATCTTCAAATTGATAAGAGTTTATGTCTATTAATTTACATGAAAATGATTTCAAAATTATGATAGGTTTCTTGGATCAATTTATTTCTTTTCTAATAAAACTTCGAGATTGCATTGGTTTGAAATGTAAATGAGGTCATAAATGTTTGTTGATGCATTTGAATTAAATGAATAATGGATATGCGTGATGATAATAGAAAGAAAATGAAATCCATGCTTTCTCTCTGATATTGGAGATATCTAAAAATATTGATGGGCTTTTGAAAATACTTAATGTGTTGAAATCAATGAAAAGGAAATGTTAAAGTTTAAAAGTGAATGTTTTATCCTTTGTCACTTTCACTCAAATTCCTCTCTTTCCCTTTCTCTGCGGACCACATCTCTCTATTGAAATTAAATGTTGAAATTTTAGGAAATGAGTGTAAGGGATTTCCATGAGTCCTAGGACTGATGCAACATTGGTTGCAGGTAACTCCAAACAAGAGGAATTTTATGATGTGATATGTTGTAATTAATGAGTTGTCATTGTAAAGTTATATTCATCTTGCAATACATGTATTAACATAGAATAATGATATGTATTGTTGTTCTGAAGAATTGTTCTTTATATATTTTGAAAGGTGAATACCAATGTGGATTATATTTTATAGTGTGAATTGGATGTGAAGTTCTATTCAATGTTGTACCTATGTTATAAACATATTAAAATAATATTTTGCTATGTTAATTATTGGTTTATTTCCTTAAAACCCACAATGCTAGGTAGAATCTCCTCTCATCAAAACTAAAAAAATAAAATAATGAGCTATAATGCCTATTGTACTTCCTCCTCCCATTTGAGTCTTTTTCCAGGGTATAAAACATTGATCATGTTAATAAAATAACTCTAACCTCATTAATCATCTTCTTGTTTTCGCACCTAAGGATCTTATTAAGGACCATTTCCTTGAAATATTTTATGATGTGGTGATTTTATGTTGTGAAACCTATCATATTGGGATGAGTGAGGTGATCATGTCTAGGTGTTACAGGTATGACCATATCCTAAATCAATTCATAACCCTTTTGGTAATTTTCCTTGGTACCCTAGTGGGTGGCCAAAGCCTTGCAAGATAATTGTGTGTTGTACCTACGATTGATCTCTTGTGAGATCTAAATTATGTGAGTGGAGACTACGTTTCAAATTACTTATGTATTTACCAACAATTGAAATAGGTCCTTAGGAAGAATTTTGTAATGCATAATATTGTTTGGTATATCTCTCTTTCAATATATGCTTATACTTCCATGTCCAAGAGCATTGAAATGAGTTGGCTTGTGTGAGGTTGTACTCCTTGTAGTCTTAAATTCCTTAGTGTTATGTAAGTTTTATAGGAATTTCATTTGTTCCAAAATGATGTTAATACAAGACCAAAGTAACCACGTAAATGTGTTAGTAAAAAAGGGTAAATAAGATTAAACTAAGAAATGAACTGCTAAAAAATGGTACACCATTGAGTGATGTCAAAACCAACTAAAATGTCAAATGTGATCATAAAATGAATGTGATAAAGTAGAGCTCCATGAATAATACAACAACCTAATAAATTGGAAAACCAAATATGATGCATGATCACATGCTTTGTTTGCATAAATGTGGATTAAACAATGATGCTAATGAAATAATAAAATGTAGCCTTGAGAATGGGATAACTTTAGTTGTAGCCAAGGTCTTGTGAGTTAAGGAGATTGCACTCTAGTTGGACTTGTAAAATTTAGTAGAACCCTTGACGTAGTTAAGAATATATTAAATCTAGGATCACTCAGGAAGTAGAATTTATGGTCAAAACATGTAATTAACTTTTTACGACTGAGAGTGAACCCTTAAGATGATGAAACAAAAGTAGTTTGAAATGTGAAATTCATCACTTAGATTCAAGGAAAAATATCTATAAGGGGAACATAGGTGTAATGTACCCTTCCATGCATAATATGATTGTGAAAATATGAATTCCTAATCAGAGCAACAAATTGTGAATCAAGAATGATACAACTTAATTAGTTAACCTACATAGTTGGTTGTAATAACTTGAAGATTAAAATAATGTATTGTTAGTATTAAACAATGCTATGAAATGAACTCGGGATAGGTTTTCTATTGATCTAGTAACCTTCTTTTTTCTTCCTATGAACTTTCCTCCTTGTAATGAGAGTATTTTTCCAAACCAAGTAAACATTGACTCTCTCAACAAATCCTTAAGTCAAATATTAGAAGGTGCATGTGTGTATATACACTTCCTAATCACAATCAAGCTATATAAAGTTATTTCCATCAAAGAAATGAGAAAATTCTAAAGGAACCTCTATAGGTGAAATGTTAAACAAAAACATGCAGCCTAGTTGTAAAGGAACAAAGGGTCCCATGTTATGTGTTCTTCAAACAATTATAGTCAATTAAACATTTTTTTAGAAACAAACCTTTAACATAAGAATTGAATATTAGAAGACTCGTAGTTGTTTAAAATGAATTTATTTAACAAATGAGCTATGGATAACTAATGGAATTGGAGAAAAAAACCAATCACACATTCTCCGTTAAAGACTAATGGTCTATAAAAAAAAGTAATTGAAGTTTGAAAACTAGGAAATTTTAAACCTTGTGTTTAATTCTTGTTGAAAACTATAAGGTCATACAATGGAAACCTAAATGTAATTAATATGAAAACCATAAAAGGGCCATGTTGTGGAGTATGCCTATCCTATATTTTTTACTATAATTTGGTCATTGTCCTGGTTTATTTCATTTCAGTAAGACACTGATTTGTACCCTATGTTATCCTATTATATGAGGGAGTTCCATGTTTATGTAAGTTTCCTACGTGATGTTGATATTTCTTTATTTGATCCCATGTGGTGTTGTGTAGTATGTAATGAAAGTCAAAAAAAATTATTCTGCATAATTTTACTGTTGTATTTTGGTGTTGAAAATGTGTAGGCGTTACGTAAGACGTCACTTAATTAGGAACCTTAGCTATGATTAAATCACTTTTCAAGGATATCTAATATGTATAGTTGAAATCCAAAAATATTTCCTGAAGGATTTGGTTTTTCCTTTTTGATTTTCACTGTATTTTGGTATACAGATTTTATAGTTCGTAATCTCCCAACATAATTTCCCCATTAAGTTATTCCATACTTCCGATGGAAATATTATGGAATTTGGAAAATATTCCTTTTCATGGGCCAATAACATGTAAATTTGTTGATTTACCACTCTATAACGCTATACAAATAAATGTCACGATGCAAGATTGTGGGTGAACATAATTAAAATTACTAGGGATCTACAACTATTTTTATGCAAATGAAAAAAAGTGTATGTGTGGTTTCAAAACATTCTTTGGAGATGCAAATTAAAAATTATTCGATATATCTCTTAGTAGAAGAAGTATTTTATTTGTTGTTTTACTTTTGGAGTGAGTTAGTCTGTAGCGAATGAATTAATTTTTACAACATATATTAATTTTTGTTGGATTTTTATACTTGTGTGTTTTAGTCATTACCCAAATGACATTTTTCTCATATATTTTTGGTAATAATTTACAAGGTAAGGGGACCCACATCAACACACAACCACCATAATAATTGTGTAGTGGGGGAGAGGAACGATGAATATGATGCGGAGACATTGAATTCTGGACCAATCCTCTAGTGTCTTTGTTAAGCCTTTAGACCCTAATTCATATGTCGGGTATTGATAGACTAACATAATATTTTATCGAGTCATATAATTATTATTTATGTTTTCATATGCCTATCATGTTGGATTTAGGGCTTTGGATAGTATAAAGGGTATATAGTAGGATTTAGGGAGTAGGTTATTATCATCATATTGAGCACTTGATAAGATTGTATGGTTTGGAGGTTGACCCCTCGAAGTGGGTAAGTCATTATACTTGCATATTGAGATAATTTATTTATATTTTGGTGTTCTTTGTATTTCTAAAATTGCTGCTGAGGATTCAAATATATCTATGTAATTTCATAAACAAGTGGTATCAGAACTTGATCTCAGCCAGATCTGCATCAAAACCCTAATTGTGAAGGCTCGACTATACCTCAAATACAATAGCGAATTTACGCAATTTTTTTCTTGGTGTTGGGAAATCAATCAAGTAATATCCTCTCCAAAGTTCAATATTTTTTACTTGTTTTCGAAAAAATATATCAGTTTTAGTGTTTTTCATAAATTTTCTACCTAGTCTGTAATTTTGGGAATTTTTTTGAGTTTTTTATATTTTTGAAAATCTTGCCAAAGGAAATATCTAGGGTTTGAAATTCTAATTTTCTCTATATTCAACCAATAACCTTAGGAAACCTCAATCCCTAACTTTCTACCCTAACCTTGGCATCTCAAGACACAAACCTACATCATGACAGGGAGATCAACTAAAGGCCAAGGGAGGGGTCAAAATCCTAGTAAGGAAGATGTGGAACATGAATCTTCAGCTTCGAGGGCATCAAAGATAGTCTCCCAACTTGAGGACATGGTGAACACAATGACAGGTGAAGTGATGTCAAAATTTTAAAAATGGATTAAAAATAGTGAAGGGTGACATGAAAATGGAATTTGGGTCATTTAAGAAGGATTTTCTACCACTGATATATGTATATATGTCGCATTGTACTTGTTTTTGATTTCGCTTGATGCTTGATGGTGTGACTGCTACTTCCCATTGATTGTATTATGGACATGATTATGGACTTTATTATAGTGTGATGTTAGATGTGAGATCATGGATTATTGTTGACTTGATTCAGTTATGATGCATGATGATTATTAGAGACATTTTGGATATTAATGTTGATATACTGTTTGACAAGGATATATTATGGATGTTGTTCGGACATGTGATATTTGGATATTGTGAGTAGACCTAGAAATGGAAAATTATTTGATGATGATATAGTTGTTGATAAAACAAAATGATATTGTTGATTGCTTGATGTTGTTGTGATTCATATATATAGATGATTTTGGAATTATATTTATATTATTTTGGATGTTTTGATATGGCCATGAGGCTGAAGGAGGTATTCATGTTTTGCAGGTTAAAATATCACAACAAACATCGGGGGATTGGAGACCAACCACATTGGAATTCTAGATGAATTCAACAAGGTCACCATGGCAACTAGTATTTTCTTGTGTGTGTTTGTGTGTTGTTAGGGATTCCCATGGGGGGATCACCTTTAAATGTGACCAAGGGGTTTTATGTATTTTTCTTTTATTTGACCCTTTTGTTTAATGTTTGCATGTGTTTATTTTGTGATGCATTTTCCCCTTTCTTTATTTATTAAATGGTGTGTAATTTGTGAGTAATCACATGTTGTTAAGTTAATTAATTAAAATATGTCATAAGAAAGTAATTAATAGAGTTGTTGGTTTGATTTAAAGTGTTAAAGAATGTGTAAGTGATGTGTAAGTTAACTTTTGAGTGTGAAACACTCCACCTTCTTGGAAATTCGAAATTGTCCTTGGAGGCTGATTTTGGAGGCTTGTGGGACAAGTTAAACTTGTCCCATACCTCTTAAATTTAATTACCAACCATACCTATGGTTGGAGAGTTGAGATTAGACTTTTATAATGCATTTTTGAGAAGTCAAATTGTAGGTTTTAATTGCACTTTTCTTACATGACTTAATTTCAGTCCTTTGGGGTGTGGGTTGGATTTGAGTGTGTAAGTAAACTGTCATATTATTCACCCACCTATTTATTATGCATTGGAGAATGAAGTTGACTTTTGGGTTGGGGTTGAGGATGTGTGATGTGGCATCCTACATGGACCCACCTCATCCTCTTCCCTTCCCTCTTCTATAAAATTTGAATTCCTTGCCTTGTTTTGGGTTGCTTCACTTTGGAGACTTCATTCTTGGGTGAATTCCTTGCTATTTTGGGAGCTCTTGCTTTGAAGAGGTTTATGGAATATTGTTGCATGCTTGTGCTCATATGATTTGTATTACTTGCATTGGGATAAAGCTTGTTGTTTGGAACTTGGAACAACTCCATCATGGAGAGTTAGGAGTTTGACTCTTGAAATTATCTTCCTTTTTGAATGTAAATGTTAATGTGTGAATGATTGGGCATGTGTGTGGGTTGTTGGGTAGATGGCCTAGGAATGGTGTAGGAGAAGACTATGGGGTTATTTTGTGGGAGGCACAAGTGTGTTTTAGGGAGGTATAAGGGTGGAGGGAGTTGGGATTTGGGTTCCACCTTACAAAGAAATAGCTTGCATTTATTTACTTGTTATGGGGTGCCATAAGAGGTTGGGGAGGCATAAGGAAATGTGAGGAATAAGGGGTACTTGGGGGAGGCATAAGGGGGAATGTCAGGGATTTGAAATGATATATATATATTATATATATGGTGGTTTGTTTTTAGGTGGTGATACCCATTTCCCCTTTGGGAGGCATAAGAAGCATCCCCCATAGTTTCTTGCTCCTTTGGCTTG
The DNA here is from genome assembly GCA_019776745.2 of Taxus chinensis. NCBI lineage: Eukaryota > Viridiplantae > Streptophyta > Pinopsida > Cupressales > Taxaceae > Taxus > Taxus chinensis. Next base: position 139,685,309 of record CM034157.1, read on the forward strand.
CTTGATGAAGCCTCAGTAATGTTTGTCATGTTTTAATGTAGTTGTAAACTACATTCTATTTTGGACTGTTTTTTATTGTGAAAATGTTGCTTGTGTGTTTGTGGAAGCCTGTTGTTGCCATGAGTTGGATCACATATTTTATTGCATTGTGGTTGGGGCTCAGGGGCCAATGAAGAAGGATGGCTTCTCCTCTTCATTGGATGTCTTGGTTGGGTGGAGAGCGTTGCCTTTCCCCTACTCTTGTTGTGATCAAATTGGAAGAATGAGAAATCTACATGTTGTTGTTCTGGAGCTGAGATAAAGAAAGTTTGACAGTCCCTTGTGAAATGAAATCTTATTGTAACCTTTCCCACTTGAAGGGGATGAACTTGTATATATTTGTAATAGAAGGATGTTGTAGTGTTTAGGGAAGTGTAAATTTGGAATGTGAAAGAAGATACGTACTTTGTATGTTGTATTTTGAAATCAAATGTGAAAGGAAGTTGTAAGGGTTTCATTTGAATTAATAGAAGTAGTTTTGTCTTATCCATATGATATTATTTCCATTGGAAATCTGTATTTAACATGCTCTATGAAATCCTTGTTTGGAAAGTGGAAAAGTGAAACATGTGAGAAGAAAATGTATTATTCTTCCCTGTATATAATATATGATTTTGGAAAGAATAAAAGAAGGAATTTGTAAAGTTTTCTTTTGGAATAAATAAAGTATTCCATAACCTTCCTCAAATTTTATCATTATATTTAATTTAATCATCTAGATGTGAGTTTTAATCTCTATTTGAAAGGAAGAAATGTGAGAAAAATACATATAAAGGAAGTGTAATACTCTGTCTTTTGAAATATGTGAAAATTTGAAATCAAAGATGTATTTTAGTTTTTGAATAGTTGAATTGAATCAAATAAATGTTTTAGATTATAATTGGAACATATTATAATACTTGGAAGAAGAAAATGACAAATAAACCCTTTAAAAAATTGATCATTTTCTTGTATTTTCAAATTGGCAATTATTTAATCCAAAAATGCACAGACCAAACCTGAAACAATGAAATAACAAACTAAACGATTAAATTGAAGTATTTTTAAATAAATGAATCCAATTAGACAAAAATACTTAAAGGAAATCTTTCAAAACCTGAGAAAACTGAGTTCAAAGCTTTCACAGTCGTTTTGCTATCAAAATTGTAAAATTTCAAATTGGAATTCAATCAAATAGATCTACCTCACAAAATTATCCTAAATCCACCTAAGAAAATTCTCCATGTCTATTTGAATGTTGAGAGAGGAAGAAGATCAAATTGAACAAATTTAATAAGTTAAAATTTACCAGTTTGCACTGTAAAATCCTACAGATCTTTTTCTTGAAATTGACCCCTAAAATTTATCAAAAATAAAAAATTAATGGTCTTTGTGCAAAGAGGACGTC